>OY725349.1:8519292-9763502 GCA_963243735.1 Neocrepidodera transversa | reverse complement strand
TTGACTTCTTTAGTGAAGTTTGAAGGAGACAGAGGGACATTCAGTAATCTATGAATATAACAGTAAATAGCAGACATTTTGTGTTGAAAGGAGTGATTAGAATGAAAATTAATTAAATGATCAGTTTGAGTTGGTTTTCTGAAGATGTCAAAAGAGAGTCGATTGTTGAGTAAACTAATAGATAAGTCAAGGAAGTTAAGAGTGTGATTAAGTTCAATTTCGACTGTAAAAGAAATATTAGGATGTAAATTATTCAGAAAGGAGAGGAAATTATCAATGTCGGCCGAGTTACCTTGGAAAAGATATCATCAACGTATCTGAACCAATGAAGAATGAATTGGGAATTAATCCTACTAGTTTGGGCATAGGATATGTTTCAATTAGAATATTTGATGGTTCCTCTTCTGCACTTCTGAGCTATGGTGTGGTTACCTTAACAATTTTTGGATTATTTAGTCCTGATGAGTAGATGGTACAGAATCTGGAGTTATTTGGGAAATTAGTTTTTGATCACGAAGTGAGTCTAATAGTGAAATGAAATGATCCGATATTCTGGGTACAGAGTGCATGGTGGGGAAAACTGAAACGATCCCAGCGCTCGTAGTGGTTTATAATAGTTATTGTGTTGTTAATTGCAAAACTATAGGGAGAAATAGCAAGTGCAAATTTTACACATTTTCAACAGCTATTTGAAAATTAGAGAAAAGAAAGAACTGGATACATGCAGATAGGAGAAAAAAGTAAGTAATATATAAGCTACTTCTCTAGCCTATTTTCTTATATGAATGTGCGTTTTATTCTACAATTATTCAATGTGATTAAATAACTTTTGCCACTAGGTCTCAATTCTTTCACATCTCTAACGTGAATAACTGCGACAAGTTGCTTCCCTTTTCCCAGCGTTTGGGGTTGAAATGATAATTGTTGAGTAATTGACTCAAATCTGGTTTGATTGAATAGACTCAATTATGGTTTGATTGAATAATTACATTCATCATCACCTAAAAATTATTTAAAAAAAAGTATGGTAAATTATTGTGGACTGAAAATCTAGCAGATATTCATAATTTTTTATTATGTTAGCTGTCATGTATTATTTGTTTGGATGTCACTGATTAACATAACCTAAGAATTATAGTTTTTGATATTTATTTACATGTTTTATACTTACTTTATTCATCACACGTTTCACTGAATTTTTTTTTTCAAAAATATAATCACATTTTTTATTTATATGATTATTAATTCTAATGAGATTTTTTTGTAACGAATTTTTATTTCTTGTACATAACTTACATACTTCTCACAATTGTCGAGCCAGATTTTTTTCGGCATTACAAACAAAATATGGTTACATTTTATTCTTTTTCTTGACTTGTTAAAGTATAAACATCTTTTGCTCCTTTTGAAGCCAATACTCTACCGGATTTATTATTTACTTGAATCCCAGTTTAGTCCATATTGAATATTTGGTCATGTTTGTCAAGCACATATCGTTCTGCAGAAGATTGAAAAATATTCTTGTATGACGTTTCTGTTCATGCCATATTTTTTTCCGTTGTGATCTCCTTGTTCCTTTTCAAGAATCAGTTAAACCAGACATTACCTCCTCTCTACTTTTCTTGTCAAAATGGATACTTTATTTTAAGTTTTTCAGCTGATCAGTCATACTTTTTACATCTTTCTAATTTTTTAACATGCGCTTTTCATATTCTTAATTGAGGGCAGCATGTTTAATTTTTCACTGCTAATATATCTTCGTAATGTTCCTGAAGGAATATTGAATATCCTGGTCGCTTCACTGAAACTCAACAATTTTGTTTATACCTTTTACATGTTTCCAAAACATGAGGCCCTTGCGCCTCATTTTTGAAAAATATCAAGGGTTTATTGAACGCGATACACTGGACCATGAGGCCCTTGCGCCTCATTTTTGAAAAATATCAAGGGTTTATTGAACGCGATACAGTGGGGCGTATTGTCAAAATCGATGGCCAAAACGCAATACACACGAAATGTATGAAATTAAACATTTACAGCGGCTGCGACCGATTAATAGTGGGGATATTCTTGTCAACTGTCGCGTATTGTATCGTTTTACCTTAAGATTTTTCCTTGTGGAACACATAAAAAATATTATTGACTCTACACATCAGAATATCGTAACTTATGGATTATTAATTGAAAAGGCAACATTGATAAAACGCCCTGTATCTCTGTTATAAAGAATGTAAGACTCATTAAATATAGTTTTAAATATTTAATTTAAATAAATCGTTCATTTAAATATTCAAACAGTTTTGTTAAAAGAAAAACCGCGGTTTGTTTGAAAGTTAAATTTAGAATTTATTTTGAGTGTACCTACTAGTGATGTTATATATTTTTTAACATGCTTATTATTTATTTTTCTCATGCAGTGTATAACCGAATAGAATTTTATTGATAAGGAATAAATTAATTTCGTCGCAGGCATATACTTCTTCAATCATTGACCTAAACCACTTTATAAATCTAGTTATTTTTTTATTGGAAAAATTGGCACGCCAATCTCAGCGCCGAACTTCGGTTCAGCTAACCCATTAATACACACACACATGTAAGGAGAAAAACAGGCTTTGGCCGATTTAAGAGTGATTTAAATGGAGCACAAAATTCACTCGTAAGTTTTTATTAGGTCCCGTCGACAATAGTGCACATAGCGTAGCCGAATTATAATATTTAATAGCGGAAAGTCGGTGATATGAGAGGCAGATCACGCAACAAACCCGCTTCTTGGTATTCCGGGGCTGTCGCAACAGTGATCTCTACTCTGCTCTGCTCTGTTGTGTTCTGGTTCGTTTTCGTTGTTTCTTGGTCGATGGCTCCCGACCCCCGTGATTTGGATCGAAAATATGCATACATGCACATACCCATTTTGTTTTCGTAGTTAGCAGAACTCAAAATATGGGTGGTATATACAGAATGTCTTAAATAGGATACATCAGAGACCATAAGATATACATTGTAATGATACTTATATTATCTCAATTTTGATTGGGTTCTATAGAAAAATAATAAATATTAGAAAATTATAGAAAAAATACATAAATTTTGTTTATCCTGTTATTTGCCTCTTCTTCCCATTTCTTTGCTTCTCAACCCGGATCTAAACCTTCCAAATTTCAAAAAAAAATTATTAACCTAATCTCTTTCTATACAGAGAGAAATGGGTTATTTGAATCGACAATATCATATTGGTTGATTGTAATTATGTTGCATTTACTAAATATTATTTGTATGAAATAAATTGTGTTGTTTATATGAACCAATAGGATTATTTGGATCCAAAATAATTAAACTAAATATAGTGTTATTTGAATGAACAAAAGCCATGTTTGCTTAAGTTTTGTGTTTGTGCCATAACGTGATTCTAAATTGGGATTTATGTTTGAAAATTTAAATGTCTGAATATTTAAAGACAATAAAATTAGAAAAATGATTTTTAATTTAAGGTGAGAGCTTCTTTATAAGGTTCTTTTAGGTAAAGTAAGTTTCATAAGCATTACCAATGCACTTTTAACTCATTTTTTGGTTTTAACGTGTTTTTACAAAATTTTATTTAACAATCTATAGGTAGGTTATACCAGAGCTGGGAGTAACGAAACTAAAACGTTACTTTTCAGTAACGCGTTGCTAAATGTAATGCATTGCTAAATGTAAAGCGTTACTAGTAATTTCTTTACATTTAATGTGAGAGAAAAGTAACGGTAATTGCGTTATTTTGTAAAAGTAACGCGAAATCGTTACTAAGTTACAGTAATGCATTACTGCAAAAGTAACTCGTTACTAAAAAGTAACGAGTTACTTTAAAACTAAGGTTTTTCTCTGTTGTTTCTGCTGATTGATGTGAAATAATGTTTTTATTATTTTTTTAATGGATAGCATTTAAAAAAATCAAGCTTAATCATACAACTTTTATTTGAAAATTTTGTTTGTATGTGCAATAATAACGGCGATAAATGGTAAGATAGACAATAAAAGAACGAGAAGACATGGAACAAGAAGAATCTATAGAAAAGTAACGAGTGATTACTTTAAAAGTAACGCGTTACTTTTGGAAAGTGACGAATAAATCGTTACTTTTAAAAAAGTTACGGTAACGTTTAACTAACGCGTTACTTTTTAGCAAAAGTAACGGTAAAGTAACGCGTTACTTTTTTTTGAGTAACGACCCAGCTCTGAGGTATACATAGTTATTATATAAACGATCATAAAACTTAACAAAGCAATATCGCTCGTTTAAATTATTATTTCGTAGTGAGATTAGCCTATTAACATTATAAACAAAAAAGAAAATTAGTATATTATTAGTAAGTATATGTGTCGAGAAAAAAATTATAAGCATTGTAAATATTTTAGGGGTAAACAGAAAGGAGTGGAAATTTCTTTCATTCAAGAAAACATTTTTTTCATTTAACTAAAACATTTTTTTTTCAATCAAGAAAACATTTTTTTCAATCAAGGAAACATTTTTTACAACCAAGAAAACATTTTTTTCAATCAAGAAAACATTTTTTTCAATCAATAAAATATTTTTCTCATCCAACAAAACATTTTTTTTATTCAAGAACATGTTTTTTTCATTCAACAAAATCATTTATTTGGATATTTAAATAAGCAGTTTTGTTGAAACAAATAATACGTTTTGTTCGACCTATCCAAATAACATATTTATTTGGTTCAAAAAAAATTTGGTTAATTCAAATAATCTTTTTTCTCTGTGACTTTATTCCAATTATCACTACTCAAATATCCTCATATAACCCAATTTCTTCCAATAACAATCTTAACCAAAATTTCTCTTCACCAATATATTAAATTTTTTAATTTTTATTCAAAAGAAATGAAATTTAGTTATTTCATTATTATATAATTTTCCTTTTACGTTTGTTCACAGATTTCAATAAAACTTTTCTATATTATCTTACATCTAAGTTTATTTTTTATATATTTAAAAAAAAATTGACCTTCTATTTATTATTTTTCTTGCCTTTCAATTTTTTTTACCACTAGATTTTTTTTTAATATCGCAACTTTAATTTAGTTTTATTAACCCTACTATCTGATTTTGATTACTTAAATTTCATGTACTATAATTCCAAAATTTCAATTTTATTATATAATCTTTTATTATTTTAACAAATTTTAAGATCTTTTCACTTTTTCATATTTATTGCCAATTTATCTATAATACCTTCGTTTCCTTTTCTTTACTTATATATCAACTCTTCTATCCCATTTAATAAACGTAACATTTAACTACTAATAATTTCTTAATAGATTAAATTTCAACTCAAAAATTTTTTTTTATTTATAAAATTCTCTATACAGGGTAATGTTTTTTTATAACAACATATGCGGTTAAATGGAAAAAACCTGTCTTTTTTTATTACAATTAAAATGACTACCATCATCATTGTTTATAATTTTTAATTACGGTCCTGTCGTAGTTCCTCTGTAAATTCGTTTTAATTTAATCAAAACGAATTTAAGACGTACTTCGACATTATCTAAAAATTTCGATGAAAAATATATATTATCAGAGAATTAAAAATAATATTAAAATATTAGAAATCAATCATGTTTGCAGACAAATAATCGAAAAAGACTGATATTTTCTTCCCTTATGATTATTAAAATTATGAAAACAGTTTTTAGTAAAAATTGATTCAGGAGAAATCAGATTTTAAATCTTTAATTTTCGTTAAGTTGTATTATCTTTTTTATTGAAATTGTTAGGTAATATCAAAGTATACATATTAATTAGCGAAGCAAAGCAAAGGTACTTATTGAATATACAATGTCCGTGTGTCCGTCCGTTCGTTTGTCCGTCGCAGCAATAATTCGAAATTTAATTTTTGAAACTCTGTTTTTAATAACTGGTCACTTTGGCTCTCTATTATTTTCAGTGACCTAATTAAACTACAATCCCCTGTCTGTCCGTCAGTCCGTAGCTGGTTACCACAACAATTCTAAAAGAGCAATTTCGGACAAGTAAAATCATCTGCGGAAAAATGAATAGTACATCATTGGATTTACTTTTTTAAGCCCCTTTTAACCACGGCAAAAAATTGTAAAAAATCAATACAGGGTGTTGTTTTATAGCCGACTGAATTTATACTTTTTTAGTAATTTCTTTATCGTTAATACATCAATCGATATATAACATATATATACAGGGTGTGTTACATTGTTTTTTCCTGTTCCACCCTATATTTTCATTTTTCTTCTGCGCAGTGTATTTTAATTTCAGACTCGCTTGATAGCCCTTCTTAATGTTCTCGTGTCCCTTCTCAACTTCCCTTGATTTCCCCCTCCTTTTGATACTGACTATAAAATACTTTTCCTATGCTAAAAATTTTTCTTTTACCTCATCAATCAGAATAATCAACAATAGTCTATATCGTGTATTGAAAATTTCTTTTTGGTTTTTCTTATCTCCCGGATCCAGAACCTGCTCTTGGACATAAATAATCAATTAAGGACAACTGTTAACAAATTCACTAATCTGAATTATATTTTCCGTTATTTCGTTATCTATTTTTAATACTTTTTCTTCTTTCTGTAGTTTTGATACTGTTGTTAGACAAAAAAATATAGAAAATGCAAGAGAGGACTTGTAAATACAGAAAAAAAGTTGGATGTAAAAGATTGGTATTGTATAAAAAAATTTGATTAAATTATAAAATGAATAATTAAACAGTGTAAAAAACAATTTGTAAATAACAAATCTGCAGAATGTGATATAATGAGAAGTGAAATGTTACGTTTTTTTTCTGTGCCACCCTATATTATCATTCTTCTTCTGCGCAGTATATTTTAATTTCAGACTCGCTTGATATCCCTTCTTGATTTCCTCGTGCCATGTCCCTTCTCAACTTATCTTGATTTCCCTCTTCTTTTGATACTGACAATATATGCCTTTCCCATGCTAAATTTTTTTTTTATATCATCAGTCAGAACAATCAACTTCTAATTATCTAAAGTAAAGTAGAGTAAATTTCTTTGTTTTCCTTGTGGACAATTACAAATTGTATAGAAGTCGTCAATTACAGTTTACTAGGTTAATTTATTATGACTATTGCTCAGTTAAAAATTACATATATAATAGAATACTATTAATAAAAACGATCAAATACAAGAAGATAAAAATTCACACACACTGTCTATATCGTGTATTGAACATTTCTTTTCTTCTCCTTAACATTTAGTGAACATTTTTTCCTCCCGGATCAAGAACATATTTTTTGAATCTACTTTTTGGATTAGAAACGGGTTTTCCTCCCGGATTCAGAATCTACTTTTTGGATTAGAAACTTTTTCCTCCAGAATCCAGAACTTACTTTTTAGATAAGTAACGTTTTTTCCTCCCGTATCCAAGAATTTGGTTTGGAGAATTATCCTGCCAGATTCAGAACCTTTTTTTTTGGGTTAGTAACTGTTTTTCCTCCCGACTCCAAAAGGTTTGATTTGGAGAATAATCCTCCCAGATCGAGAACCTTCTTTTTGGATTAGTAATATTTTTTCCTCCCGGGTCCAAGAGTTTGATTTGGAGAATTATTTTCTGCTAGCTGGAAGAAACTGGCTGGTAAAGAAAAACAGGATAAGTTTTTTTTCGAAAGATACCAAAAACAAAGAAAAGTCTTGAAAAAAGAAAACCAACTATTATATATAAAATAATTTAATTCTTTATCTTTAATAAAACAAGTTGAGTTTAACTTCCTTAACCCTTTCAGTCACGACTTTTTGCCAGTAAAGTTAAAATTTTTAAAATAGGAAACGAAGTTCTTTGATTTTTTTTAAAGATTATTGAAAATATTTGCAAAATTTAAAAGTTGTTTTTTCCCAAAAAAAACATTGTTCATTTACACATTTATTTACCACGAAATCCAAGAAAACAGATTTTTTTAAACAAGATCCTAGTTTACATCTTGCATCATCCTTGGTATCATCAAAGACTGGTAGATGACCCACTTCATCCAATATTATCTGTTGGTGTTATTTCAATTTTCTGTTTTTTTCTTACTGACAGATTCTTTTTGTGGCTTTTATTTGTATAGATGAATCTTTCACCAATAATCATACATAAAGCAATTAGGTACATTCTTAGGAATATCTAATGTTTTCCAGTTTTTCTCAATATCCGACAACTGATCAATTATTTCCAAAAGTTGTTGCTCTGTAAAGGGCTTTCTGGATGTCATTATTCTCACTTATTTCGCTCGACTATTCCGTAATTGTAAATAAAATTCAAAACCTCTCAGTCAACTAAAATAAAAAGTACTTACCGTAATTTGCATAAAACACAAAACAACGAGCGTTAAGAAGGGACTCCACCAAACTGGGCTAGCCCGATGCCACAAAATGCCGTGGTATTAAATTCGACACCTCCGCATCTTAATGGGTCGTTTTGAATTTTATCAATAATAAGATCTTTTTTTCAATCCATTCGGTAGAAATATGGTCAATCATCTTGGGCATTTCCCGTATTCGAATTTTCTTTATCTATTTTAATGCCACTTAAAAATCCACTGCAAGCTATATTAATGGTATAAGAAAATGATGTTCTTTAAATGACCATGGTGACCGAAAGGGTTAAATCTGTAAAAAAAAGAAAGGATGGATTTTGAAATATATTATAGTTTTTTTTTGTCAATTGTTTCGTCCAAATTTTTTTTAATTGATATTTTACTTTTTCGATATATTTCAATTCGATTCGTGGAACGAACCTCTGATAAAAATAATTGAGCTTAAATCACATTTATCAATAAATCACTTTTAACAAACATCAGTTATGAAGCAAGAAAAAAAAGGTCTAAATGAATAAAACGCCCTGTATGTCGATTATAAAGAGCGATAAACCCGACATATAGGGGTTTTTAGAATCACCTTGGTGTCCCCCATGCACAGTTAAAATTTTGACGTTTCTGTATATAAATTTTTGGTTGAAATAATATAGTATTGTATTGAGTAACTTCCTTTAGGCCATTAAATATGAAATCGTTTGAAATTTATATATTGTAAGACTGTGAGGTCGCCAATAAAAATATTTGAAGTCTCCCATGCAGACTATGCCTCTTAAGATGTACGTGCCGCAACTGCAAAATGCTGTTAACTCAGAACAATTCAAAACACCGCGATCTTCACTGCCACACCAATTACATACGATTATCAACTTGTAAATTATCTTTCTTGAATTCAAACTGTTAATTTATTCCCTTTAGTTTTTTGTTAATTGTAACTATATTCAGAAAGGAATGTGGATTTTTCTTGCTAAGTTGCTGTCAATATAAAGATATATTACAGAAATTTTATTATTTAGTTTTTTACATTTAAAGTAATAAATGAATTAATTGAGTAAATTAAAAACAGCTGTAATAATCCAATAAACGCATATAGGGTGAATCTAGCGAAAATCAACAGGTGGTAACATGTTATTGATCCATCAAAACGTTACACCCCTTAATAGAAATAATATCCTAACTCGATGCTGCTATCCTAATAGAATTCTCCACTTTTGCCGTCACGTCTAGACGTGGAAAACCTGGAAAACACCGATGAAAAACTAATGCTGCAGACGAGCAACTCCCGAAAAGGAAGAAATTCAGTCTGGAGTTAACTTATATTGAATATGGAAGAAAAGTAGGAAACTCTATGAGAGCTGCTGCTAGAGTTTTCCATAAATGGAGTTTTCCAATTAGGGTTGTAGGATAGTCGAGGAGGTTTATGTATACGGAATTTGAGGGAGTAAATATGTTAAGGGTGCGGATGATTATTTTTATTAATAAAATTGCGAAATCAACCATCTTTTAAAACTCTTTGAAATTATTATTATTGTTTTTTTGAAATTGTTTAACGTGTTGTCAAATTCTTGACATGAAATTTTCGATTTTTTTAAAATCTTCGAAGTTATTGAAATTGTTTTTAAATCTTTAGAATTTTTGGGTTTTTGTGAAATTTTTGAAGTTTTCCTTGAAATTTTTAAATTTTTAAAACTCAAAATTTTCGAAATTTTTAACGTGTTTTAAAATTCTCGACTTGAAATTTTCGATTTCTTTTAAGTCTTTGAATTTGTTTAAATTTTATATCTAAAGTTTATGAATTTTTCGTTTTTTTTTAAATTTTCCAAATTGTTGAAATTTTTGTAAAAAAATTTTTTTAATCTTCAGAGTTTTTGTGAAATATTTGAAGCTTCTTTGAAACTTTTAAATTTTTAAAACTCAAAATTTTCGAAATTTTTTAACGTTTTTTAATATCCTTGACTTGAAATTTTCGATTACATTAAATTATTTTCGAAATTGAAATTTTGTACGTTTTTTTTTGAATTTTTGATTATTTTTTCTTCAGACTAGTTGCTTTTTGTGAAATATTGAAATTTCTTTGAAACATTTAAATTACAATTTTTTAACGTGTTTTGAAATTATTGACTTGAAATTCGAGTTTTTTTTAAATCTTCAGAATTTTCGGAGTTTTTGTGAAATTTTTGAATTTTCTTTGAAATTATTGATATTTTTCGAATTTTTTGAAATTGCTGACTTAAAATTTTCGATTTTTCATTTAGTTTTCAAAATTATTGAAATTTTGTAAGGTTTTTTGAAACTTTCGATTTTTTTAAATCTTCAGAATTTTTGAAGTTTTTGTGATATTTTTGAAGTTTCTTTGAAATTATTGATACTTTGAAATCTTTAATAATCAAAATTTTCGAAATTTTTTAAGGTGGTTTGAATTTCTAATCTTGAAATTTATTTTCGATTCTTTTTTAAATTTTCGAAATTATTAAAAGTTTGTAAGTTTTTTTTGAAATTTTTGATTTTTTTTAAATCCAGAATTTTTGGAGTTTTTTGAAATTATTGATATTTTTCGAATTCTTTGAAATTCTTAACTAATAAATTGGAAATTTTAGATTTTTTTTTAATTTTCAAAATTGTTTGAATTGCGTAAGATCTTTTTAAATCTTCGACTTTTCTAAATCTTCAGAATTTTTGAGTATTTGTGAAATTTCTTTAAATTATTAAAAAAAATTTTGATATTATCGAATTTTTTGAAATTTTTAAAACTGTCGAATCTCTAAACTTTTGAAATTTTTGGAATTTTGAACGTTTAAGATTATAGAATGTTTATGAAATTTTTGATATTTTTTTAAAGTTTTTTTTAATCTTTATAATTATTAAGTTTTTTTTTTAATTTTGATAGTTTCAACATTTAATAATATCGATTTTTTTTAAACTTCTGATCATTTCTATCGAAAGTTTTCTCTCAGATTTTACATCTTCCAGTTTTAATTATGATTTAATTTTTTTTAATTTTAATAGTACCTACAAACGACCATCTAGTTACTGCAAGATTTATCTTAAATTCCATCCAGATAAATATTTCATGATAATCTTTTAATTTTCCATAGTCGAGCGGTCTTTAACTCAGTAAGGTATATATTGTCCACCAGTTATTATTATGATATTTTGAAATATGGCTGCTGTACGCGATTGGCAGAGTACCTAGTCACGCCATCATTTCGCCCGAAGCCAAGGCGGTTCACCTCGTGGCCAGTTTAGTTGCCTTCAGTCTTCTTTGTATTCTCATTTTTTTTTTTACTTAAATTTAACAGATTTAACCTACTTAGATTGAAATTTTTAAATTTTAAATCATAATAATTTTTTTTATTCTGATACTAAAAACTCTACTCCGTTTTGCAGAATCTGAACATTGTGAAGAGAAAATGAGTTCTAAAAGTACTTACAACTCGGTACTACACCATCCACATTCCTAAATAAAATCTCGGCTGTTAATTCTTAAACATGTCTGTGTGTGTGTTGTTGTGCTTCACTGAGTGCGAATCCAGTTCAGAAACTTGTTAAAAGGGCAGTAGCAGATATAAAAAATATATATCATAGCATTCGAATTCCCTCTAATTAATTTGATGGTGATATTTTTATTTAATTCGTCCGATTATTAATTTCATAAAAATCCGCTCAATTTTCAATGTGTTATCAAAGATACAAGAATTTATAACATTTTTTTTATTTATTTTATTTTTAATATTTTTTGTACACTTATAAAATACAGGTCTAGATTTATGGTACACAATTAATTTTATATTAAATAAACATTTAATAAAAAATTTATTTTTTTTGTAGAATTTGGAATAAACAATTTAGAAATTTCATAAAAAATCTCATAGGTCAAATTTATCTCGGTGCAGCAATAATATTTTTGTTAATGTTGTTCGAGTAAAAATGGTTTATTTCACATTTTTATTAAAAAAATAATAATAATTTCATAAAAAGATTCTGAAAATTCAAAAAAAAATCTTACAAACTTTTAGCAATTTCGAAAATTTAAAAAAAAATCAATAATTTCAAGTCAAGAATTAAAAAAAAAATGGAAAAAATTAATATTTTCAAAATATTTCACAAAATCTCCAAAAATTCTGAAGATTTAAAAAAAATCTTACAAAATTTCAAAAGTCTAAAAAAAAAATCGAAAATTTCAAGTCAATAATTTCACAAAAAAAAAACTGCCAAAATTCTGAAGATCTTAAAAAAATCGAACATTTCAAAAAAATCTTACAAAATTTCAACAATTTCGAAAAAAAAAGAAAAATTCAAGATAAGAATTTCAAAAAACCCTTAAAAAATTTTGAAAATTTTGAAAATATCAATAATTTCAAAGGATCTTGAAAAAATTCACAAAAACTACAAACATTCTAAAGATTAAAAAAAAATCGAGAATTTAAAAAAACCTTACAAAATTTCAATAATTTCGAAAATTTTAAAAAAAATCTAAAATTTCAAGTCAAGAATTTTAAAAAAATGGAAAAATATCAATAATTTCAAAGAAACATCAAAAATTTCATAAAAACTCCAAAAATTCTAAAGATTAAAAAAAAAACGAAAATTTCAACAAAACCTTACAAAATTTCAATAAAAATCGAAAATTTCAAGTCATGAAATTCAAAAAATTCGAAAGGATCAAAAAAATGTCAAAAAACTTCAAAAATAAAAAATTCTGAAGATTAAAAAAAATCGAAAATTTCAAAAAAAAACCTTGCAAAATTTCAAAAATTAAAAAAAAATCGAAAATTTCAAGACAAAAATTTCAAAAAATTCGAAAATATTAAAAATTACAAAGAAACTTCAAAAATTTTACAAAAACTTTAAAAAATCCGGAGGATTTAAAAAAAATCGGAAATTTAAAAAAAATGTTACAAACTTTCACCAATTTTGAAAATGAAACAAAATCGAAAATTTCAAGACAAGAATTTCAATACACCTTAAAAAATCTCGAAAATTTTGGATATTAAAAATTTTAAAAAATTCGAAAATATCAATAAATAAATATCAATTATTTCCAAAAAACTCCAAAAATTCTGAAGATTAAAAAAAATCGAAAATTTAAAAAAAAACTTGTAAAATTTCAAAAATTAAAAAAAAATCGAAAATTTCAAGACAAAAATTTCAAAAAATTCGAAAATATTAAAAATTACAAAGAAACTTCAAAAATTTTACAAAAACTTTAAAAAATCCGGAGGATTTAAAAAAAAGCGGAAGTTTAAAAAAAATATTACAAACTTTAACCAATTTTGAAAATGAAAAAAAATCTAAAATTACAAGTCAAGAATTTCAATACACCTTAAAAAATTTTGAAAATTTTGAATATTACAAATTTTAAAAAATTTGAAAATTTGAAAAAAATATCAATAATTTCAAAAAAAACTCCAAAAATTCTGATTTAAAAAAAAAATCGAAAATTTCAAAAAATCTTACAAACTTTCAACAATTTCGAAAATTTAAAAATGAATCAAAATTTGAAGATAAGAATTTCAAAAAATTCGAAAATATCAATAATTTCAATGAAACTTCAAAAATTTCACAAAAACTCCAAAAATTCTGGATATTAAAAAAATCGAAAATTTCAAAAAAACCTTACAAAATTTCAAAAATTAAACAAAAAAATTGAAAACAAGTAAAGAATTTCAAAAAATTCGAAAATATCAGTATTTTTAAAGAAACTTGAAAAATTTCACAAAAACTCCAGAAATTCTGAAGATTAAAAAACAATCGAAAATTTGAAAAATGCGTTACAAAATTTCAACAATATCGAAAATTCAAAAAAAATATCGAAAACTGAAGATACTTAATTTAAAGAGGGAGAAGACAGGAGAAAATTTAGCAAATTATCAATGTGGATATTTTCGAAAAAACAAATCTTTTCAGCAAAATTCTTAAATACGTGTAAATTAATTTTATATACAGGGTGATTCACTACCGACGTCACGGAGTTTTATATATGGCATATATTCGTTAACTTTTATTGATGTGGTATTATGTAAGTTAATAAAGACTATACATTTTAAAATATTTTAAAATATACAGGGGTCTCCAAACAATAGTGCATCCGAAATTTATGTTTTTTTAAATGGAACACCCTATATTTTTTCATATTTTTAGAATCGCAAAGGACATAAAATCGGATAAAACGGGTTACATGTCCATATCTTAACTTTTTGAGTGGTGGCATAAGAATAAAATGTATACAGGGTGATCGAAATTTACGTACTTTTTTCAATTGCCTACAACTTCAAAACTATTAATTTTATAATATCATTGTAATAGTTTTTTGAAATCAGCTTCTCAGGACGAGTCTAAAAATATAAAAAATATAGTGTTCCATTAAAAAAAAATACGACCTTCATATTTTTCACTTTCCTGTTATATTTATAAATATTTGTAGTCCATAAAACCACTGCAATAGGAGTTTATGAATATATTCCATTTCGCCATAACACTCAGTGACGTCGGTCGTGATTCACCCTGTGTAAATCGTAAATTTTTTTCAAATTTAATTGATGTGCGGTTTGTAAAAGAATGGCCCATATATATATTTTTTATGGAATAAATGTTTAATAATATACCAACTGAATAAAATTTCAGATAATTTCATGATTTTGGAACAAAAACAAAAAATCTTATTTTTTAAAATAATCTATTTATATTAATTTGCCACCAAGCAGCAATTACATTTTACAAAAAAAATAATCACCTTCTTCTCATACTCAGGAAGTTATATTTAATTGGACATAAACCATAAGGAGATATTCCACCTGCGTATGAATTTTATTTAATGTGTCTTATTTCAGTGTGCATAGCCCGAAGATGATTATCTCTAAATTGAACGTCGAAATGATCTGTTCCTTGTTCAAATCGGTCAATTACTGTTTTATTCTGCACTGACGAGACATGGATACATTAAAGGTATTTTCACAAAGTTGTATAACCTCGCGTATCACGTTGCGAACACGATGACTTAACTGTCCGTTTCGAGAAACTAAAGAAAAAACTATTAAAAGGAAATTTTTTTTATAACAGATATACCATGTTGCAAATATAATACAAGTAAATAATTAAAATTAAAAGTACATGTATGTTGATGATGGCACTTAAAAAACGAAACATGTGGATAAATTTCACTGGAATATTATCCAGAAAATACCAAATAATTCATATTTCTTTTAAAATTAATAATATTAATCTTTCAGTTCATACTAATGTCTATTATTGTATATTTTAAAATCTAAAAATAGATTTAAACTCAACACAAGAGTTATTCCGTCTTTCTCTCAGACGTTTTTTCTGTCTACTTTCAAAATACCGTTAACAAAAACAAAATATATAAGCGACTGTTGCTATGCAAGCAATATTATCGTTCTCTCATATTATCCCATCATTATAAGAGACAAAAAATATAAATATATTTCTTCCCACTAAGATTCTGAATTCAAGGCTATTTGGATACCACGTATCATGTCTCCTACCATTAAAAAACCTGCAACCCTACTATCCGCTAAAATTCAGAGCATAATCTCGCTCTCGCTTATAAGGATGCAGTCGCATTTAATAGAGTAAAAAATTTCTTCAAATAATTAAAATGGTGCGTAATTAACCACACCCAAAAAGTTTCTGAGTTTTCGTAATAATAAAAAATGTAAATAGTATTTTATAGTGAGTGAAAGTGATGAGTTATATTTGATTTTGGTTTCATAATTTAAATTAATGTGCCGTTTATTATTTTTCTGTTCATGTTAGTACTTGGAATAAATGGAATAAAAAGTACATTCCTATTTCAAATACTGTTTTTAATTTAGTTTAACTCCTACCTAAAGAGTTTGGTCCTTCGATGTCATTAAGAATTTTTTTTTTTTGTGGGTATTTGGCTTCAGACATAGTCTATTAACCACAGATTTTTTGTATATTAAGATATAAAATGATCAGAAATTAAACTTTGACGATAATGTTCTAGATAATGATTCCTTCATGTTTTAAAAAGTCAATAAGACAATCTAGAATATATTTGTTATTTAAACTTAGTAAACATTAAGAAAATATAAGTCTATTGTTCTTTCAACATTTATGAATACTAATATTCGTAAATCGTTCAACATGTATTCAAAATGGTTATAGATATTTCCTATAATTTCATATTTACTTTTAATATTGTTTGGATTCAGTAATTTAACTTTATGTATCTATAGAATTTCAGAATACAACCAGTTAAAAATGCGTAAGTTAGCATTGCCAAGACGAACTTTTAATTCACAAATTTTAAAACTTCAGACCCTTATAACTTTTCGGTCTTAACAGGGATAAAGTTTTCGTTTCTTTTTATGCTGAATTTAATCTAAATTTGATTTTTTTTTAAATTTTAGTAATATCATTTTTTGATTACCTTTTTTCTACTGAATCAAAATATAGAATCAAAATTTTACATTGTACACAAATAAAAAAAAGTTTTGGAGGTCGGGGGACCCCCGTCAGTTCCTTACGTTATTTTTTCAACTCTAATCTTGTTTTAAT
This sequence comes from Neocrepidodera transversa, assembly GCA_963243735.1. NCBI lineage: Eukaryota > Metazoa > Arthropoda > Insecta > Coleoptera > Chrysomelidae > Neocrepidodera > Neocrepidodera transversa. The sequence goes on along the minus strand of OY725349.1, from coordinate 9,746,613 downwards.
ATCTCTCTGTCTTTTCCTTTTTTACTATTTCTTTATAATTTCCTGTTTTTCATAATTTTTTCCTGTTTTTACCTATTTCTCCATATGTTTCACTATATTTTCTTATTTTTCAATATTTTTTCCTATTATTCCCTATCTTCCAGTATAAAGAAAAACTGGGAAATATAGGAAAAATAGGGACTTTTTTTTAAAATGTTTTTTCTTTATTTTTCAGTATTTTTTTGCATTTTTCCATATATTTCCTCTTTTCTCTATTTTTCATTATTTTTTGATTTTTTCTCTTTTTTCTCTTATTGTTCACAAATTTTTTCCTATTTTCCCATATTTTTTTCATATTTTTCCCAATTTTTAATATAATTCCCACTTTTTCAATTTTCCCAGATGATTCCCAGATTTTTACTATTTTTTCCCAATTTTTCAATGTTTTTTTATTTATTTTTCACTATTTTTTGGAAATTTTTCTATTTCTCTCTGTTTAACATTATTTATTCTTTATTCTTTATTTTCCCCTATTATTATTTATTTTTACCCCATTTATTTTCCCTCTTTCACTTTATTTTTCAATATTTTACTTTATTTTTTCCCATTTTTCTCTAGTTTTTCCTATTTTTCTCATTTTTTTCCATTGTCTCTATTTTTTTCCTTTTTTTTTCAATATTTCCCGGATTAAGGGACTTTTAATTCACAAATTTGAAGAAATAGGTACAAAGTTTTCGTTTCCTTTTTTATGTTGAATTTGCTAAATTTGTTGAATTTAATCTAAATTTTGAATTTTTTTAAATTTTAGACACCTATGACTTTTATTTCTAATAGGCACTTGTTTTAATATGTCTCTCTCTTTCACTCTCTTTTTTTTTTTTACTATTTCTTTCTATTTCTAGGTTTTCATAATTTTTTCCTTTTTTTACCTATTTTACCCTATTTTTCACTATTATATTCTTATTATTTCCTATTTTTCCCTTTTTTTTCTATTATTCGCTTTTTGTCCCTATTTTTCCTGTATTTTCCTATTTTTCTTTTTTTCTTCTTATCTTGTTTTTCCTATTTTTTCATATTTTTTATCTATTTTTCACTATTTTACTTATTTTCCCTACTTTTTCCTACTATTCCCTATCTTTCCTTGTACTTCCCCATTTTTCCCTATTTTTTATTATTTTCTCATATTTTTTTCTATATTTCCCATTTTTTATCTTATTTTACTTTATTTTCCCCTCATTCTATTCGTTGTTTTTTCATTCTTTCCTATTTTCCCATATTTTTCTTCGTTTTTTCTCTATATTTCAGTGTTTTTTTTATTTTTCAGAATGTTTTCGCATTTTTCCGTAGTTTTTATCTATTCTTTGTTTTTCATTATTTTTTGTTTTTTCTCTTTTTTCCCTTGTTTTCTACAATTTTTTTCCTATTTTTTCAGAATTTTTTGTATTTTTCCAATTTTTCCAAATTTTTCAATGTTTTTTTATTTATTTTTTACTATTTTTTCGAAAATTTTCCTATTTTTCTGTTTTTGATTCTTTTTTATCTTTTTTTTTTTATTTTTTCCCATTATTCTTTATTTTCTCTATTTTTCCCTATTTATGCTTTTTTACTTTATTTTCTCTTTCACTTTATTTTTCCCCCTTTATACTTTATTTTTCAATGTTTTTGTATATTTTTCTTATTTTCCTTTTCTATTTATATTTTTTCTATTTTTTCAATATTTCCCGCATTAAGGAACTTTGTTTCAATATAAATTTTAAAATTTTATACTCATAACTTATTTGTCTTAATAAGTGCTACAATTTTTCATTTGCTTTTTTATGTTGAATCCAAATTTGAAGTCAAAATTTTAAATTTCACAGAAAAAAATTCACAAATTTTAGTTCCATCCAACGTTTTTGTATTTTTCTTCTTACAATTTTTTGTTTGTTTTTTGATGCTAAATCCAAATCTGGAAATAAAAATTCCATGTCATACAGACAGACAGACTTGTAAAAAGAAAAGGCGAGTTCAACAAGTAATTTTTCAAAAGGGGCTAAATTTTTTTATTTTATACCTACAAAAATTTATAATATACCTATACCATTTTTTTATGAATAAAAATACGTAGGTAGTAAATTTAACTGGATAGTTTTTATTAACAATGATTTAGCACATATTAAAATATCAGGGCGGTACTTCTTAAATAAATGACAGATCACACCAAACATTTTTTGTATCGCGGTTAAACTATGATTATACTTTTTAAAATAATCGCCATTTCATTAATCGAAATGACTCTGGACATTTTTTCCAAACTTCTAACGAAGGCATACCTTTACCCATATATATAATCTAATAAATGAGTGAATAGCAAGAAGTGTGAAACCCTGCTTGACCCGACTCTCTGTTCGATGACTGGACAAGGACACCTGTTGATTTAATGACCGTAGACTAACTATAAACCTACTAACTCGGCTGTGGACCTGCTGATTATTTCTCACAACTTGTGTTTCGTTTCTGACCACAATAGCCACACAATCTAAAGCTTCTGCTTTTATTTTGAAAAAAAAAACCTTATATTAGATATGTTTATATTAATTTACATTTTGCAATTTTTTTCAACAAAATATTGAACGTGAATCTGAATCTGGAATTGAGTTAAAATATAAATTGGTAAGAACTAAAATTCAATTTAATACGAAGTTATTCGATCGTATCCGAAGTGGTTCCGAAAATACTCGAAGTGATTCCGATCGTATGCGAAGTGGTTCTGAAAATACTCGAAGTGATTCCGAAGAAACTCACCATACCATAAACGGTTCCGAACTTGGCCAACAATTCTTCGAGTCGTTTTAAAGGTACCTGACGATTTGAAATGATTCCGAAATTACTCGATCATATCTGAAATGGTTCTGAAGATACTCGAAGTGATTCCGAAGATATCCACCATTCCATAAACGATTTCGGATTTGGTCAACAATTCTTCGAGTGGTTTTAAAGGTACCTGACGATTTGAAATGATTCCGAAATTACTCGATCATATCTGAAATGGTTCTGAAGATACTCGAAGTGATTCCGAAGATATCCACCATTCCATAAACGATTTCGGATTTGGTCAACAATTCTTCGAGTGGTTTTAAAGGTACCTGACGATTTGAAATGATTCCGAAATTACTCGATCATATCTGAAATGGTTCTGAAGATACTCGAAGTGATTCCGAAGATATCCACCATACCATAAACGATGTGGGTCTTGGACAACAATTCTTCGAATGATTTTAAAGGTACCTGACGATTTGAAACGATTCCGAATTTACTCGATCGTAACTGAAATGGTTCTGAAGATACTCGAAGTGATTCCCAAGATATCCACCATACCATAAACGGTTCCGGACTTGGCCAACAATTCTTCGGGTGGTTTTAAAGGTATCTGACGATTTGAAACGATTCCGAATTTACTCGATCGTAACTGAAATGGTTCTGAAGATACTCGAAGTGATTCCCAAGATATCCACCATACCATAAACGGTTCCGGACTTGGCCAACAATTCTTCGGGTGGTTTTAAAGGTATCTGACGATTTGAAACGATTCGGAAGTTACTCGATCATATCTGAAGTGATTCTGAAGATACTCGAAGTGATTCCAAAAGTATTCACCATACCATAAACGGTTCCGGACTTGGCCAACAATTTTTGGAGTGGTTCTAAAGGTACCTGACGATTTGAAACAATTCTGAAGTTTCTCTAAAGTGGTTCTGAAAATACTCGAAGTGATTCCGAAGATATTCACCATACCATAAACGGTTTCGGTCTTGGCCAACAATTCTTCGAGTGGATTTAAACGTATCTGACGATTTGAAATGATACCGAAGTTACTCTATCGAATCTGAAGTGGTTCTGAAGATACTCGAAGTGATTCCGAAGGTATCCGCTGTAACGCTCTTCAAGCTGTCTTTTGGATGCCTTATTTCAGGTAACGGGTTGTCTCTGGTGCCACCTTCCATTTATAGTGTGAAGGTCACTTGCACAGGGCAGCTTCAGTAAAGATAAAATACTCCAGGGGTCGTTATGGTCTCGACTAACCTCTCGGCGGTCGGCAGGGTAGGCTTTACTTGCCCTCCTGGGGCAAGTACCGGATTATTTTCTGGCAAAAAATAGGGGAAAATAAGCACCAAAGGGTAAATAGAAAAAAAGAGGAAAATAATAGGGATAAATGGAGAAAAACAAGAAAAAATAATGAAAAACAGTACAAATATGAAGAATTAATAAAAATAGGGAGAAAAAGGGAAACAAGGAAATATTGAGAAAATTGTTAAAAATATTGAAAAGTAGGGGAAAATAGAAAAGAATAGGGAAACATAATGAAAAATCGGGAAAATAAGGTAAAACAGTGAAAAATAAGTACAAATAGGGAAAATAAGGAAGATAAAGGAATATAGGAAAAAATAAATGTGGAAAAATAGCGCAAAATAGAGAAAATACGGAAAAATTAGGGAAAAATAAGGAAAAATAGTAAAAATCGGAAAAAATATGAAAAAAGGCAAAATAGGCAGATTAGAGAAAAATAGAGAAAAATCTGGAAGAAAAGAAAAACATAGGGAAATAGGAAAAAATAGATAATAAATAATAGTGACAAATACGAACAAAAAATAATGAAAAAAGTAGAAAAATAGAAAGAAAATATTGAAATTAGAGGAAAATAGGGAAAACTAGGAAAAATAGGAAAAAATATAAAAACAGGAAAAAATATGGAAGAATAGGGAAAAATAGAGTAAGACAGGAAAAAACAGGGAAAAATTGGGAAAAATTGGGAAAAATTGGGAAAAATTGTTAAAAATAAGGAGAGATTGTGAAAGAAAAATAGGAAAAAATAGAAACTGTTATGTTTTAGGTATTATTTGATTTAAAAAAAATATAAAAATAGAGCAGAATAGAGGAAAACACTGAAAAATAACGAGAAATGTTGAAAATAGGGGAAAATAAGGAAAAATAGTATAAATAGGCAAAAATAGATAAAAATAGGGCAAATCGGGACAAATAGAGAAAACAGGAAAAAATAATGAAAAAAGGGAAAAACAGGCATAGAAAAAAATAGGGAAATTAGAGAAAAATACGGAAGAATAAAAAAAAATGGGGAAAGACAGGAAAAAATAATGAAAAACTGGAACATAGGACGAAAGAGGAAAAATAGGGAAATTAGGAGAAATAGTGAAAAAAAGGGAAAAATAAAGAAAAATAGAAAAATAGGAAAAACAGGAAATTAGGAGAAATAGTGAAAAATAGGGAAAAATAAAGAAAAATAGAAAAATAGGAAAAACAGGAAATTAGGAGAAATAGTGAAAAATAGGGAAAAAAAGGAAAAATAAAGAAAAATAGAAAAATAGAGAAAACAGGAATAAACTTAGAAAATTATTTTACTCTTCAAAAAAATTGACCGTGGTTAACACAATAGTTGTGTAATTTGTAATATTATAGACTTTTTAAATAAACGGTCGTATACAGGATGTTATCTATTTATCGTTTTAACCATTTCCCGAGATTTTTCAAAATAAAGGTGTTCATTCTTCACGGTTATTTAATATTAATTATAAATTTATTATACCCCATTATTAAAATATTTAAGTCCGCCTATGTATCCAGTTAAAAATTTTATGATATTCACTCTTCGACGAGGAGAGTCGAAAATTGGGAATCAATAAACAATATAAATTTTTTGAGTATTTGTTACAACAATAGCAATTCAGTCATAATTTCATAAAGCGGCGCCGCTGCAGTCCATTTTTCCAGAATTAAGATTAGTGATCATTATTTTGAACTTACCGGTAATTACTTTTTTATTCATTAAAATATTGAATCGGCGATAAAATTCTCGCCCAAAAGGTGCATGTGTAGTTTTAGGGGATTAGGGGATGCACAAACTGTTACCAATAACATTTTTTTGTCGAAAAACGCTTAAGCTATAAGTTTCCCATATGGTGCATTTTTTGGGGATGATACTATATCTAACTTTGCTAAAATTTAAAATATTAATCTAAAAATTAATTTATTCACATTATAATTATAATATATGTCAATGTAGATTTATCATTGTATTTTATTTTTAATAAAAAAAACTAATTTCTGTTTTTGGAAAGGTAATTTTTCAACTACGGTGGTGTCTCGGTGTAAGCTGCTATAACCAAATAAGTCGAGCACACCAAATATATAAAACCAATAAAAAATAATAAGAAAAGTTGTGGTTGCACGCGAAAGGCGAGAAGGAAGAAAGAGAAGACTAAGAGTGGACACCAATTGTGCGATTACCGGTAATTAGGGGGAAACTTATCGAGTACGAGGAGCATGTGTCTTTCCCCATACGGCGAATACCGGTGGCGCACCAACAAAAGTTGTTTTGACCAAATAGAGAAGAGTAAGGTCTCACTCTAATTATGTGATAACTCAACGGACTAGGAAGAGAACTTCGTGAATACCAATTCGAGGTGAATTGTTAAGCTATTTGAAAAACTTAATTGCTCGCGAGGGAGATTTACGATCTAGGCCAAGAGAAACTTTTAGGAGCATGAACCGAATATCAATTTTTTTCTATATTTCGCTTATTTTAAATAGTAATATTCTATTATTAAATATGCCAATCAAAGTCAGCCCTAACTTTTGGACAACTGTACAAAATAAATCCGGAAATTATTTTATATTTATTATTTATTTGATCTATTCTTATTACGAAAATTTTGTTTAAGTGAAAAAATAATTATTGTCACACAAAAATATTGTCCCACATAAAAAACTTCTCTTACCTCCTACGCCTTCTCGCAAAATTTTGTTATACGAGGATGTATTAATAGTATTGGCCCGAATGAATAAAAATGAGCAAAACCTTCTACTTGCAAAACTTAAAGCATATGCTATATAGTTTATGAATAAAAATGTAAGTAAAAAGTTTTGCTCAAACTTGTATTAGAAGCATAAGCATCTACTCACGTTTAAGTATTTGCTCAACTTGTTATTAATAAAATGTATGCTTTGCTTACTTAGTTGAGCATTTGCTCTAAAATTTTTGCATCTCGTTAGTATGAGATGCACCTTGCAATAAGCTGGTCATAAAATGGCAGAATTCGTGAATTTACGTGAACAGAAGCAATACAAAGTGCGAAGGGAAGCTAATTGGCGAGATTTTAAATCTCTTTACAGATTTCAAGAAGAAAATGTAAATTGGATGGCAACGTATTTTTGGGAGAAAATCTTGAAAGAAGAGGAGGCGCTCTCACTTCAAATCATAAAATGAAGGTTTTCTTGCGATATATGGTCAATCCTGGATTTCAGATGGGTGTAGCAGAAGAATTCTGAATCACTCAGTCGACTGTTTCAAAAACAATTTCATTTGTAATGAACAAAATAGTTGAAAAGTCCCATTTATGGATGAAATTTCCGTCAACCCAACCCAAAATAAACAAAGCACAGCAAGCGTGGCAAGAAAAATTTCAGTTTCCAAGTGCTATTGGAGTGATTGATTGCACGCACGTTCAGATTTTGAAACAGAATCAACACGGTGATGAATAACATCAACAGAAAGGGATTGGCGACTATAAATGTGCAGGCAACATGTAACTCAGTGGAAATGTTTACTAGTGCTGATGTTAGTTGGCCGGGTTCTGTACACGACGCAAGAATTTGGAGGAACTGCGATATACGTATAACTATGCGACAGTTTCCTTGTGCAGTACTACTGGGTGATGATGGTTATGACTGAGAACCGTAGCTAATTACTCCGTTTAGAAACCCTAATAACGCATTGGAAACAGCTTACAACAGACTGTTTAAGAAAGAAACGATTATAATTGAAAGGTGTTTTGGCCAACTTAAACGCAGGTTTCCAATTTTGAAATATATGTGCCGAGTTAAATTAGAAAAAGTTCCATCCATTAGTTGTTGTATGGTGCTTCACAATATTGCCAAATACTTGGGAGATGCTGAATTTGAATATAATGCAGAACCAGACGACAATTAACATAACGGTGGTGACTACGAAGAAGTAGAAGATGGGCTTCTACAGCGTGCACGAGAGAGAGCTGGCTTGAAATAGCAAATTTTATTCTTGGTCAAGATCTGAGATAAAAATGGTGGGTTCATTTCAATTAAATTAGAAGTAAACAAAATAAATATTTATCTATTAGAAAGGCATTTTTTTTTGTAAATCGTACCAACTTTAATATTTAGCTCTCATATTTTCGTGACATGATTCTTTTGTTGCTTTTAGTTGGTGGCCAGTGGCCATAATTAATATATTTTTTAAAGCCGCAATGAAATTTTTAATTTAAAGAAAATATTTATATTTTATTTCGAATTAAGTACAACTCAACAATATACAAATATAAAGATATACAAAAAATATATGTATATTTTAGTTCAATTGTGTTATATAAGAATTATCATCGTGGCTGGCATTTGGCTGCTCCGATGCTTTCCATATTGCCTGTTCATAAAACTGCCTCTGGATACGACTAGTCTTTAATTGTTCGATAAGAACAAGGCGTTGTTAGCTTGGAAGTTTCTTCTGTTTCAAATGGCTGCAAGTTCTTATTTGTTTGCTGCTTTAATGCTTTTTGTGGCCGTGGTATAGGCCAGTCTTCCTTTTCGTTCTCGGACTGGAAAGATAAGGAAGAGTGGGACAATTCTTTGTCGTCTACATTCCTCGCAGCTGTAGAAAGTCCAATACTTTTGCCTCCTAGAATGGAATAATCTATCATAATTCTAATTAAATGTTTTTCGAAAAATTCTTTATGAATATATGCAAAAAAAGGGCTACTTTATTGACGCAAAACTATTCTAAAAACGACATTTTCAGTCATAGTACAAAAACTGCTCTGTTTAAAAATATAAAAAAGCATATTTTTTAATTATATCCCGCTTTCTAGATGTGTGTTATTATCAACCGTGTAGAATAAAAGAAAGTGGAGTTTTTTTGATATAGTCGCGGCACTTTTGTATTACATACATCCATATATCACATTTTAATAAAAAAGATACATCGATTTATGTGATGCAAACTTTTCTTCAACAATTTTTTTATTGCCAATTTTGTTCTTGTCAACCTTATTTCTTAGTCTCGTTTTCATGTTGTTTACTTTTTTGATAAGTTGCGAAACGGTTAATGGCTTTCCTATTTTTCATTCTATTTGTCTCTCAGCATGTTTTAAGGCCTCGTTTTTTTTAGTTTTTATATGTGCAATTTGTGATTTAGTGAGGATTTCAGGTCTTTCTTGCAATTGCATTGCTACTAGCAGATTGATACCTTTTTCTTCCTCATTCCCCTCGTCTGAAGACATTTTAATTACACTTACAATCAAAATACGGTCATATTAATGCAGACGTAACTTGAGTTTACGTTAATTTTTGCGAGTTTGACAGAAATGACTAGCCGCACATGCTCGTTTATTGAAGCAAATGCTCTTGAGTATAAGCAAATCATTATTAATATCAACTCGAGTAGATGCTTATACTCCGACCTTTTACTCTAAGCTCTTGCTTGGAGCGTTTGCTTATACTCATGAACATTTGCTTTCTTTTTATTCATACGGGCTATTGATATCTAGTTCGCTTTTTTTGGCCCACTGTGCATTTTGTACGTCTTGTTGCCACCTTTCCTGCCATTCTTGCATCTCTGTGTCCATCTCCCTCCTGTCAGCTATGATTACCTCAGTTGGGTCTATGACGTTTCGCCGCAGCCCATTCGCCACGGCCGTTTCGCCACGATCGGTTCGCCACCTGGAAAATTATATTTTTTTACTGAATGGTAAATGCAAAATAATTTAGTTTTAAATCAATCTAAATTTTGTTTTTTTTTTTAATTATTGGTAAAACCTTTCACTTATTTTGTTTAATAACAGTTTAATTTTTTTGATATCTTTCTTATTGATAAAATAGTGTTGTTCTCGAACATTTTTTTCAGGTGTTTTAATGTGACAACAATTTTATTTTTTATCTCTTTAGTTAATAACTAATAAATAAAACAAATTACAACCTTCAATAATTTTTTATTGAAAAACTAAAATAAAACAAATTAGAACCTAATTAACGAAATTGGTAATTATGTGCTATTGAGCGCAAGTATCCTATAATTGTTCTGTCAGCCAAATCCCTCAGAATTCTTAAAATTCTGTCGTCAGCGTCCAGAAATTTTTTAATTTTGGAGGAGGAAGTTTCTCGACCATTAGTTGTTCTATCCAGACATCACGACCTTTCTGAACTTTTCTGAGTCCATCAATTAATTTCCAAATAAAAAATAGGTTCTTGAAGAAGAAGAAGAAATTTCCAATAAAAAATTCCTTATTCCCGGAACACTTATCTCTATCTCATGTTCCCGGTGGCAAAACGGCCATGGCGAAACGGCCGTGATCAGCTGCGGCGAAACGTCCCATCCCCCTCAGCTTCATTTACCAGAAGATCCAGCGACAATAAGACGCATATGACGACTGCCACCGCCTCCGCAGATACAATTCTGTTTACCGAAGCAGTTCTAAAAATCGATCATAGCACGGTACTTTTTCACCATCATTACCTTCTCCCATACTGGTGCTGCATACAATATCACCCCGTAGATAATTCTCCTCTTCTAGAAACCCGACACACGTACATTTGGTAAAATTTTAATTAAGGCTGTAGTTTGCTTTCTCACACTGAACGAATTATCAATATTAGTATTCATAACTGTTGGAAGAAAACTAGGCGGCGAACGTGTTAACATAAATCCAGAATTTCGAAGGACCAAACTTCTTGGGTAGAAATTAAACCAATATGAATGTTGAAATAAAAATAGTATTTGAAATTGTAAGGTAACATTTTATTTCAGTACGAAACATGAACTGCAAAATCATAAAGCGATACATTATGTTAAATTATGAATTTGTCCAAAGGTGTTTTGTTTTTGCAATACAATGCCTCTGCACTCAAATGATTTGAGGTTCGAAATACTGGAACACCCTTCTTATTTACCAGATCTGGCTCCGTCTGACTATCATCTCTTTTCTCAACTAAAAAAAAAGGTTTAAAGGACGTACATTTTCCTCCAATAATAGGTTAATAAATGTATTATATTACATAAAATGTTTCAAATTTTATTTGCTACTATGGTAGGTTAAGAATTTTTCAATACATCCTTGTATACGTAAAAAACACCGATGACAATTAACGCTGCAGATTAACTACTCTCGAGAGGGATGAAGTTTAGTCTGGATATAATTTAAATTGATCCTGGAAGAATAGTACGAAACTCTATTAGAGCTTCCGCCAGAGTTTTCCATAAATGGAGTTTTGCTATTAGGGATGTAGGAGAGTCGAGGAGATTCATGTATACGGAATTTGAGGGACTAAATACGTTAAGGGTAGGTTATTCATTTTGTGTTTATAAATTCTAATTTAAATTTAATAAGTTTTTACCCAGCTTAGGAATTTTTGAACTAGAATATTTATGATTATCTGCGATAGAGGATTAAAATGTTAAATTTAGTCCACGAAAGTTGCATTATTTTCGGAAATTGAAGTTGAGAATTGAAAAATTTGCAAATATATTAATTGAAAGTGCTTCATCTAAATATTTATATTTTTAACGATTCTCAGTACTATTTTAATAAAATGAACCCTCGGCGGATCGAACATATTTACTGATTGGTTTAGTGGGGAGATTTAGTGTATAATCAGAGCTGAGTGCGTTAAGTGGATGGTTAATAGATAGCGAACAGAGAGGTTGATGAACAATCTATTTTTTTTTCTGAGCAAAACTAGATTTTTCAAACTGTCAAAGATTTTTTTTTAAGGAAACGAATGTAGGGGGGAAGATAGTTAGAGGGAACTCATATAAAAATTAAATATAGGTACCAAATTCCTTCTTTCAAACTTTTTTCCAATTTTCTACCTCCTCCCTCTTCTCTCACTTACTTTTTTACTAATTTCATTATATTTCAAACTTATCTTTTTTTTCCACTTCGCCACCTTTTTTTCTCCCACCTTTTTAATGATATCTTCTTTTTTTAATGAGTGGATTAGGGGAAGATATTTGAAAGGAAATCATATAAAAAATAGATGTAGGTACCAAATTTCTTTTTTTAAATTTTTTAAAACTTTCTACTTCCTCGCCCTTTTCTCCCTTACTTTTTTACTAATTTCATTATATTTCAAACTTTTCTTTTTTTACGCTTTTCGCCTTTTTTTCTCCCGCCTTTTTAATGATTTCTTCTTTTTTTATCGAGTGGAGTACGGGTAGGAAGGAAATCATATAAAAATTAGTAGTACTAATTTCTTTATTTCAAACTTTTTTTCATTTTTTTCGTCAACTTATTATTAATTTCTATGTTTCAAAGTCTTCTTCTTTTTTTCCCACTCCCAATTACTAATATTTTGATCGTTCAAACTGTTTTACATCTTCTTCCTCTCTTTTTTCCCCTACACTTATTTACTAATTTCTTTTTATTTTTTATTTTATTTATTTTATTTTTTTTTCGCTTCCCCTTGTTTTTTCCCACTTTTCTTGCTTACTTTTTACCAATATCTTTATTTTTCAACTTCTTTTCCTCTTTCCCTCCTTTTTACTGATTTCTTTATCTTTCAAACTTCTTTTTCTTTTTATTTATTTTTTTTCCACAAAGGTGGTAATTTCTTTATTTTTGAAGGAAACAAGTGTAGTCGGGTAAAGATAGTAACTAATTTTTTTTATTTTTTAAGCTTTTTCACTTTCCGCTTCTTTGCTCCTACTTTTTTACAAATTTTTCGTTTTTTTCCACTTCGCCACCTTTTTTTTCCTCCATTATTAATAATTTCTTATTTTTTTAAGGGGTGAAGTAGGGGAAGATATTTGGAAGAAAATCATATAAAAATTTGATGTACTAATTTCTTTATTTTAAACTTTTTTTCACTTTTTTCGCCAACTTCTTACTAATTTCTTTATGTTTCAAAGTCTTCTTTTTTTCCACTTCCAATTAATATTTTGGTCGTTCAAACTGTTTTACCTTTTCCTCCCTTTTTACCCCTACACTAATTTACTAATTTCTTTTTTATTTTTTTATTTTTTTTTATATTGTTTTTTTTCACTTCCCTTTCTTTTTTTCCACTTTTCCCCCTTACTTCCCACTTTTCCCCCTTACTTTTTACCAATTTCTTTATTTTTCAACTTCTTTTCCTTTTTCCCTCCTTTTTTCTCCTACTTTTTACTAATTTTTTTATCTTTCAAACTTTTTTCCTTTTTATTTATTGTTTTTCCACAAAGATGTGGCTTTTTTTCCTTATGTTTTAGTAATTTGTTTATTTTTGGAGGAAACGACTATAGTGGGGGAAAGATAGTTACTAATTTTTTTTTACGTTTCAAACTTTTTCACTTTCCCTTTTTTTGTCCTCTACTTTTTTACAAATTTTTTCTTTTTTTCCACTTCGCCACCTTTTTTTCTCCTACCTTTTTAATAATTTCTTCTTTTTTTAACGAGTGGAGTAGGGGAAGATATTTGGAAGGAAATCATATAAAAATTAGATGTACTAATTTCTTTATTTCAACCTTTTTTTCACTCTCGCCCTTTTTTCGACAACTTCTTAGTTATTTCTTTATGTTTCAAAGTCTTCTTCTTTTTTTTCCACTTCCAATTACTAATATTTTGATCGTTAAAACTGTTTTACATCTTCTTCCTCCCTTTTTTCCCCTACATTAAAGTACTAATTTATTTTTATTTTTTTATTTTTTTTTTATTTTTTTTTTCTTTACTTTTACAGAAAATAAGTGGAGTGGGGCAAATTAGTTTGACAGAAATCATATAAAAATTAGATGTACTAATTTCTTCGCTTCATACATTTTTCGCTTCCCCTTCTTTTTTCCCACTTTTACTCCTTACTTTTTTACTAATTTCTTTATTTTTCAACTTATTTTCCTCTTTCCCTCCTTTTTTTTTCTACCATTTTACTAATTTCTTTATTTTTGGAGGGAACGTGTGTAGTGGGGAATAGTTACTATTTTTTTTATGTTTCAAACTTTTTCATTTTTCCTTCTTTTGCCTACTACTTCTTTACAAATTTTTTTCTCACTTTTCTTCCTTTTTTCTTTTATATTTATTATACTTTTTTATTTTAAAAACCTTTTTCTTATTTCTTCTCTTTTTTCCCTGTTTGTTTTACTACCTTTTTACTAATTTCTGTTTCAAACTTTTTATTCATTTCTCCTTTTTTTCCTACTGTATCCCCTTACCTTTTTACTATTTTTTTTATCTTTTAATTTTTTTTCAACTATTTACCTCTTCCCCTCCTATATTCTCCTACACTATTTTACTATTTTTCTTTTTTCTTTTTTTTTTTTTAATTTTTTCCCACACTTTTTTCTACTGCTGTTTTTCTTTATGTTTTAAACTATTTTTCACTTTCACCTCTTTTGTCCCCTACTCTTTTTACAATTTTTTTTGTTATAATCTCTTATTTTTGCCACATTTCTCCCTTTTTCCCCTACTTTTTTACCCATTCTCTTTGATTGATTGTTCACCTTTGACAGAAAATTTTATTCCTGGTAAAACTTTTTAAATTCAATAAGATTTATAAAATTTGAAACGAACTATCAAGAATATACAGGATGATGTCAAGAATACGTAAATTATGTTTATAAAATAACTATTTAGTTTGCACATCCTGTAGTATTAATTTGACAGAAAATTTCACTCTTGATAAAAGTTTCTAAACTTACTGAGATTTATAAAATTGGAAAACTAATACCAAAAATATACAGGATGATATCAAGAATACGTAAATTATGATTATAAAATAAATATTTAGTTTTCACATCCTGTAGCATTAATTTGACAGAAAGTTTCACCCTTGATAAAATTTTCCAAATTTAAAAAAAATTATAAAATTAGAAAATCGATATTAAAAATATACAGAATGATGTCAAGAATACGTAAATTATGATTGTAAAATAACTATTTAGTGTGCACATCCTGTAGTATTAATTTGACAGAAAATTTCAACTTTCATAAAAGTTTCTAAATTTAATTAGATTTATAAAATTAGAAAACAAAGACCAAAATATACAGGATGATGTCAAGAATACGTAAATTATGATTAATAAAATAACTATTTAGTTTGGACACACTATTATTAATTTGACAGAAAATTTTACTTTCGATAAAAGTTTCTAAATTTAATAAAATTTATAAAATTAAAAAACAAATACCAAAAATATACAGGATGATGTAAAGAATACGAAAATAAAAACCAACTGTATTTATTCCGAATATTTCCAAAAATCGGGAAAAATAAATAAAATTTTGGAAAATATAGAAATATAAAATTACACAAATTTTAAAAAAATTCTTGATAAGTTCATTCAAAATATTTCAATGCTCTCTATTATTTTTATATAGGGTGGTCCATATGTATGGAATAAATTAATTTTTAGCATTATTATGTATTTTTGGGAAAAAATCTGAAACAGGTCGATTTTTATTTTTAATTTTCTATAATATAAGAAAAAGAGTTTTATACAGTGTGATCCACTTGGAAGTAATTACATCGTCAACATTCTTTTCTAATGCAACACCCTGTAAATTATGACAAAAGTTGTCGAGTATATTATGGAATAAATTCATTATCCCCTAAATCAAAAATATTTTCAAGAAAACCTAAAACCGGTCAATTTTTATTCTTAATTTGACAATTTATAGTATAAAAATATTACTCCCTTGCACCCCCTCAAAATTATGAGACTCTCCTTGAAAATTTATTGGAAATTTTATTTAGCTTCTTACATTCTTTACGTTAGACCCCAAGTGTGATATATTTTCGGAATCGGCTTTTTACTAAGCTTATAAAACTGTCATAATATACAGGGTGTTGCTTTAAAAAAAGTATCAACGATGTAATTAATTCCATGTGGATTACCCTGTATACAACTTTGTTTTCTTAGACTATAGAAAATTAAAATTAAAAGTCGATCTGTTTCAGGTTTTTTCCTAAAAAACTACATAATAATGCTAAAAATGAATTTATTCCATACATATGGACCACGCTGTGTACATTCGAAAAACCTTTGACAACATATTTTTTTACGAACAATACTAGCGCGTAAACTCAACAATTTTATCTAAGTCAATGAAAAGTAATATTGAATGTCATTATCAAATACACTAACGAATTTCCAGCGATATCAATATACGAGTTCTGTTTCCTCTCAGATAATGGCTATCAGTGAGGATGACTAGGAAGCGTTCCTGTTTATTTTCGTTTATACATTTCATTGCTAAATTATTTCAAATGACCGATTAGAAAAAGATTAGGTAAAGAAAAATTATTCATATACAATAGTTATAATCAATAAATAGAAAAAAAAAATGTTAAAACATAAAGAAGACTTTGCATATAAAATTTATAAGACTTTGCACATCTCATTATCTCTCCGTTGTTGCCAAGATTATTGAGTTGCATTTGTTTCACGTTGGACGGTACGGCTTAAATCAAGTATGTCGTGGCTGCAGGTCGTTAGTCAACGTGTCCAAACAAGGGTTTCAGTGGGACCTCCTGCAAGGAAGAAGTGCTCTATTTGATAGCTCATTCCAATATTAATGAGTTTGATGATATATGATGAACTTTTTTTGGCGGACCGCCGTGCAAATTATCGTTCGACTTGCTAAAATCGAGAATTTGTGTAGGTATCGAGTTGTCAAATAATTATATATTTTTTATATTTATTTAAGTATTAAGATTGGAGTAAACTTATATAAGAAGATTCAAGATACATTTTATAATTCCAATAGGCTATCCATTAATCTCGAATGTGGTTGAATGATGAGGTAATAAAATTCGAAATCAAATACCACAATTTAATAAATCAAGCTGTTAAGCGAACATAGAGGGGGAAACGACAACTAGTTTCGGCAGAACTGCCATCATCAGGCCTGTAATATATAGTGTCAAGGACATTTTTATAAAAAACACAGTTAAGCTAAAACTTACCAAAAATTTTTTTTTTGTTGCCGCTGACCAATCGTTAAGCACTGGTTCTTAAAATTTTTTAATTTATATTTATAAATGTCATGTGTCCAAAGAAAAAGGTATCATTCCTATGGTGACCAAGTATAAAAAATTCAAGTCAGTTTAAACACAATTTCAAGGTCACCTCATTGGTAGCAATCAACAGCGTCGCAAAAAATATATTAATCCATTCATGCTGTCTTAAAGAATGTGCATTGCAAAAAAAACAAAAATTACCAATAATCCGACCTTGTCTTATTCCTTTTATCCATTTTCACAGAAGAAGCAATGCTCAAAGGTACAAAAGCATCACTGTATGGTATTTTTACATAAATTCAAGACGCCTTGAAGTTCGAAGATAATAAAATAATTATTATGAATGGAGGATAAAGTTGTATGGCAGCTCAATGATTCTTTTGAGATGATTTGGGAAAAATAGGTATACGTCTAAAATCACTACGGTTCAAATTCATCAGTTGTTATCTTCGATGGATATTCATTGGATAGTGGAAAAAATAGTACCAAGACCGCAGAAAGACATCGTCGTCCAATTTTGAAAACTAAACAAACTTTTTGTTTTGTGAAAGTGTCAAAAATAAATTTTGATGCTGGCTAATTGGCATTCAGATACAGGTGAATTTATAGAAGCAGTATCAAGATTCCAGAAGAATATATGAGGAAAAAGAATTATTAACATTACTACCGATACCATCGAAATTTTAAAATTTTCATGGTATACTCAGGTTGTCAAAAGACATATTCAAATGGTGACTGAAGCGTCTTCAACAGTATCTAGAAACCAAAATTGTTTCTAAAAAAAATTACATCACAAATGTAGCCACTTATACTTGGTTTTTTGTAAGCTGTTTTATTCAACACGCGATCATGGAAAACTATTTTTATTACAGTTTGTTTCCTACGTAACAGAGAGGAAAAATACCCGGTAAAATATATTTTCACAATTGACTCGTCAAACCGAGAACAAGAATCTCTAAGTTAGAAAAACATATATTGTATATTTTTAAGTTCCACTGGAAATACAAGATGGTTCCCAGCTTGGTTTGGCAGAGTCGAAAGAGAGTTTCAAACATATCACCTGTCACAGAAAAATGCAAAGTTTTATTCATTTTTTTGTCAATGTCAATATTTTCCAAGAATCTATAGGTTAAAACCTTTTTCAGTAAATTTCCAGTTTGGTTACGGTTAGAAATCTCATAATGGTCAGTTAATTTTGGTGAACAAGAAAAAGCAGCTGAGAACATTCTGTTTATTCATATATTTAGTGCTTGCTGTTGGGAAAACCAAACATCAAGTTACTATTTACAAAATTTACATTTATTTATATGTATTAACACTATTTTTATATAATTTTCTGTCCATAAACACAACGTCATGCTTCCACCATGACACCACATTCTACAAGGAAGGGTAGAGGGATCACTGACGTGTTTGTAGGTCAGTGGTACCAACTAAGATAAAAACACTGGGACTGGGATGGCACTATGTTTTGAACAGTTGCGACACGACGTTTAGTACTATCTTCAAAAAGATATCGCAGACACTGGAGCACGCTGCTTTCTTGTTGTTTTATTTGGAAGAAATATGGAAAAGGAAAACTTTGAAGATACAAAAAGCCAATTCAATCTTGCTTTATTGTCACCAACGAAAAAGGTTGCATAGTATCATTTGTTTATAACATACTACAAGTCCAAAAATGATATAGAACCCAAAAGGAAGTAGAATATTGGGACTCTAAGTTTGATACCAGTGGACTCACACTAATAACAATAACGAAGCAACCGATATGTTATTTAATTTTATTTCATGTGGTTACAAAAAAAGGTGCATTACAGCAAGCTGGCTTGAAGTGTTCTGTTGTATGTAAATTCTGCAGTGGTCAATCGTGCTAAAATACAACTGAAGTCAGTATCAAGATAAACGATGAAGATGAAGAAACATCAGAGCTTGATGCATGGAGAAGACGAACTAGAGAATGTTAGTCCGGAAACAATACAGTGAAGGAATCAATCTGGTAGGACGTCAATGTCGAAAAACCAGGATTTGGTAAATTTCACTGGAATATTATCCAGAATTCACAAAACAAACTAATATTTCCTTTAAATTTAATAAGATTCATTTTAATTTATACTTTTGGCCAGTACTGTATATTTTACCGTTCCATAATCTAAAAATAAATTATGTTATTCTTTTCGTGCGTCATTGTCTTTAAAAAACCGTGTGCAAGAGTACAGGTTATAAATAATAATTCACCTTATCACCTTCTCCCTCTAAGCGACAAGCGCAGAAATACTTCTGATCAAGGAACAGGTTGATTTTCATATTAGAAAGAAGAAAACCATTACAACTATAAATAGAGAAATAGCTTCAGAACAATTCAGTATCTAATAAGTATCTAATAAAATAAGTAGCTAATAAAATGAGTATATACTAAGTAACATGTCTCGGCATTATAAAAAGCGGATGACCGCATCCTAATAGTTATAACTATATTTTCTGATATTAATTGTAATAAAAATGTAATATTAATAATTTTGGTTTTATAATGAATAGTAAAGAGTAAATAGCCCTTATAGTTCACTTAAATAATTTATTTATGTTAATGTACTAAATCCTTGATACTCTGTATTAAGGTTGGTCCTTCGACCTGATAAAGTTTTATTAGAAATATAACACCTAGTATAATTATTCCAAACTTATATCGAATCTTATTCATATTTGTTCAAGGAGCATTAAAAAATAGAATATAGAATATTGTAATTACGTTTGTTGTTTAGTTTTTGTTCACTATAGGGTTTAACATTTAACAGATCAGTCTTGGTTTATTCGAGTTCGATCACCAAACATTTTTCAATGGTATGAACAAATAATTTTTTTATCAATAATTTATTATTGTTGTTCAACATTGGTATTAAATAAATAAGAAATAAAAATAACAATTTTTCATGGCAATTTCCACGATTTTCAAGTTTAAACTGCTGTAACTACCGCCTGGAAGTTGGCACCCCAATTGCCGGAATCCTTTGATTTTTTCAGAGTTCTGGACTCGTCTCCAATAGTTCTAAAGTTCTCGAGGGGGTGCAGATACAGTTCTGCAATTTTTTTGTGGAATTTTTAAAAAACAAATTTTGGGGTGCTAACTTCATGCCGCACCCTTTTTTATTTACTGGGTAGTTTTAGTCACTTAGGGCTGGTTTTAAATACAGCACCCCTGAGTTCTGACTCGAAAAAATACTGAAAAATAGATATTTTCAAGGAGTGCTACAAAGTTCCGATTTTTGTCACTAATTTTTTGCCAGAATATTCAATTTTTTATTTACTGTGCAGTTTTGGTCACTTAGAGCTGGTTTTAAATACAGCACACTGAGTTCTGACTCGAACAAATAATGAAAATTATTTTTCCCATTTTCCTGTTTTTTCCTATTTTACCCTTTTTTTTGCCAATTTTTATTTGTATTTTTTACATTTTTTTTCCCATTTTCACTATCTTTTCTATTTTAAAACCAGCCCTAAGTGACCAAAACTGCCCAGTAAATAAAAAATTGAATATTCTGGCGAAAAATTAGCGACAAAAATCGGAACTTTGTAGCACCCCTTGAAAATGTCCATTTTCATAATTTTCAGTATTTTTTCGAGTCAGAACTCAGGGGTTCTGTATTTAAAACCATCCTTAAGTGACCAAAACTGCCGAGTAAATAAAAAATTGAATATTCTGGCGAAAAATTAGCCACAAAAATCGGAACTTTGCAAATTCCCAGAACTCTTTGCAAAACCTACCGAGAACTCTTTATTTCTGAGATATCTATTCACCCAGAACTCTTTTTTGTCACAAAAGGGGTGCGGCATGAAGTTAGCACCCCAAAATTTGTTTTTTAAAAATTCCGCAAAAAAATTGCAGAACTTTATCTGCACTCCCTCTAGATCTAGAACTCTTCGAGACGAGTCCAGAACTACGAAAAAATCAAAGGGTTCCGGCAGTTGGGGTGCTAACTTCCGAGCGGTGCTGTAACTTCATAAATATTACATTAACAAAAAAAGAAGAATAACAAAAATGTTCAAAATTTAATCTTCTTTAAGTTTGGTTTAAACATTTTTTTCTGTATGATCAACCGTTAGCGAATTATATAAAAAAAAATCATTTTTTGTCCCTTTAATCCCCCCTTCCCAAAATTCACAAACTTGATTAGGGTTCAAATCTTAATAACATATACCCTAGAGGATAGACTATTAAGGCATTTGTAAATAATGTGAATAAAATTTATAATTAAATGATTGTGTTTCAAAAATTGTAAAAAAATTTATTAAAAAGAAATATTTTTTTTGATTTTGGATATATCTCTGTACTTTATCGTGATTCCTTACAAGGGCGGTAATAGAATTAAGAGGATAATTATAATTATTTTCTCCTATATGATTTTATTATACAGAATTGGGTATTTGACACATTTTTGACAAGTTTTATATTATAATAAAATTAATACTAGATACACTTTTAATAAGGTCGAGAAAATGTTTTTCTCCGCCGAGCATTATTATTATCCCGAGATGCGAAGCATTGGGGGATAATAAGTTGCGAGGCTGAGAAAAATCTTCTCTGTAGTGGTTTATATACTATTTTTTCCATTACTAGAATATTTAATCATTTTCACAATGTTTTAGCATTTTTTATGTCTTTTCATTTTTCACTCCTACTAGTAGCTAATAAAAAATTAGCTCCTAATAGAACATAATAAAATTGACATTGACTTTTCTTTATCGCATTTCAATTATTCTCTCCTACTAGTAAATAATAAAAAAATAGTTCCTACTATAGGATAGAAATTTATCTACTCGATTCGAATACAGCATAAATAATGAAATCTCATAATACTAGTAGTGGAAAAAATTATTTAGGATTCAAAATGCGCATACTTTTTTGTTTTCCAATATTTTGTAGGATGTATTTATGTGTGTAATGATTTTTCTCAAAAAAAAGGCTATATATGTTTAATCACTCAGTATAAACATTCCTATACTATTTGGAAAGCTCTAAATACGTTCTTTTTATTAAATTTTTAGTCAAATACCCAATGATACATTAAAAAAATATAAGTATAGTTCGGTATGTAAAACATCCTGTATCTTTTTTTTCCATAAACTTGTCTGGTTCCAAACTTACACTCAACTCTATATAAATAAATAGAGTGATTCATTAGACCATATCTACATATCCTTAACAAGTTTTTCATTATTATGAAAAAAAAAATACAAAATATTTGAAAATATAATGTATGGTAAAATAACCGGCAACATTGCTTTATCTGTTCTGTTACATTCCCAGAAATTAATATGAATTTAGTCATTATTTACATTTTATGCCGAAATTTAAAATTTTCATTGCAATGGATTTTTAGTTTACTAATACCATGTTTATAATTTCTGGTGAAACTCGCGGTAATAGTAAATAATTTATAGTGAACGATATCCAGAACGGCGACATGTACGGAGTATCCAGGATCGCGAAGAGTCAGTGGTTTACGGGCCCCCCTCGTCATGGTTGGATGGGGAGAGGAGTTCGTATCCCCCTCCCTAAAATGTTCGAAAACTAAACACCTGAAAATCAGATGCTATTTAACGTTATTTAAGCTAATAAGCTATTAGTTTGTTTTCTCTTAGTTTTTTTGTTTTTTTAATAAAAATATGAGGGCCTGATTAGGGCTCTAAAAAAATCCTTGAGCTCGGGCCCCTAGTTTCAGACTTGGGAAGTATCGTCATTTTTATAGTAAAAAAAATATAACTGATATAATTGGTCGTGATTGTATATAAAAATTAATGCACGATGTGATAAATGAAAGTAAAACTTTTTTTGCTGGAAATTTATATCGCAGAACTTAAATATTAAACCTTTATAACACTTGTACAGTGTTGCCAACTTTGTAAGCTGGCCTAAATTTTAAATGCAATTTATAAAATCTCATTTTTGATTTTATTGAAGAATTTTCTTCTACCTATTCCTGTAATTAGAGCATTATTTTTACGGACAACCTGTATTTTTCAAAAAGTTATTTAATTGAAATTTTATACTATTTTCTTAATAAAAAATTTATACATGGTGTTTCATAAGGAATCTTCAAAACACGGTTTCAGGACCTCCAAAAATTTATATTTTACTGGGTCAAATGTTATCCACTATTAAAATACAGGGTGTTGAAGTTACTTATTTTAGATAGAATTTAGTGAAATCTAACAATTAATTATTTGACAGCTGTACATTTTCATTTTAGTTTTCAGGCCTACTATGTTGAAATATTGTAAAGTAAACAAATAAATACTATGCTTGGAACATTTTAAAAGCTAATATCTGGAAATGAGTTGAATTTGTATGTTTTTTGTTCAAAAAAGGCCAAGATTAAAAAAAATGGATACTTTTCTTCATCTAGAAGAGTGTAGATGGTGCCCTCTTTGTCTAATCTTAAAATTGATAACATGCTCATGATTTTGTAACTTAAAAAGATAACCATATCAAATTTCAAGTCAATATGTTAAATAATAAAGAAATTATTGCAAAAAATTTTACCTTCAACACCCTGTATCTTAGTAGTATATAACATTTGACCCAGATTTGTAAAGTAAAATATTAATATTTGGAGTGATTAAAATATTGACCATTTGTTATGAAACACCCTGTATATACTAAAAAAATGAAACATTTGTTACAGTAGTGTGTGCGAGCAGGAATATATTATTTTAACTCTATTTGTATTAACCAATATTAACAATTTTGGTTGGTGAATATATTTTTTTTTTTTAATATAAATAGGAAAGATAATTCCGGTCAGCAATCTCGTGACCGAACATCAACCACTTTGAACCGCAAGAAGAAAAACAAAACCAAAAAAGAAATAAACGCACTTAAATTCGAGACAATTCACCGCTTTACCGCCGCGTACTCTTCTTCTTCTCTTTCGTTTCGTTGAGAACGGAACGGATCCCATCGGCAGGCAACAAGTGGTTGCCGCAAGCGATCCAGCATCGGGCACAAAGGAAGCCCTGCAGCGTCGCTCTCATTGGTCCAAATGGATGCTGTGCCAGAGGCGGAGAGGGGCCACCGTGCCTCCCGGCAGCGCGCACCTTCAGTAGTCTTTCGAACGCCGTCCGAGTCAAAGACATAGAATTCCGTTTCTGTTTGGTTTGTTGGTACTCGACGCATTATAGTGCGCGCTGTCGTATTTCGTGAATGAAAGTCAGATGCCGACGTCGACGTTGCGACGCTTACGGCCCGGTGATGATGTGCAGTGTAATGTGGCGGTTGCTGTGTAGGAGCATGACACACGGATATTTGTTGCAATTTTTCCTTCTGCTTTTGATGCTTCTTCAGGTAAATGTTTTATTAACCGACGGTACCACTTTACAAAAAAAAAATCATAAAAATTCTAGTACTATCATAATAAAATTAGTAAAAATCTAAAACTTCTACAAAAATTAGAATCGGTAACATATATTTTAGTAAATTTTGACTAAAAAAAATCCAAGTGCAAATAATTCACCGACGAAGTAGGAAAATTAAAATAAATCAAAATTTGGTTTGTTCTGCTTCATTTAGAAATGATGAAAATGTTCAAAAAATTCTATCTTCAAATGTTCAAATTATATGTGAAAATAGAAACAAAACAGTCAAATTAGTCGCGGTGGAAATTACAATTTTTTTAAATTATTTAAAAAATAAATCTTTTTGGAGATTTATTCCAAATTACCATGTAAAAAAAATTAACCGGTCTGCAATGAAATCTTCCTTCAAAAAAAATCACAACTATGAAAATTTCGATGTTTCGAGCTTTTTTCAAGATTAACAATAGTATTTTCGAGTTTTCCCAAAAATTTCCCGTTGCCCCGAAAATCTCAAAAAACGATTTGTATGGCTAAATTTCGAGCCTTTATTCGATCTAATTCTCAAAAAACTCACAATCCGGATGGGGAATTTCTCTGAGCATAAACCAAAATATCAGAAATGGTCCGGAAAAAACAATCATTCAGGAATTTCGAACTTTCCATTGGTATTTTCGAGCTTTCCCAAAAATTTTTCACTGTCCAGAAAAACACGAAAAACAATTTGTACGGCTAACAGAAATTTCGAGCTTTTTCGATTTAATTTCCGAAAAACTCATGTGAGGTTGCAACGGCTTTTGTTTTCTTAATTAAAATTATCATGTAAAAAAAAAATAACATAAATTACACTGGTCTGCCATGAAATCTTCCTTCAAAAAAATTATAACTGAAAATTTCAATGTTTTGAGCTTTTTTCGAGCTTTCCCAAAAATGTTTCACTGCCCCGAAAATCGCCAAAAATGATTTGTACGACTAATGCAAATTTCGAGCTTTTATTCGATCTAATTCTCAAAAAACTCATAATCCGGGTATTTCTCTGTGCATAAACCAAAAAAACAGAAATGTTTCGGAAAAAAATTCACTCAGGAATTGTGACCTTTCCAATGATATTTGTAGCTTTCCCAAAAATTGTATACTGCCCGGAAAATCGCGACAAACGATTTGTACGGCCAACGGAAATTTCAAGCTTTTTCTATCTAATTCTCAAAAAACTCAAATCCAGGTAGGCGATTTTCGCTGAGCATAAACCAAAATGTTAGAAATGTTTCGAAAAAAAATTCACTCACGAATTTCGCTCTCTGGAAAATCGCGAAAAACGATTTGTACGGCTAACGGAAATTTCGAGCCTTTATTCGATCTAATTCTCAAAAAGTTACAAATCCTGGTAGGGGAATTTCTCTGAGCATAAACCAAAATGTCAAAAATGTTTCGGAAAAAATTCACTCAGAAATTTCTAGCTTTCCAATGGTATTTTCGAACTTTCCCAACCATTTTTCACTGCCCGGAAAATCACGAAAAACAATTTGTACGGCAAAATGTCAGAAATGTTTCGGAAAAAAAGTCACTCAAGAATTTCTAGCTTTTCAATGATATTTTCGAGCATTCCCAAAAATTTTTCACTACACGGAAAATCACGAAAACGGTTTGTACAGTTGACGGAAATTTCGAGCATTTATTCACACGAGAACGATACTTTTCTCTTCTCGGCTCGTCTCGGAAATCCGAGACGAAAGCAAGACGAGACCTTTTTGAAAATTATTTAGGCGATACGGAGACCATATGCACCGAGACCCGAGAGTCTCGTTTCTGGTCTCGTTCATATATCTTCAGAATTTTTTTCTGAATTTCAGATAAAAATAAACTACTTGGAAAGCAATATAAAAATTTTTTTATGATAAAAAAAGGTCTGCGTAGGTTACGATACATTTACGAAATCTAAAATCTGGTAACCCTGTGAAATATTTTATTTTATAATTTTGGACTTCAGGTGCAAGTAATGTTAACTCTAAAAGGCCGAGATTAGATTAATGAATTAAGTGAAATTGAATCAGTTAATAAACTGAGTTTAATAAAAAATACTTCGGTGGCATCAAAATTTGGAAAAAAAATTTTTATTTGAAATAATTTAAGATGAGTAAAAATCAATATGTTTGGCGTGAGAAAAATCTACAATAAGAAAAATAATCAGCAGAAAAAACAATAATATGACAGAAATGAAAAAACATTTATTAAGAGACTTACTTTTTTCTCAAATAACGAGACCGAAATGAGATTTTTGAATTTTTTTTTCACCGGAATATCCACTTTTTTATTTATTGGGTAGTTTAAGTCACTTAGGGATGATTTTAAATATAGCACCCCTGAAAATTATAAAACATGTATATTTTCAAGGGGTCCTACGAAGTTCCGTTTGTTTTCACTAATTTTTCGCCAGAATATTTAATTTATTATTTACTGGGTAGTTCAAGTCACCGAAATCTGTTCTGGATACTAAAGTTCTAAAGGGTTCTCTAACATGTATTTCATATTTTGACTCATTTGATTCCATTTGTAGCATTTTTAAATATTGCATTTACTTTGTGGTTGTTTTCGAAACGTCACCAGAGTTCTAGGTCGGAAATGTATTTTAAGTGATTAAATACGAACAGATCTAAGGAGTGCTGTAACATTTTTTGCAACATTTCATATTTCATTGTATTTGTTTAATTTTGGCTATTTTCTTACTTCGGGCTGGTTTTTATAACAGCATCGCATAGTTCTGTATTGAAATCGAATTTTCGGCGCTAAAATACAAAATGTTTTGATGACAATTTTTGCAAAATTCTATATTTCATTTTTTTGGTCCAATTGTGGTTATTTGTGGATTTGCTTTCTTAAAAGCACCAAAGAGTTCTGTGAGGTACTGCAACATTCTCTACAACATTCTCTACAACATTCTTCGTTTATGGCATTTGTTTGATTTTTGCTATTTTCGTACTTTTTAGGCACTTTATTTTTGCTATTCGTAACAGCAGCGCTCCAGAATTCTACACTGGAAAAGAGTTTTTAATGTTATAATACTAAGAGTGGGGTGATGCAAAATTTCGTATTTTATTTTTATAAAACTTTAACCTCATTCAGAGCCCTAGAACTATTCATTTCCAAGATATTTATCAAGCTAGAACTATTTTGCCTGACAAAAGGGGTGAGGCATGACGTTAGCACGCCAAAATTAATTTTTTTTGTAATTTGAGAAAATTTTCAAAATTCTTTGCAAAACCAACTGAGAACTCTACATCCCTTTATTGCTGAGATATCTGTTTACCTAGAACTCCTTTTTCTCACAAAAGTGGTGCCACATGAAGTTAGCACCCCAAAATTTGTTTTTTAAAAAAATCGCAAAAAAATTGGGGAACTCTATCTGCACCCCCTCGAGAACTCTAGAACTCTTCGAAACGAGTCCAGAACTCTGAAAAAATCAAAGGGTTCCGGCAATTGGGGTGCCAACTTCCGGACGGTGATTATAAATAGTTTCAATATTTTACAAAAATAGTAGTTTGCACAACAAGTGTGCAAAGCGTCACTTTTCCCACGAGTTCAGAAGTTTGTGGCACGAGCCATAAGGCGAGTGCCGCAAATTTAGCGAGTGGGAAAAGTGCTTTACGTAAAATATTAATTAAAGAAACACAGTAACTTGTCAAAAAAAGTTGACTGGTCATAGCTCTGTTTGACATTTCCGTGAGGAAAAGTGCCTTACTTTTGGCACTCTAAATTATTACTTTTCCAACGAATATAAAAGAAAGTAAGAAAAGGCCTGCTTTGCGTATAAAAATGTGTGTAGAAAAGCATGTTTTGCATAGTAGTTAATCTATTAATATTATATCATTTTAATATATTTATCTTGAATAACATCAGCCAATTATTATAATTTAATTGCATAAAAGCTTGTTAAACAAAAGTTACTGTCACCTACATCAATCCATAAATAATTGACATTTAATTGGAAACCAATAATAATAATTACACGTGTATTTATATAACTACCTTATCATTAGCATCGAAACCGCACTCGTATGTTATTCTTTCCGTTGAGTTATTCGAAAATTGTTTTTAAAATGCTGTATTAGGACCCTGAAGAGTACACATAAGTTTATCTCGACGATCTTATAAATATTTACCTAACAGCTTCCAAAACTTCTCTTGGCTTTGTTATATATTTTTAAGAACCTGTAGAGCCAACCACTTACGGAATACTGAAGATTCAGAACATAGATAAACAGCTCTTAAAACAACCATACATCCGTCAATGGGATACATAAAAAACATTTATCAACAGACTTGTATAATAGATATGCTCGTCATATATTTATTCACTTGTCGTTTAATTTTGGTAAAACAAATGGTTATTTTTTAAATTTTTCAATAATCGATTCTCTACACCTGGTATTTAAATATATTAACTCATTTGTAGATCGAAATCTAGTTGTTTTTTTTTTGGATCCACCCAAATTTATTCTTATACTTTTTATTATCTACATCGCATATTCACAGCCATAATTAACGGGCAGTAAATTTTTAAATTTCCGTCTCGTTAAAAACTAAACGGGAAGTATATAAATACTCAAAACCATAACTAAGGTAATTCAATTAGAATTAGACTATTAATTTGCATACAATTATAAATAAAACTATGAAAAATATTATTTTTTTTACTGAAATATTTATGTATGTTATTAATTATTCCCAAGGGAAAATAGTGTTTTTATACTATTTTGTTTATGAGTGAAATTATTATTAAAAATAGTCTGAATAATAATTAATAAATTAAAAGGTGTGTGAAAGTAGCCCCCGAAAATTTGAAAATTTTGTGATAGAAATTGTGGATTTAATTGACCAATAATTTGTTTAAATGGGAAAAATGCCTATTTTTTAGAAGAATTAAATGGGTTTTTTCAAAGTTAAAAATTAGGACCGGTTTCCAAGTTATTTTGACGATTTTCGTTTTATTTAATCAAAATCTTAATTTTTAAAGATAAATAAAACTTTATAAGGTTTTTTATTAATAGTTAAATATATCTTAACAATTTTTTTAAAATAACATTTCGTCTTTGAAGGGGCTTCCTCAATAATTTTTTTAATACGGCTCTGTACTTTTTATTTGATTTTTAAAATCCCCATATTTTTCTCTGCCCAACGATGTAGAATACTTAATATTTTATTAGGTTTTAGCAATAAGCTGTACTTTTGAAACTTTTCTAACTACGGTCCTGTTCTATTTTCACTATAAATGTTTAAATTATTTAAACTAGAAATAGGACCGTACTTGGAAAATTCCTAAAGTACATTTTATTCTCAAAACCTAATAAAACAAAAATTAGAATTAGGCTATTAATTTGCATACAATTATAAATAAAACTATGAAAAATATAATTTTTTTTTACTGAAATTATTATTAAAAATAGTCTGAATAACAATTAATAAATCAAAATTAATAATTTACGGAAAAGCATAAGATGTGTGAAAGTAGACCCTGAAAATTTGAAAATTTGTGATAAAAATTAAAATATCAGGACCGGTTTCCAAGATATTTCGGAAAAATCGAAATTGACGATTTTCGGTTTATTTAATCAACACTTTAATTTTTAAAGATAAATAAAACTTTCAAAAGTTTTTTATTAAAGGTTAAATACCTCTTATCATTTTTTTTAAACAACATTCCGCCTTTGAATGGGCTTCCTCAATAATTTTTTTAATACGGATCTGTACTTTTTATTTTATTTTGGAAACTCCATAATTTTCTCTGTCCAACCATGTAGAATACTTGATTTTTGCATTAGGTTTTGACAATAAACTGTACTTTTGAAACTTTTCTAAGTACGGTCCTGTTCCATTTTTACTATAAATGTTTAAACAATTATTGAAAGTAGAAATTACAATATATTATATTAAATAGTCACTGTGAATTATTTTAATTTTGTAATAATTGCTCAAATTGTTCTCCCCCTTAATCAAGATATTTTAAGATATTTCCAGGGTAAAAATGAACAGGACCGTACTTAGAAA
This sequence comes from Neocrepidodera transversa, assembly GCA_963243735.1. Taxonomy (NCBI): domain Eukaryota; kingdom Metazoa; phylum Arthropoda; class Insecta; order Coleoptera; family Chrysomelidae; genus Neocrepidodera; species Neocrepidodera transversa. The sequence goes on along the minus strand of OY725349.1, from coordinate 9,716,241 downwards.
AATTCCTAAAGTATAGTTCATTCTAGAAACATAATAAAAAAATTAAGTGTTCTATTCGGTTAACTAAAGAAAAAACTGGGGATTTTAAAGTTAAAATAGAAAGTACAGATTCGTATTTCAAAAATAGATAATAATAGTGCTTTATTGAAGACATCTAGTTTTTTACAATTATTTTACAATATTTACAAACAATATTTTTCTAATTTTTTTTTTAAATAAAATTCAAAGTGAACTGTTACATAAAAAATTAGTTTTAACAATTTTTTTAAGCTTAGTTAACGGTTTTGGCTTAAAATAATTTGTGGAAACTACTTTTATACGTAACTGTTCACTTCCAAGAAAAAATTGAAAAAAATATATTTTTTTTTTGAGATCCGAGTCTGTAATTTCATATTGGTATATACATATTGTTTCTAAATAATTTTTCCGAATAACATTTTTCTATATTTTTTAAAATAAGGGTACTTTACGCTTGAGCAAAATTTATATTTTTTGACACCCCTCGTATACGGGTAAAAAAATGTGTTATCTGATGGTTGCATTTTAGATTCTAGACCATGCACAACTTTTTTTAAAGTATAACTTTTTTTCACAAAACTAAGAATAAAAAAGTTTCCTATATGGTTCCGACTTAATTGGACACACTGTAGAATATAAAATATAAAAATACAAGACAACAAAAAAAATACAAAAGATCAATTGTCATAGGGCATTTACAACAAATTTTTAATTATATTCTAGATTTTAGTAAATTTTATGCTGAGGTTGGTCATTCAAAGAAGAAACGTTGTTTAAAAAAATGGATATTAAACGGCATTTTTTTTTATTTTAAAAAATTAAGCTGTTAAATAACTAAAACGAACATTGTCAATTTCATTTTTTCACATATGTTGGCAACCGGTCCTGAGTTTTTAATTTGATTCGTCATGAAAATACGCATCTTTTTCCTATTTAACCAATTTTGTATCTAAAATGATTAACGAAATCTCAATTAAATCTACGCCACCCTGTATACCGGGTGGCTCAGGAGGTCTGGCCAAGTTCATATCTTCAAAACGAATGAACCGGTTATTTGACCTAATTTTGAATTATGTGACAAAAATCCAAAATCGAGGACTTCCGGTTTCTTTGAAATTGGCGTAAAAATTGAATTTTTAAACGGAACACCCAGTATATTTTTACATATTTTGATTCTACTAGTCAAATTACGTATAATTTATATGACAAAAAAGATTTTGGCTATCAAAAATAAAATAATTTTTTCGAAATTTTTTTTATTGCACAATAACCAAATGGCAAAAATAATATTTTTTATTAACATTTGGTCACATTTTGAAAGGTTTAGACTTCCTCGATTAAAAATAATTTTTAAACATAATTTTTATTTTTGACAGCCAAAATCATTTTTGACATACGAATTATAAGTAATTTGACTTGTAGAATCCAAATATGTAAAAATATACTGGGTGTTCCATTTAAAAATTCATTTTTTAGGCAAATTTCAAAGAAACCGGAAATTCGTCATTTTTGATTTTTATGTCATTTAATTCAAAATTAGGTCTAGAATGACCGCTCCAAATTTTAAAATAAACCTTTCATTCTGAAGATATGAACTTGGCCCAACCTCCTGAGCCACCCGGTACATTGTATACCCCATAGACATAATTTTATTAGTTTTAAAGCTTCTAATAAACTTATTTTCTTTTCTCTTTTAAATTTTATGTTTAAAAAAATCATTTTTTTGGATCAAAAAAAATTTATTTTATTTGCACGTTTTTTCGAACATTACCAGTTTTCAAAAACTTGTACTTCTTCAAATTCGTGATACGTGAAAAAATTTTACATTGTTTTTTTTAATAAAAGGCTCGTAAGCGTTTTGTTGGATTGAGGAATAATTTGTGTACGTAAAAACAAAACAATAGCTTGTTTTCTGCTATACAATGTAAAATCGTCGAACACTTAATTGTCCATCGTGAACGGACAAGATATATTTAAAGACAGCCACCATTCACTGACGTTCTTTGTTCGATTTATATCGTAACAAAGCTACCTATTTACTTTAGTTTACTGTTCGTACGTTCAACAAAACCAGACGAGTTATTATTTAAATAATTGTATGTAACTTTAGTGTTGAATTTAACATCATCATAACCATAAGCAAAAATTAATAAGAAGACAAAGAATTACTGACGAAATAAAATAGTACATACCAAGATAGGAAAATTGTAAGGACATATATCAGACAAATAATAAAGAAAGAAATAATAATACTCTCCATATATTTCACTCCCTTATGAATGAATCCCAGAAACCAATTTTTGTGCAGGGAAGGGACGGCTATTATTATTATTGGCCGTAGTACTCTAGGACTAAATACTGATGATCGATGGTACCATTTGACTATCAGTGTAGAAAAACTTTACAATCATCATGTGTCATTAAAAAGAAACACTAGTCAGATTTGAATTTTAAATATAATTAATAAATTTCAACAATTTTGAACAAAAATTTTCAAGAATTTTAAATGTTGTACTGAAAGGTTTTAAAAAATGGTGACACTAATATTTTTAGACAGAAGAAAAATTAAATTAGATAAAAATAAGTAAACGTCTACCCAGACACCGTTTTAAAAAAATTACAATTGTCGAATTTGAACTGGAGAGCATGTTAATGTTGATTTCTTTAGTCCTATTTTTACTAGAATTCAAAATTTTATTTAAAATGTTTTATTCTGCACACATACTTTCAACCTTCAACAACAAATGTAGTTTCTAGGCACCGTTTGGGTACCTAAGTTTAACTGGAGTATAAAATTTTATTACCCTTAAACTGTTGGAAGTCTTAAAAAATTCGAAACATCGTAAATTTATCGTAACCTATGCAGACCTTTCTTTTATTATAAAAAAATTAAATGATTATGCTATTTGCTTGTTATTTTTTCGGAAATGAGGTAAATATGGTCGAATTGCAAACAATTATTGATTTACAAATTATAAAAGAGCAATAACAGATTGTCACAAGAATTATTTCAAGAATTTTTTAAGACTTTTTCAGTGATCTTTCAAGGATTTTTCATGACATTACTTTATAGGGATGTTTCAAAAATATTCAAAAATTGTTTTGAAGGGAACAATCAAGGATTTCTTTTAAATATTTTAAGTATTTTTCAAGGATATGTTAATGATATTTTAAGAATTTTTAATTGATCTTTCAAGGATTTTTCATGGATTAAATTTTTAGGGTGTTTTAAAAATTGTATTTAATCAGGATTCAATGATTTTTTAAAAATATTTTAAGGATTTTTCAAGGATTATTCAAGAAATTTTCAAGAATATCTCAGGAATCTTTCAAGGATTTATTATGACTTTAATTTAACGGATTTTTCAAAAATTGTTTTGAAGGGAGTCAAGGATTTTAAAGTAAAATAGTCAGTACTAGGAAATCTAAAATGGACTAAAAAATTAAATTCAAATCTTGTGTTCTTTATGTACACATTTATTAACCAATAAATGTTGAAAATGTTTTAATAACAAATAAAATATTCCAGACCTTCTATACAAACTCGAATAAATTTCATTTGAGATTAAAATTTACAAGCATTTTTTTATGTAATTTTGTAGCCATTTTCGAAAAAAAATTGAAACTAAACACACCGTTATGTAAATAAAGGATGAGGTTTTTCAAAAGCGTCTAATTATACAGAATGTCCAATTTAAAGAAAATTAGTTAATGAACTTTGAAATAGCGCCATTTTGGTTTTTTAGCGGAAGTTAAAAGTTAAAACTGCATTTCCGGTATAGCACAGTAAAACTTATGACTCTTCTTAAATCGCATCGAGATATCTTAATTGGTTCAAAATATGGAAAAATAGAGTCAGACACCCGGTATAAGAAGTGGAGAAGGGAAACATTAAAATTATTAAAAATATATATTGTAAAATTTATAACCCTGGGTTGATATGTTTTTATTGAAAATATATAAAGGTTTATGGTTGTTCAAATTGTGACAGATAAATTTTTACAATTTAATTTTGACAGATAATTTTGAACAAATTTTGCCACAAATTTTTGACAATTAATTTGTCACAGTTAATTTGTAATAAGTAATTTTTGACAGTTAATTTTTTACAATAAATTCATTTACAGTTAATTTTTGAAAGTTAAATTTTTATTTTTATATTTTAACAGTAAATTTTTGACAGTTAGCTTATGGCACTTAATACGGGACAGCCCAATTGTGACAAAATAAAATTTTTTGATAAATAAATAATAAAAATTTTACACATATGGTACACGCTATTTGGATACTCACTATAGATTTATGTTCGAATGTTATAAGTATATAAATGTATTTTTATTTTATTTGAAAGAATTAATCTGTAAATTGTAAAAAGCAGAGCTAAATATTGTAATGAATTTATATCCCAATAATAAACCTTACAAAAACTATCAAAATACAAAATATATTATATTATGTTTATCCTGTATATTCCTCTTTGTTTTTGTTTTCTTTTTCTTTTAAACCTGGATAAAAGTTTTCTACACTCCTAATTTCTTTAATATCAAATATCCATTTCTTCCTTTCTTCTATTTACTGCTTTTCTTACTTACTCCAATTTCTCCCAGTTATAACCTTTTTTACTTTAATTTTCTTTTTTAGTGACTTAAAATTTTCTTTTTTTTTATTTTTATTTTTTTATTATTGTTTTAAATTTGCGAAATAAAATTCTCAAAAATTTTATATCTGACGTCCGTTCATTATTTTCTTTTTTCATCTGTTTTTTTTCCTCCCAAATTAAAATTTTTCTTACTTGATTAATTAAAAAAAATTTAAATCTTCCCCTTAATATTATTACTTAAAATTTTTTTTTATATCATTTCCAATTTTTTTTTTATTTTCATAATAATAATATTAAAATAATAATGTACTCAAAAAAAATAAAAATAAGACTCTTTATATTTCACAATTTTTGATTTATAATAAATTATATACCAATCACCATTAAAATTTTTTTTTAATCAAACTCATACGAGTATTTCATTACAATATATTCTCATCTGGCCGAGATATGGGGTACGTATCGTGTCAAAAAAAAATTTTAATTGTGCTGTATTGTACTATGTTTATGCTGGATTGTGCCGTAAATAAAAAAAAATTGTATATATTTTTTTATTTTTTAATTTTTCACCGTTAAGTTGGCCCCGCCATTTTTTTTGATTTAAAAAAAAAAGCCGTGCTGAGTTGTGCTACGTTTGTGCCGATTTTTTTTTATTAAATATTGTATTTTTGTAATTACCTGAGACAATTGAAAATATATTTTCAAAGACATTAAAAATTTTGTTTTCAGAATACCATTTGTTGCGTTTAATTGTTCTAGATTCATATTTTTGTTTTTTAACTTTTACTGAAATAGATAAAAATGTGCCTTAGTGTACTGCTTTATTTTTTTAAACTATTCTTGTGATTTTTTTTTATCCAAACATTAAATTAGCTGAGATTTGAAATTTACATAAAAAAAAACAAGATTCTATGAATTTGTCGTATGTAAAATTTTTACAGCTTTCATTAAACACGTATTGTCATTTTTTTTGTTTATTTTGAGGAGACCAAATAAAGCAGTGCATTATACATTACAATACAATATGAGTATAGCACAATTCAGCAAAACTAATAGAATTTTCAATTTTCTCTTCTGATTTAATTAAAAAAAAAAAAAAAATCGGCACAATATAACAAGTGTAGCACAACTTAGCACGGCTCTTTTTTTAAATCGGGGAAAATGGCGGGCCACTTAACTATGAAAAATTAAAAAATTCGAAAAAAAATATATAATTTTTTTTTATTTACGGCACAATCCAGCACAAACATAGCACAATACAGCACAATTTATTTATTTTTAAATACGAAAATGGTGGGGCCAACTTAACGGACATGTACGTACCCCTTACAACCCCCAACAAGACTGTACAAATTTTATAGTTTTTAGTTAATTTTAAAATAATTACAAAAACTAATACAGTTTTTTTTTCCTTTTTTAATCTTGCGACTATATTAGCTTAAAGGAACATAAAAATAACAATTATATTTTTTTAATTATTCAAAATTATTGTGTGGGATTAAAACTAAACATTAAAGATGAATGTTTCATAATTATATAAAAAACAAACCCCATTATGAACAATTAATATTATATAATTCGCTAATAAATTATTTAAATAAAATCGCATATAAATCAGTCTCTATTTCATTTATTCAAATGACTGTAATGCATTCTAAATGCTAATTAAAATAGATTTTAATTGTTTCGCTTATGAATTGTCTAGTTTAATATGTAAATTTTTTTTTCTTGAAAAATATTGTGAGAAATAGTCATTGTTGCTTTGTCTAGGATTTTAAAAATTTCAAAAGCCTACCGCTGTGAAGATTGCTCCGTTGATTATTTCTAATTTTTAGGAATATATATATATGGCTTTATACAAACGGAAATTGTATCATCGGTTTACGGTAAAGTGAACGATAAAAAATAATAGTTGCACATCTGCGTTCAATTTTAAGAAAGCGAGGAACATGTGAAAATAGTTTATTTTTATTTTAATAGCACCTTTTCATATTTGTTTGTTTTTAAGTTTAACAGAACCTCGCATATTCCCTTGTGATAAAGACAAAAGTTCAGTGTTTATTTTAATTTATTCAAAGACAATATTATTAATATTCAAATATCAATATAAATTTCTGAGAAAAAAAAAGAAAAAGTAGAGGATGTAAAAAATGATTAAAGGGAGTAGATCTACTCTAGATGGCAACCGTGTCTTCAATAGTAAAATGTATACCAAAATGACATTTCTTACATAAATACTATATATAATCTGTAATATTTTAAAGGTCTATAAAACTATTTGTTACGCCTATGGAATAGTAAAATTTTATTACTTTAATACTTTCTCATGTATAAAATTAAACTAAATCAAATATTGCAACCGAATAAATTGATTTTTTTTTATATATCTGTTGTCTCCTTTTGTATGAAATAATTTGTATTATATTGTTTACATATATTTGTTTAACCCTGTATGTACCTAATCATTTTCGACATCGAATTCATGCCGACTTGGACCGGCCTCGATGTACTGAGTAATCCATTGAAACAGTCAGTTGACATGAAGAATGTAGATATTAATTCATTGGGAGTAAAGACAATGGATTCATGAGATGCGACGTGTAGATAAAGAAGAAATCTTCCTTATTCTATTTCCAAGGAATGTTTGTGAAGAGTACATTTGATTTGTATGACGGAGACGAAGTTGTTCAGGAAATACTAAAAAAGACAGTTAGGAAGATATGAGATATGATATGAGTGAGTACAGAAATCCAATTGCTTGTCTTGCGTTGAAACGTTGATAAAAGTGATAATTTATTCGCGTATATATGTGTTAAAATAATAATTATATAAACATTTTGCTATACATATAGTGAAAATTATGCAATAAGAAAAATAAGTAACTGTTAAATTTACTGTTAAGTAACTGCCCATTAAAAACTGTAATGTACGTAAAAATATTATTATCCTTTTTACTAAATTAAAAAGAAACGTATGTTATATTTATTTTTTTATAGATTTTTTTTATGAAGTTTTGAAATCGGTAATTTTTTTATACATTTTTTCAAGAAATAAGTAACTTCTGAATAGCGGTAACGACTACATTAATCAGTAGAATGAATTTTTAATGCTTAACAACAGTAGAAATTTTAATTGCATTTTTAATGAAGCTTCACACAAGTTTAGCTTGTTTGTTTTTGTAGACGTTTAGTGTTTTCTGCTTTTATCTTTCCTTAATAATATAATAAGCAAATTTTAACATTCCAAACAAAAAATATATACACGGTGTTTTATTTAAAAAAAAATTAAAATAATTTTAAATATAAAACATATTTATGCCGATTTATTAGAATCACTGTTGTGAGATTATGCCTTTCAGTGTAAATTATACATTGCAATATTTTCCAGGTCATCAAATGTAAACTAATTTCTGACTTAGGTTTCTGGAAGTACCCATCCAAACTAGCAAAAATCCCTATTTATTTTTTGATGGTTTAGTTCGAAATTTTTTTTGTCATCAATTTTTTTGCTCGAGCTTTAGTTTTGCACAGCTTATCTCGTAAATTATTGATAATTTCACAAGGCAATCTTCAGATAAAATGTTCTTACACCAAAAAAACAGCTAATGAAAGGTAAAATTTTGGTGTGAAATGTACTTTTTGGTGTAGAAATTCCTCAAAACGGCCAAAATAATTCAGGATCGATTGTAGGTTATTGCAATGTTCAACAAAGTTAGTCGGTTGATGTAGCACATTTTTGTCGAAGACTTATATTAAAATATTCACGATTAGTGAGATATGGTTGAAAATATTTTAACAAGGCATTTTTTTTCTGTCTTTCTGTACCCCGAAAAAGTAAAAATCTGGCATCGACATGTTCACAAAAGTTGTGTATTTTAGTGTGACGAACATCTTTTGTGAAGATTGTATTGAGCAATTCTCAATAATAAACGAGATAAGCTATGCACAACCAAAGCTCGAGCTAAAAAAAACACATTTTATGTGTTGCATTGTGTTATTTTATATTTAAAACAGAGATAAAAACCGTTATTAGGAAAAATGAGAGGGAACGGGAAGACAGAGAAAATTGAGGACCAAAAAGGGTGAGAAAAAACAAGTGTAAGAAAAAAAGGGGTAAAAAAAAAGCGTGAGAAAACCAAATGTAGGGAAAAAGGGATAAAAAACAAAAACTAGAAAAAATCAGGTGTAAAAACCGCTTATAGGAAAAAAGGGGGAAAAAGGGAGCAGAGATCATTGGGGACAAAAAAGTGCGAGAAAAAACAAGTGTAAGAAAAAAAAAGGGCAAAATAATGTGAGAAAAATCAAATGTAGTAAAAATGGACAAAAAACAATATCGAGAAAAAAAAAGGTAGAAAAAAACAAAGGTAAAAACCGCTAATAGAAAAAAAGGGAGGGAGCGTGGAGACAGAGAAAATTGAGGGCCGAAAAGTGTGAGAAAAACAAGTATAAGAAAAAAAAAGAGCAAAAAAAGCTGTGAGAAAAATCAAATTTGAGAAAAAAGGGACAGAAAAACAAAGCGAGAATAAAAAGGTACAAAATAAGGTACAAAAAGCGCTAGTAGGAAGAAAGATGGAAAACTTGTCATGATTTGGGGGCAGAGAACATTAAGGGCAAAAAATGAGAGAAAAAATCAGTGCAAAAAAAGTGTGAGAAAAATCAAAAAAGTGAAAAAAGGGACAAAAAACAAAAGTGACAAAAAAAGGTAAAAAAAAGAGGGCCAAAAACCGCAATTATTACAAAAATGGGAAGAAGCAATAGTTGTAAAAAGAGAGGGGGAAAATTGGAATAAAAAAGTGTGAGAAGAAAGGGACAAAAAACACAAAAAAAGGGGTTAAACACCGCAAATAGGAAAAACAGTGGGAAAAAGGGGAAAAAACAGGGTTAAACACCGCAAATAGGAAAAACAGTGGGAAAAAGGGGGAAAGCGGGGGAAGGAGGAATTGTGGCAAAAAAGTGTGAAAAAAAGGGGCAACAAAAAGTGTAAGAAAAAAACAAGTCTGAGAAAAAGGTAAACAAAAACAAGTGAGAAAAATAATCATTGTTTTGAGTGTATGCCCCTCAGTGCTGATTGTTTAATAATCAATTATTTAAATATTGTGGGAATGGAGTATTTAATGTGATTCTGTCCTTGGTACTCCCTTGGGGTTCCATTTATTAAGCACTTTGCGTTAGACTGCTCTTAGTAAAGGTTGAAGGAAATTTTGTTAATATTGTTGTTTTTCAGGGGTTTTGACCAAGTCTCCAAGATATTATATCAGCCAACTTTGAAACTAGGAGCCCGGGCTCTAAGATTTTTTAGCCCCGAATTCATAAAACATTTAGGAAGTCAAAAGTCAGCTATGCACAAAATTCAGTCAAAGTAAGCCTAAATTGTAGTTGCAGTTAACAGATTGAAAAAATAAAACTTATATTTCTATTAAAAAACAAAAAAACTAACAAAAAACGAAAATAGCTTATTACTTTAAATAATGTTAAATAAGATCTGATTTTCAGATGATTAGTTTTGAATATTTTAGGGCTCGTCCTCCCCCCAACCATGGCGTGGGGGCCCTTAGATTTCTAGTCTTGAGGCCCGATTTGGCTCTTGGTGGTCCTGGTTTTGATTGAAAACGATAATTGGTCGCTCATATACGTCTTTCTATTATTTTTAGGTGCTTATTTCAATTCCAGCGCAAATATTAATGTATTAATTCCAATGGCACCTAATGACAACAAAAAACTTTCAAATTGTAACTAAAATGAAAAACATACAACTAACAACAAAAATAAAAAAAGACAAAACAACTGTTCTAAATAAATGAAAAACCAAAACTCGAGACTAAACGGACAAAATAAACAAACTTTTATTTCACAACATATTTTTCATAATACTTTATTTATTTATAATTCACAACTTAATTATTCATTTTCTTCTTTTATTTACTTATTATATTTTTTCTCAAATCTTATTTTTCTTCTTATTTTTCTGTTCAACATTCCTCCATTTTCATAGTTTAATGTCAATAAATGAGTTAAAAATTTTATTTAAAATGTTTTATTTTGCACACATACAACAAATGTAGTTTCTAGATACCCTTTGGGTACCTAAGACTTAACTGGGTCATAAAATGTTATAACCCTCAAACTGTTTGGAAGTCCTAAAAAATTTGAAACACATTTAAAATATTTCACAGATGGTTACCATATTTTAGATTTTGTAAATTTATCGTAACCTATGCAGACCTTTCTTTTATTATAAAAAAAATTAAATGTTTATACCGCTTGCTAGTTTATTTTTCTCGGAAATCCAGAAATAAATTCTGAAGAAATATGAACGAGACTCTCGCTGTATATGGTCTCGGTATCGCCTAAATAATTTTCAAAAAGATCTCGTCTTGCTCTCGTCTTGGTTTTACGAGACGGGACGAGAAAAGTATCGTTCTCGTGTGAAGCAGAATTTCTTTTTAAATTTTTCTCCGCCGCCTGTTCCTTGCCTTCTATTACTGAACCATTTTATACATTTATCTTAAAACTTATTCCAAAACTAGAGTTGGAGTTTTTATTGATATTGTTAGTTCCGATTTTTTGATACAATTTTAATAATTTCTTAAATCATTCGTTTTGACTTTTTTTGTCCATAACAAATTTGGAATTGCTTTTTTTTAGTAGATGGTTAAATGTATACCGCTTCCTACTATTATAAAATTTAATCTAATAGGAAGTTAATGAATTTATTACATGACAATAATAATACAGTTAGACTAAATTACATGTATGAGAGAAACTGTCAGCTTTAATAGCCATGTACATCCAGTTTTATAATTGAGCACAATTTAATTATTTCACATGCAATAACAATACAGATATTTAATGTAATTTTAAAAACGTGAAAGTTTCTATTCTTAAAATAATAATAATAACGGCTAAAAAAAAGAAGAAGAGAGAATTTTATTTTATTTTGTCGGGAACGATGGAAAGTAATAAGTACTTGAAAATATATGAAGTTATTCAAGAATAACAATAATGATAGCGGAGCGAACTAACTGTATACCAGTAGAACTTATACTTAAATCGAATTTAATGATACGTAAGTAGATTCTCAAGTTACTGACGGTAGCGTACTAAATGATAAACCGGCCATTCTAGACCGAAACGTGTTATTTTAAGCTATTTTGTTTTCAAGTACCTATATATTCGTTATGTTCATGTGCTGTATTTTGCATACCTAATCGTGGGTCTATACCTAAACCAGTTTACTACACTTAATGAACGATTCATGCCAAATTTTCGCTTCCAACCACTTTGGTTGTTTTCTCGTACGTTGAACTTGAATATGGACTCATTTATATGCACCAAATTAAATATACTCTAAATAATTTTATCATCTCATCAATTTATTTTTATGAAATCTGGACAAAAATTTTATTATATTTTTTATTTATCAATATACACGGTATCCCAATTTAGATATTATTAAAAATAGAATTTTATATTCATGTATATGCATTAATGCTTTTGGATTTGAACGAATTCAAGCATTCCAAAAAGAATTTTTAATTCTAATACCAATGGACGCGCACGGAACATACGGAAATTGGCCCTCGGTTAAAACGTTTGATACTCGAAAATATTATCCCAATATCGATGCTGATAACAAGTCTCCACGGGTACAAAGTCCGAAAACGCGAAAGTATATATACGAATTCTCATAACTTCCCATTATACGTATGTCTATATCCTACCGGGTCTTTCAAAAGTGTGGAAACGGTTCTGGAATTTAAAAACTACTAAAGATAAATTGTCCAAATTTGGAATTTGGTAATGACATGTCTTTTTTTTTGCATTTTCATGCACTTAAAATTAAAAAAAAATCATTTCTTTTTTTAAAAGCAAATATGATGATTTTTGTAGCACTAACAGTTATACCATTTGATATCATTATTGTTACTAGTTTTTGAGTTATTTTATGAAATCCGTTCAAGTCCTAAAAATATTGAAAATTCTGGAAGCGGCCCTGTAATTCAAAAATGTTATAGATTGGGGATATAGTAATTAGATGTGTTTGTATCGTTCCTTGTTTAAGAAAAATAACCAGACCGTTTCCATACTTTTGAAAGACCCTGTATATCATCTATATCCCATGTACAGGGTGGACCACCGATAACGCCTTGATATGCAGACCTGAAACTAAACATTTTTTTAGAATCTGTTTTCGCAGCAAGATTTATATCAGAAAAGACAATAAGCTAAAAATAATTTTAATTATACAGGGGTACTCCAGGAAGGTGATATATATGAGAGTTGTTTTTTTTTATGGAACACCCTGTATTTTTTTTACATTTTAGATTCATCCTGGGAAGCTGTTTTCAGAAACGTATTACACCTAAAAAAATAGAGAAAAATAAAAAAAAACAGGGAAATATGGGGAAATATAGGCAAAACGGTTGAAAATAGAAAAAAATATGAAAATATAATAAAAAAAATAGGAAAAAAAACCTTTTCGCCCGGTTTTAAATTTTTTTTTGCCTTTTTTGTCCTTTTTGCCTTTTTTGTCCTTTTTGCCTTTTTTGTTGCCTTTTCTACCTTTTTTGTCGCTTTTTTTACCCCTTTTTTGCCTATTTTTGAATTTTTTTACCATTTGGCTTTTATTTTCTTATTATTTTGCTTTTTTTTTACTATTTTGACGTTTTTTGCCCTTTTACCGCTATTTTGACTTTTTTGAACACTTTTAATTTTGTTTTTACGCTTTTTTCCGTTCTTTGATCTTTTTGTCCTTTTTAAAACTTTTTGATTAACTTTTTGTTGCTTTTTTACCGCTTTTTTGCCCTTTTTTGTGATTTCTTGCTTTTTTTACCTTTATTTTCATACTATTTTGCTTCTTTTTTTTACTTTTTTGGCGTATTTTGGTTATTTCCCTTTATTTGGTATGTTTGTTTGGACTTTTTTAAAACTTTTTTTTTGCCTTTATTATTCTTCTATTCTACTTTTTTTTTAACTTTTTTGTATGTTTGTTTTCTTTTTTGACGAATTTTCCTTTTTCCCTTTACTTTGTCTTATTTGGCCTTTTTTTTGCCATTTTTGCCTATATTTTTCCTCTATTTTGTCTTTTTTATTTTTTTTTTTAACTTTTTTGCCGTATTTTGTTTTTAGTTTTTGAGTTTTTTGACCTCTTTTTCCTTTTATTTGCTTCTATTTTGCTTTTTGTTGTTGTTTTTTTATCTTTTTTGTTGCTTTTTTTTATGCCTTTTTGCCACATTTTTTGCTTTTTTATAACTTGTCTTGCTTTTTTTCCTTTTTTTAAAATCTTTTTTGTCGTATTTTGCATTTTTTCTCTTTATTTTGTCTTATTTGACATTTCTTTTTTGACTTTTTGTTATTTTTTCCCTCTTTTACTTTTTTTTTGTCCAGTTTTTTCATTTTTTGCTTTTTTTTCTCTTTTATTATAGTTTTAATTTATGCTGAAATTTAGCAATTCTTTATCATTTTTAACAATTTTTTTGCCATTTTTTGAAATAATTCATTATCTTCTTGGTATTTATAATAAATAACAACGTGCCATTTTAAGTAATTTTTATCGTTTTTCATTTTAATTAATTTTTGTGTATTTTTTGCAATGTTTATCCATTTTTTTCCAGCAATTTATTTCATTTTTACAACATTTTACAACTGAGCCGGGAAAGTTCTGGGACGACACAGCCGATTTTTTGGTTGACGCGCTTACTCGAGCGGGTCAATATTTGTTTAATCCCAATTTTGAACCCTTTAAAATTCGAATTTTCAAAATTCCTTTCTTAGTGCTCCCCTGCACTACCAAAGGAAACTACCCTGAAAATTTCACGTTTCTATCACCTCTGGTTTAGGCTGTGTGTTTGTTGTCAGTCAGTCAGCGACACAATTTTATATATATATAGATGATCATGTGGCTATAGGACTTATAGTTTCCGAGATATAAGGGAAAAACCGAAAAATGAGACCTTCAAACCCCCCTCCTCCCTCCAGCTCAAGGGCTATTGATGTGTACAAACAAAGTTACGAAGTAAAAAATGGTTTTTGAGTATTCTTTGCCTGGACTAACTCTATTCCTCCACAGCTTGAAGAAATGGAAACGATTTATTGGAGTCAAAGCGACAAAATATATCGTCCAGAAATACAGAAGGTCAAAACGGCGTTTCAAAAACTGAATTTTACTTTTTACACAAAAAGTATATTTAATATGGTTGATTAATTTCCATATTAAAAGCTTTTTTTTTAAATTCCTACGCTTTGAGTGTTTTCCATCGTTTGCGTCACATAATTATCTCTAATTAATACTAAAATATTTGTCTTTATATACACGTTCTTGATTTTGTAAGGACTGTTTAATTCCAATTCTCGTTTGCTCTTATTTACCTTCTATTAGTTTTGTCAGTAATGTCCACAAGCCTCTCCAGTTATATTCTTCACTTGCGATATACAGCTGTGTTTGTTAGACTTGACTTTAAACAAATATTGAGTGAATATACCAACGAGGAAATTATTTCTTATTCAAATATTTTCAAATACTTGCCGGTGTGTACGAAGACAATCAAATCATAAACATTTTTTTTCACTGTTCTTAAAATAACAAAGTGGAAGGTTTTTAGTTAGAGGTAGAAATGCACTAGTTTATTTGGTATATTTTAAGGTAAAAACGACTTAACTGTAAACAACAAAATAATCATTATTATTATTACTCACTTCACGAACAAAAGACTGCATATCATTTTCAGCAAAATTGATACTCAAGAGTCTCACGTTACCGTCTACACAGGCACTGACACTCGGGTTTAGTATTTCATGAATATTATGTACTTGCTTTAAAAAAAATGACTTCAGGTGCACAGTCCTTTTTTGTCGGAAGTTCCGCTGAGGTTTTCCTGTAAACTAGGGTATCTTCCAAAAAAAATAAAATACCTATATACTCATAGTTATTAGAATCAGTATATAATAAAAACTAATATGAACATTTTATGTATGTTTCCCAACAAATGTAATAATTTTATGACTGTTTCTACAATTACATATTTGTCAGTAATTTTAGCGTTGCAATGTTTTATACACTTTAATGGCGAAATCCGTTCTCGAAGAGATTTTTTCGTTTTTTTTTCGACGACTAATAATTAGTAACTGAAAGACTTCGTTTCAAGTACCCACTTAAATTATCCCAATAATTAAACATTCAAAAGAACTAAGTAGAAATATTTTTGCTTTTTAACTGTCTTGTACTAATGTCCGCGGCACCTCAAGCACAACCACAAATCAAAGACAGGCAAAAACGTTTCAAAACGATTTGAACTAAAAAGTGTAATGGTTCATGGGCATTATTGAGCTATTGCTTTTTTACGACCAGTAGTCTTTACCACTATGAAGAACAGGATAGGACTTCAGTAGCTGAAATATTATCTTATTGACAAATAAAAATTTTGTTTTAGGTATAACTAATTTTAATTTTTCTTATAAAGCTTTATAACAATAAAAAAAAATTGGTTGTGTCAGCCCAAAACTTTTCCGACGAGTATCCAGAGACAAATATTTTTACAGACATATTGCAAGTCAAATTCCATAACATATTGCTTCTGTCATTTTTTGACAGTGACACTTTCTTTTGACATATGTCGTACAAAAACTAATAGGTGCTTCCGATAGATAACCCAAACCCATATACCAAATTTCAGCTCAATCGGATCAAACGTGTGGGCTCTATCGTGGAAGCATACACACAGACAAATACACAAACAGACAGATATACAGACAGGCAGACTTAATGGTTTTAATCGTCTCAGGCGATCTTAAAATATATATTTTCATCATTTTCCAAAAACTTTTTTAGCTCGTTCACAATACATTTTTTCCATACTCGAATTTGAAAAAAACATCAAGACTGCATTTTTTTCACAAAAAATTAAAAAAACAACAGTAGCTAGAATGCGTTTATTTGCACACGAATTTGAAAAAACAGAAATAAAAAACACATTTTTCCACAAAAAAATTAGAAGTATTTTTTCATAGACGAATGTGGAAAAAGCGAAAATGCATTTTTTCACTAATAAATTGGGAAAACGCAAGAATGGATTTTAGACATAAAAATTGGAAAAAACAGTATACTTTTTTTACACAAATTTGAATACAATTTGAAAAAATGCAAAGTGTATCACATATATTTAAAAAGAAACCAGCAACAATGCTTTTTTCTACACGAAAAACTAGAAAAAACAGCAGAAATGCATTTTTCACACATGAATTTGGAAAAAAAGCAAGAATGCATTTTTCCACACAAAAAATTAAAAATAACAGCAAAAACTCATTTTTTTTCAAAATTCGAAAAAAAAAACAGAAGCACGAATGCACACTCGAATTTGGAAAAAACCGCAAAAATGTATTTTTCCACAAAAAAAATTGGAAAATATAACAAAAACGCATTTTTTCACATATAAATTGGTGAAAAAGCAAGAATACATTTTTCCACATTAAAAAACAAGAAAAATAGCAAAAATGCAAAATAGTAAAAATGCATATTTTCACACATAACATAGGAAAAAAGCAAAAAAAAATTTGATATAACTAGAATGTATTTTCTCTCAAAGGAATTTGAAAAAAAATCGGTTGTGTCCAGAGACGAATACTTTTTCAGATATTTATTGTTAAAATTTCAAACTTTGACATTTTTTTATTTTTGACAGGTGACAGTTGGAGAAATAATTTTGACTGTCCTGAGTAGTTTTTCAAGAGCTTTCAAATGTAATATCGCAAATCAAATGTTACTGTTTTATTAGTTAAGTTAATCTTCATACCTCAATTTAATTAATTTACGGTTTGTCTTTATTGGATCCAATCACAAATATTTTTCCTGATGATGGTTTTTGCGTAGACCGAAACATGTTGCCTTGACATTTATAAGTTTTAATATTAAATATTTGCGATAAGGTTTGATTTTCATTCTTTATTGAATATTGTGCCACATTTGAGTATGGATAATATTTTGTTTTTAAAAATTGGATATTGAATCTACAATTTTGTATAAAAATTAAAAAAAAAATTCAATTTAATATCTTTTAAATTTATATTTTCAGGCGAGTTAGTAAAAATTGGATATCAATAAAAAGTAGGGGCTCACACGAGAACGATAAACATTTAATTTTTTTATAATAAAAAAAATGTCTACATAGGTTACGATAAATTTACATAATATTAAATCTTGTAACCATCTGTGTTTCGAATTTTTAAGGGCTTCCAAACAGTTTGAGGGTAATAAAATTTTATGACCTTAAGTCTTAGGTACTCAAAGGTTACCATATCGGTCAGAAACTACATTTGTTGTTAAAAGTTTTAAGTTTTACTTATTATTTTTTTGTCATTCTTAACGTTATAAAAGTTTGCAATTTTAATCAATCGAAAGATTATAAATTCGACTTTAAAATAATAATTACGTGAAAAATATTTAGTAAATTATGACATTGAAATTTAGTAACTGATTGAATAAAATAAAAAATAAAAATCAATAAATAATCACGCATTTATAAATTAGAAAAGAATTAATAACTACCTTATTTTGTATTATCTTAAAAATAAGCTCTAGCAATGCAATAAAGAGATTTGTCGAGACGAGATAAATGGTTACGAGACGAGACCGAGATTGAAACGAGACTTAATTTTCTCAACTAACGAGACCCAGACGAAATTTTTGGAATTCTCGTCTCCTGTGAACTCCTTAATAAAAAGGGGAACCCTTCCAATATTCTAGATTTTCTTAATGAAATTTTTCTTTGTAAATTTTAAAATAATTGGATTTCAAATTTAAAAATCCGAGTCTAAATTTCAAAATAATCAGTTCCCAAATTTCAAACTAATCTAATCCCTAAAGTTAAAAATAATCAGTTCCCAAATTTTCAAATAATTCAACCCCAAATTTAAAAATAATTCCTTCCTAAATTTCAAACCAATCTAACACCAAATTGTATTATAATCTGACCCCAAATTTAAAAATCCGAGTCTAAATTTAAAAATAATCAGGTTCCAAATTTCAAACTAATCTAATCCCTAAAGTTAAAAATAGTCAGTTCCCAAATTTTCAAATAATTCAACCCCAAATTTAAAAATAATGCCTTCCTAAATTTGAAACCAATCTAACACCAAATTGTATTATAATTCGACCCCAAATTTAAAAATCCGACCCCAAATTTAAAAATCCGACCCCGAATTTCAAAATAATTCGTTTCCAAAATTCAAACTAATCCAACACCAAATTTTAAAATAATCCGACATCAAATTTTAAAATAATCCGAACCCAAATTTCAAAATAATCCAATCTTTGTTTAATTTAAATATTTTATTTTGTTATTAACACAACATTATTTTTTATTCTATTTTAAATTAGCCCAATTGTTATTTCGTTATATTGAGAAATTTTTAATAAAACGTTTCTAAAATTTGGATATATTAGTATTACTTATTTTTATTGCAATTTTAATTAAAAAAATTAATTCACACATTTTTTTTCGAATGGAATAAGTCTTGTTTTTTTTTGCTTTTTATCCATATTTATTCATTAAAAATTTTGAGAAAAATCACACTGAAAGTATTTTTAATTGAATCAATTGAATTTCACCTTCAAAAATATTCAATAGTACATTAAAAACGGCTCCATTTTACGCTTTAACACCATAACCGATTAAAAAATTGTTAATCTTTATAGCCCTACGTTTAAAAACCACTCGATTGTTCTTTTGTTATCTGTTGTTAACAGCTACAATGTAAGAATTAAATAAATTGAATCACGTAAAACAAGTCAGTAACGGTTATTATAAGGTATAAACGTTTTTCCTTTATATCAATTCATTCGGGATAATCGGTGGAAAAATTGTGTTTTTTCGGTGATTTAACAGAATCGGACTAAACCATAAAATATATTATTTAACAATATTTAAAATAAAAATATTTATAGCTAATATGATATTTTTGTTACAGTGTACGCATGGCTCCGGCATTTTCGAACTGCAAGTGTTAGAAATGGCGAATCCGCGAAGCGAACTGTCAAACGGCGAATGTTGTGGCGGCGGAGGTCGTTCCCCTGTCACAAATCGGTGCTCCGTTTCGTGTCAGACCTTCTTCAGACTATGTTTAAAAGAGTACCAGAGTAACGTGACCAGTAACGGCTTGTGTTCATTCGGCAATACGTCCAGTCACGTGATCGGAAGAGATTCGTTCACGTTAGCCGATCCAGATAGAGGGAAGCTCGTTTTACCGTTTACGTTTCGATGGACGGTAAGTTATATTTTAATTATTATTGGACGTCACTGTATAAATTCTTTAGTTTATTTACTTGTTCGACGTAGTAAATTTTTATTTATTGTAAATTAATGATAGAAATTTTCGATGTGTGAGGTTTCGCATGATCATGGGAATAATTTCCTATTGAATAAAATATTACAACGGTTTTACATGACATAAAACTTAAGTAATTATATTTTATCAAGCTAACATTTTTAGTATCTAGTGTTGATGAATGAATCAAAAGATTTGTTTTTCTAAAATGTATTTTTTATCACTAAATTCATATACAGGTTTGACAAAAAAAGCAAATTTTTAGTTTTTTATTGTTGAAAACTTTGTAGATTCTATAAACAAATTATACATAAATTTGACAGCTCAAACTTTATAATGAATAAAAAACAAGATTATAATCATAATCGTTCACAATCACAGGAAAATAAAAATAAAAACGTATATTCAAAAGTCGTCAATATACACATGGACCAATTTTCAGCTCATCCCACATTTTCCAACGCTGTCCTGGGCGCAGATGACTTTTCTGGCGATAATTTTCAGTCAAAAAAACGGGACGCCTTGAAACTGACCAATTTTCAGCGCGTCCCGAATTTTCCAACCCTTCCCCTGAAGCCCTTACTCATGCGTGTTTTAAAATATTTAGTCGTTTAGCACTTAAATTTAATTTATTTAAAATATTTTAGCCCCTTACCAATAAGGGCGATTCCCTAATTGGCACATCGAACAACATTTTAAGACACATTTTGACATATAGGCAATTAACAAGAGGCAATATAGTTATTTATGCAACAAGTGTGTAAAATAATGCTTTTTTCTACAAGGATGCGGAAAGTTGTACTTTTCCGCACTAGTGCGGAAAGTTGTAACTTTCCGCACGCTTGTAGAAAAAATACTTTTTGCTAAAATTTGTTTTTAATTCTAGGCGCTTGTAGAAAAAATACTTTTTGCTAAAAATTTTTTTTAATTCTAGGCGCTTGTAGAAAAAATATTGTTCCTAACACTTGCGTAAAGTATCTTTTCCCCACTTAATTGCAACTGCAACTGCGTGCGGAAAAGTATAATTTTCCGCACTTGTTAGGAAAATAACTATTTTCACGAATGTGAATTTGTCTCGTGCTACAATCATATGAGTTAAAAAAAGCACTTTACACACTAGTTGCATACAATATTTTTTCTACTACCAAAAAATATGTACTTTACACACTAGTGCGTAAATACCTTATTTCATTTACGCCCTAGTGCGTATGTGTAAAGTTATTAATTTACACTCGATAGTAGAAAAAATTATTTGTATCATTTTTCTTGTGAAATTTACCTAATTATTATGGTTTTTTTATTGGATTTTCGAAGTATCCTGATAATCCTTTTTTTTTGTAAAATTTATTAATTTATTATGAATTTTCTTCTGTATTAACTTGTTTCACAGGATCAGAAAAATTCCTAATTCAGTTATAATAATAAAATTTTAATTTTACAGTGATGATTTTTTTTGTAGAAATACTTTCTTATTTTTTTGAGTAAACCAGAAAATTTATACAAAACCATTCTCAGTAATTGCTTGATGCTTTATTTATATTCATTTTACGTATTCTGAGTTGACTTTTATTTTTAATGAAATATGTATGAGGTAAATAAACCTATTCATACATGTGTAATCAAATATTTATTTAAAATTTAAATTTTTGTTAAGCTATTACATAGACACGAGTACCTAATTTGGTACATAAAATTGTTTCGATCATGTACTTTATTTAAGTTGACGACAACAGTGAATAAATTTAGAAATTAGAAAATAAATAACGGTACTTTGACTTTTTTTAACAATAATAATGTTGTATTTAACATTTTGTTATACTACAAATGAAAATACAAAAAAAGATTAAAAATAAAAAAATATGATTTAAAATGTCCGTTTGACTTACGTCTACCCTCAATGATCAAATTTACAGTAACGCATTTAGAATTAGTGTGAAAAATGTAATGTTTTATTTCATTGGTTTATGGGCATATATACTAGAGGAAATGACGGGACGGTTTGACACTTAGGTAACATTTTCAATAATAGTCAATATAAATACTGAGCAATTTTCAGCGCGTCTTGCATTTTCCAACGCTTTCCAGGAACGCAGTAATGACTTTTTCGGCGATAACTCATAGCAGAAAAAACGGGACGCCTAGAAACTTGGGTGACATCTTCAAAAGTGGTCAATATACAGGCTGACCAATTTTCAGCGCGTCCTCTCTATATATGTATTTTTAAATGGGGAGATTTAAGGGATAAAGAGCTCAATTATGTTTATAAGAACAGGATTAAAGGATAAAGGATCATTAAGGGATAAGGGCTTTTCAAAAAATTCAAATAATACAAATTCTTTAAAAAATTTAAATAATTCCAAATTCCAACAATTCAAAAACTTAAAAAAATTCAAAAAAGTCAAAAAATTAAAATAATAAAAAAAAATCCAGCAATTCCAAAAATCCAAAAATTCAATAAAGTAAATATTCAAAATATTTTCAAAAATATTAAATTCAAAAACATCAAAGATATTTCAAAAATTTCGAATATTTGGAATATTTAAATAAAATACTGAAAATTTTTAAATATTGCGCTTTAAAAGCCCAAAACAAAAAAATTATAACAAATTCTTAATTCAAAAACTTTAAAAATTTCAAAAAATTAAAATAATTCAAAAAATTCCAACAATTACAAAATTCCAATTCCAAACATTCCAAAAATTAAAAAGTCAAATTCAAATAATTCAAATAATTCAAATAATTCAAATAATTCAAATAATTCAAATAATTCAAATAATTCAAATAATTCAAATAATTCAAATAATTCAAATAATTCAAATAATTCAAATAATTCAAATAATTCAAAAAATTTTTATTAAAAAAATTCAGAAAATCAAAATATTCACAAGAATTTATAACAAATTCTTAATTCAAAAACTTACAAAAATTATAAAAACTCAAATATGTAATTCACAAAATTCAAAAAAATTACGAAAAATCCAAAAATTCCAGCAAATATTTAAAAAATTCGATAAATTCAAAAAATTCATATTAAAAATTTCAAAATATTCAAAACTATTAAATTCAAAAACATCAATAATATTTCAAAAATTTCGAATATTTTCAAGATTTAAATAAAATATTAAAAATTTTTAAATATTTCGCTTCAAAATAAGCGCAAAATAAAAAAAAAAGTTCATAACTTATTTATATACAAAAGATTTTTTGTTCCACTCAGGTCGCCAAAAAAAATTATAATTTTCAGGCATCTATTATTTTTTATGATCTCAATTAGGCATTTGACTGTGTTGATAACTTTTAGATTGTTTAATATTAAAGCTTTGCTAATCCTATAAAATAATGGTCCAAGGGGATAATAATGTAAATACATTATTCTTGTATCAATTTTTTTTTGCTTTTTTCCTATTTTATGTTTGAATTTTTTTTTAGTTTTCCTGCATGGAAAAATATATGTTGGCTTTTTTTCTGAATTTATGTGTAAAAAACGCATTTTTGCTGTTTTTTTTTCTGGTTTTGTATGTGGAAAAATGAATACCTGTTATTTACCAATTCATTTGTAAAAAAAATGCGTTTTTGCTGTATTTTTTCCAATTTTTTTTGTGGAAAAATACATTTTTGCGCATTTTTCCAAATTCGGGTGTGCATTCGTGCTTCTGTTTTTTTTTCGAATTTGTTGAAAAAAAATGCATTTTTGCTGTTTTTTTTTTCATTTTTTTGTGTAGAAAATACATTTTTGCTTTTTTTCCAATTCATGTGTGAAAAATGTATTTCTGCTGTTTTTTCTAGTTTTTCGTGTAGAAAAATACATGGTTGCTTGTTTCTTTTTAAATTTGTGTGAGATAAAATTCACTTTGCATTTTTTCAAATTTGAATAATGAAAAAGGTATTAATGTTTTTGTTTTTTTTTAAAATTTGGGTAAAAAAAGTATGATGTGTTTTCCAATATATACACATAACAGTGAAAAATGAAAAAAAAATGGGAAAAAATATTCAAAAATAGGAAAAAAAGAAGCAAATTTGGTTGTCCAGGTACTAAAGAGATTTCGTAGCAAATCACGGGTATTCAGCTATAGTTTATTTGAAAATGCATGATAGTACAGTTTTTATGGCAAAGGTCTATATACAGGATTGTTCAATGCAGAAAAAGTAAATATTGATACACTCTTACCTAAATTTTAACTAGATTTTAGTATGACCACACCGAAAAAACTTTGAATACAATACACCATAAAATATAAATGAGCAAACCCTAAGGGATTACCCAATAATTTTATACCTCAATGACGGGGAACATGAAATTACTTTAATATAAAAAATAGTAAACTGTATTGATATTTTTAAAAATTTTAGAAAGTTTTTTTTACAAATAATGCTAAACATTTTATATTAGACATTATCCGCCACTGATTTATGATGTTATATTAGGGTCTACATACTGGGTTCATAAAAATTGTGCTATCAATGATTTTTAAATAAACTATAGTTATAATTCGAGCGAATCCAAAGTACAAAAATATTACACTATAATAACAAAAATTTCTTATTAATTACATTAATTTATTGTGAATTTGTCTGTAACAAAAATACCTATATGTAAGCTCTATAGAATAAACTCTTTTTATAAAAGGATGATGAACCATCGAGTATATAATATTCCGTTACGTTTTCGTAATCCGTAAATACCTAATACTAGTTTCCATTTCTAATCCATGAATATGGTTCAGATGTTGTTCGGACTTAAAATTAACGTTAATTAACGGGCCAGCATTCTCACAAACAAATTCGAACTACTTTGGAAGTAGGTTGTTTGCCTTTTACCGAAGCAATTAAAAATTAAGTCACTTGTCTTGTAGTTAGTGATATCAGAACGAAATGAAGTGGATATTTATCAGTGAATTAACCGCGAAGAAAGGTTTTGGTAAATTCTTAAGATATTTTGACACGCAGGTTAAACTTGGGATTATAGAATTTTAAATTTATTTTTAATAATCATAGAGAAACTTATTTTATTAATAAGCATGTTTTTTATAAACTTTCTGCAACATTTACCGTCATAAATTATTAAGTACTTAAGTATTTGTTATTACTTAATTTAGGAATAAGTATATGCAAATTTACTTTCTAGGATTTTATACTAAAAACACTAGTAACGGTAAAATGAATAATAGGTAATTAATAAATAATTAATTTTTTAAGTCAGCTTTAGAGTAGTTTTAAAAATTTCTTTTTACCACTTTTTTTGAAACTGTAACAGTGGACTAAGGACATCAGCAACTTCGAAAAATTACAACGGTATCTTATTAGTAATTTGCCGTTAATTAATTGTGGAAAAATAAATTTTGCCACTCTTTTTTTTCTCAAAAATTCAATGTATTGCTAACTTGATATCAAGTTGGCAAGACAACTGCATAAATAATAACGATATCAAAAAACTAATAGCTGGAGAATTTGCCGCTTTTTTGCCGTTAATTAGTTGTGGAAAAATAAATTTTGCCGCTCTTTTTTCACCAAAAATTTAATTTCTTGCTAACTTGATATTAAGTTAGCAAGACAACTGCATAAATAATGACGATATCAAAAAACTAATAGCTGGAGAATTTGCCGCTTTTTTGCCGTTAATTAGTTGTGGAAAAATAAATTTTGCCGCTCTTTTTTTACCAAAAATTTAATATCTTGCTAACTTGATATTAAGTTAGCAAGACAACTGCATAAATAATGACGATATCAAAAAACTAATAGGTGGAGAATTTGCCGTTTTTTTGCCGTAAATTAGTTGTGAAAAAATAAATTTTTCCGCTCATTTTTTACCAAAAATTTAATATCTTGCTAACTTGATATCAAGTTGGCAAGACAACTGCATAAATAATGACGATATCAAAAAACTAATAGCTGGAGAATTTTCCGCTTTTTTTCCGTAAATTAGTCGTGGAAAAATAAATTTAGCCGCTCTTTTTTTTTACCAAAAATTCAATGTCTTGCTAACTTGAATTCTGGAAGAATTTGCCGCTTTTTGGCTTAAATTAGATGTGGAAAAGAATTTTGCCGCTCTTTTTTTTATTAAAAATTAAACGTCTTGCTAACTTGATATCAATTTATTAAAAAACTAATATCTGGAGAATTTGCTGCTTTTTGCCGTTAATTAATTGTGAAAAAAAATTTGCCACCCCCTTTTTTATTAAAAATTTAACATCTATCTAGTTAGCAAGAAAACTGCGGGAAAATGACGATATTAAAATCTGAAAGCTGGAGAATTTGCCGCATTTTTGCCATTAATTAGTTATGGGAAAAATGTTTGCCTTTATTTTTTATTAGTAATTAAACATCTCGCTAACTTGATATCACGTTAGCGACACAACTGTGTAAATAATGAAGATATCAAAAAAATAAAAGCTGGAGAATTTGCCGCTTTTTTGCTGCTAAAGAGTTGTGAAAACAAAAAAATTGTCACCTGTTTTTTATAAACAATTTCCAGGATTTTTATATACCAACTTCAAATTTAAGAAAATAAAAAAATTTACTTAATGCGGATTTACAAAAGTTAACCTATAAATTTAATTTTTTTAAAAATGTGCTAGATTTTTAAGTTTCCATCTGTTTTTTGAGTAAAAAATTAAAATTGAAAATATTAAAAAGCAATCAACTTTACACGATTTATTTCCGATTTTTTAGATTTTTCATTTTTTTGTCTTTAGGAATAAATATAAATAATTGTTTCAATTAATAACAAGTACCGGTAAGTGGCAAAAAGGGGGGCCGGAGTTCCGGGGGTGAAATCCTGAATCGTCTCATATGTGAGTCATAATCTAAAGAGCCATCAACGAACTCGATCTGTTGAGCCTTTGACGAGTTCTCAACCTGACAGACAGACAGACAAAGTAAGGACAATAGTGCCCTTTCTTTATAAATAAAGAGGAAAAAGCGGCAAATTCTCCAGATTTTAGTTTTTTGATGTCGTCATAATTTACGCAGTTGTCTTGCTAATTTGATATCAAGTTAGCAAGATGTTTAATTTATAATAAAAAAAGAGCGGCAAATTTTTTTTCCACAACTATTTTACGGCAAAAAGCAGCAAATTCTCCAGCTATTAGCTTTTTGATATCGTCATTATTTACGCAATTGTCTTGATAACTTGATTTCAAGTTAGCAAGATGTTTAATTTTTAATAAAAAAAAGAGCGACAAATTTTTTTCCACAACTAATAAACGGCAAAAAAGCGGCAAATTGTCCAGCTTTTACTTTTTTTGGTACAGTCATTGTTTACGCAGTTGTCTTGCTAACTTGATATCAAGTTAGCAAGACATTGAATTTTTGGTAAAAAAAAGAGCGGCAATATTTTTTTTCCACAACTAATTTACGACGAAAAGCGGCAAATTACTGATAAGATACCGTTGTAATTTTCCGAAGTTGTCTTGCTAAGTTGATAGACGTAACAAAGAGACTAAAGCGAAATGCCACAATACTAAAAAAATCGGTTGCAAGTCAAATTCCGTGACGTATTGCTTTTGTCATTTTTTGACAGTGACACTTTCATTTGACAGATATCGTACAAAAAATAATGGGTTCTTTCGATGGATAACCCAAACCCACATACTATTATTTTTTTCTATTTTCCTAATTTTTTCTTATTTGTCTCTTATAGTCCCTATTTTTGTGTATCTTTCCCCTACTTTTTCCCGTTATTCTCCATTTTTACATATTTCCTCCATATTCCCAATTTCGCTATTTTTCCTTTTCTATTTTTCCTATTCTTTCTAGTTTTTCCTGTTTTTTTATTATTTTTTTCTTCTTTTTCTTATTTTCACTTATTTGTCTCTGATATGCACTCCATCAGACAGCGCCGGCTTCGCTACAATAGTAAATGTTCAAAATGTCTTCTACCTTGCTTAATAAATTTTTAAAATCGTTTTTTTTCTGCTTTTTTAATACAAAACCAAATTCAGGCTGCAATTATTGTTCAATTTAAATTTTCATACCCTACTGCGTCGTACTGACTAAAAATCTATAGATGTAAAGTTCGGAGACCTTGACGTTCATTCATTTGATCCATTTGTCATTAAATTTATGTAAACGTTTCTCAAAAGAAAATAAAATAAATAGTGTGTGAGACTAAAGAAACCTTTTTAAAAGTAAAATTAAATTTGAGGAACTTAAGTAGGAATTTAATATACCATGTTTTTGTAATGACGGTTATTTTTCCTCTAAGGTAATTAGTTATGGCTAATTGACAATGAAAGAAGAAGCCCACGCTCATAACGGCGATTATTTCACTAAATAGAAATCACATAAACTTTAGATGAAAACAAGAAAACAACTTTTGCAATTCGCGGTTTTTGGTCAATGATCCTGCGGAAACTCCTCATAAATAATGCAATTAACGTCATGGTCAAAATAATACAAGCGATGAAATATACATAAATGCATTTGCGTGGTTACTAATGGTTCCTAATTTGACAATTAAATGTGCGAATTGTATATGTAATGGACAAATATTTCTTTGAAATTTACCACTATCGACAATGTTATAGTTTCATAGAATTGATCATAATTATACATTCGGTAAATGTTAATACTTGCCTTAGCGGAATTAACGACTAGCATTCTAAGTATGTAGTTTTTTTTTAATGTGATTAACCAGAGGCGTACAGAGTTAATTATATCTTGAGATTAATTGGAATTACACTTATTAAACCTTATACTTACTTAGTAATGTATTGAAATAGTAAACTCCCAATAAATTGGATTTTACATTTCTGAGTAGCTAGAAGTCATCTCATTAGAGTTGAGTTCACAGGGTTCATAAAGTACCTAGATAACAAAATAAGCTAAAATATACAATTTATTTCAATTTTTAACTTCAACGCCTTCACTGCTTTCTTTTAAATATTTAACCAATATCTTTTATTTCGTTTCTGCTACTTTCTCATAACCATGCTTCTGCTTTTAAATTATTCCCCCAGTATCTCATGATTTTATTCAGAAAATGAAAATACTTTTATTTTACCTTTTTTTTATTTTTATTGCTCATTTATTCTTATTTTACAACATTATAATTCCAATACATTTAATATCCACTAACAAATTCTTTTTCAATCTTTGACAATGAAAATTATTTTTGCCCGTTATTTTTTTGAATTTTTTATAGCAACCTTCTTTTTTTTAAATCTCCAAAATTTCTGCCTACTACTTTTTTTTAAACAATTTTAATTTTGACTTTACACCAACCCCAATGACAAATCATTCCATCTGACACGAAATGTCACTTAACTTGTCCCAATTAATTTAATACTTTAAATGGTTTAGCCTTACCAAAATTAGTTTATATTTTTAATACCATCTACTAAAATTTCTTTTTCATTTACATTTTTCTTTTTTATGTTACAAACAAGGAAAACTGTTAATTTTATTTCCAATTCCTATCCATTTTCTTTTATTTAAACCAATCCCTATTTACTATTATATTTTATATATTTATATACTATACAGGGTATGACAAATTTCATATAACAGTATATTAACAATTATTTAAAATAATATATAAAGGAATATTTAAAAACAACCAATTTAAATGATTGTAGAAACCTGGAAAATATTTGGCTAATTTAAAAAAAAAATTATATAGATATGGGAATATTTATATGCAAATCCATAAATTTATTAGTGCTATTAAGCAATTGTAGCTTGTTATCTCATTTCTTGCAGTCGCTCGAACATTGCTTGCGATATTAATTCATAATATAGAGGAGAAAACGAGGTGGTAACGTTTTAAGTTATGGTCTACTACATAAAAATACAAGGTTTAAGGTACATGCAATATTTATAGCTAGAAAGGTTTCATTAGCGCTCCCGAACATTGAGTAGCCAATCGGGAAGATTAAAGCAGGGGCGGGCGATCAAAAATGATCCATTTAATTAAAAAAAATGATATACCTCACGGATAAAAATTAGGTAAATATCAAGTATTTGGCGGAAAATTATTGGCAGACGATTTTGTGAAAGAGAATGGGCCGGCAGGCTGCAACAAAGTGACCTTAATATATGTGACAAAAAAAGGATAAACCATATGATTAAAACTTATTGGAAATAATTACTGAGTTGTTAACTAAACTGCATGACGTCCGTTAAGTTAGCATTACCACTTGCAAATATGAAAAATATTATTAATGCTAACTTAACGGACGTAACTGCATGCTGAATGACAGACAAAAAACCGAAGACAACATCGAAGCAGACCAGTATTTCTTTAACTTTTATCAATATTATTTGTTGTTTTTTGTCTGCCATTCAGCATGTAGTTTAGTTGACAACTAAGTAATTATTTCTAATAATTTTTAATCATATGGTTTATCCTTTTTTTTGTCACATATATTAAGGCCACTTTTTTGCAGTCTGCCGGCCCTTTCTCTTTCACGAAATCGTCTGCCAATAATGTTCCGCCTTTTGTAATAACAAATACTTGATATTTACATATTTTTTATCCGTGAGGTTTAACACGTTTTTTTTATTACATTTATCATTTTTGATCGCCTGTCCCTGCTTTAATCTTCTCTAGCTATAAATATTGCATGTACCTTATACCTCGTATTTTTATGTAGCCAGCTCTTCGTCTATTACAAAAGTATTTCCCGACATATCAACTTGTGGGTATAGCATTTTCCAAAGATTGGGAAAATAAGATACCAGATAAATACAAAGATCTTATACGCGAGAAAAATTCTGATGAAACCGGGGACAAAAGTAATACATTTAAGATTTGATAATAATTAAGAAAAAAAAATTAGAATATTTATTAAAATCTCATTTTATTAGTCACAAAATTACGCATTTCAAAATAAACATCGCGTTCAAAAAGTTATAAAGAAAATATTCTCAGTATGTATATTAATTCATAAGCTATTTAATTAAACAATATATTGATTTTAATTTGATTGTATAATGGAGGAAACTAGAAACTCGATGTAATTCGACGTGTTATAATAAAAATGCATTTTTACCTTTCGAGCTACAAGGAACTAGAAACTTGATGTAATTCGACATTTTATCCTAAAAATGCATTTTTAACTCTCGAGCTAAAAGAAACCAGAAACTTGATGTTATCCTCTCTTGAGCTAAAATAAACTCGAATGTAATTCAACATTTTTTTTTTATGAATGAAACTGAAAATTTAAGCAAAATTGAACAAATGTGTGAAAGTGAAATTAAGAGGCCCACACACCACGTAATGTAACGAAGTTATTTTAATTTCCGTAATAAAATATTTAAATTAAAACGCGTTCAGCACTGGATTAAAATTAACTTAAAATTATGGGAAAGGATAGAAGCTTCGATTATAAGGTACCAGTTAAACCTCCGCCCTATAGATGGAGATACTCGCGTCTGTGCTTCTTAGACGCAGAAGTAGTACGATTCGTTGTCGGCAGCTGCTATGGCAGTCAAATTTGTAGTTGCAGTGGCAGTCCGAGTTCCAGTGCCAAAAAAAAGGAAAGTGATTAGAGGATCCCACCTCATACTCTTGCTCTCCAGCTAGCAGACACAGCAGCAAAGGAATAAGATGTGGTACGAATTTTTGGATACAGAGCTAGTAAATAAGATAATGATAATGATATCGTTTTATCCACTGACCCTGTCCGTTACAAGTGGTCTTCACACTATAAACGGAAGGTGGAGCCCTAGGTAATCCGAAACCTGGCCTAAGACGCAATAAGACTGCATAATGACGCAATAGAAGTTAACCGATATATGCCATTTCATTATAAAACTCCGTGACGTCGGTCGTGAATCACCCTGTACAACTTTTTAATATTACTAGATGGGTCTAAAAATAGCCTTTATAGTTCGCTTCACTATGAGTTTTTCTATTAATTTAACAGCTTGAAACTAAGGTTAGTTGGTCCTTCGATGATTAGTCAATCTAAACACGTCGACCGCTACAATAACTTTTTCAAACATTTATCGATTCTTAATCCTTGTATACCTGATGTAAGTACACAAATTTGTTGAATACATTGTTTTGCTACCAATCCTACTTGATTTCTAGACTATCTAGATGTCTTTAGGCTTCAAATTTATCTCTGTATAAAATGTCATTAAATTAAAAAAAGTCATCAACCATTTTTTTACTTTCCCGACCCACCTCTGAGAAGGAAAAGTATTGTGAACGAGCTAAAAAAATTTTTCGACATAAAGATGGAACTATACATTTCTGTCTGTCTGTCTGTCTGTGTATATTCTTCCAAGATAGAGGCTACACGTTTAATCCGATTAAGCTGAAATTTGGTATATGGGTTTGGGTTACCCGTCTGAAGAACCCATTAGTTTTTGTACGACATCTGTCAAACGGAAGAGTCACTATCAAAAAAGGACAGATGCAATATGTCACGGAATTTGACTTGCAATATTTCATTTGAAATCGCTTCAAAAATTCTATTCAGAACAGTCAAAATTATTTCTCGAACTGTCATCTATCAAAAATATAAAATGTCAAAATTTGAAACTTTAACATTAAATATCTGAAAAAGTCGGGAAAGTTTTGTGGCGTCACAACCGATTTTTTCTGATTTTATTCTGATCCTATTCTGATGTTACCGATTTTTTTCTGATTTTTTTGGGTTTTTTTTTAATTTTCACTGTTTTTTTTCTGATATACTGTTTTTTATATTTTGTCGCATTGTTTCGTTTTTCATTTTTTTCTGTTTTTTTTTTAATTTATTTCAAATTTTTTCTGTTGTTTTTTTCTAATTTTTCTGATCTTTGATTTGTCCCGTTTTTTCGGTTTTTTCAAGTTTTTCTGATTTTTTTGTTTCCTTCTTTTATTTTTTTTTTCAACTTTCGGATTTTTTCAATTTGACCTGATTTTTTAAATATGTTTTCAATCGTTTCGATTTTTTCTGATTTTTTTATTTTTCCTGAACTTTCAGATTCTTTTTCGTGGTTAAAAAAAAATCTGATTTTTATGTACCGCTGTTTTTTTCCTGGTTTTTCCTTTTTTTCTGATTTTTTCTAATTTGTCCTGTTTTTTTTTTTGATTTTCAGATTGTTGTTTTTATTTTTACCGATTTTTTCTGTTTGTCCTGATTTTTTTAAATATGTTCTGATTTTTTTTTATTTTTTCTAATTCTATTCCGATGTTTTTTATTTTTTGCTATTTTTAAATTTTCTTATTTTTCCTGTTTTTATTATATATTTTCGGATTCACTGATATTTTTATGTTTTGTCTGATTTTCTGATTTCCCTTTTTCCATTTTTTTTAAATTTTCCAATATTTTTCCTCCAAGTTTTCTGATTATTTCTTATTTGCCTTCATTTTTTTTTCGTTTTTTTCGCTTGTTTCAAATTTTTTGTTTCATTTTTATCAATTTTTTATATATTTTTTTTTAATTTTCAGTTTTTTTCTGATTTTACCTGATTTTAAATTAAAATAATTCTATTTTCCATAGCCCAGCAGGGAAAGTTCTTGAGTGACACTGCCTCATTTTTCACCAAGTTACTAATATCCTGCATTTATGATTTTGTCAAATTTGATATGAAAAATATATTATTTAAATTATCCTTTTCACTTCATAAAAAAAAGTAAAACAAGTTATTTGTAATTCTTAGAAAAACTTTAATATGTATTCAATGGTTTTTATTAAATCTTATAACTAATTAATTATAGAACTAATTAACCCACTTTATGCCGTTTTTAGCAAATCTCATTAATTTCTAATTAATATTGTGCAAGAATTAGCAAAACAAATTAAAATAACAAAACTCCAATAGGACATTAAAATTATAAACGGCTAAATATTTAATATATTCACACATTTGCTTTATTAAATATTCATCATCTAAACACAAATACGTTTATAATTTTCCTAGTGGCATGGCATTAAAGCTTCTGCTAACGTTTCGTGACATACGACAATTAATTTCAATAACTCCATTTATTACCATTATGGAATTAACTCTCTTCGTATATTTATTTCTGTGAGATTAAACTTTTACGCCAAAGAAGTTAAAAACCACAATGAAAAGACCTGTAAGAAAAGAAGAAAAAAAAAACGTCAGAAAATAACAGAGAAGCTGCAAGATTGTATTTTCTGGTCGAGACCGCTATTATAAAGTGGATGCTTGGCCAGAGACGGATTTATAATTTATAGTTAAAGAACATTTATTTCGTTTTTTCAGATCTAATATTTAAAAAAAGTTTTTACTGTAAAAATACATATAGTTTTTTTTTATTTTTAAAAATCAACTTATTTACAAATAAAATGCAAAATTATTATATTAAAGTAGAGTAAAAATATAACAATTGTTATTAAATATTTTTTTCTACGATGGTGCAAAAATTTACTATTTTTTGCACTATCTACTGTACCAAAAGTTTTAACTTTGCACTAGTACAAAAA
Organism: Neocrepidodera transversa; assembly: GCA_963243735.1. Classification (NCBI taxonomy): domain Eukaryota; kingdom Metazoa; phylum Arthropoda; class Insecta; order Coleoptera; family Chrysomelidae; genus Neocrepidodera; species Neocrepidodera transversa. Next base: position 9,681,922 of record OY725349.1, on the reverse strand, counting down.
ATTCAAAAAAATCACTGGAAATGAAGTTTGTCCATCAGTTTCCATAATTAATTTCTCTAATTGCGATATTCGCTGAAAATCCATACTGTATCGCGAAATAACTAAAAAAAAACAAATTTTATCAATTGACATTACTTGTATTAGATTTACTAACCAAAGAAGTGTATTATACCAATACAAATTTGTAAGCAATATTATGTAATATAGCACACTTGAGATTGTAATCGTAAGAAAAAAAAAAAAAAAAAAAAAAAAAAAAAAAAAAAAAAAAAAAAAAAAAAAAAAAAAAAAAAGGAAAAGGAAGGGAAAAAAAGGACAGGGTGGGCCAAGAAAATATTTTCATTTATACAGAGTGATCCATATGCGGGCGGCTAAAAAAATTGTAATTTTTTTAAATGACACACCCTATAAGTTAGTTTAGATATGGATGAACCTCGTCCATATTTCATAATTATTTAAATATGTACAGGGTGTTTATAATATAAGATTAAAATTTCAAAGTTGTAATTATAAGAATCTTTGTTTTTTTAAATTAAATACTATTATTATATAATAATATTATTATATATATAATATTATTTAATATTTAGAAAGCCTATTCTACAGGCTTTCTATACATACCACATACTAGGGGGTTAAATTATACAGCTTTAAAGTTATTGAACGACAAGTCAAATTATCGAGAAAGAAAATTATTTATTTACATTTATTTACTACATTAGATTCGTTGGCCATTTTGTTCAATGCATTTTCTGAGTCTTCTTTTTAACGAGTTGCGGACGTTTGTAAGCATTACTGACTGTTGTTGTTTCAGTTCTGTTTTCTTTTTTTTGTTTTAAATTTTATTTTATTGTTTTTGTTAAAACAATTTTTTTTTTAATCTCCCAAAATTTTAACCACCATCATTTTAAAAAAAATCCCCGTCAACAATTCCCTAGTTTCATCTTAACAACCAACTAATATCTTACTTGATATTTTTATCAAATTACTTTGGACCAATCATTACTTATTTACATTTATTTGGATTACTTTATTACTGAAATTATAAGATCTGCATATTTATTAATTTTTGTATGCCATTTAATTCAACAAACTTTCATTACTAGGCAATTTTTCTAAATTTTAGTTTTACGCTAATCATGACATTTCAGTAATCTGACATTTTATTTAATTTCTCAATTTCTACTGTCAGATTGATTTAATATTTAATTTACATTTATACAGAGTGATACCTTTTATTTTTGAACAGTAATGTTTAATCTTTATTGTTATTATTTTATTTCAATTAACAAACCTAAAGTATTTCTATTTGATTTGTTGATAATAATAAAAAAAAAACTATATCAATATATTCAATTGTTAATCTATTATCATTAATTTGTTATGTTGTTATTTGCTCTTTACGTCATAATCGGTAATGTATTCTGCCGTTTTACGTTTGTCATTTATTAATATTTGAATCATTTTACACATAACCTCAAAATTAAAATATAACTAATGACATATGTTAAGGATTGTTTTCAATGACGAATGTTAAGGCTTGTTGATATGAATTAATTGGTAATGCCAAAAATTGTATTTTGCTTTATGCGTTCCATTTTTTTTTGACTGTTTTGTTTCAAATTTTTAGCTTGGGGATGTTTAACATCTCTAAACATGATTTTTGACTAAATTAAAAAAATTACGCATGATCGAATCGTGATTAAATGTCGAAAAAATGTATTATACGATTATATTTTTGGGATGAACCCAAACGTTTTAGACTGCATTTAATGGTAAAAGCGGTATTCCAGTATCTTTTCTCTTCAAAATTAATTAATCATCTTTAAAATAAACTTTGCTCTTTCTTATTACACCGGGAAGGTATTTTGACAATGAAAAATTAATTGAACTGTCAAAATCATATTTACGTCGACATTAGTTAAGAAATACGTTAATGACGTCATAATTTCATTTCATCCATTTCATGATTGAGAAGTCAAGTTATACAATGTATGACGTAACGACAGAGGATGGTTAAACAAACTCTACCAGGGCCGCTGATTACTGTAAATGGTACTTGTACCTTTCCTTCATTAAATTTGATCGTTCACTAAATTTGTTCTATGTTCAAATTTAAAATTTTTCCAACTTCCTGCCACGATGGTTAAGATTTTTTAAACTCATGGGTCGTACCTCACCTATGTTCTACCCAAACCGACCTCTGTTTGTTGATTCGGTTATTTTTTAATTTTTTAATAGTTACTACAATCATGTCCTTTTAGTACCACGTAATAAATTTTAAATTTTATAATTTTTATATAATTAACCTAGATTAATGTATCCAGTACCCAATTCAACTAATAATATTAATTTTAATAAATAATATTAAAATTCTTTGTTAAGTCTCAACTATATTGTTATCCCCCCACTTTTATGTAACCTATTTTTAACATTTGTATGCCAAAACTAGTTGCTAACACCTTGTTTAAAAGGACCATGCACTTTTCTTATGGCGGTTGGGTCCCGGGCCGATTTTTTTTAAATTTTGTACACATATTTTTTGGATCATTTCTGCTCATTGCACCATGACTCTAAAACTACACGGTGCTAATAAAAAATGACTTTCAATACATATGAATACAAAAATTGTAGAAGATTGACAAAACGGCCAAATATGTCATAAAACCATTATAAATCGTGAAAAATTATGGCAAGCTTAATAAAAGCTAAAAAATAAGAAAAAACAAGCAAAAATACAGCTCAAAACTATTAAAAACCGTGAAAAACTATAACAGGCTTTAAAAAATTCTAAAAACTTGATGAAACAGTCTAAATTTAGCTAGAAACTTAGAAACGTTGATAAAATTGAGCTAGTTTAAATAATTGCAAAAAAATGGCAAAAAAAAATTGTATAAAATTGACAAAACAGGCTAAACATGGCATATAATTTTTATAAAAACTTCAGCAGGTTTTATTAAATTGTAAAAAATTGATAAAATAGGCTAAACTTACCTAGAAACCATAAATGGCTAAAAATGACTATAAGAAATGATAATGAGCACCAGAAGTCCAAAAAAAAACGGACAAAAATAGCTTAAAAATTGAATTTCGTGCAAATAAACATACAAGTTGTTACTGCTTACTTTATTTTAATTGATTTTATTTCAACTTGCTTTCCTTTAGCCGATACTTTAATAGTAATTTTTTGATAATAATTATATCTTAATATATATATATATACAAAGTGTATAGAAAAACTAGAATATCAAATAATTATAAAATTGACTTTAGTGTGTATGTTTCAAATGTGACGTAGAAGAAAAATCATGCGCAGAACCAAAGACAAAAAGGGTAGGGATTAACTTTGTTATTAATATTCGGATTTTGATGGGACAACCGGTTTTATGTATACATACATGTGTAAAGTTTATGGCTCGAGAAATATGTTTACCAAATTTTAAAAAAATCGGCCCGGAACCCAACTGCCATAAGAAAAGTGCGTGGTCTTTTTGTGGTATAAGACTTTTTATTTATATTTCTTCATAAATTAATTAGTTGAATTAATTTAATACAAATAAATTTATTATATATATCTTTGTTGTGATCATACCGACAGAATCTAATAAACTGGTGCCGTTGTAACACTAACGAGATTAAAAAGATGACAAAATAACTTGTTGATCTTTATAAAATCAATTCCTGATGCATAATTCTGCCACAGATGGAAACCAGTTTAGCGAAAAGGAAGCCAAGAGCCTTTATAGATTAAATCCGAACTAATTTATTCTAAAACCGGATTGGACTTCCGAATGAAATGCTAGATACGGGGACTAACGATCATCTTAAATCTGTCTGAGCGCAACTGAGACTCTATTTTAATACCTAAGTAAAATGCCTCATTGATCTTTGTCTTTTTTTTTTTTAATGGGATTAGTAAGAATGTAGCAGCTCTTTTAATTAAGATTGTTACAAAAAATTCTTTTTTTAATGCATTTTTTATTCCTTGTAATAATTATATACCAAATCAACCAATAGAACACTCTTTTTTACCAATAATGAATTACGTCAGGTAAGTTTTTATGGAAATTTTTATATTTTATAAAGTTTTTTTAATTGATCGCAATTTAATCTATAAACAATTTTTTTACTACAACAAGTGATTTATTTTTACCTGAAATTAATGTTTTTAATCTATTTTTTTTCAAATCTTATCAGAATTTTTTTAAATTTCAGACATTTTTGAAATTTCAGGAATTTTTGAAAGTTAAATTAAGTATAAGTTTCATATTGCTTTCAACTTAAATTGAAAATAACGCTATATCGGGTGTCTCAATTTTTTTTGCCCAGCGGATATTTAAGTTGTTTGATGAAAAAATTCTGAAAAAAAATCTGAACATCAAGGCATACACTTGATGCCTATAAATGTGTACTACTAAAATTCACCATCATCATTTCATCCCTTAACTCTTTGTTGTCAAATATTACCCCAATGTTTTTTTCATTAGTATTAATAGTTTAGTTGTGAATATACTGATATTTGATTAGAGCTTCACACGAGACGAGATAAAGCCAGAATTTCAAAAATCTCGTCTCGGTCTCGTTATTTGAGAAAAATAAGTCTCGGTCTCGTTTCTTTATTCTTAACATTGTTCCAAATTATCATTTCTTAAAAAAAATTATTTCAAGCTCAAAATCAATTAAAACCATTTATAGCTAGCCCCCTATTATTTTTTAATGTTAAAAATAACTAGAACAATCTAGTACAACAGAAAAAACTTCGAAAAAAAAATAATGGGGGCTGGACCCAAATGGTTTTTATGGATTTTGGGCTTGAAATAATTTTTTTTTAGACATGAAAATTTGGAACAATGTTCAGAACAACTAGAACAATCTGGTACAACAGAAAAAAAATCGAAATATAAATAATGGGGGGCTAGCTCTAAAAATGGTTTTTTAAGTTTTCCGGCCTTTGTATTTAAATTTAGGGAATAATTTTCTGGAACAATTTGGTACAAACCTAGAACAATTTGGAACAACTTTCAAAATATTAAAATTCGAAAAATGGGGGCTAACTTCACACACACGGAAAATTGATTGTTTACTAACGAAAAAGTAAGTTACTAGTTAAATCTGATAATGAATAAGGGTGAAAAACAGATCAATTAGATGATGTCTCTAAAATGTTCGAGTAGAAAAAGGTGATTGTCTTTTGGTCTGATTTGATCATTGAAACAATTCACAAAGTTATTTTGTAGGCATTTGTTAATCTCAAAGATTTCAAGGAATAATCGAAAAGGAGTGGTTACTGGAAATAATATGGTTTGTGAAGTGTTGGTACTATCTGTATTTCTATATTTGTCAATGGATCTAATTATATTATATTTGGAATAAAGAATTCATCCATCACAGCTGTTACAAATAATTATCTATAGAGGATACAAAACGTTCAAGGATATTCTTTAGATAAAAATTTCACCATTTAACGTGGGTTGTTTAGAGACTAATATTTGCGATTAAATTATCCGTCACTATTATATAATTTTGCTTCTGAACGTAATTATCCAGTGGGTAGATAGTATTTATTACTTTTACATCTAATAAATATTCCTAATCAGTCCTTTATTATAATTGGAAATTGAAAATGTCCATCAGTAGCGCGTTTAGGCGTAATTTTTTACAGGAAATAATATGTATTGAATGTGTGAAATTAAAAATAAATAAAAATATAATAAGTATATTTCTCTTTAATTACTTGTTTAATATCCTTTTTTATAAATTATCCCATTTCTTCACTTTTCTTACTATTTTTATCCAATTTTTACTTTCCCGACCCACATCCGAGAAGGGAAAGTATTGTGAACGAGCTAAAAAAAATTTTTCGAGATAAAGATGGAAATATCCATTTTGAGGTCACCTGAGATGATTAAGATCATTTCCAGATGGAAGTCTGTCTGTCGTTTTTCTGTGTGTATTTTTCCACGATAGAGGCCACAGGTTTAATCCGATTGAGCTGAAATTTTGTTTATGGGTTTGGTTTACCCGGCGGAAGAACCCATTATTAGACATCTGTCAAACGGAAGTGTCACTATCAGAAAATGACAGATGCAATATGTCACGGAATTTGACTTGCAAAATGTCATTTCAAAGCCCTTGAAACACTCTATTCAGAACAGTCAAAATTATTTCTCCAACTGTCATCTGTCAAAAATAACAAAATGTCAAAATTTTAAACTTTAACATTATATATCTGAAAAAGTATTCCGATTTTTTTTCGAATTTCTCCGATTTTTTTCTATTGTATTTGACTTTTTTTCAGTTTTTTTTTTCGGTTTTTTTAATTTTTTTTGTATTGTATATATTTGATTTTTTCGTTGTTTTTCGATTTTATAAAAAATTTGGATACTCGTCGAGAAAATTTTGGGGCGAAACAACCGATTTTTTTGTAATCTTTTGAAAATTGTTATTTTCTGCATTTTTTTTTCAGCACTTTTTTGCGATTTTTTTTGGGAATTTGTTTCGATTTTTAACGCTTTTTCACCGTTTTTTTTTAGATTTTTTTGTAATTATTTTCGATTTAGTTCAAATCTTTCAAATTTTTATTTTTTTTAATTCTTTCGGGTCTTTTGCAATTTTTTACCATTTTTTTGCAATTTTTGCGATATCGTTAGTGTTTTCTGTATATTTTCGTATTTTACAATTTTTTTAAATTTTTTTTCCCAATACTTTTTAATTTTTTCACCATTTTCCAATCTTTTCTTTTTTTTCCATTTTTTTTTAATTTTTCTTAATATTTCTTTTGTTTTCTGATTTTTTCTTATTTATTTCAGTTCTGTCGAATTTTTTCAATTTTTTACAAATTTTTTAGATGGTTACAATTATTTTCGGTTTTTTGGTTGTTATTTTTTCAATTTTTTTCAATTTTTTCCGATTATATGCAGTTGCAATTGTTTTATTTTTTTTTTTAGATATGTTTTCCACATTTTTTGAATTTTTGCGATTTTTTATTTTTAGATTTTTGCAATTTTGTTTTGGAATTTTGTTCTTTTTTGCAATTTTTTGATATTTTCTTTTTTTGCGATATCTTTCGATATTTTTACTGACTTTTTTCGTTTTTCAGATTTTTAGCGTTTTTCGCGTTTTTTTAAAACTTTTTTCTGTTTTTCTAGTGTTTTCTATTTTTCCTGATTATTTTTATATTTTCTCAGTTTTTTATAATTTTTTAAATTTTTTAATATTTTCCCTGTTTTTTTTTGTTTTTTCCCATTTTCTTACTTTTTCTGTTTTTCAGATTTTTCCATATTTTTTCACATATTTCCTATTTTTCTCTATTTTTCTCCTATTCTGATTTTTCTTACTTTTCTGTTGTTGTTTTTTTTCTGTTTTTTTTTCGATTTTTTTTAAATTTTTTTTCCTATTTTCCTGTTTATTTACTGTTTTTTTTTTATTTTTTTCTATTTTTGCCTTATATTTTCTACTTTTATACATTTACTTTCCGGTCCAACCTCCGAGAAGGCAAAGTATTGTGAACGTGCTAAAAGACATTTCGAAAATATCAATTTCCAGGTCCCCTGAGACGATTAAGACCATTTCCAGGTGGAAATCTGTCTGTCTGTCTGTGTGTCTGTGTGTACTCTTCCAAGATAGAAGCCACACGCTTAATTCGATTCAGCTGAAATTTGGTATATGGAAGTGTGACTGTCAAAAAATGACAGAAGCAATCTGTCATGAAATTTAACTTACAATCTGTCACTTGAAAGCCCTTGAAAAGCTCTATTTAGAACAGTCAAAATTATTTCTTCAACTGTCACCTGTCAAAAATAAAAAAAATATCAAAATTTGAAACTTTAACATTCGTCTCTGGATATTGGTCGGGAAAGTTTTGGTTCGACACAACCGATTTTTTATTATTTTCTTCCAATTTGTTATCCATTTTCTTACTGATTTGTTTTCCCATTTCTTGCATTTCCTTCTCAAATTTTTTACTATTTGCTTCTTCCTCTTCTAATTTTCCGACTTTCTTACCATCTCTTAGATCCATTTTATTTTAATTTACAATAACACTTCACTGGTAACTTTTATTTGAATAGTAATTGTCCACTCTGTATATTTTTAGTGATGTCACAAATGTCACTATTGATTATTTAATTAATTTAAGTATTAATTTCGATTAAATTTACCATTGGCAACAAATTTGTAATATAAAATATAATAAAAATAAAAGTAACAAAAAATTTAATATTTTGTTTAAATCGTCATACAACATATATTTTTTTTTATTCACATACATTATAAGTTTTATTAATAAAATAGCACGATTATAACAGACCAGTCCTGCACGTCTAGGGTCAAGAGGAGATTCTTTTATTGACCTTGAAGATGAAGTGGTTTAAGGTCAGCAACAACAGTTTTTTTTAATTGTGCAGACGATTTGTTAATTTTTAATAGAAGTATTAACGCCAAAATAGAAAAGGTTGTTTTTTATTTATTGATTTGTTCATAGCATATTTCGTTTAATTTTTATAATGTTTAGAAGTATTTTTATTTTCTGCAAAACTTACTAAATATATATTTTAAGATGATAAAAAAGTTTTTTACCTCAGTATAAAAAATCTGTATATTAATAAGCAAACAGAAAACTTTTTTAGGCACAATGCGCGAACAGTGTGAGATTTTGCATAGTTAAGATTCATATATACAGGGTGCGGTAAATAAACCTTCGGTTAGAAACATCTCGAGAAGTAAGGGTGTTTGGAAACTGAAAATTGGATACCCTGTATATTTTGCAACTTTATGAACAACTTTTATTAACAGTTCCCTAGATCTTCAACTGTTTTTTACTTATACATTTTTTTATTAAAACTGCACTTTTTTATCATTAAGAAAAAATTAAATTTCTTCTAAAGGTACTTTAATAAAATCTTAAACAATTTTATGTCGGTTGTCTTATGAAATTTTTATTTTTATTATACAGGGTGTCGTCAAAGTTAGAATAAAATCCTCCCATTTTTTTAACACCCTGTATAAGAATAATTTATTTAGAAGAATATATTGTCCGCTAATATACTGTATATATCTATCCTAGAAAGATTTCCAGATTATAGATTTTTTACACAACAAATTAATTTTTGTGTATTATTTTTTTTAAATAGGTACAAAAATTACCATGTGTGGTTTTAAAGAAAAAAAAATATTTAATTGTAAAAATTGTCATGCCTGTAACTTATTTTTTTTCTTTATATAAATAGATAGCGGGCGATGTATTCTTCTAAATCTTATACAGGGTGCTTCATTTAAAAAAAAATTGGCGTTAGGAGTTTATTCTTTGACAGCACCCTGTATAATAAAAATAAGAATTTCATAAGATAAACGATAGAACATTATGTCGTTTTACACTTTGTAATTTAAGCTCTTATTTATGTACCTTTAGAAGAAATTTAATTTTTTCTTAATGGTGAAAAAGTGCAGTTTAAATAAAAAATTGTATCACTTAAAAATAGTTGAAGATAGATACAGGAAAGTATTAACAAAAATTTATCAGGATAATGTAATTATTGCAAAATATACAGGGTATCCCATTAAAAAAATGAAGTTAACACCAATCTCCGGTATAACCGAAAATATAAAAAGGATGTTATAGGAATAAATAGGAGAAAATAGAAATAAATATAGAAAAATATAAAAAATAAGTAAAAACAATAAAAATGGGAAACATAGGGAAAAATAGGAAGATGCTGAAATATAGGCAAAAATATAAAAAAAGGGAAAACAGAAAAAAAAACATGAAAAAATAGTAAAAAATAGTAAAATTAGAGAAAAATATAAAAAATTAGAAAAAAACAAATACAAATAGGAAAAAAATCGAAAAACATAGGACGAAATCGAAAAATGAGAAAAATAGAAAAAAAATTAAATATAGGCAAAAATAGGAAAAATGGGAAAAAAAAGCAGGAAAACAGGAAAAAATTGTAAAAAATACTAAAAAACAGGAAAATAAGGAAATATAGGCAAAGATAGAAAAAATGGGAAAAAACAGAAAAAATAGGAAAACATAGACAAAAATATAAAAAAATAGTTTTAAACATAAACATTAAATTTTAATGGAATACGATCGAATTTCAACCACTTTGCAACCATTAATAATATATCATTACTTATTTCAGCTATAAACAAAATTCTAGAAATTTTTTATCAAAAATCTTGAATTTTTTTTATCAAAATTCCTGATAGAATTTTCCACTGTTTTTATTCCCTATAAATTGGACGATTCTTGTCCAGCGTTCTGTTCAAAACTAAACAATGGATTTCTAGAAATTTTCAGCAAAATTCATGAAATTTTTTTATCAAAATTCCTGAAAGAATTTTCCACTTTTTTTTATTCCCTATAAATTTAAGTATTGAACAGTGTTGAACGATTTTTGTCCTGCGTTCTGTTCAAAAGTAAATAATGGATTTCTAGAAATTTTTAGCAAAAATCTTGAAATTTTTTTTATCAAAATTCAAGAAAGAATTTTCCACTTTTTTTATTCTCTATAAAATAAGTATTGAACAGTTTTGGACGATTTTTGTCCAGCTTTTTGTTCAAAACTAAATAATGGATTTCTAGAAATCTTTAGCAAAATTCTTGAAATATTTTTATCAAAATTCCTGAAAGAATTTTCTACTTTTATTATTCCCTATAAATTTAAGTATTGAACAGTTTTGGACGATTTTTATCTAGCTTTTTGTTCAAAACTAAATAATGGATTTCTAGAAATTTTTAGCAAAAATCTTGAATTTTTTTATCGAAATTCCTGAAAGAATTTTCTACTTTTTTTATTCCCTATAAATTTAAGTATTGAACAATTTTGGACGATTTTTGTTCAGCGTTCTGTTCAAAACTAAATAATGGATTTCTAGAAATTTTTAGCAAAATTCTTGAATTTTTTTATCGAAATTCCTGAAAGAATTTTCTACTTTTTTTATTCCCTATAAATTTAAGTATTGAACAATTTTGGACGATTTTTGTTCAGCGTTCTGTTCAAAACTAAATAATGGATTTCTAGAAATTTTTAGCAAAATTCTTGAAATTTTTTATCAAAATTCCTGAAAGAATTTTCCACTTTTTTATTCCCTATAAATTTAAGTATTGAACAGTTTTGGACGATTTTTATCTAGCTTTTTGTTCAAAACTAAATAATGGATTTCTAGAAATCTTTAGCAAAATTCTTGAAATATTTTTATCAAAATTCCTGAAAGAATTTTCTACTTTTATTATTCCCTATAAATTTAAGTATTGAACAATTTTGGACGATTTTTGTTCAGCGTTCTGTTCAAACCTAAATAATGGATTTCTAGAAATTTTTAGCAAAATTCTTGAAATTTTTTTTATCAAAATTCATGAAAGAATTTTCTACTTTATTTTATTCCCTATAAATTTAAGTATTGAACAATTTTGGACGATTTTTGTCCAACGTTCTGTTCAAAACTAAATAATGGATTTCTAGAAATCTTTAGCAAAATTCTTGAAATTTTTTTATCAAAATTCCTGAAAGAATTTTCTACTATTTTTATTCCCTATAAATTTAAGTATTGAACAATTTTGGACGATTTTTGTCCAGCGTTCTGTTCGAAACTAAACAATGGATTTCTAGAAATTTTTAGCAAAATTCTTGGGGAATTTTTTATCAAAATTCCTGAAAGAATTTTCCACTTTTTTATTCCCTATAAATTTAAGTATTGAACAGTTTTTGTCGATTTTGTCCAGCGTTCTGTTCAAAACTAAATAATGGATTTCTAGAAATTTTTAGCAAAATTCTTGAAATTTTTTATCAAAATTCCTGAAAGAATTTTCCACTTTTTTATTCCCTATAAATTTAAGTATTGAACAGTTTTGGACGATTTTTATCTAGCTTTTTGTTCAAAACTAAATAATGGATTTCTAGAAATTTTTAGCAAAAATCTTGAATTTTTTTATCGAAATTCCTGAAAGAATTTTCTACTTTTATTATTCCCTATAAATTTAAGTATTGAACAATTTTGGACGATTTTTGTTCAGCGTTCTGTTCAAACCTAAATAATGGATTTCTAGAAATTTTTAGCAAAATTCTTGAAATTTTTTTTATCAAAATTCATGAAAGAATTTTCTACTTTATTTTATTCCCTATAAATTTAAGTATTGAACAATTTTGGACGATTTTTGTCCAACGTTCTGTTCAAAACTAAATAATGGATTTCTAGAAATCTTTAGCAAAATTCTTGAAATTTTTTTATCAAAATTCCTGAAAGAATTTTCTACTATTTTTATTCCCTATAAATTTAAGTATTGAACAATTTTGGACGATTTTTGTCCAGCGTTCTGTTCGAAACTAAACAATGGATTTCTAGAAATTTTTAGCAAAATTCTTGGGGAATTTTTTATCAAAATTCCTGAAAGAATTTTCCACTTTTTTATTCCCTATAAATTTAAGTATTGAACAGTTTTTGTCGATTTTGTCCAGCGTTCTGTTCAAAACTAAATAATGGATTTCTAGAAATTTTTAGCAAAATTCTTGAAATTTTTTATCAAAATTCCTGAAAGAATTTTCCACTTTTTTATTCCCTATAAATTTAAGTATTGAACAGTTTTGGACGATTTTTATCTAGCTTTTTGTTCAAAACTAAATAATGGATTTCTAGAAATTTTTAGCAAAAATCTTGAATTTTTTTATCGAAATTCCTGAAAGAATTTTCTACTTTTTTTATTCCCTATAAATTTAAGTATTGAACAATTTTGGACGATTTTTGTTCAGCGTTCTGTTCAAAACTAAATAATGGATTTCTAGAAATTTTTAGAAAAATTCTTGAATTTTTTTTATCAAAATTCCTGAAAGAATTTTCCACTTTTTTTATTCCCTTTAAATTTAAGTATTGAACAGTTTTGGACGATTTTTGTCCAACGTTCTGTTCAAAACTAAATAATGGATTTCTAGAAATCTTTAGCAAAATTCTTGAAATTTTTTTATCAAAATTCCTGAAAGAATTTTCTACTATTTTTATTCCCTATAAATTTAAGTATTGAACAATTTTGGACGATTTTTGTCCAGCGTTCTGTTCGAAACTAAACAATGGATTTCTAGAAATTTTTAGCAAAATTCTTGGGGAATTTTTTATCAAAATTCCTGAAAGAATTTTCCACTTTTTTATTCCCTATAAATTTAAGTATTGAACAGTTTTTGTCGATTTTGTCCAGCGTTCTGTTCAAAACTAAATAATGGATTTCTAGAAATTTTTAGCAAAAATCTTGAATTTTTTTATCGAAATTCCTGAAAGAATTTTCTACTTTTTTTATTCCCTATAAATTTAAGTATTGAACAATTTTGGACGATTTTTGTTCAGCGTTCTGTTCAAAACTAAATAATGGATTTCTAGAAATTTTTAGAAAAATTCTTGAATTTTTTTTATCAAAATTCCTGAAAGAATTTTCCACTTTTTTTATTCCCTTTAAATTTAAGTATTGAACAGTTTTGGACGATTTTTGTCCAACGTTCTGTTCAAAACTAAATAATGGATTTCTAGAAATTTTAAGCAAAATTCTTGAAATTTTTTTTATCAAATTTCATGAAAGAATTTTCTACTTTATTTTATTCCCTATAAATTTAAGTATTGAACAGTTTTGGACGATTTTTGTCCAGCGTTCTGTTCAAAACTAAATAATGGATTTCTAGAAATTTTTAGCAAAAATCTTGAAATTTTTTTATCGAAATTCCTGAAAGAATTTTCTACTTTTTTTATTCCCTATAAATTTAAGTATTGAACAAATTTGGACGATTTTTGTTCAGCGTTCTGTTCAAAACTGAATGACGGATTTCTAGAAATTTTTAGAAAAATTCTTGAATTTTTTTTATCAAAATTCCTGAAAAAAATTTCCACTTTTTTTATTCCCTTTAAATTTAAGTATTGAACAGTTTTGGACGATTTTTGTCCAACGTTCTGTTCAAAACTAAATAATGGATTTCTAGAAATCTTTAGCAAAATTCTTGAAATATTTTTATCAAAATTCCTGAAAGAATTTTCCACTTTTTTTATTCCCTTTAAATTTAAGTATTGAACAATTTTGGACGATTTTTGTCCAACGTTCTGTTCAAAACTAAATAATGGATTTCTAGAAATCTTTAGCAAAATTCTTGAAATTTTTTTATCAAAATTCCTGAAAGAATTTTCCACTTTTTTTTCCCTATAAATTTAAGTATTGAACAGTTTTGGATCATTTTTGACCAGCGTCCTGTTCAAAACTAAACAATGGATTTTCGTCAAACCTGATTTTAACTGATTAATTTATTATTGAAAAAAAAATTGTATTACTAAATTTTTGTATTTTTTTAGTGATATTATCATAGCCAAATTTTTTTTACCGTATACTCCGGTCTCAAAACACTCCCTTGTGGTACTCTATAAATTAAATTAATATAACGGTTATTTTAATATGTTAAACAACACTAGTTTTTAAAGTTCAATTCATTTGTCCTATATTACTAGTTTTTTTATGCCTAATTTAAAAAAATTATAAATTTCCACTTTAACTGTTTATAAAACAATATAAACTTAGTTGTAGGACTTAATTTGTTTATAAATTAACTGAAATTACTAATTGTTTAAATTGTCAAATTGTCTGGAGGTCTTATTGATGCTAATATTTCACAACATTGTCAAGGTTAGTTTAATTATAAAATAACATAAATTAATAAAAAATGAAATATCAAATAAAAAAAATACAATCCAAAATTAAATTCTTAGCAAAAAAAAACAGAACTAAAATAAACCTTTAACTAAGGTGTTAATTCGTCCATTATAGCGAAAAGTGACATTTTTTAGATGACTGGGAAAATTGTTGCACGAGGCATAAGCTGAGTACGATAATCCCACAAATGGAAAAAATCAGTTTCGCTATTTTTACTACAACCATGCGTTAATTTAACCATTTGTAGTTTTTTTGACAGGTTCTATGTTTGTTTTTAGTATATATAAACAGTGCTTTTCTATATTTACAATCACTTTTGTACTAAAATAAAGAAAAATATTGGTATACGTTTATTTAAAAAAATAACAATAATTAGGAACAAATTAAATTACTTTGAATTGCAATAAAAATTAAATGTGACAGTATTTTCCGCACACGTGCGGAAAATACTTTCCTCCAAAGCTGTCCCTAAGCGCGTAGTCGTAGGAAATAGTAGTTTGTATAACAAATGCGCAAAGCGTCACTTTTCCCACGAGCTCAGAAGTTTGTAGCACGAGTCGTAGCGAGTGCCGCAAATCCAGCGAATGGGAAACGTGCTTTGCGTACAAGTTCTACACGATATTTTTTCTACAAGCACATTTATTAATGAAAGAAAAATAGTAACTTGACAAAAAAAGTTGACAGGTCATAGCTGTGTTGACGTTTCTGTGGGAAAAAGTGCCATGGCGTGAACTTTTCGCACTCTAAATTATTACTTTTCTAACGGATATCAAAGGTATTAAGAAAAGGCCTGCTTTGCGTATAAAAATTTGTGTAGAAAACTGTATTTTTAATAGTGGTTGTAGGAAATAGTAGTTTGTGCAACATGTGTGGATATGATGGCCATATCGCACGCGAACGAAGTTTGAGCACGACGCCGTAGGCGGACTGCTCAATCGTCCGAGTGCGATATGACCAATCCACACGAATTGAACAGTACATTTTTTCTACAACCCACTAAATTTTTTCTACGACCCACTAAAACCTTAAAATATTATGAATTTTATTAAATAATATAATAACTTCATATTAACAATATTTAAGGACACAAACATTTTACCATTATATACTAATTTAAATTTAACTCTTTTCTATATTAAGTTGTACTAATTTACGACATTTTCTGTATATTAAATTGTACTAATTTACGACATTTTACTTTCCCGGACCCATCAAAGGGAAAGTAAGGTGAACGAGCAAAAAAAAATCGAGATATCGATGGAAATATCCATTTTGAGGTCCCCCAAGAAGATTGAAACCATTTCCAGCGCATGGTCTGTCTGTGTGTAATCTTCAACGATAACTGCCGAACCGTTTGACCAATCAAGGTGAAATTTGGTATGGAGGGTCGGTGTGCATCTAGAATGTGACCATTAGATTTGGGTTTAAATTGGTACAGTAGAAGGTCCTCAAGACCGACATTGATTAAATGCACATGTAACAATTTTTTATTTTTTTTAAATTTTAACGACAAACTATACACTTTAGTGCAAAATGTTGTAGTACAAAGTTTTAGAGCATAAAATTTCCTACAACTTTTGTTTCAAACTTTTTACAGAATTTCCAATAGTTGCGCCACCAGAGGGCGCGTAAAAAATATGCATACAGGTTTTCTCTAGTTTTTCTTGATTTTAAGGATAAACAATACACTTTAGTGCAAAATGTTGTAGTACAAAGTTTTAGAACATAAAATTCCCTACAACTTTTGTCTTAAGCTTTTTTCAGAATTTCCAATAGTTGCGCCACTAGAGGGCGCGTAAAAAATGTGCATGTATGTTTTCTCTAGTTTTTCTTGATTTTGAGGACAAACAATGCATTTTAGTGCAATATGTTGTAGTACAAAGTCTTAGAGCATAAAATTCCCTACAACTCTTGTCTGAAACTTTTTCTAGAATTTCCAATAGTTGCGCCACTAGAGGGCGCGTAAAAAATGTGCATGTAGGTTTTCTCTAGTTTTTTTTGATTTTGAGGACAAACAATGCATTTTAGTGCAAAATTTTCTGGTTCAAAGTCGTAAAGCATCAAATTTTCTTTAACTTTTATATTTAACTTTTTATCGAATTCCTCATAGTTTTGCCCCCAGATGGCGAGAAAAATACACATTTATAATTTTCCATTTTTTTAAAATTCGAGCTAAATTATGCTCTTTAGTGCAAAATGTTTCAGTGCAAAGTTGCAAAGCATAAAATTCCCTACAACTATTTTATGAAAATTTTTCCCGAATGCCCAAAAGTTTTCACACGTGATTTTAGGAAATCCTAATTGTAGCAGTGTGATATACAACGTGCGCATGCGCAGCTTATGTCATCAACATTGAAATATCAATTCGGTAGACGTATTCACCATCGGCTCGTTATTTTTAATGTGTTCCATAAGTTATTGTAATGCTTAGTATTTTGTAATTAAAATAATAATAATAAATAACATATTCTCTAGTGTCGAGCCGGGAAAGTTCTGGGGTGACACAGCCGATTTTTTTGTTATGTTTTTTATTCCGTTTACCAATGTCCAATCCATGAACTTTTGCGACCAATCGAATTTCTGGTGGAGTACCGTTTAATGATCTAGAATCGGTCATTTTGACAAATATTTCTATACTATTACAAAAATAAATTTGACAGTTCTTTTGACAAATTATTTAAAACTAAAAAAAATAGGTGCCAGGTTCCTAAATGTGAACTCTGATTGGTGGATTTTATATATGTTAATGATGAACTCTGATTGATCGCTTTCATATCTAACGCTGATGATGAACTCTGATTGGTGGAAGTTCATATCTCATGCTAATGAAGAACTCTTGATTGGCGGCGTTCATATCTCACTCTAATGATATTAAATCCGTTCAGTATACTCATATTGCCTACATATACATTCTGTAAAATGTGCGTAGAATAGACAATATCCATGTGGGTGTAGAAAAAATAATTTTTTTGGTGTTATTTCATATTTACTACAAAAAATATTTATCCAGGTATATCTATGTCGTCCTTAGCAGTATTTATTTATCAAAAGTAACCTTCAAATATGGTCGCAAAAATATGTACGGATTTTAACGGAAATGATAAAAATGTGGCATCAGAGCACGTCCGCCAGAATACGAGTCAAAGCCTCGAGTCAGAGCACAGACGAGCATACGCAATGAGGTGCACAGTTTTCCCACGGTGACCGATTCATGGTTTTACTGTGTGATGTCATAAAGCGAGTATATACTCGGGGACACACATCGCCACCTGCACTAAACTCGAAATCCGAAGTGACCATCGAAAAAGAAATTAATTATATTTTTTTTTTACAATTGAAAAAATTTATTTTCAAATTGATTAATGTTTCCATACAAAAAATAAAATTATATTTAACCCATATTAAGTTTATATTTGAAATATTAATAATAATAATAATGTTTTAAAAAATGAAATATTCCATTGTCATCGGAAATCCAATAATGCTAATAAGTACAAATATTCGATTTTCAAATACAAAATTTTTTCAAAATATAAAAAAATAACCAAACATTTCTCAATTTTTATTTATTTTTCTCTAAATTCAAAGATTCTATTTACAATATTTTAAAAAATTCTCACTTTACTGACTTAATATTTTTCTTGTAGTAAGAAATTTCAAAATTTTAAAAATTTGAAAAATAAAACCAAAAGTGAGGATCTTACAACAAATCTCAATTTTTCCCTCTAACTTCCAAAATTATATTTCCAATATTTTAAAAAAATCTCACGTATAAATTTTTTTGTCGTTTAAATAGCGTTGGGTAAAATTTAATACCTTGTATGGGTTAATTCTGAAATTTAAAAAATTCAAAAATTGATCTTCGACAAAATAAATCATTTTTTGGATCAAAGTAACTTCCATATAATAAACTAACTAGTAAAGTGAAAACCGGAACTCGATCTGATCTTTCGGTCGAGGGCTATATTGTTTACATCTAGACAGACGTCCAGACAGGATTTTTTATAATGAAGTTCCTTAACGCTGCTTGTGGTAGAAGTTAAGTGGCAGAAAGTGTCACGTAAGGAAAAAGCGTTATACCCCTCCAGATGACTTTCCCTCTCTTTAGTTTTCTTGTCTCTTTCTATAATGTGATGATCAGATTTATTCATTCTTATTTAGAATTTTTTTTATATAATTTATAATTTACTATTTTACATTTATTTAATAAATAAAAAGAGAGATTAATTTTTTTTTATTTTTCTCATTTTTCTGTTTTGTTTTTTTCTAATTTTTTCGAAATTTCATAATTTTTACTCATTTATTTTTCAATGTTTTCTTTTTTGTATTTCGTTTTCGTTCTTTTGTTTTCTGATTTTTTCTCATTATTTTCTTATTCGTCTGATTGTTTTCCGATTTTTTTCTTAGCTTTTTTTTTGAAATTTTTCTTATTTTTCGGTATTTTATAATTTTTCTCATTTTTTACTTATTGTTTTGTTTTTTTTTTCTATTTCTTTTATTTTCTTATTTTTTCGTTTTATTTCAACTATTTCGATTTTTTTATGGTTACAAGTGTTTCTGGTTTTTTAAGTTGTTTTTGAATTTTTTTCTTTTTGTGTGATTTTTAGCATTTTTGGGTTTTTGTTTGCGTTTTGTCGGTTTTTTACAATTTTCTTGATTTTTTCGTTTTTTCCGTTTTTTACAATTTGATTGTATTATTGATTTTTTCAGTTTTTTCTGTTTTTAACTTATTTTATTCTCATTTTTCTGACTTTTCTGTATTGTTTTTTTTCTGATTTTTTTCGAAATTTCATAATTTTTTATCATTTATTTCTCACTGTTCCGTTTTTTTCTATTTCTTTCGTTTATTCTCTGATTTTTCCTCATTATTTTCCTATTCGTCTGATTGTTTTCCTATTTTTTTTTGAGCTTTTCTAATTTTTTTCTCGTTTTTTTCCCATTTTTCTTATTTTTCGGTATTTTATAATTATTTCTCATTTGTTCTTATTGTTTTGTTTTTTTCTTTCTATTTCTTTTGTTTTCTTTTTTTTGTAATTTTTTCTTGTTCCTCTGATTTTTTTCGAGTAATTTCAATTCATTTGATTTTTTTTATGGTTACAATTGTTTCCGTTTTTGTTTTAGTTGTTTTTTTTTGCAACTTTTTTATTTTTAAGCGTTTTTTGCGTTTTTTTCAGTTTTTTTTACAATTTTTTAGATTTTTACGTCTTTTACAATTTTATTTTTCATTTTTTTCGTTCTTTTCGATTTTTCGGTTTTTTCGATTTTTTCTCATTTTTCTAATTTTTTTCTCATTTTTCAAATTTTTTCTATTATTTTTTCTGTTTTTTAATTTATTCAAATTCTTACAGGTATTTTCTCGCTTTTTTGTTATTCTTCTGATTTTTATCGATTTCTTTGAATTTTTTTCCGATTATTTCGGTTTTTTGATTTTTTCTCATTTTAAAATTTAAAAAAATGGAAAAGTAACGTAAGGGAAGTAGTGTGGTACTAAGGTTGTTTACTACCCACTAAAAACCCCTCCTCAGCCTCATCGTTTTCTAACCTTACTTTAGACATCGGAATCGCTCAATAACCCTACATTAATGTCTAGGTGGCGTTCATCTTCTTGCATTTGTCTTTCTTCTTTTTCCTTCACACTTATGACCTTCCTTACATATCCATACACCTTATTTCATTTATCTTTTCTATCTAGGCATCTATAACGTTCCTTTTGTCAATGATGTATCAGAGCTTCCTCACTAAATTTCTTCTTTGGGCTTCATCGCAATATGTCCTTTTTGTCAATTTTATTCATGTAAATTGCTTCGTCAGAACTTGGGTAAGAAAATAGTCCACTCTGCCCCTGAATTTTACCCACTGCCTTTTTCGTCCACCCTGCGGTTCCTTCCATCACTTTCCATTCCTGCTCTCACTCCACCATAGTTTTTTTTCTATCTTCCTCTTTTTCTTGATTTGTTTTTGCGTCTTCCATTTAATGTAACCTCCACCTTTTTTGTACCAACATCTTTATTGGAGCTATCTATGACGGTAGCCACAGATCACTCTGAGCTATGCCTTCCTTTAGGCTCACGTCATCCAGTCCTCATACTTCCTCACACTGATGGATTCCCCCCAGACTGGACTACCACGTATAGCACCTTGCGCTTCCAGAACGTCGAGACCACTTATGTATGGCATCATTCTGGTCAGAGCTACCAGTAATCTGTCTTCCTTTCCCATGGCATATTTTATGGGTTGACCAAACTGGAGTCTGTTATCTATTATAATATACAGGTACTTTATGGTTTGAGCATGTTCTACTTGCTAATATCCTAACTGAAATTTAACATCAGATCTATTCCTGGATCCTTTCAGGATTAAATAACCTAAATGAGTGATTCTTCGTTATTTAAATTAAATAAAATCTCACAAGGATCCATTTTGGGCCCTATATTATTTATTCTGTACGTTAATGAATTATTACTTATTTTACCGGAATCATTGCTGATAAATCAAGATTATTAATTAGTGGCAAATGTTCAAACACTCTTTCACAATTCTTTGCTAATTCAGATATTTTCTTCTTGGTAAAAGATATGAATCATTATTTTCATGTCTTTAAAAATCAGAGATTAATAAAGGATTAAACTTTTTCTAGAAAATATATTCTTGGTGAATAATTTTCCCCACTAATCTTCTCTATGGAAACGTAATTTATAGGTGCGGTACAAAAATTATTTAAACAAATTTCACCTATCCTCGTTGTCGATTTCCAATCTCCAAGAAGAATTATTACTTGTATAATTGGTATTCATCTGACCTGATGGATTCGGTTGCCTAATTTAAACGCTCCAGTACTCTTTTATTATTTCTATAACATAATATCACTTGTCTCTTCGGTCTTCATTAACTATCTTGTCACCTCGAGCGAGCAAACGATTTTTAATTATCGTTTATATCATTGGATTCTCAACATATAATCAATAACGGAAATATATGAAATGCATGATAGACGTTGTAATCATATAGATTTTTTTTTACTTCGGTTTACGGTTATGTTAAACATACCTTCCTGATTTAATTTATTAAGATTTTTTCCATGATAGACAGAAGGATTAAACAAGTCCTTTCAACATGATAATTAATTTAATTAATATATTTTCCATAGGTTAATTTTTTTTATTTGTAAATTAGCTAACTAGGTAGAATATACATTTTAATTATTTTCTTATAATTTTATGTAGGTTATTTTTACTACTGTCACCGTAAATTATTTGATCCTTAATGTTAATTAAATAATATAAACATTTTATAAATTAAAATTTATTTTATAAATCTAAAAATTCTACTCAGTTTAACCAAATTCTTAATAACTCTATACTATTTTTTTAAATCCAGTTTAAAAGAAACGGTTCACACGAAATTATACCTTTTTTGTCGAAACTCTATTTTATAGCTTTAAAAGGTACAGTCACAAAAACCACGTAAAAGGTTTAGTTTTTATGACGAACCTGTTTAAAGCGAGGTACACCTTCCATTTCATCTACTATACGGCTTGTTTTACAAAAAGAAACAAAGTGAATATATACCCCGTAGCAACACTTCATAATGACGTGATAAGTTGTTACAGTAATTTATTGTCTGTATCTTATTTTAATATTTACTGTTGTGAGTGTATGTGTTTTTTTTTAAATTATATATTTTATGCTGATTTAAATTAAAATTCGTCAAAATATTACAGGAAAAGAAAAATAATTTGACACCTGTTAACTTAATAAAAATAAATAAGAATTTATTTTATAATAGAGAATTAAAAAACAAGTTCAAAAATTGATATTTTTGTTTCTTATGTGTAAATAGTGGCCCAAAATAATAATTGATAATGACAATTAAGAAATTGAAAACATAAACATTTTATTTTAACAACTTAATAATTGTGGATACATTTTTTTACACTCTATTTTTTTATGAGGTCCTGAAAGTAATAAAAAGACATATATGAGCAATTAATATCATATTTAAATACCAATTCAATTAATCAATATTAATTAATATACACTGAGGGACAGAATCACACAACAGTGTTTTTCATTATTTCAGTATCAAGGATATTAGGGGCAGAATCAAATATAACTACAGATTACAAAAGAAAAATTCAAAAAGTGCAAAATTCGTGTCTGTGTTTTATATATGGTACCCGCAGAAGACGTAGAATATCATATAAATTTCGACAAATTGAATGGTTGAATATGAACAATAGAATGGTTCATCATGCATTATGTCTTTATCATAAAATTATTACTACAAAAAAAGCATCGTACCTTCATAGGAAAATAACATATCGAACTGAAATTACAGTTCAGAAATTTAGAACTGAAATGTAAAGGCGGTCCTTTAAATATCAAATATTAAAATTATACAATTCTTTACCATGTCAAATTAAAAATTTAAATATTAATAACTTTAAAATTGTATCAAAAAACCACTTGTTTAATTCTCAGATTTACGTTAAAGATAAAGGTCTAAAATACCATGCTTACTTGTAAAATAGAAACTAACGCGTTTTGTAATTTTTTTTTCTCTTCTTCTTTCTGTTTGTTGTTACTAAAATGTATAATTATGCTCACAAAAATGTTTACAAAACTTATATCACTATCATTTATAATTTATTGAGGGTTAAGAATATGCTCTGTAGATGATATTTACAGAGAATGAACTTCGCCCTTTATTTCTAAAACTTGTGAATATTACATGTTATTTATTTCATCTTAAATTTGTATAGAAATAATAAAGACATAATTATTATTATTATCACGCAAAATATCCTACCAGCACTAGGGACAAAATCGTTCAAAGTGCTTAATTAATGGAACCTATAAGGAGTACTAAGGGCAGAATCACGCAGAGTACTCCATTCCAACAATATTTTAAACAATAAATATTAATCTATCCACACTGAGGGGCAGAATCACGCAACAGTGCTTCAGTAAACAATTAAATAATTCACATAACTGTATCAATAGCATATGTACGAGAATATTAACATTATTTTTATCCTAATTTTGACTTAAGATCTACCACTTCTTTAAATAAATAATAGCGTATTCCATTGGGAAAAAAATGCAGCACGAGTGCGGAACCAGGGCAAAATTAACAAACCGTTGGAAAATGTAGTGCAGGTTCATGTAATCCATTGGGACGTCAGTACGGCACTTTCTGCTTTGAGTGCAAAAAGTTCCGCACGAGGTCTCGTGGTCGTGTGGCACCAGTTTCTAGAGAAAATTTGGCGGCTAGAATAAAATTGTATTTTCCCCGATCTATATTATTTATAATAATTAAATATTATTATATACTTACTGGTTAATTTGAATAAATGATCTGAACCATCCACATTTTCATTGATTACAATTGACTGCGTGTTTATCCTAAAATGGATTTCAAGAGTTCCCTCAGTCATTCTCTAATTATAAATAACTGAAAAATTAACATCAACATACAAATTTTAACATAACCTAACAAATCGATAAGACATTTATGACACTCGCCCTCAAGGCCAAATGCACAATCCGTTAGCACTGCACCAATGCGGTTTTTAACTGCACCCAACCAGTGTCAGTTTTGCCACCAGTGCAAAACATTTTTTCCCAATGGAATACGCTATAATACTAAAATTGCCAGTGAATGTTTGTATTAACTTTCTCGAATCAAACCCCAAACTAACTAACACATACAAAAGCAAACTTGAAAAGTTGAAATTGGGTATTTTGGGTTTTTCTGATGCAAGTGTTGGTGAACGGTTCTGGGGCGCTATTCTCGAAGTCGTGCGACTTCATCGTGTATACGCATGACTTCGTATGAAAATATTCGTATGCTACAATACAAGTGAATTATTATACCTCGACGCAAACCAAACTAATTGGAAACATCGCATGAAAAATATGGCAACATTGTATAACTTCCAATGTTCCCAATAACGTGAACAGAAAATTCCTAGAAAATATAATATTTCCTTGGATTATTCTTGTACGTTAATTTATTATATTATGTTTATTCTATTTTGAGAACTTTTTAAGTTCATAATTATAATGAATACTTCAGCAAAATATCTGGTTTCTACATATCCGGAACAAAAAGCGGAATTGGTGGAGTTCTTGAAAAATCACCAGCAACTTACAAGTGGAAAGTTCACGAATGATTTCACATTCCCTGTCATTTTGAGAACTCTGAGATGAATTCTAAAGTATGCAATTATTTTTCAAACTACTCCTGATATTAAAACTTGCATGAAATCTAAACTCAAAAGACAAGCAACGTGGAGTCGGTCCTCCAATAAATATTGAAACAACTAAAGATGATGAGAAAATTTTGGGTATTATGGGTTCTGTGGTATTAGAAGAGCAGCCAAACGTTTCGGAATCTCATGGTTTACTTGAAGATACAGATTACCATGGTGCAATTTCAATTTCACATTCAACTAAGGATGAACATTATTATTCTTTAGTTGATTTGGAAGTGTCACTAAATATTTTGGATATAACCAAATCAGTCAATTTGAGAAAATCATCAACTTCATATTTTAATGAACAAAGACCTACAATATCACCACATTTATTGGATAAAACAACTTTTGATAACTCACCTCCAAACCTCTATGAACCAAATGAAGACATAAACAAAATAAAAATAAAATAATTAATTAATTTCAGTTACCCAAATACTGACTGATCAAACTGAAAGAGATACAAGATACAATATTATTTGAGTAAAAAATTTGATCTATATAAGGAAGACATTACAGTGAAACCAAGAATAGCCTCAGCTATTGAATCAATAGCGTACTGACATGGTACCTAGGTACCCTAACAATCCATGATGAATATTTGTTTTTAATTTTCAAGAAATGAACTTTTAAGTTTGTTAATCTATTCTTATTATTAACATTATTTACTATTTCTTTAGTATGTTGTTTAATTTATAATTTTTCTTACTGGCTTTATCTAGGTCAAATCCGTTCTTGTTTACAATGATTATAATAACGGTATCGTCGAAAAAATTATAAATCATTATTTCAATACCCTTCCGTTCCAAAACATAATTTCGTACCCAAATTCCTTTACTTTCATTGCTTTTTTCGTAACAGAACAAATTAAAAATTACAAATCTCTCAAAAAAATCGCCCAGTACCTTTCTTCTTCAAAATAGTTTTCACCTTCTCTCTCATCTAATAGTGTCTAGAAAATTCCGATTAGTAGATGTACAATTGGGTTCTCATGACACTTCGATGGCATGTACGTCAATTTTTTGACCTTGAGCTGAAAAATTGTTGCAATTGTCATCTGGTTTGGTGAAAACCACCACTTTGTCATATGCCACATCTAGCTAAGCCTATATATGATCTAAGAAAGCAACTGGCTTTATGTTTTGTTGGCCGTAATTTATCTTTCTGATTTGATTGTTTTAACTTTATTTGCATCATCATGCAGTCTCGGATTGCCTCGGGCGCCATCATGCGTTTATAGTATGAAGGCCACTTGCACCGGGCAGCGCGTCAATGAATAATTAACACTCCAGTGGTCGTTATGGTATCGACAAAGTGCTAGCGGCTAGAAGGGTGGGTTTTACTTCCTCTATTGGATTAAGAATTTAGGTAGTCGCTGCTGGGGTCACAATGCTCGGGATAAAAACAAATAAAAATCAATAAAGAAAAAGGTGTGCAACACAGTTCTTATACACTGAGCTGTCGGACGGTACATGTATCAAGGCTGACCTGATGATCGGAATGACGGTTCCGGCACAACCGAATTAACTGAACATAGCTTAAGCTACGGTTTAGTCCAAAAGTCGCAGTCGCTGACGACAGCGACTGGGTAGCCACGTCCAGGTTGTCACGGCTCTACCTGTTTTCCTCGGCTTCGCTAGTCGCCAGTAGCAGTTCTTTTTAAGCTGGCTATTTTATAAACAGCTGTTTTTTTTGCGAGTTTATGCCCTATAATCAGTATGCATATGTCTAAAAAGCTGGTTTTTCTAATGTTGCTAAATTATCATGCTGAAGAAGAGAATCTTCTACTTTTATTATCATTACATCATGAAGAAAAAAGCGTAAAAGTTGATGATATGTTTTGGCTGAGAGAGGTGGAGGGGTTTCAAACAATTCTACAGAACTACTTGAAAGACAATGAGACGATAATCAAAGAATTCTTCAGAATTTCAAATGAACTGAACTGTTTCAGTGTCGAAATTCGTAGCGAACAGCGAATCGTCTGCTCCCAGAGCAGACAAGCGATCGGCGACTAAGCGAACGGCGACCGATAGCCAGTAGTAGCGACTCGGCAGCAGCTAGGAAAACTACAGAATCTAAAACGCATTAGAGATGTCATAACGACTCGGACGCGACTACCCAGTCGCAGTCGCTGTCGACTGCAACTTTTGGAGGAAACCGTAGCTTTAGCACCTTCATCCTTCAGCTCGACTCTAAAGGTCGCTGAACTGGTACTGTAGTTTGATCTGGATCTGGGTTTGGCACTCTCAACTCGAACTGATGAGAACGTGGAAATGATACAAGATAAGTCCGTACCAGATTAAAAAAAAATCAGTCAAATCTGACTATGGGAATCGTCATTTTAGGCCAAATTAACCCCCTCTCCAAATGGAATTTCATATTCGTCCTATTTTTTAGGAACTTGGATTTTCGACCTCGACCGAGAAAAAACATCGTCACTCCGGACTGCCGAGGCCTACAGATTCAGAATTGATGCAGCTATGTGTGGTAAAAATTTAAGGTCCATGACCGATGGGAGGAAAATTTTTCGTCGCTCCATAGAGAAACCATAAAAACTGGCGATTTTTGGCATTTTTTCCATACAAATACATGGAAAAAATTGCGATTTTGACCGGAAAACGGATTTTCCTGAAAATCACCTTATAAACTGATTTGGGTATGCAGAAAACGAATCCGGCATCGGTTTTTCGCTCGGACGCTCCATTTTTTCTCAAAATCACCAGCAATTAGGTATTGGCTGACTATTTTTTGACCTCGGTCGACTTTGGAGTTTAGACCTCCGTATCTAAGTTAAAAGTGAATGCGATAGAGATTTTATCGTCACGACATCTAGAAAATTTCCTCCTGAATCTGTTTTTTATTTTATTATTTTTTTCTTCCGGGACCGTTCTTTACAACCGGATGCACTACCCTCGTGGGCTTATTGCGTTGAATCGATGTAGTTCTATTTGAAATAATCGAGAAAATCATGAGTTTTAGGTCACCCTGTATACAAAATTACGGCCTTGAGGTATTAATCCTCAGTTGTTCACAGAAAAGTGGCCATATCTTTAAAAATGTCCTGTATTGCCAAAATAGAGAAAAGCCTATAGGGTATTACATTACGAAATAATTTTAAAATGTGAAGCTTGACTTAATCTATAATTTTATTTTAATTTTTTTTTTTTGGTATCCCTTAAAACAACGGGTATATAAAATGATCACCCTGTATAAAAATCAATACAATACTGTTCCATATGGTGCAAATTTTTAATTATGATAATAATAGATAACCGGATTTATTTGGATTCTGTTACACACCTGATTGTCTGTGTTGAATAAATTGAGTCAATCTATATCAAAAAGGTGTCAGAAACAACTAAGATACCCGATAAGAGAGAGTAGTAGTAATTCGCGTGGGTTACCTGCACTATGTACACGACATGTAACTAATATCAAGATTAATTTGAGAATTATAGTGGATTAATCTCAGTAACATATTTAAAAATTTACTAAATGGATTTTAATTTATAGGAATAATTGTCTTTAACAAAAAGTGTATATAAATATTTCCCATAATTTGTTGGCTCGTAATATAATATTTTCTCACGAACAAATTATGCCATATTTGGGCGACCGTTGATATTATCGCAACTAAAAAATTTGCATCTAATTAAGTTGCACCATTATTTCACAATATTTGCTAAGTATAAATAATATTTCAATTGTGGTTTTTAACACAAATGTTTATTATAATTCAAAGATTAATATCTATTCATAGACATGTCAGTAAAGAAATTGATGAATTAGTTATCAGTCACCTTAAACGGAGCTATCCAAAGTAGAAAATATATTCATAACCTTTTTTCCTTTTAGTTCTCATAGATTTTTTTCTTTAATAATTTATATTTAAACTTATAGAATAAATAATAACAATAATGCATTATTTAGTACAAAGCTTATGTAACTTGCAATAATTATATTATTAAGGAAGTACGGTTACGCATATTATAAGAAAATTCACATTGTTTTATTTTCATTAAGCTAATAATAAAATATTGTTTGCATCTGTATTTAATATCAGAAGATTTAGTCAAATATGCTAAAAAAAATTGGTCCGAATAAGAAGATTATAATATTATAGAATTGTAATGCTATACTTCACATTTCAATACAACCAAATAGAAAAATCAAATTCTGTACTTGACCGCAACTAAGTTTTTTAAAAAATCAAAATTGTGTGTGATTTTTATAAGCTGCAAAATCACGTGATCAACATTAAAAAAATTACAAATTACATAAACTATTTACTGAAAAAAATGGGGTTTGGTTTTTTACAAAACTATTTGACATTTTTTAAATTTGAAAAAAGATTCAAAAAGAGGAGGAAATTTCTAAAAAAAAATTATACCTCCCGGAACTGTAGGACCAATATTTATAATTTTCCCAGAGGGTTGAAAATTAGGCCGAAAACGGGGACTTTGGCTTGCGTAATCGTCGCCCACTTTGGACCTTTAATGAATAAATTTTATTTAAACTTATTAAATATGAAAATTAATAATTGAAAAAATGCAGGCATCTACCGGATAGATTTATAAACAAAAATCCGTGGTCAAAAAATTTTTATCGCGAATTTTCTATTAATTAACATATTTTTCCCATACT
Source organism: Neocrepidodera transversa (assembly GCA_963243735.1). Lineage (NCBI taxonomy): Eukaryota > Metazoa > Arthropoda > Insecta > Coleoptera > Chrysomelidae > Neocrepidodera > Neocrepidodera transversa. Next base: position 9,652,343 of record OY725349.1, on the reverse strand, counting down.
TGAACATGAACATTGTAAGTGCGATACTTGTTAAATAACAAATCTGAATTTTTTTTCGTTTTTGGATCTAATTTTCAACACAAAGTGGAAAAAGTCAAAAAAATTGCAAAAAAATCGGTGAAAATAGGCAAAAATTGTTAAAAATTGCAAAAAAAATCGGTGAAAAAGAGCAAAAAATGGTAAAAAATGCACAATTTTTTTTTAAATTGTAAAAAATTGGTGGGAATAGGCAATAATTGTTGAAAATTTCAAAAATTGCTAAAAATCAGTAAAAATAGGCAAGGAATTTAAGGAAATTAAAAAAATAGGCAAAAAATTGTTAAAAAGTGAAAAAAAAGTGAAAATAGGCAAAAAATTGTTTGACAAATGTTTGACAAAACTGCAAAAAACCGGTGAAAAATACACAAAAAAATTTTAAAAAATGCAAAAAATCAATAAAAATAGACAAATAAATTGTTAAAAATTGAAGCAAAAACTGTAAAAATTAAAAAATTGTTATTGATTCGTTTATTATGATCAGAAGTCAGATGAAAATGATTTTTAAAAATTTTTATTTTCTATTGTTTACAAAATTGTTATAAACAATTGCGTTTATAAGATAATTTAAATTTTTTTTTGGAAACAATATTTGATGCAAATTAAGATTTTTTTTTAAAAGTTGGTCCTTAAAAATTTTTTTTATTGCTCAGTAGCTCAACAACTGAAACTACAAGTGAGTGAAGTTGGTGTTGACAATATTTTGATAAATTTTATTTTTAAACATTATTTTATTGCAAAATTTTGCAGCGCTGACCGCTCTATGAACAAAAATATTGTAAAATATAATAAAATATTTTCGCATTAGTTGAATTTTAGTCAATTTAAATAAAACATCAATAAACTTGATTGTAATAATTTTCGAAAATTTAAAAAGAAAATTGGGTTTTAAGAAATGTAAAAATTTCGAAAATGTATTAAAAAATTCCGAAACTTAAAAAAACACATAAAAATGTGTAGAAATTCAAAAATTTCGAAAATTTCAAAAATATATAGAAAAATTTAAAATTTTGCCGTTTTTTTTTGAAAATTTCAAAAAGTCAAAATGAGAAAATATTACAAAGTTTCTAAAATATATAGAAAATTTCAAATTTTAAGAAACAAAAAATATTCAAATTTTAAGAACGTTGAACATTTCCAAAGTGTCAAGTTTCAAAAAAACATTAAAAAATTATTAGAAAATTGTGAAATTTGTAAAAAAATTGTAAAAAATGACAAAATTTTCCAAAGTTTCTAAAATACGAAAATTTCAAATTTCAAGAATTTCAAGAGTTTTAAAAAACATTAAAAAAATATTCGGATATTGCAAAATTTGTAAAAAAAATTGTAAAAAATTTGTAAAAAATTTGTAAAAAATGACAAAATTTTCCAAAGTTTCTAAAATACGAAAATTTCAAATTTCAAGAATTTTGAACATTTCAAAAGTGTCAAGAGTTTTAAAAAACATTAAAAAAATATTCGGATATTGCAAAATTTGTAAAAAAAATTGTAAAAAATTTGTAAAAAATTTTTAAAAAATTTGTAAAATATGTAAAAATTTGTATAAATTTGCTGGGATATAATAAAATATACAAAATTGTTTATTTTTAATCATTTTTATGTACGTCACTGTATTACCAGTTTGTCTGATCAATCGTTCTCTTGTAGGGAGGGGCCAATACCCTCATAAATGCGCGAAATAATCTCATCCTAAGTGACGAATACGAATATATTGTTACGATATGGAATATTTTCTAACTATTGGACAAAATAAATTTATGTTTATTACTCGAATAAAAACTGACTTTGGCTACACTAAATTTTTTTTTTTATTTTTTTATTAAATTTTATTGGAACATGAAACTCTCTCTCTCTCTTTGATCTGGGATCTTTTTATATTGTTAATAATTTAAGTTTAATTTTTTTTATAATAATTTTATATTTTTTTAATTATATTATCAATATTATTATATCATAATACAAATATAAATAACTGTATGTAAATTTTGAGAATTCTTTTATATTTTTACTGTTTAATAACTAATCTATTTGTTAATTAAATAATCAAATATAACATTTAATAAAAAAAAAACTTTTACATAAATCATAATAACTTCTAATATAAAAAACCTTAAATTAACTTTTGACTCACTCATACATTCTTTAAGTAACAAAAAAAATTAAAATCTAACTAAATATATTACATATACATCAAAATATTACTGCCCTTTGTTTGAGATTTTTTTTATTAAAAAAAAAATTAATAATTTTTTTAAAATATCAAAGAAATGCAAAAAAAAACTTGCTGTATATCAGTTCCTGATTTTCTATTCTTTGCTATTTCAGAGTCTCCATATATCTCCCTTCCCAATTCCAAATGCACCAACTTTTGAACTATATCTCAACCATAATATTAAATTTGTATTTATACAGTATGATTACTTATTTGATTATTTAAAATTTCTGTATTAATTTTAATTTTTTTCTTTCCGAGAACCCTCTTGTCAAACAAAACATTTTTTCGATAATCATCATATTTATTTCATTTGCTTTTTTTATTACAATATATACGATATAGAAAAAAATTTATACGAATAAATTAATCTTTTTAATATAAGTTTTTAAAAATGATTCGTTATTTTCATAAAAAGTTTGTTTTATGTTTTTTATGTCGTTCCTGGAATTTTCATAATTACAGAAACCGTAATATTAATTCCATTATAGATTTGAAATAAAACAGCATTTTTCAAGTAAATTAAGAATGAAAAATTCGAACAAGAGCATTTTAATTACATGTAATACATTTTAAATTCGAAAATTTATAACGAAAACGGACGTTGAATCATTTCAACAATTCCCGTACCGTTCAAACCGCTAATGAAGAAAATAAACGAACAAAGAAAAGAGACCCTTTAAATTCTTTACTGTCGAAAAGCGGACTTAATCCGAATTACCTGGTCCTCTCTTCAACATCTCATGCTTATAGTATCATCGACGGGGATTCCGGAGACTTAGGAGATGGAATTTTGATTGGCTTGCAGAAAATCGATGGTATTTTTACGAAAATTTATTAAAATCTACCTATTTATTTCATTATGAGTCCAGAATATAAAAAATTATTAAAATTAAAATTTTTTATTGAAATAATGCTCAAATACCAGAAATTGTACATAATAAATAATATTCCTCAAATTACTTTGGATAATTTAATCGCTCCTACTCTAGGTCACTCAATTTATTATTAATTCCTGTTTTTTAATTTGTTCCTATATTATTCTGTTTTAGTAGAATTATCTTACATATATATTTTATTTTTCCCTGTATAAAATTTATTGTACTAATATTTTTCTTAAAATTGATAAAAAGGTCCAATATAGTTAAAAGTAGTCTTCTGAAAGCTTATCTACAATAACATAAACAAATTGACGATAACGGTTCTATAGGGAGGATGAAATCTACGACACAATTGCAATTATGTATATAAAAAGGCCAGAAAATCAGAAATAAAATCAGTCTTAAAATTTTTACTAACGCCAAAGTTATCTATAATACACACGCTTCGAGAATGAATAAATTAAAACCAACCATAAAGAAAAAAAAAACAGTTGCAACAAGACAAATAAAAAGAAAATTATCCATCGACGTAAACTTCAATTATTTTGTACGCTTGTATGTGACGCTAAACTACAATCCCTGTAATAATTATTTTTGAAAAGAGACTACAAAATTGTTAAATTTTTTTTGTAGTTACAATTATTTTCTGAACTGTAGGAACAGAAATCTTTGCTATATTGTATCCATGTTTCCTGAGGATGAGACTAAACCCCTTCTCGGATATTTTCTTTTGTTAGAGAGTTGTCAATGTTTTTAAAGCTTCTTTGTGGTACATTTCTTTAGAATAAAATAAGTGTTTAGTTAAATGGCAGAAAACGTCACGTAACGAAAAATAAAGATGTTGAAAAACTAACTATTCGTTCTGGAGTATTCGTTAGACAAACAAATATGAAATTGTGAAAATGTGAATATTTACTTTGATTACTATTACTAAAAATAGGAAGAAATGGGAAAAATAGGAAAAATAATGAAAAGCAGGAAAAATGGAAAAATTTACCCTATTTGCTGAAAAGTAGGAAAAAATAAGGAAAAATTGGAATAAATAGTAAAAAATAAGGCAAAATAGAGAAATATTTCGAAAATGGTGGAAAATAGGAAACAATAGGAATAAAAAGTGAAAAATACAGAAAAATATGGCAAAATAAAGAAAAATAATGAAAAATAGGAAAACAATAAAAATAATGAAAAGGAAAAAATAGAACGAAATAGGATAAATATGAAAAAATAGAAAAATAGGGAAAAATAAGAAAAAATAAAGAAAATATAGGAAAAAAAACTGAAAGAAATAAAAAAAATTAAGAAAAATAGAGAAATAAAGGGAAAAATAAGAAAATGGGAAAAATAGGGAAAATAGGAAAATTAATAAAAAACAGGAAATAATAGAAAGAAATAGAAAAATAGGAAAAAAATAGAGAAAAATAGGGAAAAATAATCAATTACAGGATAAAATTATAGATAGAGAGAAAATCGTAGTATAAAAACAGTATTACGAAAAAATTGAAAAAAAAATTATTAAGGGTCTGAAACTTTAAAATTTGTGCATTTTTTTTCTTATTTGTGTAAAATTTAAAATTCTAAAATCAGAAGATATGGGAAAAATAATGAAAAGTAAAAAAATAGGGTAAAATGGTAAAAAATGGGAAAAAATAAGGCAAAATATAGAAATGGGGGAAAATAGGAAGAAAAAGAGAAATATACAGAAAATAGGGCAAAATAAAGAAAAATAATGAAAAATAAAGAAAAATAATGGTAAACAGGAATCAATAGAAAGAAATAGAAAAAATAGGAAAAAATAGAGAAAAATATGGAAATATAGGGAAAAATAAGAAAATATTTGTTAAAATTGAAAACAATAAGAAAAAAATAGTAATAATTATAGAAAATAGGAAATTTTATCAAAAAATAGACAAAAATAATGAAAAACATGATAAAATTATAGATACAGAGAAAATTGTAATACGAAAAAACAGTATTATGAAAAAATTGTACAAAAATATTATGATTTTTTTTTTAAAAATTGGTCCTTAAAAATTTTTTTTATTGCTCAGTAGGTCTGAAATTTTAAAATTTGTGAATTTTTTGTCTAAAACTTAAAATTCTGATTTCAGATTTAGATTCAACATAAAAAATGAAAAAAAAAGCATATAACGAATTTGTGCCAATTAAAAGAAAAAAATAATTGGTGCCTGAAATTTTAAAATTTGTCTAATTATTTTCTTATTTCTTATTTATATAAAATTCAAATTTCAGATCTTGCTTCAGAAAAAAAAAACAAATATTGCAATAAAAAGTTTGTACCTATTAAGACAAAAATTTAAATTTCGGATTTTTTTATTTGTATAATTAATTATAAAATAATCTTAAATATCATTAACAACTTATTATTAAAATTCGTCGTGGCAATGCTAGCGTGTGCATTCTCAACTGGTTTTTATTTATCTTAAATATTATTAAAATTCATTTTCTGTCAACTTATTCTGATTTTTTTTAACCCTTTAATTAACAAAATCCCTTGATAACAAATTTCCATTTTATTTTTTTACAATCAATATCTCCTTTTGAAAATCAATAATATTTCAATAAGTACACTTTTGATTTATTACTTGATGTTCTCTCTTTTCCATGTAAATAGATTATTCTTTTCTAATTTGGTAGAAAAAAAAATTTTCTACATCAAATCCACCAAATTTTGTATTTAGATATACCAAGTATATTCTCAAATTTACTGTAAATAACAAATTTCTCGATTGTAATTTTCTCCCTAAATTGTTCATTCCATTTCATTATTTCCACATTATAATAAATTATACACACCAATTAATACAAATCTTTACTTTTCAACTTCACCATTTTTTACTCAGATTTTATAAAAATCCTATATTAAATATTTCTCATATTCTTTCATCTTTTGTATATCTCTAAAAATATTCTCCCCATTTTTATTTTCTCCTTTTTTTCTTTACTTGCAAAATATCAATTAAAAATGATAGATAGTAACACCATCTATCGTAGGTTGATTGGTATCACGAATACAGTCACTTATTACGATAAAATCCTTCTATGAAAGCGATTGGCCAAGTACAACTTGGCTCCGTTAGATGGCCCCATCGTAATTATATGCGGGGTGCGGGCATAACGCAATTAAATCAAAACAGAAAGAGGAAGTTTTTGAACACGCCGACCAATATGGGCGTAGATAACTTTTTTCCTCGGATGGGGGTACTTTTTCTGGCGTATGGAGGAATCAAACTTTTAGCATATTTGTCCGTGTCTACATTTCATTTCATTTCTTCTTTTCGTGCCATTTTTTCCTCCCATATCTACGCCCTTGCCTACCATTATCATGCATGTTTCATCCTTATAGGAATCATCAGTAGTACTTTGTTTATTATTTTATTTATTAATTTTCACTATTGTAATTATTCTTCTTAATACTTTATTTTTCATAATACTCTACTTAGTTCTTATTTATTCTTTTATTTATTTAATTAACTTAATTTATTATATTTTCTCTTATTTTAAATTTATTTCAATTCTATTTTCAATGTTAATTTTTTTCAATCTTCTTGATCTTTTCTCTTTGTTCTACATGAATCTACTTGACTGAATTTCACTTTTTGTCATCGATATTTGTTCTGAACTTTGTTTCCATCTTATAGAAACATTTATTAATGTCTTTTGTACGTTTATAAACATTTTTTTGTAATTTTAATCTTGTGTTTTATATTTTTCATCCCCTTTAATATCTCCATTTAATTTTTTTATTCTGTATCCCATTATCCATTTTATTAACATTTCTTTTTTTTTTCTATACTTGGTACTTTGATCTGTGATATTATTTAGGGTTCCTAACCTTAAAAGAAAAAGAAATTACCCTTGTAGGATCATTTGGTTGTCCGTCTATCGGTCTGTCTGTGTGTCAAGGCCATTTTTGTTATTTCCACTTTTAAGTTTTCTTAAATCTTATTCTTATCTTTTTATATTTCTTTTTTTTTCACATTTTCAATTCGATTTTTTTCATAATTATTTCTTAATTGTTTTGTTTCTCGAATTTATTCTTATTATTTATTGAACTTCTTCTTTTATTTATCCCAAATTATTAAGTAGCGAAGCAAAGCGAAGGTAGTTATTGATTTTACAATGTCCATCCGTCTGTCTGTCTATAGGTCTTCACACGAGAACGACACTTTTCTCGTCTCATCTCGTCTCGTGAAAATTATTTAGGTGATACCGAGACCACATACGGCGAGACCCGAGAGTGTCGTTCATATTTCTTCAGAATTTGTTTCTGAATTTTTGAGAAAAATAAACTAGCAAGCGGTATAAACATTTAAATTTTTTATAATAAAAGAAAGATCTGCATAGATTACGATAAATGTTTATAATTATGATTTGTATCGTTTTGTACTATCTTAGAAATAAGTTCTAGCAATAACGAGATCTGACGAGACAAACGGTTACGAAACGAGACCAAGACTGAAACGAGACTTATTTTTTTCTCGAGACGAGATTTTTGAAATTCTCGCCTTATCTCTTCTCCTCTGAAGCCATATCTGTCTGTCACAGCGGTAATTTTAGAACTCTGTTTTCAGCAATCGATAGCTGATCTCCTTAGCTTCCTTCCCCACCTACTATCAGTGATCTAAGTCAACTACAACCGCCTGTCTGTCCGTCTGTCCGTAGCTGAGCTTGTTGGATACTGTTAACTTGACGGGTTTATTATTATTATATTTATCATATTTTCATCCATTTTTACCATATTCTTAATAATATTTTATTTCATATTTCATCAACTATATCGAGATTCCGATCAAATAAATGAAAATTAATTAATCTTCTTCCAACTTAGACGAATAATTTATTTAATTACGTTTCTGTTGATGAACAATTAAAAAAATAACCATTGGAATTACAATAAATAGGAAAGCGATTTAAATTTAATTAGATAAAGGAAGTTTATAAATTAATGAAGTAGAACTAATTAATTGATAAATGTGCAACCGAACGAAAACTATTCTATACAATTTCAGCATACATATTAGGGAATCATACAAGCACGAAACTTTCTATATATTAGACGTCAAAAAAGAATCCGACGTATGAAAGAAAGGTGAATTTTTGTAAAGTTATATTCGGAGATTTGAGTCGTGTGACTGTAAGTGATCGTGATCTGGCTTCTACGATCTCTTTAGTTGTTTATTTCACGTCAAGAGACCGACAACTGCTTTCTTCTTGCTATATTTCTGGCTTTTTACACTTGATTCAAGATTGATGTCCACCCGTCATACGTTCAAGATGATGGCATCGCTGAATGGCAGGTTTTTAGTTCGGCACATGGTACCGTTAAAATTTTAACTCAGTACTGGTTGTAGAACCAGATATCATCGAAACAAATAATTAGCTTTTTATGCATCTTACATTGTCATTGTTATTTTTAGTGTTATTAAATTTATTAAACATTAAAGATATTCGATTTTTTATATTGAGCAAGTTTCTTCACTGTCTAAAAGTAGTAAAATTAATTGTACTAATGATACACTCTAATTAAAATTAATTAGGACAAAATTGGGAATAAATAGGCACAAATAGGGACAAAAATGGAAAAATTGAGAAAAATAAAGAAAATAGGAAAAATACAACAAAGTGAAAAATAGAGAAAACAAAGAAAAAAGAAAAACTAATGGAAAACAGGACAAAATAGAAAGATATAGGAAAAAATAGAAGAAATAGCCGCAGTAGTGAAAAATAAATAAAAATATGGAACAAATGGAGAAAAATGGAAAAATATAGTGAAAAATGGGAAATAACATCGAAAAATATGGAAAATAGAAACAAATGGGGCAAACTAGTGAAAAATAGACAAATTTTGAAAAACTAGGGAACAGAGTAAAAAAATAGAGAAAATAGTGAAAACAAGGAAATTTGGGAAGAATAGGAAAATTTGAAAAAAATAGAGAAATTTGGAAAAAATGGGGAAATTTGGGAAATATACTGAAGAATAAACAAAAATAGTGAAAAATGTGGAAAAGCATCGAAAAACAGAGAAGATAGGAACAAATGAGGCAAAATACCTACTGAAAAATAGACAAAGGGAAAAATTGTGAAAAAAGGGAATAGAACGAAAAAATAAAGAAAAAAAGAAAATTTGGGAAAAAAAGTAAAAAAATTTTATAAAAATTGGGTAAATAAGAAAAAATAGTAAAAAAATAGAGAATAAATAAAGAAAAATGGAAAAAACAGTTATAAAATTGGGAAACAGTGGGGAAAATAGGGCAATTTGAGAAAAACGGAAAAAAATAGGGACATTTGGGAAAAATAGTGAAAAATAAAGCAATATAGAAAAAAACGGGGCACGTAGGGAAATTTGAATATGAAAGAAACAGTAAAAAACAATGAAATTTTGAAAAAATGGGAAAAAATTATGGAAAAATTAGGTAAATAAAAAAATAAGAAAAAAATATGGAAAGTGGGAAAATCAGAGAAAAATATAGAAAAGTATAAAAATTAGAGAATCAATAGGGAATAATGGAAAAAAAGTAAAAGATAGGGAAATAGTAGAAAAAATAGGGAAACGGAAACGGAAAATATTAAAAATTAGGAAAAATAGAGAAAATAGGGAAAATTAGGGGAAAATATTGAAAAAAAATAGAGAAAGATAGGGAAAAATAAGTACAAATAATGACAAATAGGAATAAATAGGAAAAAAATAAGAACAAATATAAAAAATGGGAAAAACTAATGGAAACCAAGGGAAAATAGAAAGATATAGGAAAAATAGGATGAAAATATGACAAATATTGAAAAATGGGGGAAAACATGGAAATAGGGCAAAATACGAACAAATAGGCCAAATTTTGGGGAAAATAGTGACAAAATAGAGCATAATAGGGAAAAATAGGGGAAAATAATGCAAAATTAGTAAAAGCATGGATATTTTGGAAAAATAGTGACAAATTGGAAAAAAGAGGAAATATTAAATTGGGGAAAATAAGAAAAATAGGCAAATTAGAGAATGAATAAGGAGAACATATGGGAAAAAAGTGAAAAATAGAGATAAATGGAGAAAATAAAAAATGCAGGAAAAAATATGGAGAAATATAGAAATTGGAGAATAAATAAGGAAACATGGAAAAAAAGAGAAAAATTGAGAAAAATGAGGAAAGTAAGGATAAATAGGTACAAATAATAGAAATAAATAGGAAATAGAAATATGGGGAGAAAAAGATAGAAAATAGAGGAAATAGAGGAAAAATAGGAAATTTTGCCAAATATAGGAAAAAATAGTGAAAATTGGAAAAATAGGGAAATATTTGGAAAAATAGGAAAAATTTGAGAAAGTTAGATAAAATAGAGAAATTAGAGATACAAACAGAAAAATCAGGAAAATAGGCAAATGTATTGAAAAATAGTGAAAAATATGGGAAAATAACGAAAAGTGACAAATAGGGAATAACTGGAAAATAATAAAAAACAGGAAAAAACAAGCAACGCTGGGTAGTCCAGGTACTTAAAAGACTCCGTACCAAAGCATGGATATTTAGCTAGTATACTAATAAAATAGACATAAAAATTATTGAATTCTGAAATATCATTGACAAAGAAGAGACTCCTTTTATTCTTGGTTGTACGTGCAGTAATTCTACTAATATTCGGTTGAAACTATTTATTTCCCTTCTTTACCATACGTGTTACTCAAATCCTTCATTTTTACATGTAAATATCTCTATAAGAAAATTTAAGGTTCATTCTATAAAAAATGAGGGGGTAATCCCACCCAACTTTCCGAACACTCCTAGTAAAGTAATTGCTTAATCGATTATTTTAGTTTTTCTGCATCAAAATACATTAATAAAATAAGTTTACAAAAATTAAAAAAAAAATTAATTTTTTCTAAAAATTTTTTTTAACTTTTTATAATTTTGTATAATTTCTACAAGTATTATTTTAAAATTATGAAATATTTCACACATATTGCACTTTTTGATCCCTTTCGGGTGTACTAGTTACTTTTTGCATTTGTTTTACCATTTTCGATAAAACAAAAGGACAACAAAATTTAATTTTTGTTTTATTTTGGTTATAATAATTACAATGTTAAATTCGAAGAGACTAAATTATTTTTTAAATTTAGAGTTTTATATTACCTATCGAATGGTATAAATCCCATTTTAATATCTTTAATATTTTTAAAGTTATTCAATTTTTTTTTAAACTTATATTAAATTTCAAAAAAAAATGAGGAATTCTACAATTTTTTGAATAAAATTTTGAAAAAAATCACAATTATAGAGTTTTTTACTACAAATTTAAGGGTAATTTTTTAAAATTTTTAATATTAATTTTAACCTTAAAACAAATCAAACCTATTTTTGAATAATTTTAAAATCATTAAATAATTAATATCTCATTCAATTTTATTCAAAATGGGAAACAAACCTTGTTTTTAGGTTTTTTGGATCAAAATGTATTAATAAAGAAAGTTTAAAAACTAAAAAAAAAAAATTTTTTTGTTAAAAATTCATGGGTAAACCCATTGAATTGTTTTAACTTTTTTCATTTTTTTCTATAACTTTTACAAATACTATGTTAAAATTATGAAATAATTTACACACATAGTACTTTTGGATCCTTTTCGGATATGCTATTTAATTTTTTCATTTATTTTATACTTATTGATAAAACGAAATTACAAAAAATTTTAAAAAATTTCTTAATTTTGTGTATAATAATTACAATTCTAAATTTTAAGAAACTAAAATACATTTTAAATTTAGAGTTTTATTTTATCTTTAGATTAGTGCAAATCCCAGTTCAATAACTTTAATATTGTAGAAGTTATTCAATTTAGTTTAAAATCATAATATAATTTTAAATGTTTCTTAGCCAATTTGTAAAAAAAATCACAATTTTTGTAATAAAATTTTGAAAAAAATTATAATAATAAAATTAATTATTACAAATTTAAAGATATTTTTTTAAAATTTTTAATATTAAAATTTAAGTAAAAAATAATAATTTAATAAGGATAAAAATTGCTTAAAAATTAAAATAAAAACTAGCGGCGAAACTATGCGGAACTCGAAAAAAAATTAAAGACAAAATTTGTAGAAAATTTTATATTCTACAATTTTGATTTTTTGTAAATTTTCATAAAAATCCATAATTTTGTCTCAAAATCTAAAAAAAGTCGCAAATGTCTATATACATTATTTTTCACGTCCTCTAGCGACGAAACTGTGAGGAATTCAAAAAAACGGTAATGACAAAATGTGTAGAAAATTTTATGTTGTACATCTTTTATATCCTGTAATTTTTCATAAAAATGCATTATTTTGGTTATTTAAGAAAAATATGAAAAAAAATTACTTTTTCATAAATCTGGCAACAATGGCAAAAGTTTTTGAAAATTTTAAACATTCGAAATTAAACTATAACGTATAAAAAATATATGTGTAAAATTTTATTGTCATCTTGTTAGGTAATGACGTCATCACTTATAGCAACTGTCACTTCCGGTTGTCCGATTAACTCCAAAATCTATACAGGTCGTCTCCTTGTTACCCTAAATATGTATATAAAATTTCATCTAAATCGGTTCAGCCGTTTAGACGCTATCGTGTTCACACACACACACACACACAGACACACACACACACAGACACACACACAGACACACACACACACAGACACACACACAGACACACACACACACAGACACACACACAGACAGACATCATGCTAAAAATGGTATAAATGGATTCAGGTGACCTCAAAACGTAAAGATCCGTTAAAATCTGGGTATGGTCAAAATATCATGATCGCAATACTTTCCTTCTATACAACTCTGTTGTTCGGAAAGTAAAAATGAACAAATATAATTAAGAATCGATAAATATTTGAAAAGGTTACCATGGCAGTCGACGTGTTAAGATCGATTAATAATCGAAGGACCAAACAACTTTATTTTTAAAATACTTTAACAATGATCAAATTAACCGTTGTCTTATTACAATTACAATACACTTTGTGAAATCGCAGAAAATGTTTGCTGTATGATTTCATAAAAAATGCGCGGTCTTAACCGGTATTTTTGAGTTTTTACATGCTGTAATAGACTGATCTCTACGAGATTTGAAACACTAATAAATGCGCGAACAAAGTGATTTTACACCGAGCACGACGGAGTGGGATTCCAACCGTCTTTTTGATATTATAACTTGGTCAAGGGCGAACGAGATGCAATATAGCTGATCTAGTTACTCTTATTTTGAGAAAGCTAGTTGAAGAGAGACAAGACACACGTCTATTATTTACGAAAACAGATTGTTTTGTTTTCGCTTCTTAGAAAGCGAGACGAGGACATAAAATATTATAAGATTTTTAGATCTGAATTTTTTACCGTATTGGCTAGAAAACATTGTTACAAAATAATAAAGAATGTAGATATGGTATTAATTTGATTTAAAGAACACATATTGCTAGGTTTGTAAAATCAGGATAATTAATCAGAGGTAATTTAAAAAAAAAAAAATTAAATCAAAAAAAAAATTTTAGATTTGTCAATTTTTTAAATAAATTTTGATTTTTGAATTTGTTAAATATATATTGAAATAAGGAATTTTGAATGTTTAATATTTGATCTAGAAGAAGAAATAAACAAGTTATTGAACCCGGTGAATTTTTTTGAGACAAATAAAAATAGACCAAGACAAGGGCGGATCCAGGAAACTTTTCTGGGAAGGGGGTAAAACACAGTCATAACCAGGGGGTGCTCCCTAATTTTGGAAAAAATAAAAATAAATATCTAAAGATTGTCCCCTCGGTTACTCCTGGTATTCAATTTCAATATTTATGGCAAATGGACTAGATCCGATGCTAGGAAGGAAGGAGAAAAAATAACCATTAATTGTAACTGAATAAAGTTTAAATTTTATGTTATTTCATTACGTCAATGAAAGTTAAATACTTAAATATAAACAAAGTGTTCTGTTTGTGATTTTAAATAGCCAATTGATTCGAGTATACCATGCAGAACGACTAAGAACATACCATTAAAATTACAGAGATATTTTTCTTAATATATCATTGAAATGTCAGGAGTAACTCACCGATACTAAAAAAAAAAATCATGTATTCCGATAAATAAACTTCCTTGTTCTTTTGTTTGAAAATTTGTTTTACCATGATTATTGCATTTAAAGACACGCATCATATATCTACCGATGAAATCAAGCTACCTGAAGTTTCTTATTAATTAGAAACAGAATATCCATTTAAGGAGATGGGTATACGTAAGCCGAGGTTACGTAAACTCAACATATGAGATAGATATTATTGGCTGTTTTATGTTTTATGATACTAATAATGTAAGAACATGCTGATATTTGTTTATGGTGAGTAGATAAATGTAAGAAAAATTACTGTAATAAAAATAAGCAATGGTCCAGTAGAATCATGCTAAGATGTTATTTATTGTTTCCTTGGATTGATGATCTTTGGAAACATTTATTATATGCTATAACGTTCCAATGACATGCCATGCAAATCTTGGTAACTGTTTGTTTAAAATTCTTAAAATATCTTTTTTGGTATATTTTTATTAGCTCTGATTCGATCAACTTAAATTGGAATTTGCTGAAGATACTATTCTCAACCATAATATTTTTATCACTTTTCCAATATAAAATATAATTTTTGTTCATTGTTCAATTTTTTATACCATTTCTTCTATGGTTTCTGCAAAATTTTCTGTAGAAAATTCCATGTAAAACAGGAAGAATATTCTGGCTGATACCATTGTTTGGAGTAGAATAATATACTGAAAAGACTAATTGTGTAAAAAATGTAATAGGAATAGTAATTTACGTTACAAGAGCGGAAAATAGTGTTTTGCAGGACGAGGCAAACAGATTCCAGGACGAACCGTAACGGGATTTTGATTTTACTGGCAATTGCTGCTTCCAAAATTCCTTCTGGAATTTCATTTTATATGTCAGACATTTCAAAATCTGAATCCATATTTTCAAATTAAATTTCCGAACTCACGAAACAAGTTTGACAAATAAAAAATCAACGAACTGTCACTTGACAATTAATCGCAACGTTGTTGTCATAATACGAAATCAAGGCACATTGACAAATGGGAACGGAAAAAACTTTTACCGGTCCCTGATGTTCATTTAATCCAATCTTGATGGGCAAAACGTCATTTTCTAGACGAAAATCATCCAGAAAGTGTATATCTTAAAAAAAATAAAATTCAAAGCTTGTATTGATCTTTTTACAACGATTTTATTATGCAGCTAAGAAACAAATATTGACAGAGCAAATGACAAAAAAGTTGGAATGGTTTAATGTAGGAAAAATATTAAAAAGTGAAAATTAGATTAAAATGGATTAGAACAACCGGAGAAGAAAAGATAGAATATGAAAGAAACAAAAATTCAACGTAAAGAAATTGATAAACAAAAAATTAGAATTCATTGACAATATGAACACACAAAAATCGGCGACAAAATTAAGTAAAAACAACTGGAATAAAGAATTCACTTAAAACTAGTTAATACTACGCAAGCTAGCATTTTAATTTTAATTTTAAAACTTTAGGTCCGCTTGCCATTATGCTAATTTCAGTACTGATTTTATTACTAAAAATATTAGTTAGTTGCGCGAGTAGATTTAGTATGAAAAATGTGGGTTTCTGTTTGCAACTACCTTAATTTTATTAAGTATGTAGTCATGCGCTCTAACAATTTTGTAGTGATAACCTAATGTAACTTAGAGTGAACACAACAAATATTGATGGCGAAAAAAAAAAGCTATAATTATGTGCAGTAGCTTTAATTGTAATAATGATGGTAGCAATTAAGAAAAGGAATCATATTTCCAGGATTTTTCAAGTAGTTTTTTTAAAAGCAATTTTCAAGAATTTTTTGAGCTTTTTTCATGGATTTTCATTTTTGATATTATCAAAGAAGTTTTGTGAATTTTATCAAGAATTTTCAATAATTATTTCAGGATTTTTCAAGTAGTTTTTCTAAAAGGAATTTTCATGGATTTTTAAAGTAATTTCTAAGGATATTTAGGGATTTTTTCAAGGATTTTCATTTTTAAGGATATCAAGGAAGTTTTGCGAATTTTATCAAAAATTTTACAGGATTAAATTTGTTACGTACAACAAAAATATATTGAAAATCCGTAAACAAGCACTGCCAAGACGAACTTTTAATTCACATCCTTATAACCGTTATCAAGGAAATTTTGTGAATTTTATCAATAATTTTCCAGGATTTTTCAAATAGTGTTTTTAAAAGCAATTTTCAAGAATTTTTTAAGATTATGTGCAGTATCTTTAATTATAATAATGATGCTAGCAATTAAGAAAAGAAATCATACACTTCTTAAAAAAAAAGCGTATATGGAGAAACAATGGATCGAGAGAACAAGGTTACGCAAAGGAATATTAAATAAGTACAGAGCATAAGCATAACCTCACTTTTAGTTGACATTTCATGGTTTTTAGTACAAGAAATTAGAACATGCTCTAATTTTCAGTACTAATTCGTCGCGCGCAGATAATTTGTAAACACAATATTTTTAATACTAAAATCAACTATAATAAGCATAATGGCAAGCGGACCTTAGACCCATATCACAATTTTTTGCTTATTTATTTTTATGCTCACATCAAATTTTACACAAATAAGAAAAAAATTTACTCATACTTTTTTGCCTTAATAGGCACAAACTTTTTTAATACATTTTTTTGGCTGAATTCACATCTAAAATCGGAATGTTAAAATTCCGTGGGATACAGACAGACAGACTCAAATCAGTAATGAATTATTTTAAAATAGGTAACTAGAGAAGAAATGAAGAACGAAAAGGCAAACATGAAACTTATAAAATACGAAGTAGATGAAGTGCAAAAAAATATGTAAACTAATAGGAAGAATACTATAAGAAAAAAAAACTGAACAAGTGATAGCAATATGCAAAAGAGATGACCTACAAATAATATGGACTTAAAAGAGATGACTAACAAATATATATGACCTACAGGGGCCTTGTATTATTAAATACTACATATAAAATTATAGAAAAATTATACGAATATCAAATAACAATGGAATTATTATTTTAACCTGCTTTTGATTCAATTAACAGAAGAACGCACTAAAAGAATTGGAAATAAATAGTAAAACAACGAAAAGGCGAACAGAGTCAAATTATAGAAAACTTAGGTAGCATTTTTTATAAGAAATTGTATGTAGATGAAGAAGAGCTGGTACAAAAATAAGATTCAAAATTAATGTATAAAAAGCAAAAGTATTGAAACTGAACAAACCCTTAAAAAGCAAAAATCAAAAAATATTAATTGAAGTAGTAAATAACTATTTAGGTATAATTTTATCAAAAGATAGAAGATATAAAGGAATTAAACAAAATAATAATAGAAAATATCCTACCCTGGGTCACATAACATAAACAAATCGGAGATAAAGGTTCTGGAGGGGATGGAATCTACGACGTAATTGCATTGCTTATGTCACAAGATATATTAAATTCTGTCTATAAAAGGCTGTAAAATAAGAAATTAAATCAGTCTTAAAATTTTTACCAGCACCTTAGTACCTGCTTCGAGAAAGAATAAATTAAAACTAGCCAGAAAGAAAATATTTTCAGCAAGACAAATAAAAAGAAAATTATCCGCTAACATAAAACTTAATTCAATGTAATAATTATTTTGTAGGGCTGTGTCTACCACCAAACTACAATCACTGATAATTATTTTTGTAGGCCTTTGTCTACCCTATATATAGAAATGCTTCCCATGAAATAAGTAGAAACAAATTCATTGCAAAATAAAAATATCTATTTCCCATTAATCTTACCACTTCCTTATGTGAAATGTCTCCCAAACACATTTCAATTCAGAATCAGAGGAAGAAAATTTGTATTTTATTTTCACACGAACAAGTAAACCATTTGTTTAAATGGGTTAAGTCAGGAATCCCATTAACCAATTTCAACAATATACAATACAAACAAAATCTGTATTTATATGAGTTGGTCTAGATTGTTTACTATGTCTGTCTTTTAATGTACGGTTCCTTTTTAAACAATAAGGAATGCTGCAAACGGCTATAGACCCGCGGATATCTCATCCTTCTGCCTGAACGATTACAGCATTGTTAACCATGTTAAATACATGTGATTTAAAATGACCCAAATAAAAAGGTTGTACATAACAAAAAATCTAAAAATAAATACACAAACACAAAATACAGATTAGTAAAATGTGATAAATGTCTTCTTTTCCGTTCACCCGGTGGCGAGTCTCTATGAAGGACCTTCACATATAAATAGGGGTAAAATGAAATAATGTTTTATTAGTTTGCCTTTGTTTTATTTTTTTCACTTGCAACAAACTTTGCTATAATGAATAAAAATACAACACAGCTTGGATTCTTTAACAATTCCAGACCGTCAAGTATACTTTATGATAAATTTTAGTATGGAAGTTTTTTCCTAAAATGTACATCGGTTTGTAACTGTTAAAATCACTTTAACTTTTGAAACTCTGCTACGCCACGGTTTAGTTCTCTTTTTTCTCAACAACGGATCCCGCCAAGGTGAGCACCGTGACAACCCCCTCTTCCACTTCAACCGCTGAGCAGTTAACATGTAAATTAATATAGTGCATCGTAATCTACCTGTGTATGGTTTTAAACCTAAAATATAATGTCTAATGTGTGGAATTTAAGGTAACAGATCTTTTCCATTTATTACAAATATGCAAAGACCACGGGTCTATCTCATAATTAATCAATCATATGGATCATCTTGCATGAGAGCGGTGTTGCCAAAACTAATAGAATAATTTAGAATTCCTTAGGACTCGGTCCAGGATATATCAAAGGAGAGCTCCTCTTATGGACACCTTTTTTCTGTAATTATATCTTTTTATATGCGCTGTTGTTAAATTTATTTATTTGTTGTTTTTTACTATTGTCCCACGTCCCCTAAACGTGTAATAATTATAGGGTGGTCCTTCGATTTATTTATTCGACCACGCGATAGTTTATGTGTGATTTTTTGAACCAAACGTCTATTACAACAAGTCCACAAATCTACTAAATCCATTCACTCAACTTTTTATGAGTTACACAGGCCAAGGGGTTACAAAGTAGACTATTAATTTTGTATAAAACAGAAATAACAATATAAGAAAGAAAAATTCGGTGAGCCATATTATGATCAGTAAAAATAGCAGATAATCAATATAGGACTAGAATTAACCATGATCTAATAATAAATTGAAAACGAGAAAGTACAGAAACTAAAACAGCAGATAAAAATATGGTTAGAACACGTATGGATAGTATATTGTTAATTAATGCTAGATTGTAATTCAGGAAGATCAAGGATACAGAGGAACAGAATTCAAAACTGGAAGAATAAAACGAAAGGCATAATATAGTGGAGAAATTTGTAAAATGATAAAATAGAAAATGGATGCGTCAGTGTTTGATGTAGAAAATTCCTTAGAAAACAAGAAAAAGATAACAAAGAAGACCATTGTGGCCACACGTTAGAAGTATTTGAGGTTTTTGGACATATTTATTATATTTTTTAAAAGCCTGAAATATTTACCATATTTTTAGTGACATTAATAAATAACAAATAAATGTTTTTATATTGCTTCAAAGCAGGGTTCGAAAATATCATGTTATTTATATAAATATCATATCACATGATATATATATAATTTTTTTTTATTTAATTATTTAATTAAAAAACAATATTTTTTCTTGCACAAACTAAATTTTAACATAAGCACATTAACAAAAACTTTTATTCTAAACAACAAAACCGTTTATTCTAACCCAAATTAAAAATAATAAACAATAATATCACTGGGCATATTTTTTTGGTGTGTTAAAATACAGTCAAAATACTGCCAAGAAAATATAGCTTTCTCTTTCCACTTAAAATTTATTCTCCACTACGTTCCCTATTGTTTTCCACTTTCCCCTATTTTTTTATTCCACTCTTTCCATCTTTTTTCTACTTTTTTTTCTACATTTTCTCCTTTATTTTTTACTAATTTCTTTGTGTCATACTTTTTTGTTCTACTTTTTCCCGTTAAAACTTTTTCTACTTCTTCCCAATTTTTTCCACTTTTCCCCTACTTTTTTCCACTTCTTCCCCTACTTTTTCACTAATTTTTTTATATTTCAAACTTTATTCCTTTTTTCCTCTACTTTTTTACCAATTTTTTTATATTTCAATTTTTATTTTCAATTTTTTCCCCCCATTTTTTTGTTTTAGATATTTTTTTACATATTTTGCCCTACATTTGTTAGTTTCAAACTTTTTTCCCTTTTTTCCTAACTTATTTTTTCTCCTGCTTTTTCAGTAATTTTTTGTTTCCAACTTTTTTCCCATTATTCCACCTCTTTCTCCTACTTTTTTAATAATTTCTTTGTGTTCCACTTTTTCTCCTCAATAACTTTTTCCACATCTTTCCCTAATTTTTTTCACTTTTCCCCTACTTTTTTCCATGCTTTTTTATTCCACCCTTTCCTCTACTCTTTTCCACTTTTCTCACACATTTTTTTTACTAATTTCTTTTTGTCAAACGTTTTTTGTTCCACTTTTTCCCCTTAAAACTTTTTTTCATTACTTCTCCTATTTTGTCACTTTTAACCTACTTTTTTATTTTATCCTTTCCCCTACTTTTTTATTTTATCCTTTCCCCTACGTTTTCATTCTGTCCTTTTCCTACTTTTTCCCACTTCTCATAAATTTTGGACTAATTTTTTGTGTAAAGTTTTTTTTCTTCCACTTTTTCTCCTTAAATCTTTTTTTTCCACTTCTTTTCCTATTTTCTTTCACTTTTCTCCTATTTTCTTCCACTTTTCCCTACTTTTTTATTCCACCCTTTCCCCTACTTTTTTTCACTTTCTCCTACATGTTTTACTAATTTCTTATTTCTTTGTATCAAACTTTTTTCCACTTTTTCACTAATTTTTTTATAATTTAAAATTTGAAACTTTTTTTGCCAATTTTTCACCTACTTTTTTTTCCACTTTTCGCCCCAGCCTTTTTTCCCCTACTTTTTTGGTTTCAAACTTTTTCCCCAATTTTTTATATATAATCTTTGTTTTTTATTTCCAATTTTCTCCCTCTCCCTTTCTATCAGTACCAATGGAGTGGTAAGGCGGAAAGATAGGGGGAAAGAAGAAAATAATTACTCAAAAAAAGTGATTTTTTCGTAAAAAAGTGGAAATTTGACAGAAACTGAAAATAATGAGAAAAAATGGGTAGTTTTAGAAAAAATAGGGAAAACGGGGTAATTTCAAGAAAAAAGTGACAAAATTTGAAAGAAAAGAGGGGAAATTTAAGTCAAAAAAGTTCGAAAATTTTAATGAAAAGAGGGGACATTTTGGAGGAAGAGGGGAAATTTGAGAAAAAATAACAAAAATGAAAAAATAAGAGGTAATTTTAAGAAAAAAATGTGGTAATTTTAGAAAAAACAGGGTAATTTCAGAAAAAAAGTGACAAAAATTGAGAGAAAAGATGGGAAATTTGAGACAAAAAGTGACAGTATTTAAGAGAAAAAGGGGAAATTTTGAAGGAAGAGGCCTTATGACGAAAATAAGGCGTAATTTTCAGAAAAAAGGGTAATTTTAGAAAAAAGTGTATTTTCAGAAAAGTAACAAAGTGAAAAGAGGAAAAATTTTGGACAAAAAAATTGACACCATCATTTTTTTTAAAAATCTACTAATCTAGCAGAAATCTACTGAAAACGGTAACCCTGATTATTTGGGATAGAGGATAAGTAAAAGCAATAACAAAATAAATCATGGCGAAGCTGGGAATCCCAAAGTCGGCGCGGGGATGCTTGCGCAACAGCCGAATAAATCGCTACTGATATTATACATTTGTACAAGAGCGTATTGAGACATTTTCGGATGTTTAAAATAGTGGAAAACATTTTTAATTTAATAAATAAAATTATCGATTATATCGGATATATATCAGGATATAAATATCGGATATATATCATGATATATATCACTTGATATATATCCTCCGAACCCTACTTCAAAGTTAATCTGTGATATTGCTAAGATTATGAAATAAATCGTAAGTTACTAGAAATTGCTTGACCCAATTGGGTTAATATGGGTGTAGATAACATATAATTGTGGAAATTATTGAAAAACTGTATTATTTAAATAACGACTAAAATATATTGATCATATAATAAATTTTGTTATTATAGTAGGATGATATACCATGATATATTTTAATTGTTTATTAAAAGCTTGTCTTGCAACCAAATATTTTTAGATTAGATGTGACTAAAGCACCTAAATTAATCTTTGTGGCACTTCTAGATCTAATTTACATAACGTGGATGACTTAAGAAAAATATTAATTGCTGAATGAGACCGAAAAAGATTCTTAAAATGTTGACAAATCAATATAATTTACATAAAATTGAAATTAACAAATGTCTTGTTTTTTTTTTTATATAATATATTACTTTAAAGAGAACGATTTGTAACAGTAAAGGATTTTTCTTTTAGAATAATCTACATATCTAGGTAGGCCAAGATTAGTATAAATCAATGTCGGCAGGCCTCGGGGAAGATAAAATTTACTAGATCTAATTCTATTTATCTTTTAAAATTTTTTAATACGTGTGACACCATTTTATCAAATAAATTACTCTATCATTATTTTTATTACAATAATTACATTTTATTCTTGATTTAATTTTTATATGACTTCCACCTAAATATCTTCCTCTATTTGTTTCTTCTTTTAAAAAAAAAGTTGGGAAAAGATAAAATAAACAGTAAAAAATTAGGAAAAAAGAGTGGTGAAAAAGAAAAAAAAAAGTTGAAATAACACATTTCTTGTCAATTATCTATATTATTTAAGATAAGACATTGAAATAAAATTAAAGAAAGACAATTATTTAAAAATAGTAATTTACGTAACAAGTCCGGAAAATACTGATTTTTTGGATGAGTAGATAAAATTCTAAGACGAGCCGTAGGGCGAGTACTGGAAGTTTGCAAGTCCAAAAAACTGTTTGTATACACTATTTTTTCGGCTACCGTGTAGAATAATAAATCAGTAAGAGACATTTGTTTATTATATTTCTTTGTAGAACAAAATTTCGAACATTTTAATTCTTATTTGTATTAAATATTGAAATTGGAATAGAAACATTCTAATTCTTATTTATATTAATTTGTAAACTTACTATCGCTGCTGCTTTCCATAGATTATAGCGATAAATGCGACTAAAAACCATACAAACTTTCAAAAATCAAAATGTTAACTAATTTCATGTCAGTCCCAATAGACGTTTCACGTAAATGGTTTAAAATAAACTAGCTTTTGTATTTTGGGACATAAAGCCCTAGATGGCTCTGTCAGTACGAATAATTAAATTTAGGTTGGCTGCAATGATAACGTTTCAAATTTTATTACATGCTAGCTGAATAGCCGTGCTTTGCTACGGAGTTTCTTTATAAGATTATTACCTGGACGACCGAGCTTTGTTTTTTCCTATTTTTCCCAGTTTTTCATAATTTGTCAGTATTTGTCTCTTATTCGCCATTTTTTCTAATTTTCCTTTTTGTCCTCACTTATCCTTATTTTTCAGTATTATCTAATGTTTCCGTTTTTTCCTATATTTCTCTATTTTTCTCTATTTTCCCTATTTTTCGGCATTTTTCCATGTTTTTCCTTATTTTTCAATAATTTTTTTATTTTTAGATGCTTGTACCTATTTTTCCTTTTTTTCAATTTTTTTACCATATGTTTCCCTATTTTTCCTTATTTTTCAATAATTTCTTTATTTTTAGATGCTTGTACCTATTTTTCCTTTTTTTTCAATTTTTTTACCATATGTTTCCCTATTTTTCCTTATTTTTCAATAATTTCTTTATTTTTAGATGCTTGTACCTATTTTTCCTTTTTTTCAATTTTTTTACCATATGTTTCCCTATTTTTTCTATTTTTCTTTAATATCTCTATTTTTCCATATTCCTCTCCATTGTTTCCATTTTGCCTCATATTTCCCTATTTTTCACTATTTTCATTATGTTTTGCTCTATTTATTCCTAATTTTCCGATTTCTTCCTATTTTGTTCTATTTCCCTATAATCCGCTATTTTTTCCTATTTTTCCTATTTTTCCAATTTCTTTCTATTTATTCTTTTTTTTTTCATTGTTCTTTCCTATTTCCCTTGTTTTACTTATTTTTGCTTACTTTTCCTTGTTTTTTCTTATTTTGCTTATATTTTCTTATTTTTCCCCTATTGTCCTTATTTTTGCCAATTTTGTTACAGTTTTTCTATTTTTTCCTGTTATTCCCTATGTTTCCCCTTTCCTCTAATTTTTCCTATTTTTTCCTGTTTTTCATTATTTGTCTCTATTTGTCTTTATTAGTCGCAATTTTTCCTGTTTTCCCTATTTTTCTCCATTTGTCCCTGTTTTTTCTTATTATTCCCCAATTTCCCTATTTATCCATATTTTTTGAACGTTTTTTACAGTATATTATAAAAGTTTAAAAAACGTAACTGTATGACTTTTTCTGAAAACATGCTTTGAAGGACCTACATTAAACGTTTATGACTTTATAAAAAATTTTTGACATGGACATTACAAAAACGTTTACTAGACGTTTTTTATCGTAGGTTTTAAAAACGTCTGAGTACGTACTGTAGAATACAAAACGTTTTTTTATGTTATGAGTTTGGACGTTTTCTCGACATTTTTCCATTTTAAAAATGTTCTTGCACAAACGTTAATAAAACTTTTTACTTTAGTCCATGGACATTTTGGTGTTAAATCAACCATAATTTTATGGTTGACGTTTTTTAACGTCAATCGGACCTTTTGTGCTATTAGTGATACCAACTGATTTCCAAAAAAAACTATCTTGACGTTGTCAGTAATTTGATAGTAAATCGGCAAAAGGCTAGTTGGCAACCCTGGTAAGAACCTTGTTACACACCTTCTTGTCCAGATTTGGTAATTAAATAAGTTATTTTGTATTTAATGATTTGTGATACCAGCAGTTGTAAATCCCCAGGTAACTCAGCCTAGTGGGACAAGTAAAGACCGCCCTTGAACCCCGGGGTATTTTTCTTCTTCTCCACTGATGCTGCCCGCGCAGTGGCATTTATACTATAAACGGAAGGTGGCGCCCGAGGTAATCCGAAACCTTGATTAAGGCGCCAAAAGACTGCTCGACGACGCAAAGATCGTTACACTGTCAATATCCCTAAAATACAAAATATTGTCCTAGAAGATATTATGAACATCTTGTATAAAAGATCAATATTTTTGTAATCTCTGTATGTTATAAATATTATTAACATTTTTTTTTACTACACGAACAAATTAGCGAATATAGAAAAAAACGAACGATGTTAATTGTCCTCATTAGAATACATCTACAAATTTTGTTTATGGAATTTAATAGCAGGATATTGACCATATCCGTTGACAGAAAGTTTATAAATAGTTTATATCTCTTTACTAAAAGTGGCCGAACTCATTTGTTGATTAATTGATATTGTTTTTTTTTTGGTATTTTTAGAGCATCAGTAAAACTTGATTAATCCAAAGATATTCAGTTTTCTGGTTTATTAGTCGACTTAGTCATCCGTGAGGCCCAGGAAAAATACTAAAAGTGATTATTTATTTTTAATAGAGCAACTTTTAAAACTTGATCCAAAAATGGACCAACAAAAAGTAAAAATTAACCAGCACATTATGAATAATAATTATTATGTTCTAAACCAGTAAAATAGAAGGCATTAATAAGAGTTTTTTCTAAGTACAACTTTCACACGAAATTAGACTTCTCAATACATTCATTAATCCCAATTAGAACATTAACATCAGTATTAATCATCATGTTAATTAATCTATTTTTAGATATGTTTTTTTTATAAATGGTTATTTTATAAGTGATTCATAAATAGTATTAGAAGACTTGTGAAAAATTTTATCACCTGTACTAGAGGAATTTTTTCGACAGTTGTTTTAGTCTTAAAAATAAAAAGATGTTTTTCTACAATCGTGCAAAAAGTGACCACTTTTTGCACTGTCTACCGTGTTAAAAGTATAACTTTTGTGCACTAGTGCATAAAAGTAAATATGCACTTTTTGCACTTGTTACACAAATTACTATTTTATTTGCCTTAAAAATCTTGTTAATCAAAGCTTTATCTTTTGTGCACTTCTTTATACTATAGAAAGCCCTATAAAATAAGATGTCTAAATATTTAATCATACACAAATCAAAGTTTTTTATAATTAAAATTTCGATAATTTAATATTATGCTATAAACACCCTGTATATATTTAAATAATTATGAAATATGGAAGGGATAAATTTATATCGAAACTAACTTTAAACAAATTCGTAAAATACATTAATTATTGAAAATTTGTGAAATGTAGCGATTTTTTGGAAGATTTTATAAAAAATTGAATATTCTGGCAACACAGCATATGATTTTTAAAAATTCATTATTTCCATGACGGACATTGAAATAGTAATAAAAAAATTTAAAACCATATTAAAAAAAGTTACAAAATGTTTTACTATTTGAATGTACAAATGACTATTTCTAGTTGTAACGATTTTTGGAAGATTTTATAAAAAATTGAATATCTTGGCAACGCTGCATCTTATTTTTAAAAATAAATTATTTCCATAAAGGACATTGAAGTAGTAATCAAAAAATATAAAACTATACAGGGTGCCTCATTAAAAAAAGTCACAAAATGTTTTGCTATTTGAATATACAAATGACTATTTCTAGTTGTAGTGATTTTTGGAAGATTTTATAAAAAATTGAATATCTTGGCAACGCAGCATTTGATTTTTAAAAATAAATTATTTCCATAAAGGACATTGAAGTAGTTATCAAAAAATATTAAACTATACAGGGTGCGTCATTAAAAAAAGTCACAAAATGTTTTGCTATTTGAATATACAAATGACTATTTCTAATTGTAGTGATTTTTGGAAGATTTTATAAAAAATTGAATATCTTGGCAACGCAGCATTTGATTTTTAAAAATAAATTATTTCCATAAAGGACATTGAAATAGTAATAAAAAAATATAAAACTATATTAAAAAAAGTTACAAAATGTTTTACTATTTGAATGTACAAATGACTAATTTTATTTGTAGCGATTTTTGGAACATTTTATAAAAAATTGAATATCTTGGCAACGCTGCATCTTATTTTTAAAAATAAATTATTTCCATAAATGAAATTAAAGTAGTAATCAAAAAATATAAAACTATACAGGGTGCCTCATTAAAAAAAGTCACAAAATGTTTTGCTATTTGAATATACAAATGACTATTTCTAATTGTAGTGATTTTTGGAAGATTTTATAAAAAATTGAATATCTTGGCAACGCAGCATCCGATTTTTGAAAATAAATTATTTCCATAAAGGACATTGAAGTAGTTATCAAAAAATATTAAACTATACAGGGTGCGTCATTAAAAAAAGTCACAAAATTTTTTGCTATTCGAATATTTTATAAAAAATTGAATATAGTACCATTGAAGTAGTAATCCAAAAATATTAAACTATACAGAGTGTCCCAAACTTTTTTGCCATACAAATGACTATTTTTGAATCGAATCAAAGTGTTTTTGTATCCTTGTTAGTTTCGACGTTACATTGAGCGGAGATAATTAGCTCACCCTGTATAACACAAAGCACTTACTTTAATTTGAATTAATAAAAAACGTTATATTATAAAAATACTTGCATCCATAAATCATTAAAAGTTTTATAAATTTACATGGAACGCATTCCTTACTACAGTAATGCAGAAATAATCCTTATAGCAAGTAAATCTTTCTAAATCTCCGGGGATCCAAGATTAAAATAATTACTCTTGCTGTAGTAAATAAATAACAGAAATATCACAACGACACGTGAATTATAATCATATTAATTTGCATAATTTAAAAGATCGCGTGATTATTCAAAAAAAAATACTATGATTTGGCTCCCATTAAACCCACAGTTTCGCCCTTTTTCACTTATTTTTTCTTTGTCCAAAATCTATTCATATGCTTATTTTCACAAAATTCATACAGTATTTAACTGTTCATTAAGTTACATAGGACAAATTGGTTATTATTCAAAAACTAGTTGCAATGAACATAATTTAAATAAAATTGAGAAAATAAATAATATAAATAGGTGCGTAAGTAGTTTATTATATTTTTACATTTTTTAAATACCGATACTGCTTTTTTGTAATAATTTACATTCTGTTAATTATATATATGTTATAAAAAAACTAGCTATGGATTATAAAAAGTACTATGAAAAAGAATATATTTTCTCACCGCACCCTACAATTACTCATAGGTTTTAAATCTTGTTTAATAAAAATCCAAAGCAATTTTCTATATGTAAATATAATAATAAACGTTCACTCAAATTTATAACTTAATAGAAAATTTAGTTGTTATTAATAGATTCATTATTTTGATCATTTACAGAAGCTTAGAATGATTTGTAGCTGTCAGGATATTACAAATATGCCTTTGTGTGTATTATTCACCTTTAACACTAATATTATATCAAGTGAAGCTAACATCAGGCAAATTTTTTTCTTAATAAAGAGAGAAGATTCTCACCAACTGGGGACTCAAAAATCGCTCACATTCTAATTACTATTCTGTACTTATACTTAACGATCTGGTTGTTAAAAGTAGGTCATACTGAGTAATTAT
The DNA here is from genome assembly GCA_963243735.1 of Neocrepidodera transversa. Classification (NCBI taxonomy): domain Eukaryota; kingdom Metazoa; phylum Arthropoda; class Insecta; order Coleoptera; family Chrysomelidae; genus Neocrepidodera; species Neocrepidodera transversa. The sequence continues at coordinate 9,623,393 of OY725349.1, read as the reverse complement.
ATTTCATTTAAGAAGTCGTCACTTACATGGAAACAAATAATAAAGAAATTGATGATTGTTAAAGATTTAATACAGTAAATTAGATTCTGATAATACAGTTTGTCACGAAGTTACTTAAATACCGAATATTATTATTTGCACTGTGACGAACCAACCCCAAGTATATTTTTTTCAAAGAATTTTAGAGAAATAAACGAAACACATTATATTTAATGTGTTTTTTCGTTTCCTTTAGTCAAGTTTATTTTCCTATTTTCCAAGACACACTTGAATCAGTTGAAAAACTATTGATGTTCCAATTTAAATTCCAAAAGTTAGAATTTTGAAATATTAGAAAATAATTCAATTTACTAATAAATATTAAGGGCTAGATAACGTTTATGAGAACCAAAAAGAAGAGATGGACCACATAAGATTGTGACGTAGAATGTTTACTCAAAACTAGGCATAAAAAGAAGGTTTGCAGTTCAGACAAAGATCTGTCAAAAATCAAATTTCAAACTACCAACACCGTCACTGAAAGTCCTGTGTTCATCCAGCGCCGAGACGCCGACGCCTATAATGTCGGACAAACAGTTCGGTTTTACTTCTTTAAAATCCAGAGGTGAACTGTGTCAATCGCATTATTTATTTGTAAATTATGGGTATTTAGCCTGAACATAATAAATTTTTTCTTCCTCGGATTTTTTGGATTTTTTGGTTTTTTCGATCTATTTTCTCATTTTTCTGATTTTTTTTTATTTTTTCCAATTTTTTTTTGGTATTTTCTCATTTTTCTCATTGTTTTATTTGTTTTTTTTTTTAATTTTTTTCGGTATTTTCTAATTTTTCCTTATTTTTTCTTATTGTTTTATTTTTTTTATTTCTTTTGTTTTCTGTTTTTTCTCATTTTTTCTGATTCCTCTGATTTTTTGCGCTAGTACTGATCCGGTCGTAACTCAGTGGGCTGTCCATAAAACATTTTTTTCTTTCTCTGATTTTTTGGTTTTTTTCGAATTTTTTCTCATTTTTCTGATTTTTTTTTATTTTTTCCGATTTTTTTTGGTATTCTCTTATTTTTATCATCGTTTTGTTTGTTTTTTTTATTTTTTTCGGGTTTTTCTAATTTTTCCTTGTTTTTTCTCAATGTTTTGTTTTTTCTCTATTTCTTTTGTTTTCTGTTTTTTCCCATTTTTTTCTTATTCCTTCGATTTTTTGCGCTGGTACTGATCGGGTCGTAACTCGGGGCTGTCCATATATTTTTTTTTTCTTTCTCTGATTTTTTAAATTTTTTGGTTTTTTTCAATTTTGTTCTCATTTTTCTGTTTTTTTTTTAATTCTTTTCCGATTTTTTTTTGTTATTTTCTCATATTTCTCATTGTTCTGTTTTTTTTTTAATTTTTTTTCGGTTTTTTCTAATTTTTCCTTATTGTTTTTTTTCTATTTTTTTTGTTTTCTGTTTTTTCTCATTTTTTTTCTTATTCCTCTGATTTTTTGCGCTGGTAATGATCCGGTCGTTACTCAGTGTACGTACAAAATTTTTTATCTTCCTCTGATTTTTTAAACTTTTTGATTTTTTTCGATATTTTTCTCATACTTCTCATTATGTTTTTTTAAATTTTATTTCGTTTTTTTCTAATTTTTCCTTATTTTTTCTTGTCGTTTTGTTTTTTTTTCTATTTCTTTTATTTTACGTTTTTTCTCATTTTTATTATTCCTCTGATTTTTTGTACTAGTAACTCAGTAACTCAGTATCCATACAAAATTTTCTTTCTTTCTCTGATTTTTTGAATTTTTTGTTTTTTCGATTTTTTTCTCATTTTTCTATTTTTTTTAAATTTTTTCCGTTTTTTTTTGATATATTGTCATATTTCCCATCATTTTTGTTTTTTGTTTTTAATTTTTTTTCGGTTTTTTCTAATTTTTTCTTATTTTTTCTTATTGTTTTGTTTTTTTTTCTATTTCTTTTGTTTTCTGTTTTTTTCATTTTTTTTCTTATATCTCCGGTCATAACTCGGTGGGGTTATCCATACAAATTTCTTTTCTTCCTCTGTGTTTTTTGGATTTTTTGGTTTTTTCGATTTTTTTTTAATTTTTCTGATTTTTTTTTAATTCTTTCAGATTTTTTTTTTAGTAATTTCTCGTTTCTCCCATTTTTTGTTTTTTTTTTTAATCTTTTTGATTTTTTCTAATTTTCCTTATTTTTTCTCATTGTTTGGTTTTTTCTCTATTTCTTTTGTTTTTTGTTTTTCTTATTTTTTTCTTATTCCTCTGATTTTTTTGCGCTCGTACTGATCCAGTCGTAACTCAGTAGGGTTTGTCCCTACAAAATTTTATTTCTTCCTTTGATTTTTTGGTTTTTCGATTTTCTTTCTCATTTTTCTGATTTTTTTTGGTATTTTCTCATATTTCTTATTGTTTTTTTTTTCTAATTCTTTTCATTTCTCTTTTTTTCTCATTCTTTTCTGCTGGTACTGATCCGGTCGTAACTCAGTGTCTATACAACATTTTTTTTCTTCCTCTGATTTTTAGGTTTTTTCGATTTTTTTTTTTATTTTTTCCGATTTCTTTTTTGGTAATTTCTCGTTTTTCTCATTTTTTGTTTTTGATTTGAATTTTTTTCGATTTTTTTATAATTTTTCAATTTTTCTCATTGTTTTGTTTTTTTTTCGATTTCTTTTGTTTTCTATTTTTCTCATTTTTCTCATTTTTTTTCTTATTCCTCTGATTTTTTGCGATTTCTTTCAACCTGTTCTTTATTATTTTTTGATAGTTACAAATGTTTTTCCGAGTTTTTTCCATTTTTTGCGATTATTTGCCATTATTTGGAATTTTAGTTGCGATTTTTTGGAACTTTTTTACGATATTTTGGGATTTATTTCGATTTTTATCGATTTCTTTAGGTTTTCCGATTTTTACCTCTCGCCCTTCAGATAAGAGAGGTATAGGAATCATGCTAAAAATTGGGTAGTGAGTTTTCAATTGATAAACACGTTTTGGGGTCCCTAGAATACGATTTTAATATTTTCGCGATGATGTCTGTGTGTGTGTGTGTGTTAGTGTGTGTGTGTGTGTTAGTGTGTGTGTGTGTGTGTGTTTGGATAGATGTTGTAGTAACGATAACTCAAAAACTACTGAATAAAAAAATTTGAAATTTTGCATACAGGATTCTGATACCCTAGATTAGATCTGATTAGATTTTGGTGCCAATCGCACAACCGGAAGTGGCAGTTGCTATGGGTGATGACGCCATTATTATACAAAACGGCAATTAAGTTTTACACATATATTTTGTATACCCTATAGTTTATTTTCATCTCATTAAAATTTTCCAAACTTTTGCCATTGTTGCCAGATTTACAAAAATATAATTTTTTTTCATACTTTTTTGTGTCAACCTGTAAATTTTTGATTCAAAAATGGCGAGAGGTCATGTGCTGGCCACATCAGATTTTTTTCTAATTTTAAAAGTTGAAAAAATAACGGAAACTTCGTTTCTAACGGGGGTCCCCATATTTTTTTTCCTTTCTAGTTATTTTTCTTTTGACAGTTTTATTTTTTAATAGAACAAATATACTCTGAACTTTAACAACTGATATACAGGCTGAGTATATTATAAAAATCGGATGATTCTTTTTCAAACACCCCGTATAATTATTAGATTCCTTTCATTTTAACACAAACGAGAAATAACTCTAATTTGAACTCATTGATTTATTATTTTTCTATATTAAAAATAACACTGTATTTAAGTTATCTGTATTTACCATTTAAATGTATGTGGGTTACAAAGGAAAAAAAGGCAATCAATTATATTTTTGACAGCGCCACAAATTTTATAAAGTGAATAAATCAAAAGATAACGATGAGCGATTCATTTTTTTGTACGGACATAATAATACATCAATTGTAACAAATTAATTTTTACCAATACACCAACGTAAAAAAGGAAACAAAAGAAAAGCGAATTCGATTTTAATGGTACCAAAATTCTAAACAAAAAATTTTAACCGATTAATATTAGTAAAACTAAATGCTGCAAACAGAAAAATAAAAAAGAAAAGGTGCAATATTTTTTTTTTAAAGTTTCACCATTTTTAAAGAAATTTCTTACATTTTTTACACCTAATTTTTATTTCATAGTTACTTATTACTAATTCACACTCAAAACTCACCCCAACAGCATTATTGGAATATAGAATTATTTATGCAATGGGTTACTCTTTCTTTCCTTTGTTTTTCTCTTTGCTCTCTTTCTTTATTGTAAACCATAAGGAATTGGTCACTTCTCGTTTCTTAGCACAGTGTACAATTGAATAATATATGCAAGGAAAGAATTTTAGGTAAACCTGAGCTCTAAGGTACCACTTCCACCAAGGGCGTTGATATGGGGGGTAAAGACGGTAATTACCTACCCAGGATACCAAAAAATATAGCACAAAAAGAAGAAATAAAATATATGAAATGTAGAAACGGACAAACTTATTTGCCTAAAAGTTTGAAACCTAGGAAAAAAGGTACCTCCCCGGAAAAAAGTTACCTACGTCCTTGTCAATATTTACTGTATTTTTTACATAAAACAAAGATTTTTAGTTCAGATATATTTTTAGATATTATTAAAAATAGTTTTTAGCTAAAAGAATTAATAAATATCCTCTATGAAAATTTTACAAAAATTACAGCTACATATTATTTAAGATCAATATTTAAATAATTTAAATTATTGGTAAAATATATTTTATTAATAATTTGGTTGTAGGTACTAACTAAATAAAATTAAAATAAACTAAAATATCAATAAGTCTTTTTAGGGATTTTTTAGGAATTGATAAGCATTTTCTTATAGTAGTGGGCACTAAATGGGGACTAAATCCACGTATGGTACATTGGCTCTACACGGATGTGATAAGACCCATGATAACCTACGGCTCTCTGGTGTGGTGGTCTAAAATAAATCACACCTACAAACTCTAACAAGCAAAAAAATCAGATCGAAACTGGTCTGGAACTTTCTACAAAACCTACTGGTTCTGGCAAACCAAAAACAAGGTAACACTTAATGGGTTCCCGGACACAAGGGGATAACAGGCAACGAGAAAGCTGACGCTCTGGCACAAAAAGCCTCAGCGGCCAAATTTATGGGCCCCGAGCCCGTGTTTGGCATTCCGAAATCCTCAGTAAGACTCTGGCTGATTAGATGGGCTGCTAAAGAACATCAGACAAGCTGGAATCTCGTGCTGGGTCAGAAAAACAGTAAACTGATGGTCAAAAAGCCATCAAAAGCACTGACCAACGATAATCTGCGGCTAAGTAGAAATCAAATAAGGCATGTCACGAGACATTCCCACCTTAGGGAACATCTACACAAAATGGGCATCTACCAAGATGAACCCATTTGTAGACTATGTAATGAGGAGGAGGAAACAGCCTCTCATATTATAGTATCCAGTACCTTTCCAGACCATCGCTCTTAACAAGATAATGCTAAGTTGTTGCTTTATTAAAGTAATATTTTCATAATTATAAAATTTTGTGCAGTATGCCCAGGTCAGACATGTGCAGTAACAATGGTCTGCTTTAAACGAGACAAAAGCTATGCAATTTAAAATGAGAGAAATTAATTGCAGTAGCAATAACAAAATAATAACTTTGTTATTATTAGTACGATTTTAACAGAAAAACGACATTTGATTAGAAATGAGGTATAGGCGAAATACTGAAAGAAAAAAATCTGATTTAGCCAACACATGACCTCTCGCCATTTTTGAATCAAAAATTTACAGGTTGACACAAAAAAGTATGAAAAAAAATTATATTTTTGTAAATCTGGCAACAATGGCAAAAGTTTCGAAAATTTTAATGAGATGAAAATAAACTGTAGGGTATACAAAATATATGTGTAAAACTTTATTGCCGTTTTCTATAATAATGGCGTCATCACCCATAGCAACTGCCACTTCCGGTTGTGCGATTGGCACCAAAATCTAATCAGATCTAATCTAGGGTATCAGAATCCTGTATACAAAATTTCAAATTTTTTTATTCAGTAGTTTTTGAGTTATCGTTACTACAACATCCATCCAAACACACACACTAACACACACACACACACACAGACATCATCGCGAAAATATTAAAATCGTATTCTAGGGACCCTAAAACGTGTTTATCCATTGAAAACGCACTACCCAATTTTTAGCATGATTCCTATACCTCTCTTATCTGAAGGGCGAGAGGTAAAAATAGTACCAGTAAAAGGGCACTTGCTTTTAACTTTATTATTATATTAGCTTGATTTTGACGGGATAAAGTACAAGTACAAAGTATACAATACAAAAGGAAGTAGGATAAAGTGACCGTCTTTTTACGATATTTTTTAACCTAGTATTAGAGATGGTAATAAGAGATATGAAAATAAATAGAATAGGAACCATCCATGCCTAGATTGATTGTACTTTTACCAAGGAAAAGAAGGACCTAAAAAACAACACAAACATATTAATAAAAGCGGCAAGGAAGATGGGTTTAGTGTAAGAAAAATAAAAATCTTGAGCACAATATAGTTTTGATTATATTAGTAAATTAAAGGGTTTCGATTTTTTTTACACTTAGCTTTTTACCAGTTTTATCATTTTAATAGAATGCTGAGCATTTTATTTTTGACTGTTCCACGTTACTAAGAACGAATGAAAATGAATTAATCACAAACTCGACTTTGATCTTGCTTCAAATATTTATACATATATAAAATTACAATCATTATTACTAAAGAACACGTATGTTAATGGTTGGAAAACCCAATAAATTTCAAATAAAATCCTAAACCAAGACACCTGTCAACAAAATTGCCATTAATATAATAGATATCTGTTGACAACAAACGAAAACAGCTGTAAATATGGGAGCAACTTATTTTAAATATAAATAAAATATTAAGCATACCTTAAATAATTCAACAAAATAAATTAGTCGTACAACTAATATATTCACTTTTTAGAGCTAGAAAGCAACGCTGTTAGTAAAGTTATGTTAGTTGAGATTCTTGATAAAAAAACTCGCACGACCTTACACATGTTCTTGTGAAGTATGATTCGCTCTGTGTCTGTGTCAATTTCTCAAGCCTGGCCTTCGTGCAAGTTTTACAAGTTGCAACTTGTTTCGCGTGTCTAGTTAATTTATTGCTTTTTTTATTATTTGTTTTTTACTTCCAAATCTCACATGTTACCATTAGACTGAATGCCAATTTGTCGCCTTATAAATACAGTCTTAGTAAAAAAGTTTTTCCATACTTTGGTCAGTAATTCAGTAGTTTTAGAATAAGCAATTTAAAAGTGAAAAAATCATCAAAACTGTAACAATAACAATCAAATCTATGAAACTGTGACAATAAAAAAATTCGAAACATAACGCTATCTGTGGGTAGTATTTTATTTTATTTTAATCAAAGAACCAAATCCTGGATTTTTAAAATTTTAAATTTTTTAATTCAGATCTAGATTTATTTAGGCAAATTAGGTAATTTAGATAATTTTAGACTATTTTTAGACGAATTTAGGTAATTTTAGACCATTTTAAAAATATTACGGACAGTTTTAGATATATTTTAAGAACTTTTGATGGTTTTAAAGAGTTATAGAATTTTTTTTTAGTTCCATGTGATTTTGGATAAATTAATCTATATAATTTTAAAAAATTTTTAGACAAATTTAGCTTACAGCCATTTTAAAACTATTATAGACAGTTTAAGGTACATTTTAGGAACTTTTAGATGGTTCTAAAGAGTTATAGAATTTTTTTTTTAGTTCCATGTGATTTTGGACAAATTAATCTATATAATTTGAGACAATTTTTAGGCAAATTCAGCTTACAGCGATGTTTAAACTGTTACAGACAGTTTTAGGTACATTCTAGGAACGTTTAGATGGTTCTAAAGAGTTATAGAATTTTTTTTTAGTTCCATGTGATTTTGGACAAATTAATCTATATAATTTGAGACAATTTTTAGGCAAATTTAGCTTACAGCGATGTTTAAACTGTTACAGACAGTTTTAGGTACATTCTAGGAACGTTTAGATGGTTCTAAAGAGTTATAGAATTTTTTTTTTAGTTCCATGTGATTTTGGACAAATTAATCTATATAATTTTAGACAATTTTTAGACGAATTTAGTTTACAGCGATTTTTAAACTATTATACTCAGTTTTAGGCAAATTCAGCTTACAGCGATGTTTAAACTGTTACAGACAGTTTTAGGTACATTCTAGGAACGTTTAGATGGTTCTAAAGAGTTATAGAATTTTTTTTTTAGTTCCATGTGATTTTGGACAAATTAATCTATATAATTTTAGACAATTTTTAGACGAATTTAGTTTACAGCGATTTTTAAACTATTATACTCAGTTTTAGGCAAATTCAGCTTACAGCGATGTTTAAACTGTTACAGACAGTTTTAGGTACATTCTAGGAACCTTTAGATGGTTCTAAAGAATTATAGAATTTTTTTTTAGTTCCATGTGATTTTGGACAAACTAATCTATATAATTTGAGACAATTTTTAGGCAAATTTAGCTTACAGCGATGTTTAAACTGTTACAGACAGTTTTAGGTACATTCTAGGAACGTTTAGATGGTTCTAAAGAGTTATAGATTTTTTTTTTTAGTTCCATGTGATTTTGGACAAATTAATCTATATAATTTTAGACAATTTTTAGACGAATTTAGTTTACAGCGATTTTTAAACTATTATACTCAGTTTTAGGCAAATTCAGCTTACAGCGATGTTTAAACTGTTACAGACAGTTTTAGGTACATTCTAGGAACGTTTAGATGGTTCTAAAGAGTTATAGAATTTTTTTTTTAGTTCCATGTGATTTTGGACAAATTAATCTATATAATTTTAGACAATTTTTAGACGAATTTAGTTTACAGCGATTTTTAAACTATTATACTCAGTTTTAGGCAAATTCAGCTTACAGCGATGTTTAAACTGTTACAGACAGTTTTAGGTACATTCTAGGAACGTTTAGATGGTTCTAAAGAGTTATAGAATTTTTTTTTTAGTTCCATGTGATTTTGGACAAATTAATCTATATAATTTTAGACAATTTTTAGACGAATTTAGTTTACAGCGATTTTTAAACTATTATACTCAGTTTTAGGCAAATTCAGCTTACAGCGATGTTTAAACTGTTACAGACAGTTTTAGGTACATTCTAGGAACTTTTAGATGGTTCTAAAGAATTATAGAATTTTTTTTTAGTTCCATGTGATTTTGGACAAATTAATCTATATAATTTTAGACAATTTTTAGGCAAATTTAGCTTACAGCGATGTTTAAACTGTTACAGACAGTTTTAGATACATTCTAGGAACGTTTAGATGGTTCTAAAAAGTTATAGAATTTTTTTTTGTTCCATGTGATTTTGGACAAATTAATCTATATAATTTTAGACAATTTTTGGGCAAATTTAGCTTAGAGCGATGTTTAAACTGTTACAGACAGTTTTAGGTACATTCTAGGAACGTTTAGATGGTTCTAAAGAGTTATAGAATTTTTTTTTTTCCATGTTATTTTGGACAAATTAATCTATATAATTTTAGACAATTTTTAGGCAAATTTAGCTTACAGCGATGTTTAAACTGTTACAGACAGTTTTAGGTACATTCTAGGAACTTTTAGATGGTTCTAAAGAGTTATAGAATTTATTTCTAGTTCCATGTGATTTTGGACAAATTAATCTATATAATTTTAGACAATTTTTAGGCAAATTTAGCTTACAGCGATGTTTAAACTGTTAGACAGTTTTAGGTACATTCTAGGAACGTTTAGATGGTTCTAAAGAGTTATAGATTTTTTTTTTTAGTTCCATGTGATTTTGGACAAATTAATCTATATAATTTTAGACAATTTTTAGGCAAATTTAGCTTACAGCGATGTTTAAACTGTTACAGACAGTTTTAGGTACATTCTAGGAACTTTTAGATGGTTCTAAAGAGTTATAGAATTTATTTCTAGTTCCATGTGATTTTGGACAAATTAATCTATATAATTTTAGACAATTTTTAGGCAAATTTAGCTTACAGCGATGTTTAAACTGTTAGACAGTTTTAGGTGCATTCTAGGAACGTTTAGATGGTTCTAAAGAGTTATAGATTTTTTTTTTTAGTTCCATGTGATTTTGGACAAATTAATCTATATAATTTTAGACAATTTTTAGGCAAATTCAGCTTACAGCGATGTTTAAACTGTTACAGACAGTTTTAGGTACATTCTAGGAACTTTTAGATGGTTCTAAAGAGTTATAGAATTTTTTTTTTAGTTCCATGTGATTTTGGACAAATTAATCTATATAATTTTAAACAATTTTTAGGCAAATTTAGCTTACAGCGATGTTTAAACTGTTACAGACAGTTTTAGGTACATTCTAGGAACTTTTAGATGGTTCTAAAGAGTTATAGAATTTTTTTTTTAGTTCCATGTGATTTTGGACAAATTAATCTATATAATTTTAAACAATTTTTAGACAAATTCAGCTTAAAGAGCCTATTAAAATATTATAGTTTCAGGTAAATTTTAAAAATTTTTAGATGATTTTAAAGAATTCTAGAATGTTTTTATTAAATCCAGTTGGTTTTAGACAAATGAATCTAGATAATTTTAGACAATTTTTAGACAAATTTAGCTTAAGACTATTTCTAAACTATTATAGACAGTTTTAGGTAAATTTTTAGAAACTTTTAGTTGGTTTAAAAGAATTTAGATTGTTTTTATTTAATCTAGTTGATTTTAGACAAATAAATCTAGATAATTTTAGACAATTTTTAGTTAAATTTAGCTTAAGGCGACTTTTAAAATATTATAAACAGTTTTAGGTAAATTTTAAAAACCTTTAGATGGTTTTAAAGAGTTCTAGATTTTTTTATTCATTTCTAGATGATTTTGGACAAATAAATAAAAAAATAATTTTGAAAAAGAAATAGAGAAAGAAAAATCCGTTATAATATATTTAATAATATTTAGTAAATTAAAAAAGAAACGATTAACATTGAACCTTTAATCGAACTTTTTAAATTTTAATGGCTGCCTCCCAAAACAATCTCTTATGTTTGATCTGTTTTTTTTTTCATCTCCCGAATAAAAAACCGATCTAATTAGCGATTGCCCCGTATGAGATATTGGTTAATTAGCAGGTATGCGGCGCGGTGCATGTGCAGGTGCCGTGAACCCAAACTTACTTATAGATTTACTGGATTCATTATAAAAATATTCAGGATTGGAAATAAAAGAGTTAGATTACAATCGGCAGAGATATTTTAATTAAAAAGATTGACCGCAAAAAGCGACGAGCGGTCCACTTTTTGGCAGACGACTTGAAATCGAACCGCGGCGGAATGCGAGAGCCTTCGAAAATATACGGGTGCAACCGAATTTTTCTTTAATTTTTTTACAATAGAACTTAAACATGCTGAGAGTTGTGAGAAATATATGATAAGAAAATAATCTTTAACTGACCAAAATAATCTATGCACTATTTTTCTTCAACAAAAGAAACGCATTATGCGCGCGCGAGAATAATGTAATCCTGGTAAGGAAGGAAAAAGGAGGATAAAAGTAGATTTGAAAAAAACTCATAAAAGTTTAAATTTTTAAACGCGTTTTAAATTTTATAAATCATTGTACGTTAGTTTAGATCTTGGGCAGAAAATAATCAATCAAAAAAGTTTAATAACTTTCTGTTTGCTATCGAACTTTTAAACCAAAAGATATGATTTAAATAAGTAGTAATATATCTACGGTCTGAAATAACGGGAAGACAAAATTATAGTCAAAAGATTTGCTGGTATAAAATACACAAAATAGTTTGCTTCAAACAAACGACAAAATCCAAAATATCACTAGAAGTAAAATAGAATAAATAAATGGATAGATAAAGAAGTATAGGAAAACAAAACAACCTGAAGGAATATTTCGTGCTTTTTTTGGTATCATGGGAAGGGACTAACTACATCCCATATCTACGCCCTTGGATAAATTTTATTCGGACAAATTCGACGATATATTTTTTTTTTAATATCTATTGGATTTAATTGCTAGTTTCACACAAGTTCTATTAACTTTACAAATTTTAAAGAATTCTCTAAAATAAAATAATTTATTAAAGTTAGTGTTTCAAAAAATGATTCTTAAAAAATTCGTAAAAAATTCTTTAAATAGTTGGAATAATACTAAATCTTCAGAAACCCTTGTAAATTCCTTAAAAAAATTGTTGCAAATCATTAAAAAAATCGTTGAAAAATATTAAAAAATCTTAAAAAAATCTTTAAAAAAATTCTAAACAATTCTTGAAAATTAATCAAAAATTCTTAGAAAATCCTGGAACACTCATGAAAGAATTCTTGACAAAATTCTGGAAAAATTCTTAATAAAAATCTTGAAAAAATGGTAAAAAAAGAGTTGGAATACAAACCTTGAAAAATCCTTGTAACAGTTCTTTAAAATTCAATGAAAAATTAATTAAAAAATCCCCAAAAAAAGAAAATCATTGGAAAATATTAAAAAATTCCCAAATAAGACTGAAAATATCTTAAAAAATCCGTAAAATTTTCTTGAAAAAAATTCCCAAACAATTCTTGAAAATTACTTCTAAAATTTCTTAGAAAATCCTGAAACAATCATGAGAAAATTCTTGACAAAATTCTGGAAAATCTTTGAAAAAGTCTTAATAAAAATCGTAAAAAAAAAGTTGGAATAAAAACCTTGAAAAATCCTTTCAACAATTCTTTGAAATTCATTGAAAAATATTAAAAAATCCCCAAAAAATGAAAATCATTGGAAAATATTAAAAAATCCCCAAAAGGACTTAAAATACGTTAAAAATTTAAAAAATTTGAAAAATCAAAAAATAGTTATAATTTCTTAAAAAAATCCGTAAAATTTCCTTGAAAAAAATCATTAAAAATTTCCTAAACAATCATTGAAAATTACTTTTAAAAATTCTGGAAGCCATTAATGCCATTTTCCCTTGTTAATGATTTTTTGCAAATGCTTATTCCAGGTTAGTTTTTGCAACCTGGGTTATGCCTAAATACTTCACCTCCTGGTTCATTTGTACTAGCATTAGAAGAGCTTCGGTAACCTGAGGTTGTTCAGCTTCTTCTTTTTCGTCAAGAGGAATAGTACTTTACGGTCTTCCTTGAGACACCACCTCTCCACGATGTTCAGCGCCTGTTGCATCAGGTCTGAGACAATATTTGTAAAATTCCCCACTATAAGTATGAGTACGTCGTCTGCATACCCCTGGGTATAGAAACCGCCATTATTGAGCTGCACCAGGAGCTCGTCAATTACCAAATTCCAAAGTAGAGGGGATAAAACTCCTCACCGTGGACATCCCTTGGAGATTGACACTTCCATGGCCTCACCCCACAATGATGCTTCAGCTGTCCTATGGTTTAGCATGTTTCGTATCCACCTACAAGCGGTGTAGTCTACGGAACGCTTTGCCACAGCTGCTGTCATCGATCTGAAGGAGGTGTGATCAAATACACCCTCTATATTCAGAAATGCTGCTACAGCAATTTCTTTGTTTCTGTGTACAGCCTCTATTCTTGAAACAAGTTGATGGAGTGCTGTTTCAAAGGATTTTCCTCGTTGGTACGCATGTTTGTTTTGGTGTAGTTGCCTTTCTGATAGAAATCTTTCCCTGACATGTATTTCAATCAGTTTTTCCAATAACTTTATCATAAAGGATGATAAAGTTATCGGTCTGAATGCTTTTCCCTGAAAGTAGTCTTTCCCAGGTTTTGGAATGAAGACTTTTTTCCAGTTTAATCTAATGTAACCTGTAGCCAGGCATGCCCTAAGTAATTTACAAATCACCAGCAGTGTTTTGCCCTACTGTAGGAAAGCTGGGAATATGAAGTCCGGTTTAGCTGATTTGTACGGTTCAAACGAGTCTATTCCCCAGCTGACTTTGCTGTGAGTTACGACTTTATTTGCCAATTGCCAACTCCTTTTTGAATTTTATGGGCTAGGGAACTCCAGAGTTTCCCTACCAGATTCCGTGTATATCCCATCCGATCTTTGTATGTTCCCGATAGGATTGATTGGATCTTTTGCTAGGATTCTGCTTCCGAGGTTGTTTCCACCCCTTCGCAGAACTTTCTCCACGAGTTTCTCTTAGCCTTTCACATATATATGTTGTATTTTGTCAGTGTGGTGGTATATTGCTCCCACTCACCTGTTCTTTTCGCCTTATTAAATAGAGAGCGCGTTTATTTTTCTGAGTTTGTCAAGGTTTTTAATTAAACCAGTTTGTATTTATTCTGGTGTTTTAGCTTGCCTCAGGACAGTTTTTCTGGTATGGGTTGAAGTTGACCAGATGCTAGCTGTACGTCAGTGCTAGTTTTTATTTTTGTTTTAATGTTGCTCAGGTTGGTTATTAAGTCCTCTTTAAATTTCTCCCAGTTAGTCCTCCTCGGAATTTCTACTGAGTTACCATGAATTGATAATTGAATATCTTGACGACGTGGTATAATCGTTTTGGTAATTCGCATTCATTTTGACAATTTTGACATATTAAAATAATGTTTGATGTTTATAATAAGCAAACGTCAACAATATAATTCGTTATATTTCTTTATACGCTAGCATACAAAAATTATAATTATACTGTCCTTCTCACTTGACGTATTTTATTCGCAAAAATACATCTCGTGAGTCGGACATGTAATCGATTATTTTCGATGATCTTGTGATATTAGGTACTACTGATTTTTTCATTTACCTGCTAAACCATGCATTTCCGAGAATCTCATTGGACTATCATGTCCAATCAGATTGAATAAAATCGACTGTTGCCCTGCTGGGAAATATTCACCTAAAATAGTCACTGGCTACTGTCAGTAGATAAACTAAGACCGTATGAGCGCATTTATTGATCTCAACAAGGTATTTGACTGTGTTGACTCTGTATCTCCGTTATTAGTAGGCATATTTAAACTGGACAAACTATACTATAAATGTGACGTAGAATAAATACGTAAACAAAAATCATGCGCAGAAGTAAAGACTAAAGGGCCTTAAGGTCAAACTTCGTTATTAGTAATCATATTTAAACAGGACAAACGGCATTGTATTATAAATGTGACGTACAATAAATAGGTAAACAAAAAACATGCGCAGAAGTAAAGACGAAAGGTCCTTAAGGTCAAGCTTCGTTATTATTGGTCCAAATTGAAAGCGAAAAAAGGCGGTATATTTGAAATGTGACGTAGAATACATATGTAAACAAAAGTCATAAGTAGAACAAAAGACAAAACGTTATTAATGATCTGATTTAAACTGGACAAACGGCACTGTATTATAAATGTGACGCAGGATATATTTAAATGAAAATCAAAAGTAGAACAAAAGACCAAAGGGCATTATTATCTATCTCCATTATTAGTAGTCAGATTTAAACAGGACAAACGGTATTATATTATATATGTGTCAAATAAATTAGTCATATTTATTGTTTAAATTTTCCTCGTCTGCTTAACAATTTGACGACTCGACCAAATTTCTTGTTCTTGTGGTATTACCAAATAGTAATTTATCCAGGATTGATCATTTATATTAAATTTTTTTATCAGTATATTATTTATAATTTAAGCATTACATATAATAAATTAATCTTTAACATTAAAATCTTAGTTTAATTAGTTATTAACGGTAGAAGTACCCAAAGTTAATTAGAATAATTTCTTAATGTCATTATTAATTTCTTTATTTTTTAGTGACCCGATGACCGAGCAGATGTGTTTTTTCGAACGCAGCTGATCATTACGTGTATATGTGTGTGTGTGTGTGTGTATATGTGTACTCTCATTCGGGTCACAATGCTTTACAAATTAACTCAACATTACGATAAATTTTTGAATAGACCGAATTAAATAGTCGAGCATGATGCGACCGTTTCCTCTTTTGGACGAGGAACTACAATGCTCGAAGAAAGTGTGGGTGAATTAGTGAAATGACGTTTTGGGGTTACACCGTATCTGATTCGAATTAATAAATATTGTTTGGTCATCGTTTTATATTTGCAATCAAATCAAATCAATATTTATAAATTTTGTTTTTTATGGTAAACTAAAAAACCGGTTGTGTCGCCCCAATATTTTCCCGACGAGTATCCAGGGACGAATAATTTTTCAGATATTTAATATTAAAGTTTAAATCTTTGAATTTTTTTATTTTTTGACAGGTGACAGTTGGAGAAATAATTTTAATTGTTTTGAATAGAGTTTTTCAAGAAAAAAAAACAAAAAAATATATTATAAAATTCGGAACAAATTGACACAGTAATATAATCGAAAACAATCGAATAAAATTAACATTTTAAAAACTCATATAATAGCGACAAAATCGATAAAAATCGATGAAAATCGAATCGAATCAAATACAATCGACAAAAATCGTAAAAAACCAAATAAAATCGATAAAAATATAAAAAAACGACAAAAAATAAATGCGAAAAAAACTAAAAAAAGTCAAATACAATACAAGAAAATGGAATAAAATTGACAAAAATCTTAAAAACCAAAATACAAGTGACAAAATTGTTAAAAATCATATAAAATCAAAAAAATCGAAAAATAATTCAAAAGAAAAACTAAACAAAATTAATAAAATCGAAAAAATCAAATACTATCGACCAAAATCGTAAAAAAAAACAAATAAAATCGAAAAAATCGATATAAAAATCGAAAAAATCAAATACAATCGACCAAAATCGTAAAAAACAAATAAAATCGACAAAATTGATAAAAACCAAAAAAAACCAATAAAAATCGAGAATAATAGAAGAAGTTTGAAAAAATCGAAAAAAAGTTGAAAAAAATCGGAGCAAATTGATAAAAAATTGGATAAAATTATAAAACATTGAAAAAAAACAAAAAAAATTAAAAGAATCTAACATATCGGATAAAATCGAAAAAAATTGAAACAAATTGAAAAAAAATGGGATAAAATTAAAAAACATCGAAAAAATAGTCGAAAATCAAACACGTTCCCAAAAAATCGGATAAAATCCAAAAAATAGGAAAAAATGGGGAAAATGGACAAAAATGGAAAAAAAATGTTTAAAAAATCGAAAAACATCGAAAAAATCAAATATAATCGAAACGACATAAATCGAAATAAAAAAAAAAATTGAAAAAAACCAAAAAAAAACTGGAAAAAGCCGAATACAATAGAAAAAAATTAGATAAAGTCGAAAAAAAATCGGAATACTTTTTCAGATATTTAATGTTAAAGTTTCAAATATTTTATTTTTGACAGGTGACAGTTGGAGAAATAATTTTGACTGTTCTAAATAGAGTTTTTCAAGGACTTTCGAATGACATATTGCAAGTCAAATTCAGTTACATATTGCATCTGTCATTTTTTGATAGTGACACTTCCGTTTGACAAATATCGTACAAAAACTAACGAGTTCTTCCGACGGGTAATCCAAACCTATATACCAAATTTCAGCTCAATCGGATTAAACGTGTTGCCTCTATCGTGGAAGAATACACACAGACAGACAGATAGACTTCTATATGGAAATGGTCTTAATCATCTCAGGTGACCTCAAAATGAATATTTCCATCTTTATCTCGAAATTTTTACTTTCCCGACCCTCCTCCGAGAAGGGAAAGTATTGCGTACGAGCTAAAAAATTTTTTTCGAGATAAAGATGGAAATATACATTTGGAGGTTACAACCGATTTTTTCTGATTCTATTCTGACCCTATTCTGATGGTTCCGATTTTTTCTGAATTTTTTGGGGTATTCATTTTTTCTGTTTTTTATTTAATTTTTTTCTAATTTTTTCTGTTGTTTTTTTCTAATTTTTCTGATCTTTGATTTGTCCCATTTTTTTTTGGTTTTTTCAAGTTTTTCTAATTTCTTCGTTTCCTTTTTTTCTTTTTTATTTTTTTTTCAATTTTCGGATTTTTTCTATTTGTACTGATTTTTTAAATATGTTATAATTTTTTCCAATCGTTTTCGATTTTTTTGATTTTTTTTTTATTTTTCATGAACTTTTAGATTCTTTTTCCTAGTTAAAAAAAAATTGATTTTTATGTACCGATGTTTTTTTTGTTCCTGGTTTTTCCTTTTTACAGTTTGTTATTTTTAAATTTCTTTCTAATTTTTCTGATTTTTTCTTATTTGTCCTGTTTTTTTTTTTATTTCTCAGATTATTCTTTTTATTATTACCGATTTTTCCTGTTTTTCCTGATTTTTTTAAACATATTCTGATTTTTTTTATCTTTTCTAATTCCATTCCGATGTTTTTTATGTTTTGTTATTTTTTAATTTACTTAGTTTTTCTGTTTTTATTTTATTTTTTCTAATTCACTGATTTTTTTGTTTTGTCTGATTTCCTGATTTCCCTTTTTCTGTTTTTTTTTTTTAAATTTTCCTATTTTGTTCATCTTAAGTTTTCTGATTATTTCCCATTTGCCTTAATTTTTTTTTGTTTTTTCGACTTTTTTTGATATTTTTTTTTTTTGGCCGGGAAAGTTCTGGAGTGGCACAGCCGATTTTTTTAGCTCGTTCATAATACTTTCCCTTCTCGAAGGTGGATCATGAAAGTAATTAACAGAATTTTGAATTATGTACCGATATAATAATTGAAAATTGATTAACTATTTTGTTTTGTTTAGAAAACTTTTACACTATTCTTGAACCGTTTGTGGTACGTCCATGAACGTTTTCTTTAGCTGGAACGTAACGCGCAGATTCCAGATCATTATCGAAACGATCAAACAGTGTTTGTCATCTGTATCTATAATTAGCTATTGAATTTGTATTTTATAATGGTGAAGCAGAAAGTCAGAATGATGTTTATCTACATCGTCGACGTTATTTGTATACTAGAACTGTTTTCTCAAGAAATTTCAAGTTAATATGAACATTATGTTAATTGCTGACTGTTTTTGGTTATAATAAGATGAATAAATATTATAGACAATTTTACCTAATCATTAGTTCATTATTAAATGGAATTGTTTAGTTTTAAATAGGAACAATAATAAAAAATGAGGGGGTAATCCCACCCAACTTTCCGAACACTCCTAGTAAAGTAATTGTTTAATTGATTATTTTAGTTTTTCTGCATCAAAATACATTAATAAAATAAGTTTACAAAAATTAAAAAAAAAATTAATTTTTTCTAAAAATTTTTTTTAACTTTTTATAATTTTGTATAATTTCTACAAGTATTATTTTAAAATTATGAAATATTTCACACATATTGCACTTTTTGATCCCTTTCGGGTGTACTAGTTACTTTTTGCATTTGTTTTACCATTTTCGATAAAACAAAAGGACAACAAAATTTAATTTTTGTTTTATTTTGGTTATAATAATTACAATGTTAAATTCGAAGAGACTAAATTATTTTTTAAATTTAGAGTTTTATATTACCTATCGAATGGTATAAATCCCATTTTAATATCTTTAATATTTTTAAAGTTATTCAAACTTATATTAAATTTCAAAAAAAAATGAGGAATTCTACAATTTTTTGAATAAAATTTTGAAAAAAATCACAATTATAGAGTTTTTTACTACAAATTTAAGGGTAATTTTTTAAAATTTTTAATATTAATTTTAACCTTAAAACAAATCAAACCTATTTTTGAATAATTTTAAAATCATTAAATAATTAATATCTCATTCAATTTTATTCAAAATGGGAAACAAACCTTTTTTTTAGGTTTTTTGGATCAAAATGTATTAATAAAGAAAGTTTAAAAAACTAGAAAAAAAAATATTTTTGTTAAAAATTCATGGGTCCATTGAATTGTTTTAACTTTTTTCATTTTTTTCTATAACTTTTACAAATACTATGTTAAAATTATGAAATAATTTACACACATAGTACTTTTGGATCCTTTTCGGATATGCTATTTAATTTTTTCATTTATTTTATACTTATTGATAAAACGAAATTACAAAAAATTTTAAAAAATTTCTTAATTTTGTGTATAATAATTACAATTCTAAATTTTAAGAAACTAAAATACATTTTAAATTTAGAGTTTTATTTTATCTTTAGATTAGTGCAAATCCCAGTTCAATAACTTTAATATTGTAGAAGTTATTCAATTTAGTTTAAAATCATAATATAATTTTAAATGTTTCTTAGCCAATTTTTAAAAAAAATCACAATTTTTGTAATAAAATTTTGAAAAAAATTATAATAATAAAATTAATTATTACAAATTTAAAGATATTTTTTTAAAATTTTTAATATTAAAATTTAAGTAAAAAATAATAATTTAATAAGGATAAAAATTGCTTAAAAATTAAAATAAAAACTAGCGGCGAAACTATGCGGAACTCGAAAAAAAATTAAAGACAAAATTTGTAGAAAATTTTATATTCTACAATTTTGATTTTTTGTAAATTTTCATAAAAATCCATAATTTTGTCTCAAAATCTAAAAAAAGTCGCAAATGTCTATATACATTATTTTTCACGCCCTCTAGCGACGAAACTATGAGGAAATCAAAAAAACGGTAAAAACAAAATGTGTAGAAAATTTTATGTTCTACAACTTTCATATCCTGTAATTTTTCATAAAAATGCATTATTTTGGTTTTTTAAGAAAAATATGAAAAAAAATTACTTTTTGATAAATCTGGCAACAATGGCAAAAGTTTTTGAAAATTTTAATCAGTCGAAATTAAACTATAACGTATAAAAAATATATGTGTAAAACTTTATTGTCATCTTGTTAGGTAATGACGTCATCACTTATAGCAACTGTCACTTCCGGTTGTCCGATTAATTCCAAAATCTATACAGGTCGTCTCCTTGTTACCCTAAATATGTATATAAAATTTCATCTAAATCGGTTCAGCCGTTTAGACGCTATCGTGTTCACACACACACACACACACACAGACACACACACACACACACAGACAGACATCATGCTAAAAATGGTATAAATGGATTCAGGTGACCTCAAAACGTAAAGATCCGTTAAAATCTGGGTATGGTCAAAATATCATGATCGCAATACTTTCCTTCTATACAACTCTGTTGTTCGGAAAGTAAAAAATGTCAATTAGAGTTTGGTAACAATAAACGAACCATCTTCAGGAATTGACAAATAATATCAATGGGGAACTTACGGTTTTTCTTCATTAACAGTTACAAATAACAAATAAAACCCATTGACTTTAATTATCTATCGTAATTTGAGCTAGATTTTTGAATAAATTAATTTAAAAATTCAAATTTCTAATTATTTGAATATGCCGCCATTACAATCGTGACGTCACTTATGTGCAATGAAGTTACCGTCAAGCCATTAACTGCAAATGTGTAAAGAAGAGAATACGAATGATTAACAGCTGTTAAATTTCACTTATACAGACAAAGATGGAGAAAACCATTATATGATATTTGGATAAAGATGAAAACTTGGACCTATTCACTGTGAATTCGCATTCAAAATCGAGAGAGATAAATAGGTATTAGATTCCTCTGTTAGATAAAGAAAACGACTATTTTAACGAGATAAGGTAATAATTTGCTGTTTGGTACATAAGTGCTGTGCACAAGCGTTCCTGATTAAGTGAAAGTATACACAATTAAAAACATATTGACTAAACGACACTTTATAAGCAAACGTCATTTATATTTGAAAGCGTCAATTTTATTTAGAGAAACTGGCCCACGTTAATATTATGCTGCAGCTATTGCACATAAGTGACGTAGGTGCACTACAAGTTGCATAGATGCAGTAATTTTTAAATATCAATTTTTTCATATTAAATTTAAAAAAAAACAGAAAAAAATTAATTTTTTTCTCAAATAATGCAAAAAATATGGACCAATATTTCAAGTTGATCGCTCCATTGTTATTGTTATTTAAAATGTGTTTAATTGTTTTTTATTTACATATAAAAGAACTACTCATGGCAAAAAGTTAACCTTTAGCGCCTGTTTGTGGTCTATATTAATCTTAGTAATTATTTTATAAAGGTTAAAATAATAAAAGAAAAACTTAAATGGCAACTTAGAAGTATAATTGATGTTTAGGAATGTCTAAGAAACGATTTTAAAACATTCTTTTCATTTTTCTTTTACGACCGGCGTTGAAGGTACACGTGTTCAGTTGCTTAATAAAATGTTATTTGTTGAGAAAATACACGTGTAATTATTTTTATAGTAATAATATTGAAAAAATGTATTTTTAATTAAAAATAAAATTGTCAGAGATTCTTCTCTATTACATTTCCTGTTATAATTTCTTACCATTTGCTGATTTTATGACTTTCTTCTGTATATTCAAATTATCTTCCACATTTATTGTAAATGGAAATAAAATACTTGTCTTGACTATAATAAAGTGAACACATTCCACAATAATATTTCAAAATTCTCCACAAAATAATCCTGGTATATGGTATAAATAAATAATTATAATTGATTAAAAAAAAACCAGAAGACAACAAATTTTTGATAACAAATAGCAATTGTATTTATTATAAAACGCAGGAAAACGAATTTTAATTTATACTAGAGCGAGATCAAGTGAATATTAGGTAAGAGAGAGATAGTTAAATGTTAATTTGATTGAGAAACGTATAGCCTAAATTATTTAAATGCGTGCCAGGACCGTATTTAGTGTTAAGTTGTTAATATTTTTATGATTAGGTTAATAATATCTGATTAGATATTGATTTCTTCAAATTTATATACATTGAAACATTGCCCATGAAAGGCAATAGTAAAATTTAAAAAAAAAATTAAAAAAGTGTAATTTCATTATGCTAATTTAAAATTTTTATAAAGGTGACGTTGTTTTCTTTTTATAAAATATAAATTTTGTTGAATGATTTATTTAGCCTCATATTTTGAACTTCCACCTTGTTTTTAAAGAATTTACACGCTAAAAGAAAAATTCTTTTAAAAAATTGAAAAAAAAATGTATTATAATATATAAAATTATATATAAACATTTTCTATATTTTAAATAGGATGGCGATTAACAAACTTATAAAATATTACGACTTGTTACGGTTTTTTAAATTTTTTTGCGAGTTTATGATTTTTTATGTTTTTTCACCATTTTTACGATTTTTTACAATTTTTTATGCTTTTTCACGATTTTTTTACGATTTTTTACAGATTTTTACGGGTTTTTTTACCATATTTTAAGGGTGTTTACGTTTTGTTACGTTTTTTTACAATTTTTTTGCGAGTTTTTACGATTTTTTACCATTTTTTACGGGTGTTAACGACTTGTTACGGTTTTTTTGAAATTCCTTGCGATTTTTTACGTTTTTTTACCATTTTTTACGGTTGTTAACGACTTGTTACGGTTTTTTACAATTTCTTGAGAGTCTACGATTTTTTCTGATTTTTCACGAATTTTTACGGATTTTTACGAGTTTTTTTATGATTTTTCACGATTTTTTTACGGATCTTTATGTTTTTTTACCGTTTTTTAAGATTGTTTGCGGATTTTACGATTATTTATGATTTGCTACGGTTTTTTACGTTTTTATGGATTTTTACGGTTTTTTAGGATTGTTTACGGATTTTTACGATTTTTTACCATTTTTTTACGGGTGTTTACGATTTATTACGATTGTTTAGCAGTTTTACGGGTGTTTACGACTTGTTACAGTTTTTTACAATTCTTTGCGAGTTTTTAATTATTTTTTACAATTTTTTACGGATTTTTTACGATTTTTTTTTGCAATTTTTTACGGATTTTTATGATTTTTTTTCACGAGTTTTTACCATTTTTACGATTGTTTATGGATTTTTACGATTATTGATGACTTTTACTATTTTTTACGGGTGTTTACGATTTGTTACGGTTTTTTACAATTTTTTGCTAGTTTTACGTTTTTTTTATGATTTTTCACGCTTTTTTCGATTTTTTACCGATTTTTTACGGATCTTTACGATTTTTTATGATTTTTTTACGATTTCTTACGGATTTTTATGATCTTATTCACGATTTTTTACCGTTTTTTAAAATTGTTTACGGTTTTTTACGATTATTAATGATTTTTTACGACATTTTTGGATTTTTTTTGAATCTTTACGGTTTTTACGATTTTTTACCATTTTTTACGGGTGTACTATTTTTACGGTTTTTTACAATTTTTTGCGAGTTATACGATTTTTATGATTTTTCACGATTTTTACGATTTTTTACGATTTTTTATGAATTGATCTGTTTCAACACCTTTAAAAATGGCGGATATATAATATTTTTTTGATATTTCAACCCCATCCAGTTTTAGCCCAGTAAGTCGGATAAAAAAAAAGTTTTATACAAATTAATTTTATAATAATTAAGATGTGAAAAAAGTGTAAAGATCTGTCACAATATTTTCAAAAATGGCGGATATGATTTTTTTGAAATTTCAACCCCCTCCAGTTTCCACCTCCTTACAGTTAGAATGCCCAAAAACAAAATGTTTTTATGATTTTAATACTTCCTGTGCATTATATTGCATAAAATATACACTAAGATGCATTAAGATAAATTTATACAAAATAAAAAAAATGTAAAAGTAGAAAATTTTGTCAAAATTATATTAATTTAAATAATAATAATATAAATATATAAAAAGTAAAATAAAAACATTGCAATTTATTTCCATATTTTTAATTATATTCAGTTT
This sequence comes from Neocrepidodera transversa, assembly GCA_963243735.1. Lineage (NCBI taxonomy): Eukaryota > Metazoa > Arthropoda > Insecta > Coleoptera > Chrysomelidae > Neocrepidodera > Neocrepidodera transversa. The sequence continues at coordinate 9,598,719 of OY725349.1, read as the reverse complement.
ATTTTATCATTTTTCAAATTTTTTTCTTCATATCAATCATAAAATTTTAAAATTCTTCATTTATTTGAAGCTCATCAATTTTTTTCTTCTTACTTTAAGTTTATAATCTACAAAATTACATCTTGACTATTAATTCTCTTAATTTTTCTTCTACCCTTTTTTTAAATATATTGGTGATTCAATTATTACTGGGAATTATCTTGTTAATTTCTTATTTCCCATGTTTTATTATTGATCCGAATCTGCTCTCTTTTGTCATCTTTTATATCATAAATTGTTTATTTGAGACATCTCCAAAGGGGCTGCTAAATCAGGTGAATACGAAGGCCAGTTGAAAGCTGAAAGTCTTCTTTAACAAGTTAATTGACCAATGATTTTAAAAATACAATTCAATAATTTTGATGATCTGTTCGGTATTAAATTTTTCCATGATAGATTATTTTTAGAAATTCTGAAACAAAAAATGCGTGACTTATGCAACACCCAGTATTTTATTTAATATTTTCTTCATTTTCGGAGTATTTTTATTTTTTTTCTACTCCATTTCCATTATTTCCAGTTTGCATTTTCTTCTCAATTGGCCATGTGATTTTATTTATGTACCGAATAATATTTCGTTTCTTTTTCGACCAATTTGGACGAAAAAAAAATATCTGGGCATTAGTAATTAAATAAATTAAGGTCAGACTCCCATGCAGATCTCTTGGTAACTTTCATCAATAATCATGATCCAGCTTAAGGTTTCTGTAAAATTTTATTAAGGAATCAAGATTATTATTTATATTAATTTATTTGTCAGTAAAACGTACATATCCAATTCATTCTAAATATAGTAAGAAACATCGATAACGCGGACTTAGTCTTTGAAAAATAATTGAGACTGGACATCCCCATGACACTTATATACTAAAAGGCCACGATTCGAAGATAGTCGCATGTTTGTTTATTTAACGTAAGAAGTACGTCTCGTTTGTCCTTCACTAAACAGAAGAGACATTCGCCTGACAATTGAAGAGATGAGAGGATAACAGAAGACAAATTATGCTAAGCCTCTTATTTGTGATTCGAAGAGGAAACGAAAAGACAGCTCATCCCCAGGTACGGTTTTCTTGGGTGGTTCGGTGACGCGATAGAACTCAAAAAAGGAATAAGTCCACGGAGATTATTCGGATTTGCATTAAAAAGTGTTTAGATCGTAATTCAAATGGTTCATGATTTATTATGAAATAATTGCTTACCATATTAAACACAATCATCGTATATCCTTGACAAAAAATATTTTTAATGCTTATAATAAAGTTGCTAAATATTAAATTTTCCAACTCGGTGAAACTGCTAATAAATTTCTTTATTTTTCCAAACTGCCTTTAAACAAATAAAAATTTTTTTTTAATAATAAAAAGAAAAGTGTCAGATAATAGTAATCGCTGTCTTTTTTTGATTCAAATGCAATAAATTGTCTTCTATTATAAAATCGTAATACAAACCAAGAGACAAATTTTTTTAGTCCTGTAAAGAGACAATTACAAAAAAAAGGATTTGTTTTACATTTACTAAGGTTTCTTCAAAAAGATATATTAATGTCTCACTTTTTTTGTATCAGGAAATAAATTCTTTACAGATTTTAAAATTTTATACCTCTACAAATATTTGATCTTAATGGGCACACACTTTTCGTAATATAATTCTTTGTTTTTTTATGCTGAATCCAAATTTAAGATTATAATTTAAAATTTTACACAAAGAAAAAAAACCCAAATTTTAAAGCCTACCCTTATAATTTTTTTCACGAATTACGTTCCAATCAATTTATATTTATTATTTTTTTTTAATAAACAATATTTGAAATTTTCCTGATTTATATTTTTTTCTACATTTTCAAGATTTGACACGACCAAATTTTTATAGTTTAAATAAAAAATGCCATAATTTCCGTATTAAATCCCCTAATTCAATATTCACCCAGTATAAATTTTATTTTATTCTCATTTCATTTTTCGTTATTAACAATTTTTATATTTTAATACTATTTAACTTCTATTCTCTTAATTATAACAAATTAACTTAAAAATCTCTTATTCTTCAAAATTTTATTTTTGCTTTTTTACACCTTGTGCCCTTATTTTTTGCTTCTTTAAAACTTTTTTCTCTTTTTACCGTTTTTGCTTTTTTAATCTCTTTATTCTGGCTTTATTTTAGCTTTATTTTATCTTTTTTTTGTTTTCTTTGGCCTTTTTACCCCCTTTCGCCCTGTTTTAAATTTTTTTTTAATTTTTTTGCCTCTTTTGTTGCTTTTTTTACCTTTTGTATTCATATTTTTTATTTGTTTCTACTATTTTGGCGTTTTTTGCCCTTTTACCTCTATTATGACTTTTTTGATTTTGTTTTTACTCTTTTTTCCTTTTTTGACCTTTTTGCCATTTTTTAAAACATTTTTTGATTAACTTTTTAATTTTTTGTTGCTTTTTTATCTTTTTGTGTTGCTTTTACCCCTTTTTTGCCTTTTTTTTGAATTGTTTTGAATGTTTTTTTCTTTTTTGGTGTATTTTCCTTCTTCCCTTTACTTTGTCTTATTTGCCTTTTTTTGGACTTTTTGTTGATTTTTTCCCTTTTTCTTTTTTTTTGCCATTTTTGCCTTTCGTTTTCCTCTATTTTGCCTCTATATTTTTTAACATTTTTTTCGACGTAGTTTGCTTCTAGTTTTTGAGCTTTTTTAACCTTTTTTTCTATTTTGCGTGTTTTTGCTTTTTCACCATTTTAGTTGCTTTTTATATCCCTTTTTGCTACTTTTTTGATTTTTTAAAACTTGTCTTGGTTTTCTTTTTTGCTTTTTTTTACTCTTTTTTTTTACTTTTTTGGCGTATTTTGCATTTTTTCTCTTTACTTTGTCTTATTTGACATTTTTCTGGACTTTTTGTTAATTTTCTTCCCTTTTTCCTTTTTGTTGTCCAGTTTTTTTTTTGCATTTTTGCCCTCTTTTGTTTTTTGCTTTATTTTATACATTTTTTATTGTTATTACTCTTTTGCTTTTTTAACTTTTTTTGCCAATTTTTACAAATTGTATTAAGTTCTTATCCTCTTTTTGATTTTTGCCTATTTTCACTTTTTTTATTTAAGTTTTAATTTATGCTGAAATTTAGCAATTCTTTTTCCTTTCCCTACGCTTCATTTTGTTGTTGTTGTAAATGTATCTATCTTGTCACTATTCACCTGATGAATTTTTTTACTACTAAATGGTTAAGTTTCTTCGAAAATATCTGGAACTTCTCTGGCATTATGATTTTTGAAAAAGACAGAACAATATTAATAAGTGTGTTTTTCTCCGGTTCATTAGCGGTTAATTGGTCCTAATTTTCTTGTAGATCCATATCTAAATACTTTTGACTTCAGAAATTTTGATCATCCTGTATACATTTTATTCTTATGCCGCCAAGTAGAACTCAAAAAGTAAAGATAGGAACATTTAAACCGTTTTATGTCGTTTGGTTGGAGCAATCACTTAAAGTTAAAAAAATCCGATGTTTAATTATCTATAAATAATGGGGGTCGATTTTCCGTATGTTCCGTGTGGAGTCATTTGAATTCATTAATATTTTCCAAGTGTTTGTGTACAATAACGAATAAAGAAAATGCTGTTTTACTGGTACAAAATTTAGAGTCACCAATTTTGCTTTAGAACGATAATTTTAACCGACATTTTTAAATATATATCCTACTATTCCTATCTTGTCAGATACGACCATGAAGACGATAAAAGGCCAGAATGCGAATAGTGATTCATTTTTCAAAGAATATTCGAAGACAAAACTTGTCGATGTGCAATCTAAACGGAAAGGTTAATTTGCAAATTTTTTATATAGTGACAACTGTCAATTAGGGTATCAATTAATGTTAGTTTTTTGTTTCATTAGTAAGCATCGGACTCATTCTTCGAATATTTTCAACTTTTGTCGCTTCACTTTGTGTTACTATCCAATTAAATTCGATGTAATTGACTTTTCGATCTGGTCTCTCTCTCTCATTCAAATATGTGAAATATTCCACTTTAGAAACCTGATTTTACCTAGATATTTTTATTCCCGTTTGTGTATAATTCTGATTATAAACCACAATAGTTTAAAATAATTACAATCGTTATATGTATAGTGTAAATTAATTTTGCAGCATTTTTCTATCGATTCAATAATAATCAATAGACCATTAGAAAATTTTTATCCTTTTATTTACAAAACAGTCACTTTGTAACAACTTTCTAACATCATTCCATAAAAGTGACGTTAATTCGAACGATTAATAGTCGTTCCATTACAACGTCCATTGATAAATACCTCTTTAATGTACCTATAAAGTTAGTGTGTCGCTGTGCACGTTGTAGGATGTTATTTTTTAACCCGCCTCATTACTTTATGTACCTAAAGAAGAAGACCCCGCGAGGTCAAAAGGTACAGTTATTCAGTTGGGCCACACGCTCGTTCCGACCAGAGGCGGCCAGCTGCGGCTCAAAAGTTATTTATTCAAATTTGCAAACATTTATCGGTTTTATAATATTTATTTTATGTTTGCATTTCGAAAAATTTTAAGCATTTATAATAATATTCATCTTCAAAATTTTTGCACCTTTTATTGAAAATACATTAATACTAACAAAACTTTATTTTCCTGTAAGTTTAATACTCTTGATATGTTTTATAGATGCTTTCCCAATTTTTTCCGGTTCCAGATTGTATGACTATTTTACATGTTTGTAGTAGGCCATAATACAAAATTTTATAAAATTTAATAAAAAAAGAGCAATATACAATTAAATACAATTAATACCAAAAAAATGTATTGTTTAGTAATGTTGTATCAGTTTTTTGTGATATATCATCAATATTAGAAAAATTAAAATAATTTATCTAAATATTTAATGCAATAATAATTTTTTTAATTTTACTTCTTTCCAGGATCGTGAATTCACAATTTTGCAGGCTTGAATACTTTATTACAAAATAAATAATAAAGAGAAAAAAAATATTCAAAAATATTAATTTATTAAATTAATGAAAACTACCCTTTTTAAAAAAATAAGCTTCATAAAATAAATAATTTATAAATTCATACCAAATAAATGAAATTTAGTAAATGATTTATTATTATAGTGTATTTCAAATTTTATATGAAACTGTTTACCTACTACCTACATACCATATGTTTATGTATTGTTGACTTAGAAATCTTTAGTAGTAGTTTTTTTATGTATAATCGATTAAAATTTGAAAATTGTTAACTGATTCCCCCCTATAAATATTCTAAACTGCTGGATTAAAATCCTCTTCATTTCTGCTCTTGTTAAGCGAAGCCTGGACCCTTGTCTTCGTCTTCTGGACACCTTGTACGCTAAATTACCATGAATCCCCTTCGTCAATCCTGCGATACTTCTTGTACTCTTCCTCGCAAACTTGTTCGCCAAATAAATTGCTATCAACCGTATTCTTCTCTATGCGACTGAACTTGTTAAGAAAAAACCTCGTTCATCACATTTAGATGCCTTCCTGCATTCAATACCAATTTTCGTGACTTTTTACAACCTGATACTATATTTGTAAATTTTTAAGCAGAGATGTTGCTTGTTCAAAATTTTTTAATAGACTCTGTCACTTTTAGCAAATTAGTTTTATTATATCCTAAAATGTCTAAAAATCCTGGTGTTTCCACTTGTACCTGTAAAAGTTTGGGACAAACTGGGAGATCTCTACCTACTTGATTTTGACTAATTTTGAGAGACATTAGAAATTTCAGATGATGCCTATATCGCTCGTAGTAAACTGTAATCTCAGATCACACAGGGTATATTTATAATCTGGTACTGAATACAGACGAATGAATGCTCGAATCTGCAGCTTTACACTGTCCACACTAAATGTGACAAACTCAGCGAAGACTCGAACAATTCTAAACAGCGCCATCTTACAGAATTCTGGTCTGTTCTATTGAACGCAACAGGTGGTACTCCCAAAAAGTTCAAAACAAAGTCGAATCAATAGATACACGAGGGTTTTTAGACATCTTAATTATATTATTATAATTTAAAATCCTTTGGATCTAACTACTACACTATGTTTCTACCCATTATCCCTATCTTTTCAAAACTTCCCAATTTTCTTATTTTCTAATCTGTTTTAATGTTTTTTTTGTAGGTGAACAGTTTCTTTACAATATTTTTGGTATTAGAAGAAGTAAGCTGAGAATTCAGATACTACAAATGGTCCATTACCAGCCTTTTGCTGTTGATCTTACTGATAATGGTGATTTATAAAAAAAAAGAAATTTTGAAGTTACTCAATAACAAAAAAGGAAACCTAAATCCAATTGAATTCTTATCCGTTTTAAGGTTCACTGGTCAACAATAGGCAGGTTCGACAATTTTGTTTTTTAACTGAAATCAAGAGATTTTGTTATTTAAAAACGATCAAAAACAATTTGAGCGCAAAATATTAATATTTACGTTCGCTATCAGCATTTTAAAAGCAAGGATCGGTGAGACTAGACCAGTGACGTCAGTAGCCATGAACGGTTCGCTCCTGGCCCGCTGTTGCGCTGTATTCACACACATTTTGCAGGGTTACCGTTTTTAGTAAATTTCCTACAAAATTAGTAGATTTTTAAGAAAAATGAGGGTGCTTGATAGAATTTTAGTAGAATTGATTATAGACAGGTGAAAACTGAAATCGATATATTTTTTTATTATAAAAGGATCAAAAAAAATTTGAGCGTAAAATTTTAATATTTACGTCCGCTGTAAAATTCAGTAGATTTTTCAGATTTTAATTTAAAACTATATTTTATCGCTATCTATCTATGGTATATTTAAGACGAGTGTCTCATCGCAGAAAAAATATTTTGTATCATCCAAACGTGACACGTGATTCGCTTAAATAAGTAGTTTGAACAAACGTAAGTATGAGCTCTAGTAGCAGCGTGGAATAGTGCTGGTTAGTGGTGCGAATCCCGCACACAGCATATCTTTTTTTTGCGTTTTATTGTTATATTTTACTTTTCAACCTTATTAAATATTTTTCAATAAACCGTATTCTACCAACATTTCAAGGCTTGACTACCAAAACTAGCCTGTGGATTAAAAAAAATATTTAATATAGTCCATTGAATTTTTTTGAGACTACTAATCGATATCGATTCTCAGTGGTATAATGCGAAATCTTATAAATAAAGGTTGACATGGATCTCGAATACTTAGATTTCCCAATATTCTAACAGTCATTTTTTGTTATTTAAATATTTTTATTGAGCATGAAGAATTGTCCCAAATAATCACTCCGTAACTAATAAAAGAATGAAACAAAGTAAGTTGTAAAACATTAGAGTTTATCAAATGTTTATTGTTTAAGTCATCGAAGAATGAAAATCGTACTAGATAATTTACTTTTTAATTAATCTACTTGTTTGTGCCAGGATAAAGTATTATCCAGAGTAATACCAAATAACTTTACACACTCATTTGTAGAACTCGTAGTAGAAAATTTAAGATTTTGTGTTTTGTCCGAATTAGTTTATTAGTTGAGGTTGTTTGGGTTTTAAATTTAATTAGAAATATTCGTGTACTTTTGGTTGACTATTTGTGGCCCTAGTATTAATTTAAATACTTTCGATACCTTTCGCGATAAATATTGGATACCTAAGTGAAAACAGTGCCTATTGAATCGCCGATTAAGCTGGGTCCCACAAAACAAAACACGTGTAGACCGATTGTGATTTTTATATGAAATGGATGATTGCAAGTAGCTACATAAGAAGAACGATTCGTAAATTGGTCAGTCCTAGAATTACAATATTCGTATATAAATCATCAGAGGGTATCATCAGATATTCTTAAGAGATTTTCTAAAACGATAGTATTTCATTTTATTTTGGTCTTTTCTTTCCTATTTATGGTTAGCAGTTGTTTTTGATGAATGATTGTGTTCTGTATTTACTTATTTCGCTGGAAACTCTTTAACATGTTAATACGAAATGATACCATATATTAATTGGGGTAGGTTTAAAAGATACCCATATTCCACTTTTTCTCAAAGTTGTTATCCCTCATTAGTTTTTTGATGGAATGTCCATCAAATATTCACTCGTTATTTTATCTTCACGTCGAATAACCCAGGAAACTGCTTACAAAGTATCTAAAACAGCCATACACATAAATAACAAATTTTGTTTAAAACCAGCTCAAGATTCTTTAAGACTAACCTAAAGTCCTACAGGCACCGAAGCATACTTATTCGTGTTGAGTTAGGTTTCATTTGTTCGAGATGATAAATAATCTCCATTCTTCTATTCTTTTCCAAAATTTGCCATTCCTCCACACGAGGGCACCGCCTTGAGAGAAAAAATCACAAACCTGAAGCCTATAAATGTTGATCCTAAAACTTCTGATGATTGCTTTGGGAGCTCCAAGTCTTTAACTAAATCATTCAGTTCAAATAGGTTCTTTATTACAATCACATAGTTCGAGATCATCCAGAGAATTTGGAGGAGAAAGGAGAAAAAAGGAGAAATGAGAATATGACGAATAACTGATGTGGTGTTTGCACTTTAGAGAAACAGTCATTACTATGATTTTTTCAACAAGAAAAACTGCTTTTTTACCATTCACCGTCATAGTTTTTTGTATACAGCTTGAACACATTATTTTATGCCAAAATCAACAAAAACACTTTTTTTACAAAATCTGAAACGTTTCTTTGTTACTTTTTAACTGTATAGTTGAATTGGGAACCATGGATTTACAAAAATATTAAAACTCATGATGATGGTAATTTAGTTAACGAAACATACGTAGAGTGTTTAAAAAGTGTAGTTTTGGTTAGTGGTAACGATATTCTTCAAAACAAATGTAGCAGAAATAATCTGGTGAATTGAGATATTGTCTGGAAGGCATTGCTATGAAATCAGCCACGAAACTGTAAAATAAACTTTATTAAACCAGAAACAGGACGTGAATAGTACAAATCAAAGAGAAAAAAATGAAGGAGAATGTGGTACGGTTGAAGGTAGTGGAAAGGAGGATGGTGAGAACAGACACGGAAGGATGTCAGTGAATAGTAAGAGATGGGAGGGAAAGTCGACAAACAGTCACTAATAAGATAGTGATGCAGTTTTAACCATATTAGACTACTTTCGTATTTATAATTTTGTTGAAACTTACTTTAAAAAATACCTAAAACAAGACATTTTAATTTTAACTAAACTGTACGACAGACGGTATATTATGGTACAAAGGAAATCAACTTAGAGGAGCACCAGCCAGAAACATCTCAGATTATTTAGATCTCCATATGTGTTTCTAGAGTGGTATAAGATATTGACAGACTTAAACCCCATTGGGTATAATCACCTCCAGCACACCTGGATCAGTGTCATTAAGATTATGGCAATACTCGTTATTTCACTCTGTATAATTTTTATTTTTCAATTTGTAGAAATATTTGTATTTGTCTTAAAATGTTTTATAAAATTCTTGTCGATTCTATAAGGTAAACGAATGAGTTATGTTTCCTCGCTGGCCGGCGCTAAGATAAAATATGTCAAGAACTGTAAAGACGTCCTCGCATAGAAAATTTAAATTGTCGCCAACGAGTTGAAGGCAAAGTTGAAGTATTGATGGATTTGTCACAAGATCGAGACGAGGGCATGCTTTCAATTATGAAACTCTTACAATATTCATTTTCCCAATACGGAGTCGATAGAAAACTCGAACGCGTAGTCGTGGTTGAACCGTTTCTCTACTGATTTATTAATAATTTGTTTTGAATTATTTCAGAAAGCGGTGAATTAATGGTAATTAACGTCTTCTCAGATAAGCACGAGTGACTTAGGCTATGAGCAAAAAAATCTTTTTTTTTTTTAATAAAGAGCCATAATTAATTGTATAACTAACTGTTAATTTTATTTGTAAGTAGCAATAAATTATTTGTTAATAGGTTTGTAGCTAATATAATTGCTTCAGAATTTCTCAAGGAACATCATTAGACCTAATACTTTTTAATATTTATATGAAACTAGATCGGTTTATTAAATTATTTCATTGCTTTTATTTATATTTTTGTATATTTTTTTTTACTTACAAATACATAAATATTTATTACAAATAAATAAATTCCAGGTACACACATTTATCAATGAGTTAATAAATACAAAGAAAACTCAAGTACACTTATAAAACCAGACAATTATTTAATGAAATGATAGATTACTACAAATTTTATTAAGGTTGTTAACTAGTTTCAGCAAACTGCCATCATGAATCCTAGGATACAAAGTTCTTAGAGCTAGGGGAAGGAAAAGATAGTACAATAGACTAAAAAATTGATATATAAAATTATTTAAAAGGGGGTACATGGTTGGTTTGAAAATAAGAAAATTTTAGGTGTCAACTATTCGTTAAGATACGTTACTGAGTAAACAGGAGTGTATTTAAGACATTTATTTCTAGGGCACCGTCTACCCCTGGAGCTTTTCTCGTTTTCATTTTATGTGCCGCTTGTATCATCTCCAATATGTCGAAACTAGGAGCAGAGACTATTTTATGTACTGGAAAGTAGTGTTGTTTCGCTAAATTCATAGGGAGAGTCTAAGTGAGGTAGCTTTCGCGTAACTATTTTGTAATCATGTCCCCAGATCATTATCTAATTCCAAGCATAAGGCTGCCCATTGTTCCATTTTGGAACTTATTATTAGCCTATGTTATTAACCTACGCAGCTCCGTTCCTGGTCCTTGCCCTGGTAAGATGTCTCCTAATCTTATTAGGAGGCAATATACTCATTCCACTAGCAGGGTTGGTTTTTGCTGTTCCCTGGAGTTTCAATGGTACTGTTTTACCCCTAAGTCCTATTTTCGATTTGTTGGAAGTAGATGTCGATGTGTGGATGTGGAATTAAATAAATCTATGCAGGTTTAATGTCTTGTCTGGTAGTACTGTAACAAAGTTACTTTTTTCCGTATTATTTAAAATATATAAATTAAATCGCGCACGGCACTGGAGTAAAATTAACTTAAAATTGTGAATAAAAGACCAGTCGTACCAGTTGAACCGTCGCCAGGCAGATGGAGACACTCTCGTCTCTGCTTCTTAGACGCCGACGTTTGTATCGAGTAGGGCAATTGATACCGTTGTCGGTAGCTGCAGAGCTGCAGAGGCAGCGAGAAGCCAGACTTGCTGTGGCCGTCCCAATTGGAGCAGCAGTGCAGTCCGTCGACCTTTAGAGATAGGTCAAGTTGAAGCCAACTTCAGTTGTATCCGGAGTCCAGAACCGTCTGTCCGACTACACCACGCCGCCAAGCCAATCGTCCGTTACACACCTTTTCTCCGCCGGATTTTTGGTAATAAATAAAAGCGTTATTTATTATTATTTGTTTCTATTTTAACATCTAAGCAGCTAATACCCAGGTACTCAAACCCAGCAGGGCTAGTAAAGACCGCCCTTCTGACTGCCAGTGATTTTGGTCGATACCATAACGACCCCTGGAGTATTTCTTTCTCCACTGACGCTGCCCGTGCAGTGGCCTTCACACTCTAAACGGAAGGTGGCGCCCGAGGCAATCCGAAACCTGGACTAAGGCGCCAAAGTGACCCGTAACGACCGAAGCGTCGTTGCAGTACAGAACTGATTTTGTTAGAGATTACTTTTGTCACTAGAGTGACATCCAGTATAGAATTCTGTGCATCTCACACAAAGGTGGCAGTTTGTCGAAACTAGTTGCCAACTTTCTTCAATCTCATTAAAATTTGTGGTATTTGAGATAATGGATAACCTTTTGGATTTAATAAATTAATCACTGTTTGAATGAATTTACCATGGAATAAAATAGTTATTTACATATGGATTTTAGAATATTAGAAGATCCTTTTAGAATCCTTCGCTTGGAAAAGGCTCTTCTGTTCCTTTCATCTGTCCACTTCGTCCATAGGGTGTCCTGGGCTGTTAGAGCTGTCCAATCTTCTCCTGGTCTGTCTTCCCTGTAGTGTTTTTATCCTAGACATTATAGTTGGGATTTTAGTTTGGTTGTATATTTGGTTTGAAGGGAATCACCAGAGGAGGTAGAAACATTTCCGGAAGATCCTCCTCTCTGTTACCGTAACGGCGTGCAAGAGAGGAGGAGGAAGGGTGGTCCGATAAACCAAGACAAATTTTCGATTATTTTTTTTTGATTCGCATTAGTAGTATACCTATGCCGGTTCTACGCCACGTCCATCCAGTTCCATCATCAATCCGAAGAAGTAGCCACCCCTAAGCTACCTCTATCGGAAGAGAAGATACCCTTAGAAGAGAATAGCTTAGCCTAGCCTCGTTTAACCACCACTAAACGAAGTAGATAAGGCCTTTAGACCCCAGATAAGGCCTTTTTGACCATGAACAACCCTGAGAGACCAACGACAATGACCAGAAGAGATAGTTGAAGGCGGTACTTTTTGACAGCTTTCGAACAGGTCCAAAACAGCTCGAATAGGTCTTGAACAGCTCTCGAACAGTTTTACAGGGGAAGTCAAAAACTACCGCCTTCAAATATAGCTTCTGGTCATTGTCGTCGTTCTCAGGGTTGTTTTATGGCCAAAAGGGGTTGTTTCATGGCCAAAAGGCCTTATGTGCTTCGTTTAGGGGTATCTTCTCTTCAGATAGGGGTAGCTTAGGGGTGGTTACTTCTTCGGATTGATGATGGAACAAGATGGACGTGGCGCAGAACCGGCATAGGTATACTACTAGCATTCCGTATTTATTTTTGTTTGTTATAATTGTTTGTAGTCCTAATCTTTTTTTACTTTAATGAAGTTTGTCTTACGTGTTGAAACATGATTTTTCAATATTATTTCGACCTTTCTTATCATTCAACAAAGCTTCCCCATCTTTCTCTTCCAAATCAGCAAATGTTTCATCAGTAGGTGCCATAAAAGTAATCGATCTATTATTCTCTTGTAGATTTTTTTCCACTTCAATATCTTTCAAGATGGTCTTTAAGGTAGAATATTTATTGTCGTTGATAATCATTTCCAAGATATTTTGGGTACCAGGATCTTGTTAACTTCATGGATAACTGATCCACAAGTTTTTTCATCGAATCCTACAAGTCCAGCACAGTTTATTGTTGTTCTATTGAGTTGACTTTGTTGGAGAACTCAAATTTTAATTTAGATTTAATAAAAAGAAGAGAGAGAGAAAGAGAGAATATTTACTGTAGAATACAAATTCAATTTAAAATCTTTTCTTTCATCATAAGTTTTTAATTTATCATTATTGTTCATATTACTATGTCAATTATTATTATCAGAATATTTACATTGTGGCCTACAGACTATCCCGTTTATATTTTGACGTGACATGTAGCCGTTTGGGCCTAATTAGTCGCCATGTTGCCATGTTGGGTTAAATGATTGCTCGTTTAAATTAGATGATAGACGTGTAAACCACTAACCTGTAGTTACCTGATGTTTTTCGAACCGTTTCACAACTCACTGTATTATTATGCACTAGACGTGAGTTGTGAATCATTTTTTTATCAGCTAAAATTATTTAAAAAAATATAAATGCAAATTATTAAGAAAAATTAGAAATGGAGTCTTGATTATTATTATTATTGTTACTATGATTTATAATAAAGACAATCTAATAAATTCTCAAACAAAAGCTTGAGCCAAAATCAGATTAAAACTTTTGTGCAGTTATTTCCAGTTCGTGTTTTTAACATCTATCATCGTGAAATTTCTATAATTACATTTGATTTCTTATTGTCTGTTTCTTGCAATTATTCTCGATTCGTTTAACAATAACAATCCCTAGGAACTGGGTCAGTTTCTTTAATAAAATCGATTAATCTTCAAACACTCTTTTCATGGGTTCCGTGATTAGAAAATATAATAGATTAACTGGGGAATCACGCGGACTTCTAATTTCTCTATTTAGGTACGATAGTAATATTTTTAATTGAATAAAATAATTATTTTACTTATTTTTGTATTAATATTGCCGTAACAAATTTCGTGAGAAAATTTCACATCAAACTTTGAACTTAATATCTCTGGCATTTTTTTTAAATTTAAATTAACGGATACACTAAACAGTACATATTTATAATATTAAATGACAATCAATATTATATTTTCTCCACGACCATTACTGAATGTATGAATTCTGAAATCATTTTTAATAATAGAATGTAAACATTCACACTCTAGAGTCTGAATATTTATTCTATAATACTTTCCTCTTATGCATTTTGCATGTATTTTCATTCTTTATCAAGGTAAAGAATGGATTTTCTGTAATCGAAATAAACAATATGGATTGCCCTGGATTTCAAAAGTGTCACTGTCAGATATAAAATGGCGACGGTAATAATTATTTTCAAACAAGTTTTAATTTAAACAAAATAATGAGTGAAAAATCAAGTGAAGTAGATATAGAATTTAAGCCAGAGTCCCCGTTTTCAGCTGTATTTTCAACTCTCTGGGAAAATTATAAATATTGGTCCTACAGTTCCAGGAGGTATACTTTTTTTTGGGAAATTTCCCAATCTTTTTAAATATTTTTTCAAATTTTATAAATGTCAAATAGTTTTTGAGATATTTGCAAAAGACAAACCCCATTTTTTTGTCAGTTAATTTATAAGTTTTGCAATTTTTGCAAGAGGCTCTTGAATTTTTTCAAAAATTATCTATACCTTATTCCGAATCGAATGACACCTCGTTCATATTTTTTGGAGGCGGAGAAAAAAGTTTGACCCAAAAAGCACTTGTTGACTAGGCTAATATGGAAATTCATTTAAAAAAATCAAATATACAGGGTGTTTTTTCAGGGTGATAAAATTTGTGATTTTAATACATTTAACAAGATATGAAGGTCACATTTGTTAAAAAAATCTACAGGGTAGTTTCCAAGTTAAAGAAAATGTTCAAAATGGATAAAACTCTGTTATGAAGAGCCCAATACCGATTAGATATCGGTTTTTTTTAGAATCACAAATTTACACAAAAATTCTAAAGGCAATATTATTATTTTTTTTTATTTTACCTATTTACTCGTTAATCAACCGAACTATTTAAAAAAAATAAATTTATTAAAAGATGAATAATATAACATCATCAGGCCTATGAGCAAAACTAATAAAAAAAGTTTAAAAAATAAAATTGGATCCAAACAGTAAATTATTAAGATTTAGGTATGAAAAAACTAAATTTACAACATCAAAAATATTTAAAAAAAGAAACGAAAAATTATTAAATGTAATAACTCCATTTGATTTTTCCCTACCTAAATTTTCATAATTTACTATTTTCATTAGTGATGTCTTGCTTATAGGCCTGATGATAGTCTTTTAGACCGAAACATGTTGCCGCCTTGACTAATATGTTTATTTATTCATCATTGAATATTATGCCACATTTAAATAATATTTTGTTTTTATAAATTTATTAATTTAATTGAAATGTTAATATTACTAATATTTTTTTCTTTTTTTCAGGTAAGTGCTATTATGAAAAATTAAACTTAAAAGCTTAAAGAAAATTGTAAATTGGTAAGTGAATATTTAATTAAAACAATCAATCAATCCTTGAAAATTATAAATTCTATGATTCTGTGAAGTACTAATATGTTTAAACAAATTTATCATTGATTATAAAAAATTATACAAATTATGCTTTCAGTAGATAGTCTACGTTCGTTCGAACACAGGTATAGGGAATTCAACGTGTTAAAGAGAAAGATGTATAGGAAACTTAGCGTGTCAGAAAGAGAGAGCGCTCTGACGTCACACCGGTCTTTAGATCCCTCAGATGCTCCACCAGAAGCAAAGGGACCTGACAGACCTGAAGTACGTTGGACCCGACCTTCAGGTCCCTCAGATTCGACATGTCTGACAGCACCCTCTGGTGGAGCTGTCAGACCTGATGCATCTGAGGGACCACCGTCATAGCGCTGTCTCTTTCTGAAACGCTGAGTTTCCTTAACATTTCTCTCTAACACTTTGAATTTCCTATACCTGTGGTCGGGCGAACGTAGAGTATCTACTGCTTTTGATAGGAAAATTTGGGAGATTCCTAAAAAAAAATTAACTTTTTTTAAATGCTTAGAAATAAGTATTGTTTTTTTTCAATTGCCAAAAATTGCAGAGTGGCAACATTGTTCTTTAATTATTTGAATGACTTATTGTCAGAACTGACATTTTTTTTTGGTATGCATCATTTTAAATTCCTTTATGATTTAATTAGTTAGCATATCTTTTTATTTTAACATTTTTTATCTATTTGTTAATTTTAAATGGTGTTTTGGGTGCGATGGGTACTTAAAAAAAGTACTGCAAAAGTGGCTAATAATGTACCATACCAGAATTTTCTACCCAATTACATCGAAATCCAGGATACGCACATAAGCTGTATTGCCAAAATGTCTTAAAAGAACTTATTTTAAGATGTACCAGAATGGTTTGGAAATTAAAATTTTATAAAAATGTTTCATTTTTATAGATCTACAAGTGTGAAACATCTTTTTTTTCTTCTATTCTATAATATGAAATAAAAAATCAATACTAAATTTTACTTAAACACGTTAATTTTTATTAACAAAACAACCTATTTACCTACAACATATCCGTAATAATCATTAAAATCAATTCTAATTAACCTTTATTGGATAAGTTGTATCAATAAATCCTAATTAATTTGAGCCTGGACATTTCCAATCTCTTAAATTAATCGAATATATTTAAATTCAAATGCTACCTTTTATGTATCCCATGAAAAAACCCATTTACCCACATTAAACAAGAGATATATACAATAAAGTTATTACAACATTTATAATGATATAACATCGCTAATCAACAGTTAATTTGTTCCAAGTTTGAATGAAAAATTAAGACAATAACTTACGGTAGCTGAATTAAAAAAATTAATAATAATATTGCAAATTATTGACTATAACCGAAACTACATTGATATTATCAGTTGATAAACTGTGAAAGTAACTTGAGAGAAGGTAACAAAATAGTAAATAAGAGTTTAATTTAACCAATTTCACGCTATCATCTTTATACCGTTTCTCACGAAGTAGAAAATTAGTATTTTGCACTTTAATAGATGTTTACAGATAATAAAATTTCTGGTGTCTATGTACAAAAACGTTTATTTTTTTTAATAAAATTGCAGATTGTAAGTAAAAATAGATACAGATTAAAATTATCTATTTGCAACAAGCAATTTGTATTGACAGTTTTGAAGCAAGTAGTTATCGCCAGAGTTGATTTTGATTTTTCTTTTTAAAATTCGTTAAAAATTGAATGTTGTCGGTTCGTGATTAAATTTTAATAAGTGTAAATATAAAGTGGAATTCGACTATTAAATATTATTTTTAATTTTATATATTGATTAATAAAAAATGATACGAATCATAATATCTTTGAATCTCACCCTCTCCGTAATGGGGGTATACTGAGCATGCGCATTTGAAATTGTCTTGCACTTTTGGCATCACTTTCGTGTCATTGAATTGGCATTACAGATTCAGTATATATAGAGTTTAACTATCCTTTCTCTCTCTCAATCATAAAATGGATGAGACGGAATTATGACGTCATTAACGTATTTCTTAACAAATTAATTTTTCATTGTCAAAATGCGTTCCCGGTATAATGAGAAAGAGCAAAATTTAATGTTGAAGTTGATTAATTACTGCTTCCTTTTACCGTTAAGTGCAGTCTGCAACGTTTGGGTTCACCCCAAAAATCGTATAATACATTTTTTTCTCCATTTAATCACGATTATGACGTAACGGCAGAGGATAATTAAACAAACTCTAGTATGATTTCTATGTCTTTATCGCTGCGTGGTTTGTGACGTCATAAAATAGCAGATTCTATTTAACTGAAGTAGTGACGTGCATGTTTTTGATCCTTAAATAACGCAATTTCAATTTCGCTTAATTTCAAACATTTCTGAAGAATAAATTCATCTTTTGACCAAGAAATATATTCAATGCAGGCCAAAAACGTCATAGAACGAAATAGTGCCAGTTTTTGTCTGTTTTTCAATAGTTCGTGCTCTAGTGCCACTCCAGAGCTGATAGTGCCACTAACAATCCATTAAAGACGTGTGTAATCTTATATCGGATGAAGTAAATTCCATTTTTTAAGGGCGGAAATATTATTTATATTTTCAATTTATTAACGAGCTTCACGTTACATCATAACTAAAATTTGTTGGTTTATTTTTTCCTTTTGTGCTGTTCGATTTTCCAGCTGCTTGGGATTTTCTCCTAACTCGTTGCTAGTTTTAGACTGAATAAAAAATGCAACTATGGGGACCGAATTCTGGATTTCAAATATGACAGTTACACATTTGAATGTTCAGCATGCATTGCTACCAACTTTATTGTTTTTATCCTAAAAAAATGCATAGTTGCCAATATATTAAAAGAAAAATTCGTCCAATGTGTAACATGGCGACAATGAAGGGGCTTCAGTGTATCTCATAATTGTTCAAGTGATTTGGCATCAAGGAGAGAATTATTTCTAAAGAGTGCCATTTATTTATTTCTCTCTTCTGAATTTGATATTTGTATAAGTCCTTCTTTTTTTAAGGGGAATTGGAATTTCCTTTTCATCGGGAAAATATTATAGTATAAATAATTTTTTTCATATTAGTCTTTCTTTATGGCGTCTTTTTCTGTACATTTAAGGAACTAATTTGTCGAATCAAAACTACATTTGGACCTAAAAATTAAAAGTAAACACCCCCGTTAGTAAAAACAAACATGCATTACAAATAAAATTAATTGGATTAAAAATTTAGTTATTAAGAGAATTTTAAAGTTATCCAGGAATATTTTAATAGGGATGATAGAAATGAGAAATTAAATGAAGCTATTCAAAACCAATCAAATCAATACATTTACATAAAATAAATAAAATCTATAATAAAATAATAATAATTTGAATTAGTATAATTTTAAAATTAACATTAAGAATTTAGAAAGTAATCATAAAAATGTAACAATAATATAGAAACATTTATTTAATTTTATTGACGTAAATATTTGTAAAACGATAGTGATTTTATAAAAGGTAAAAAAAAACAAAAGAAAGCAAGGCCAAATTAATACCTCTTCTCTGCCCGGAGGCCAAAATAAGACTTCTTCTCTGCCCGGAGGTCAAAATAAGATTTCTCTGCTCGGAAGCCAAACTGGAACTTTTTCTCAGCCCGGAGACTAAATAATTCTCAGACCGGAGACTAAACTTAAATTTCTTCTCTGTCCAAAAGCCAAACTAAGACTTCTTTTTTGCCAGGAGGCCAAACTAAGACTTCTTTTTCGCTCGGAGGCCAAAGTAAAACTTCTTCTCGGTCCGGAGTCTAAAATCATACTAATTCTCAAACCTGAGACTAAACTAAGACTTGGTGGCGAGATTTTCCGTGTTTTCCTACGCCTATAGCCAAATGACGCCATCAGTCCTCAAATAATAATAATAGCCGTCCTTTCCCCACACAAGCCATTGGCTTTCTGAGGTTCACTCGTAAGGAGGTGAAACGTAGGGCGAGTATTATTATTATCTCTGTCCAAAGGTAAAATGAAGAATTCTGCTCTGCTCGGAGGCCAAACTAAGACCTCTTTTCTGCCCGGAGTCAAAACAAAGATTTCTTCTCTATCCGGAGGCTAAAATGATACTATTTCTCAGACCGGAGATTAAACTAAAACTTTTTCTCTGCCTAAAGGGCTAAACTAAGATTTTTTCTTTTTCTGATGACCAAATACAGACTTCTTTTCTGCCCGGAGGCCAAAGTAGGACTTGTTATCTGCTTGATGGCCAAACTAAGACTTCCTCTTGGTCCGGAGTCCAAAATCATACTAATTCTCAGACCTGAGACCAAACTAAGACTTCATCTCTGCCCAAAGTTCAAACGAAGACTTTTCTCTACTCGGAGGCCAAACCGGTACTTATTTTCTGCCCGACGTCAAAACAAAGATTTCTTCTCTGTTCAGAGTCTAAAATAAAACTACGTCTCAGATCGGAGACTAAACTAAAACTTTTTCTCTGCCTAAAGGGCTAAACTAAGATCTTTTCTTTGTCTAAAGGACAAACACAGACTTCTTTTCTGCCCGGAGGTCAAAGTAAGACTTCTTTTCTGCTCGGAAACCAAACTAAAACTTCTTCTCGGCCCGGAGTTCAAAATCATACTACTTTTCAGACCTGAGACTACACTAAGACTTCATCTCTACCCAAAGTTCAAACAAAGACTTTTTCTCTGTTTGGAGGCCAAACTGGGACTTCTTTTCTGCCCGAAGTCAAAACAAAGATTTCTTCTTTGTCCATAGGCTAAAATAATAATACTTCTCAGATCGGAGACTAAACTAAAACTTTTTCTCTGCCTAAAGGGCTAAACTAAGACTTTTTCGTTGTCTGAAGGATAAACGCAGACTTATTTTCTGCCAGGAGGCTAAACTAAGACTTCTTTTCTACTCGGAGGCGAAACTAAGATTTCTTTTCGGCCCAAAGTCCAAAATCATACTATTTTTCAGACCTGAGACTACACTAAGACTTCATCTCTGCCCATAGTTCAATTGAAGACTTTTTCTCTGCTCGGAGGCCAAACTGGGACTTCTTTTCTGCCCGAAGTCAAAACAAAGATTTCTTCTCTATCCGGAGGCTAAAATAATACTATTTCTTTGACCGGAGATTTAACTAAAACTTTTTCTCAGCCTAAAGGGCTAAACTAAGATTTTTTCTTTGTCTGAAGGCCAAACACAGACTTATTTTCTGCCCGGAGGCCAAAGTAAGACTTCTTTTCTGCTCGGAGGCCAAACTAAGATTTCTTTTCGGCAAAAAGTCCAAAATCATACTACTTTTCAGACATGAGACTACACTAAGATTTCATCTCTGCCCATAGTTCAAACGAAGACTTTTTCTCTGCTCGGAGGCCAAACCGGGACTTCTTTTCTGCCCGACGTCAAAACAAAGATTTCTTTTCTTTCCGGAGGTTAAATTAATACCAGTTCGCAGACCGGAGACTAAAATAAAACTTATTTTCTGTCTAAAGGGCCAAACTAAGAATTTTTCTTTGTCTGAAGGCCAAACACAGACTTCTTTTCTGCCCAGAGGCCAAAGTAAGTACATCGTAAAAAAATGACATTCATTATAATAATTGTGAGAAAAATAATTTCATAGACAGACACGTTATGAAGTATCAGATCAGCCGTTTTAAATTTTGTAAACTTGGTCAAATAAAAGTAAAAAAAAAATCAAAAATAAAATACTTATCTTGACTAAATTAACACATTCCACAATAATTATCTATAAATTATTCCTGGATTATAATTCAAATGTTGTATCCATAAATACTTTAATTTGGTTAAAAAAAATAAACCAGTAGAGAAATACCACTGGCAACTTACAGGTAGTTGTGAGTGTTATAAAACGCAGGAAAACGAATTTCAATCAGCTGATTTACACCAGAGAGAGAGAGAAAGAGAGATCGTGAATACAGGGTAGGAGAGAGATATTTTAATATTAATTTGTTCGTAAAAATCGTTTAAGATTAGTAGAAGGAACGTACCAGGACCGCATTTAGTTTTAGGTTGTTTATAATTTTATGATTAGGTTAATAATATCTGATCAGATATTAATTTAATTATTTACTTAAATTTTGTAGAAGTTCAATTAATTAATATATAAAATAATAATAAAAAAAACATTACAATATATGCATAAGGAATTATTTTATAGATTTTAAGCAAATTGAACTTCAGGGAACCCCACAGCTAATTTTGTTACGTATATGTACCTATTTATTTGCCTTTTTTATTATAAAACATTAAACTGATAATTTTATTCGTTTCTTAATTCAATAACGTCTCATTTTAATTATACCAATTATATTTGCAACATAAACTTAATACTTTTTGTAACTCGAAATCCTTTTAATATCATATTTTGTTCAACTCTCAATTGACCAATTATATTACAAGTTACGACTGATATAAAATTATTCTAACAAAGTTAATTAGTTTACAGGTTTCTTACTAATTAACATTCTGGCATCAATTGCTACAATTCCATAATTAAAATGGTATTTCACATGTACCAACTAGCTAGTTAAATTTATTAAAATATATCGGTAATAAGTGATTTTTTTTATTTATAATCAACGTATGCTATATTAAATACCAACACATTTCGAAAACTGTTATTTCAATATCATTCACTTTAGTTTGAAGCTAAAGGACTAGGACACGCATATTTTGGAAAAAATTCTTTTTGGTAAAAATATTTGAATTTTTTGATCCCAAGTAAAGATCTCCATTGGTCCAACTCCATCGTATGACTAGATTCGGCGCTAGAGGGCGCATGTATTTTTGAGAATATGAGTCTCATGATTTGTATTAATCCAAATAGTTAATTGGCGTTTCGTGCGGCTGTAAGTTTTTAAGATTTGAAAAAAATATGCAACTGGAATTTTAATCATATTTATTCAACGTGTTAAACCGTTTGATAACGTATCTCTAGCAATTTTCATAAAATAATCCAATTTTTCTTAGATTAATTATAATTTTTTAAAAATTAACCTTCCAGTTACTAAAATATTATTCCATACAATAATTCGTACGTGTTTATATAAATAAAAATCAACTTATCCAGAAAATCGTGATATGTATTACTATAACGGATTCAAATAATGACATCACAGGCACATCACTTAGTTGTAGACGTTTCCACGTATTTTAAAGTACTGTGAGAGATCTTAAAAACTTCTAATATATTCCATGAATGTCCATATAAAAAATGTGATTGATATACAACGTGCATAAGAGCCATTCTATTTGAATAGCAATGAGAGACACGAAATGATATCTATCACTCAGCTACATTTTCGCAATTCTAAAAACCTTATAAAATAGCAAAATAGATAAAACTATAAAAAAAGCTCTTTTTTGAATTCTCTAAGTTTGTTTGTGTTTAAAATTTTGACTACAGATTTATGTTTAGCATAAAAAAGTATACAAAAAATAAAAGTTACATAAGGAACAGTTTATGTCTATAAAGACAAAAAAGTTATAGGGGCTGAAGTTCTAAAATTTGTCATTTTTTTTATAAAAATCAATTCATTTTAGCAAAGCTGAAACTAAAATATATTACATTATTTGTCAGTAGATAGAACGTTCTTTAACTTTAACGGTTCTGTAACTAACGACAATGACATTCAAGTTCTTTTAGCAAAGCTGATGGTAAGTTATATATTACACAAAAAACATTCAGCTGGTGGAAAGTTCTTCATTTAATAAGAAATTTTTGGGAAAATCTTTAAAAAATCATCTAAAAGTCCTAGATTTTTTTTAAATTCTTAAAAATCCTTGATAAGTTGATTGAAATTCTTGCAAAAATCGTCTAAAAACCCATAAAATTTTTTTGAAAATTTATAAAAATCCTTGAAACTTAATTTAATAAGTTCATGGAAATTCCACCAAAAATTATTGAAAAATCCTTTAAAAATTCTTGAATAAACTTTTCAAAATCTTTAAAAAAACCGTCGAAAAACACTCGAAAATGTTTTGAAAATTTATAAAAATCCTTGAAATTAATTCAATAAGTTCATGGAAATTCCTCCAAAAGTCCTTGAAAAATCTTTAAAAAATCGTCGAAAAACAATTGAAAAATTTTTGAAAATTTATGAACATCCTTGAAAGTTCATGGAAATGCCTCCAAAAATCCTTAAAAAAAACATTACAAAAATCTAGAATACACTTTTCAAAATCTTTAAAAAATCGTCGAAAACCCCTTGAAAAAAATTTTTGAAATTTTATAAAAATCCTTGAAACTTAATTGAATAAGTTCAGGTAAATTCCTTGAAAAATCGTTGAAAAATGCTTAAAAAATTCTTGAATAAACTTTTCAAAACGTTGAAAAAACTTTTTAAAACTTTTAAAAAATCGTAGAAAATCCCCTAAAGAATTTTTGAAGATTTCAAAAAATCCTTGAAACTTAATTGGAAATTCCAAGACCGTTAAGAAATCCTAAAAAAAATTATGAAAAACTTTTCAAAGCTTTTAAAAATCGTCCAAAAGTCCTTGAAATATTTTTGAAAATTTCTAAAAATCCTTGAGACTTAATTGAATAAGTTCATGCAAATTCTTTAAAAAATCTGTAAAAAATACTTGAAAAAACTATATAAAACCTTTAAAAAATCTTAGAAAAGCCCTAAAGAATTTTTGAAAATTTCAAAAATCCTTGAAACTTAATTTCATAAGTTCATGGAAATTCCTTCAAAGATCGTTGTGAAATCCTTAAAAAATTATTGAAAAAACTTTTCAAAACCTTTCAAAAATCGTCAAAAAGTCCTTTTAAATATTTTTGAAAATTTCTAAACATCCCTGAAACTTAATTAAATAAGTTCATGCAAAATCCTTCAAAAATTTTTGAGAAATCTTTAAAAAATACTTGAAAAAACTTTTTAAAACCTGTAATAAATCGTAGAAAAACCCCTAAAGAATTTTTGAAAATTTCAAAAAATCTTTGAAATTTAATTGGATAAGTTCATGGAAATTCCTCCAAAGATTGTTGAGAAATCCTAAAAAAATTCTTGAATAAACTTTTCAAAACCTTTAAAAAATTCTCAAAAAGTCCTTGAAATTTTTTTGAAAATTTCTAAAAATCCTTGAAACTTAATTGGATAAGTTCATGGAAAATCCTCCAAAGATTGTTGAGAAATCTTAAAAAATTCTGGAATAAACTTTTCAAAACCTTTAAAAAATTCTCAAAAAGTCCTTGAAATTTTTTTGAAAATTTCTTAAATTCCTTGAAACCTAATTAAATAAGTGCATTCAAATTCTTCCAAAAATTTTAGAGAAATCTTTAAAAAATGCTTGAAAAAACTTTTGAACCTTAAAAAATCGTAGAAAAGCGCCTAAAGAATTTTTGAAAATTTCAAAAAATCCTTGAAACAATTGGATACGTTCATGGAAATTCTTCCAAAAATCTTTGAACAATGCTTAAAAAATTCTTGAATAAACTTGTCAAAATATTTAGAAAATCGTCCAATTTTTTTGAAAATTTCCAAAAAATTCTTGAAACTTAATTGAATAAGTTCATGCAAATTCCTTCAAAAATTTTAGAGAAATCTTTAAGAAATACTTGAAAACACTTTTAAAAATCGTTAAAAAAATCGTAGAAAAGCCTCTAAAGAATTTTTGAAAATTTCAAAAAAATTCTTGAAACTTAATTGGATAAGTTCATGGAAATTCCTCCAAAGATCGTTGAGAAATTCTTAAAAAATTCTTGTAAAAACTTTTCAAAACCTTTAAAAAATCGTCAAAAAGTCCTTGAAATATTTTTGAAAATTTCTAAAAATCCTTGAAACTTAATTGAATAAGTTCATGCAAATTCATCAAAAAAATTTTAAAAAATCTTTAAAAAATTAAAGTTATTTATTTTTTGTAAATTTATTATTATTTATTCGTTAAAGATGAATGTTTTTGTGGATTATTTATCGCAAATAATAAAAAAATACTTATTTAGGTTAACTAGTCTTCATTAAAACTAAATTACATTAAAAAAAAATTGTTTCAATTTTGGTCTCTCACAATTCACACCATTTCAGAATTCAAACTCAAAATTTTAGAAGAAAAAAAAACATTTTACCGAAAATTAATTTTTTTGTGCTATTTGCAAATACAGAATCTATTTTATAGAAAAATCTGATATCCAGGGTTTTGTTTTTGGGTCGGAATATTTTATCATATTTTTTTTTAATCCCGACCTGGATTTCTTTTATTGTAATTGATCGATTAGGCACTTTAAACAAAATATGCCCGCCAAATATCGTGAAAATATACAGTGTAGTTAGAAAGTTATGAATCATCCAAGAAATTGACAAAATAGATAAAACACCCTGTATCTGGTTATTAAAGTAGTTAGACCCATTAAGTATGTGATTTTTGAGGTCGCCTAGGTGTCCCCTGTCTGCAGTTACCGTATGTCACTTTCACAATGAAACACCCTGTATTAAAATTAGCTTTGCTAAAATTACTCATCGAAAAGTGCAGCTGACTATTATTTGTGTAAAATTTCAGATTTGGATTCAGCCCAAAAAAGTAAACAAAAAATTGTATTACTAAAATTTTTACAACTTTAAAATTTGTAACATTTACTTCTTATTTGTTTAAATTTTAAAATTCTGATTTAGATTTAATATAAAAAAGTAAACAAAAAATTTTATTATGAAAAGTTTGTGCCCTATTAAAACAATAAAGTCTAAAATTTTAAGTTCGTCTTGGCAATGCTATCTTGCTCATTCTCAACTGGTTACTAAAATACCTACAAGGAAGTAGTTCTGTTGTGAATTAACGAATATGCAAATCATCGCCACTTTTCCGTGACTGCGATAATTACTTTCTTATGGTTTAATAATTTCTGAAAGCTTAATTGAAATGATTGAAATGGACGGATCATACAAACGCAATTATCAAGTTGGAATTTTTGATATTTATGTTATTTCCTTCTTTATTCATTAGTATTCCTGTTAAGAGAATTTCATGCACTGTGAAATTTGTTTCAAATGATTTTACACATTGCGCATATCAGAAATGTTAATCAATTTGATTGAAGAAATAACAAAAATAAAAATATATACAGTGTGTCCCAAAAAAAAATTTCACTACATAGAAAACTTTTTTATTATTGATTTTTTAATAACATTTTTCTATATTTTTTATAATAAGGACACTTTATTTTTGAACTATATTCATATTTTCTCACTTCCCTTTCTTGTGTTTTAAGTAAGTGGCCAAATTTTATTAGAAATATTTTTTTTAATCAATTTTCTATATAGAAAAAAGTTTTTGAAAAACACTATAATTTTTTACTAATTTAATTTAAAAATTATTAATTTTTTTCAATTAATATTTTTCTATATTTATTAAAACATGGACACTTTCCTCTTGAACTTTATTCATATTTTCTGACTTTGCTTTTTTGGAACTTAGATGGCATAAAATGTAGCCTAACGAAAAAGCGCGTCCAGATTGTTTTTGTTTTAATTAATAGGTAAATATAGAAAAATAAGGAAAAACAGCGAAAATAGGGAAAATAGGAAAAATGAAGGGAGATATTGAAAATAAATCAAAATAGAGATAGATGAAAACATAGGGAAAATGGAGAAAAAAAGGAAAAAATAGGTAAAATAAAAAAATGGGAAAATAAAGTAAATAGGGAAAAAATAGGGGAAAATTGGGACAAATAGGAAAAACAATGTAAAATAGTGCAAAATAGGAAAAAAGGAAAAAATAATAAAAAACAGGGAAAAAACGGGAAAAAATTGAAAAAAGGGAAAAGTAGAGAAAAACGGGGAACTATTGGAGAACTGGGAAAAAATGAAAAAATGGAAAAAATTGGAAAAACTTGGAAAAAATGAAAAATTCGAAGTAATCGAAAAAATCGAGACAAATCAAAAAATAAATTCGTGAAAAAAAAACAAAAAAAAATTGAAATAGACCGGATAAAATTGAAAAAAAATCGAAGAAATCGAGTAAAATCGAAAAAAATTGAGAAGTTTCAAAAAACTGGAAAATCCATGAAAAATCGAAAAAAATCGAAAAATAAAAAATGGAAAAATTTGAAAAATGGAGAAATTACGAAAATAGGGAAGCATAAGGTAATATAGGGGAAAATAGGGAAAAATTTGAATAATTCGAAAAAAATTGGAAATAAAATAAAAAAAAATTGAAAAATCGAGACATTTCAAAAAAATCGAATAAATCGGAAAAAATGGAAAAAAATTGATAAATTCGTACAATTTTGAAACGATGGGTAAAAATCGAATAAAAAATCGAAGAATCGAGCAAAATCGAAAAAAATCTAGAAACAAAAAAAAAACTGAAAAATTCAGTAAAAATCGGAAACAACCGGAAAAAATGGCAAACATTGGAAAAATTGGAAAAATAGAGAAGTGAGGAAAACGTGGGAAATACAAAAGAAAATAGGGAAAAATTGGAAAAAGTTGGAAAAACCAAAAAACCGAAATATTAAAAAAATTCGAAAAAAAAATGGAAAAAATTGGAAAAAACTGGAAAAATCGAGAAATTATGAAAATAGGGAAACATTTGAAAAATCGAATAAATCCAGCAGGAAAAAATGGAAAATAAATTGAGAAATTCTAGAAAATTGAAATGATCGGTAAAAATGGAAAAATCGAAGAAATCGAGTAAAATAAAGAAACTTAAATAAAAATCTGAAAAATTCAGTAAAAATCGGAAACAATCGGAAAAAATTGGAAAAATAGAGAAGTGAGGAAAAAATAGGGAAACTTGGGAAATACAGGAGAAAATAGGGAAAAATTGGAAAAAATTGGAAAAAGTTATAAAAACCAAAAAACCCAAAAATTAAAAAAAAATCAAGAAAAATTCGAAAAAAAAATTGGAAAAAAACTGGAATAATTCAGAAATTATGAAAATAGGGAAACAAGTGGTAATATAGGGTAAAATATGGGAAAATTCAGAAAAAAATTGGAAAAAATGAAAAATTCGAAGAAATGGAAAAAATCGAAACATTTGAAAAAATCAAATAAATCCATGAAAAATTGAAAAAAAAAATGAGAAATTCTAGAAAATTGAAATGATCGGTAAAAAATGGAAAAATCGATGAAATCGAGTAAAATCGAGAAAATCAAGAAAGTTAAATAAAAATCTGAAAAATTCAGTAAAAATCGAACACACGAAAAAAAATGGAAAAAATTGGAAAAGTAGAGAAATGAGGAAAAAAGAGGAAAACATGGGAAATACAGGGGAAAATAGGGAACAATTAGAAAAAAGTCGAAAAATCGAAAAACCGAAAAATAAGTAAACCAATTGAAAAAATTGAGACATTTCAAATAAATCGAATAAATCGGAAAAAATGGAAAACAATTGATAAATTCGGAAAAATTGAGAAACGATCGGTAACAATCGAATAAAAAATCGAAGAATCGAGCAAAATCGAAAAAATCGAGAAACTTAAAAGAAAAATATGAAAAATTCAGTAAAAATCGGAAACAATCGGAAAAAATTGGAAAAATAGAGAAGTGAGGAAAAAATAGGGAAACTTAGGAAATACAGGAGAAAATAGGGAAAAAATTGGAAAAAGTTGGAAAAACCAAAAAACCCAAAAATTAAAAAAAAATCAAGAAAAATTCGAAAGAAAAATTGGAAAAAATTGGAAAAAACTGGAAAAATTCAGAAATTATGAAAATACGGAAACAAGTGGTAATATAGGGTAAAATATGGGAAAATTCAGAAAAAAATTGGGAAAAAATGAAAAAATCGAAGAATTTCAAAAAAATCGAAACATTTGAAAAAATCAAATAAATCCATGAAAATTTGAAAAAAAATGAGAAATTCTAGAAAATTGAAATGATCGGTAAAAAATGGAAAAATCGATGAAATCGAGTAAAATCGATAAAATCAAGAAAGTTAAATAAAAATCTGAAAAATTCAGTAAAAATCGAAAACACACGAAAAAAAATGGAAAAAATTGGAAAAGTGGAGAAATGAGGAAAAAAGAGGAAAACATGGGAAATACAGGGGAAAATAGGGAACAATTAGAAAAAATTGGAAAAATCGAAAAACCGAAAAATTAAAAAAAAATCTAAAAAATCCCGAAAAAATCGAAAAAAAAAATGGAAGAAATTGGAAAAAGAGAGAGAGGGAAAGAGAGACTAAAAATGGAGAAATGAGGAAAAAAGAGGAAAACATGGGAAATACAGGGGAAAATAGGGAACAATTAGAAAAAATTGGAAAAATCGAAAAACCGAAAAATAAAAAAAAAATCTGAATAATCCCGAAAAAATCGAAAAAAAAATGGAAGAAATTGGAAAAAATTGGAAAAAGAGACAGAGGGAAAGAGAGACTAAATCACATAATTAACTTAATTCCTGACCGGGGTCAAATTTTATTAGAAATACTTTTTTTTAATCAATTTTCTATATGAAAAACACTTTAAAATTGTTAATTTACACCCAGAATTTAACTTAAATAAGAAATATTGATCACGTTGTATTTTAATAGTAAGAAATAAAAATAACTTAAACAATGAAGACAACATCTTTTATTTCTTCTTGGAATAAAAGGTATTTCTTTAATTGTTAGGTATTCGGTCGTCTGCGAGATGTTAAATAAAATAAAGTCTGGGCTCTAAATCCGTGAGCCGACTAGTTGAAAACAATCTGACGGTTTATCGGATCTGTCACCGAATTCTTTCTGGCCCTCATCACCACCTCAATAATCCTCGACTACCCGAAAATAAGTCTTCGATAATTAATGACTTGTGGCTTTATCTTTTCGACTTGAATTCGATCGGGGTTCCTTTAATAATCAACGTCAGCTTTTACAATGAGTTTAATTGATAGGCTATAACCGTTCTCTTTCTTTCGGTTTTTCGAACTCGGACCTCTATAAAAAAAAAGAGAAAATGAAAGTTATTGTGGCGAGACTATGGAGATTTTTTATGGGATTAGTTTGGTGGGTCAAGTCTATAATATTTGATTTTTGATGAAATTTTTACAAAAAAATTTAAAACATAAATTACGTAATGTATTTAACACAAACTTTTTGAACTGCACTTTTTGGTTTACTTTTGTTTTCTTAATTCAAATTTGAAACTAAAATTTTAAATTTTACACAAATCAGGAAAAAATTTCAGAATTTTTTAAAACTTCAAATCCCTATAACAATTTTTTTCTTGAGGCCCACACACCACGTGACTTTTGTGTTTGCCGGTTAGAGAATTGCCCAAGGAAAATGTGCTTCTATTCTAATAAATTGGGTGTAAAAATTTTTTTTAGTATTTTCCGGTTAATGTTAAATAATCCTACCTTCCAGTCCAATTTTTTCTGCGCAGAACAGGGTAGAGCGCCATAAAACATAATTATTCGTATTTGGACGAGAACTCGCCTAATATAGCAAATAAAAATATGCGGTTTTTTTCATGATATTTAAAATATTTATGAGTAGAGCGCGTCTGTGCTACAATTTTCAAATTTCTCTTGAGAAAAAAGTTGATAGTCGTATCACTTTTACTAAAATTATTTTAAAAAAAGTGCCACAGATGCGCTCTAAAGAATTAACTACAGAATCGATCGGTGAAAACCGCAGCTTCCTATCTTTAATATTAACGGAGCGCTGGTCCAAAAACGATTTCAGGCAAGATAAAATATGGTATTGGCGCCTCTTAATACCCACAAACTTTCATTTACTTTTTTTTATGCTGAATCCAAATATAAAATTAGAATTTTTAATTTTACAAAAATCAGGAAAAATTTTAGCAAATTTTAAAATAGTCCAAGAGCTTGTCAACCCTTTTAACATTTTAACTGCGAGCAAAATTTTGTAGCGGGACAAAAATATTGAAAAATATATTAAAACATTTTGGCATTAATTGAATTTTGAGTTAATTTAAATAAAATATCAATAAACTTGATGTAATATAATTTTCAAAAATTTAAAAACTAAAGTGAATTTTAAGAAATTCAAAAATTTCGTAAAAAAATATATCTCAAAATTCCAAAATTTAAAACAATAAATAAATAAAAATGTGTAGAAATTCAAAGATATATGTAAAATCTCAAACGTATATCAAAAATTTGAAATATTGCAATTTTTTTCGAAAATATCAAAAATTTCATTAAGTTAAAAATTTCTAAAATATATCGAAAATTTCAAAAAACATTAAAAAACAATTCGAAAATTTTAAAAATATATTAAATTTCTAATAATTTGAAATTTTGCATTTTTTTTCGAAAATTTCAAATGGTACAGATGTCAAAATATTCAAATTTTTTAAAATTTTAAAAAACATAAAATTATTTATCTAAAAATATTTCAAAAATTTTAAGAATTTTAAACGTTTCAAAAATGTCAAAAGTTTGAAAAAACAATTAATCGAAATTTTCAAAAATTTATCAAAAATTTGAAACGGTGCAATTTTTTTTGAAATTTTCAAAAATTTTAAAAAGCAAAATTTTTAAATTATTTAAAAATTTCTAAAATATATCGAAAATTTCAAAAAACAAAATTATTCATCTAATTAAAAATATTTAAAAAATTTCAAGAATTTTGAACATTTCAAAAATGTAAGTTTGAAAAACAAAAATTTTCAAAAATGGATCAAAAATTTGAAATTTTGCAATTTTTTTTTGAAAATTTCAAATATTTCAAAAAGTAAAAATTTTAAAACATTTAAAAATTTCTAAAATATATCGAAAATTTCAAAAAACAAAATTTTTCATTTAATTTAAAATATTTAAAAAATTTCAATGTTAAAAATTTCAAAAAACAAGAAATTATTCGAATTTTCAAAAATATATCAAAAATTTAAAAAAATTTGAAAGTGCAATTTTTTTTTAAATTTTCAAAAATTTCAATAAATATAAAATTATTCGATTAATTAAAAATATTTCAAGATTTTTAAACATTTCAAAAATGTAAAAAGTTTCAAAAAACCAAAATTATTCGAAATTCTCAATAATATATCAAAAATTTCAAAAATTTGAAAAATTATAATTTTTTTTTGAAAAAAATTTCAAAAAGTAAAAATTTCAAGAATTTTAAACGTTTTAAAAATGTTAAAAGTTTCAAAAAACAAGAAATCACTCGTAATTTTCAAAAATATATCAAAAATTTGAAATAGTGCAATTTTTTTGAAAATTTCAAAAATTTAAAAATTTCTAAAATATATCAAAAATTTCAAAAAATATAAAATTATTCATCTAATCAAAAATATTTAAAAAATTTCAAGAATATCAGAAGTTTGAAAAAACAAAAAATTATTCAAAATTTTCAAAAATATATCAAAAAATTCAAAATTTTGAAATACATCAATTTTTTTTGAAAATTTGAAAAATATATCAAAAATTTCAAAATATTTAAAAAATCCTAAAATATATCAAGTATTTCAAAAAACATAAAATAATTCACCTAATTAAAATATTTTAAAAAATTTCAAGAATTTTAAACGTTTCAAAAATGTCAAAAGTGTGAACAGACAAAAAATTATTTGAAATTTTCAAAAATATATCAAAAATTTCAAAAATTTTAATTTATGCAATTTTTTTTTAAACTCAAAAAGTAAAAATTTCAAAATATTTAAAAATTTCGAAAATTAAAAATTTCAAAATATTTAAAATTTTCTAAAATATATGGAAAATTTCAAAAAACAAAATTAATTATCCAATTATAAATATTTCGAGAATTTGAAACATTTTAAAAATGTCAACGAGTTTCAAAATATTAAAAAGTTATTCTAAAATTTCAAAAATATATTAAAAATTTGTAACAATTTGAAATTTTTCAATTTTTTTAAAAAATTTCAAAAAGTACAGATGTCAAAATATTCAAAATTTCTTAAAATATATGGAAAATTTTAAAAAACCTAAAATTATTCATCTAATTAAAAATATTTCAAAAATTTCAAGAATTTCAAACATTTCAAAAAAATAGTTTCAAGAAACAAAAAATTATTCGAAATTTTCAAAAATATGTCAAAAATTAAAATTTTTTGAAATATTGCAATTTTCTTTAAAAATTTCAAAAATTTCAGAAATTAAATATTTTAAAATATTTATAAATTTCTAAAATATATCGAAAATTTCAAAAAACAAAATTATTCATCTAATTAAAAATATTTCAAAAATTTCAAAAAACAAGATATTCGAATTTTCAAAAATATATCAAAAATTTAAAAAAAATTGAAAGAGTGCAATTTTAAACATTTCAAAAATGTCAAAAGTTTCAAAAAACATTAAAAAACTATTCGAAAATTTCAAAAATATATTAAAAATTTCTAACAACTTGAAATTTTGCAATTTTTTTCGAAAATTTCAAAAATTTCAATAAGTACAGATGTCAAAATTTTCTAAAATATATCGAAAATTTAAAAAAAAAACTTACTTAAATTTAAAAAACAGATCGAGTTTACAAAAATAGAAAACTTTTCATTTTTAAATTCAAAAAATTTCTGTTGGCAAAACAAAAAACACTTATTTTTCCATTTCTATATTATCCTTCCTATTTTCGTTCTCTATTTAATTTCATTTCTTCTTCTCTCTATTTTTCTCATTTTTCTGTTCTTTAACTGGATGTAATTCCCACAACTGAACCAGTTATTAGTAATTAAATTTTTTGATAAAACCAAAAATAAAATTTTTTTCTGCTCTTTTGAACCCCATTCATGGACACCTTATATGTATTCTATATTTATAGAATATTAAGAATATTGTACTGTAATGGATTTACTGTTGAACAAAATAAACAAGATTATAAGTTTTTTGTATTTTGTAATGGCAATTAACTTTATTTGTGTATTTCTCAAAATTTACGTACTTTTAGGAATAGTTGTAGTTTGTTTTTTATATACAAAAGATATTTTAATATAGACAAAATTCGTTTATAATGATTATTTTATCTGATTTAATAAAACTGTTCAGTGAGTTAGTTCATTATTTATTAACGTGTAAAGGACAACAAACAGAACAGAACAGAACAGAACAGAACAAGGTTACAAAGCACTCTCTCGTCTCTGAATCCCGAAGTACCAACATTCTCGATATTGGAGATCCATTGATATCGGCGAGAGAAACCCGTTCACAAACCAACGAAATGAACCTTAATGTACTGAATTAATATCGAATTATATTATTGAGATCGACGGTATGAAATTTAAAAACATTTTTATGCTCGAAAAGGAGCGTTTTTATAATCGTTATTTTCCTGAACAGGGCCTGAATGAAAACCACTTTCGAAGGTGCAAAATCGAATAATTTATTCAGAGCAACATTCTACAACTTTGAACTGTATAAATTGTATAATGGAAATCTGGAATTATTGATAAGTCCGATTGACAGTACACACCAAAAGACCGGTATTTAATGAGAGCGAAAATGTATGGATTGTTTTTGTTTCGATACAGTTAATAAATTAGGTTTTATCGAGTTAATTTTACACGTTATATAATTGTGACGCAGTTCTACCAAAAAAAAGGATCAATTATTTTTTAAATTCAATTTATAAAACCTGATCCAGCGGTTATTTTAATATCCATAATCATTAGTTTACGTTCTTAATTTGGCAATTTCAATTTAATTAGCGAAATTTGTTACAATAATGTTGCTTTCATATAATTAAATCGATAATGTATTAATGAGGAATTAAACCAAAACGATTTATTTAATTTCCCATTTAATTTTAGTTATTTCACAATTCATATAATACAGTTACATTTTTGAGTTTTGAGACCGGTATTTTGGTTAAAAAAAATATTTTTTTTACTAAATAATGGAACCCCCATTTCTACGCCACTTTGAATCGATAATGTTTCAAATTTACGTCGTTCTAAGAAAGTTCTATTTTTATAATTATTCAATTTAATAAAAATATCAAACTTGGATAAAAACAGTCTCGTGATTTTTACCATAAATATCAATCTGCGACGGCACTGGAATTAAAATTCAAAATATAATTTCATGAAGAGAAGCACCTTGTTACTGCTATAGTCTATACGAAGTCAGTTGGAACGGCATAAAAACTAAATATCTACCGACCATCGGTAAATTTTTTGTAAAGCATGGGCGGCGTGATATAATTAATTATTAATTTAATTTTATTATTAGTTATATACAGGGTGTTCCAACATAAAATGTACATACGTTACAGGCAGATAATCTTACTGAAGGTTGATCCAATGACATTTTTTACTGAGATACAGGGAGTTTAATGGATTTTGGCCAAAACTTGTTTGGCCCAGGTTTCTGAAACCACCTTGTATATTTTATTCATATTTGGTACTTATGTTTTACTAATGTTACTTGAAACAACAAACAATAATCAATAAATTAATTCCAGGTCCGTATTCAAAACAACTCATTCTATTTTATTTTGGTCAAACACCCTGTATATCTAAATTTTCCAAAACGATTGAAAGAATCGAAAAGTTCATGAAAAACTGAGGCTTCAGTAGATATGCTACGTTTGTTCTGACCTAGGTATAGGGAATTCAAGTGTTAGAGAGAGAGAGCGCTATGGCGTCATTAGCCATTGAAAGGATGCTACAAAGTACGCTGTATATATCTTCAATATACACAAAGAGAGGATGCTACATAGTACGGTGTATATATTATCAATATACACAAATGTATGTCAACTTTTTCTATCATATTGTGACATCCAACAATTGCTAATAATAAAAAAAAAGTTCTGTCTGTCAATTTAAGTGAAAAATCATGCGCAGAAGGAACGCTTAATCTCTAACTTCGTTGCTATTGGTCCAAATTGATCGCGGAAAACTTCACATTTCAAATGTAGCTTCGTTTCCCGCGTTCAAATCCGACCAATAGCAACAAAGTTATGGATTAAGCGTTCCTTCTGTTGTACAACGGGGGTGAACGGAACTAGGAAATTATTATTCAACGTCTCATTTCAAATATAGCGCCGTTTCCCGCGTTTAATTTGGACCAATAGCAACGAAGTTAGAGATTAAGCGTTCCTTCTGCGCTTGATTTTTCTCTTACATTGACAGATGGAACTACTTTTTTTCACTATTAGCAATTGTTGGATGTCACAATGTGACAGAAAAAGTTGATATACATTTGTGTATATTGATAATATATGACATCCTTTCTTTGTGTATATTGATGAT
Organism: Neocrepidodera transversa; assembly: GCA_963243735.1. Lineage (NCBI taxonomy): Eukaryota > Metazoa > Arthropoda > Insecta > Coleoptera > Chrysomelidae > Neocrepidodera > Neocrepidodera transversa. The sequence continues at coordinate 9,562,034 of OY725349.1, read as the reverse complement.
ATATACAGCGTACTTTGTGGCATCCTTTCAATGGCTAATGACGCCATAGCGCTCTCTCTCTCTCTGACTCGCTGAATTTCCTATACCTCTCTCTCTAACACGTTGAATTCCCTCTACCTAGGTCAGAACAAACGTAGTATATTTACTGTTTTCTCCCAAATTTTTAAGAATACCACACTCACCGTTTTCTTACAGCATAATTTTGATAATTACAATTCATTGAGTTATAATTTTTTTTTGCAAAATTAATCAAAAATAATAATTCCCTTGAGAGATCATTAAAATTTTAATATCGTTTGTAAAATGATATCTTTAATTTATCAAAAATATCGTTTTTAATCAACCATTCGCATTGAATAGAGCAATTTCAGATCCGTATTCAAAAATTATAATTTTATTTAAAATTACCAATATTAACGCCCTGTATATTAAGTAAGAAGCACTTGAAAAAGTCTGAATAATTAAATTTGGAAAGTTATACTAGTTTTTACATTTGTGGTATTCTTGAAAATTCAGGAGATGACTCAGTTCTTCATGAGCTTTTCGATTCTTTTAATCGTTTTTAAAAAAAATTATATTAGGTTTGACCCAAATAAAATAGAATGATTTTTTTTAATACGGACCTGGAATTAATTTATTGATTTTTGTTTGTTATTTCAAGTAACAACAAAATTCATTAAACACCCTGTATCACAGTAAAAAATGACATTGGACCAACCTTCAGTAGGGTCATTATCATTATCAGAAACATCAATAAAAGGTCGCCAGAACGCCGTCCTGATTAAATAATAACAACTTGGAATAAATTAATTTTATAAATCCTAACTCAAGCCCCCGAAGCCGCGCCACTGACAATTTACTCGAAAATGCAAACGCAGGTATTTACAGTTGACCCGATATTTTTTGACCTTCATATTTTACTAGATGCTGATAAGAAATTCATACGAGGTCTAATCATCAGGTTTATGATATTAACTATTAAATTTATCAGACATGGAACATGAGTCTTTTTTTAGCTGTTCGGATTGACTTCGTATAGACTTTAACAAACATACCAAGTTTAATAAAAATCGGCGAAAAGACTTTTGAGTAATTCCCCCGTTACTTGGAAACGAAGCAAGTTAGGACACACGTTTATTTATATGAACTTTTCACCACCTGAAATTAATGACATATCCCTTATATGAATCAAATTCCACACATAAATTCTAATTATTTTTTTATTTCTTTTCCCCAAAATTTTAAATTTTATTTTCCCTTAGCAACTGCCCTGATATTAATTTTTTCTTAGAAACATTTTGAAAATTTTGAAATTTTTTATAGAAATTTTTAGGATTTTTCATCCTAAATTCTTTTCATGAAAACAAAAATACTGAAGGCATTAAAAACAGAAAAATAAATTAGCATAGGAAATGAATACAATAGAAGTTGTAAATATGTTTATTAACTTTTAGAATTCGATAATTAACAATATATTTTTTTTGAGATTTGGCACTTATCTGTGGTCGTAGAAAAAATAGTATACATTACTTGTGTAGAAAGTTCCATTTCGTACTAGTATGAAATGGGTCACTTTCCACACTAATATTCCCTAAATCTGGTGATTTTTCAAGAGACCTAAATTTGCAAAATTACTTTTAAATGTTTTTTTTCGATTTACAGAAATTTCTGTACAATTCTACAAATTTACCAAAAATGTAATAGATTATTTTTTGACAAATTTTTACCGTAATTTTTTTAAATTTCGATTTTTTTTTTAAATATCAAATCCTGATATATTAACAGCGATGCTGACAAATATCCAAACATTTCCTTAAATCTCATGATTTTTTAAAATCCCAAAACATGCATTAAAATCATCAGAAAAATACCAATCCTGTCCAATTTTGTTTAAATTTTTAAATATAGTAAGATTTTCCTTTTTTTGTTGCAAATTTTAGGATGCTGCAATGTTTTTTTTCTAAAATTTGGCTACATTTCAATAAATTTTTGAATTTATTGACATTTTCGTAAATTAGGCAACATGGTAAAAGTATCTTTAATTTTAAAGATAACTTTACTTTTTTCGATTTAGGAAAATTTCTGTATGTACAATTCTACAAAGTTAGGCTAATTTGTTACCATAAATGTAATGGATAATTTTTTGACAAATTAAATATCAAATTCTGATATATTAACAGCGATGCTGACAAGTGTAAAAACATTTCCATAAATCTGGTGATTTTTTAAAAGACCTAAAATCGCAAAACATGCATTAAAATCATCAAAAAAAATACCAGTTCTTTCTAATTTTGTCTAAATTTTTAAATACAGTAAGATTTGCCTTTTTTTTGTTGCAAATTTTAGGATGCTGTAATGTTTTTTTTTTTTAATTGGCAACATTTCAATAAATTTTCGAATCTATTAACATTTTCGTAAATTAAGCAACATGGCAAAATATCTTTAAATTTATAGATAATTTTAATTTTTTTTTTTGATTTAGCGAAATTTCTGTAGGTACAATTCTACAAATTTAGGGTAATTTGGTACAAAAAATGTAATAGATAATTTTTTGTACTGTTTTTTAGCCATTTTTGTAGTTTTGGACATTTTTTTAAATTTTCTCGAATCCTGATATATTAAGAGCGATGGTGCCAAGTCTCCAAACATTTCCCTAAATCTGGTAATTTTTTTAAGATAATTAAAATCGCAAAACATACAATTTAATATCTTCTTCTAGATACTTTTTTTTTCAAAAACTACCTGATTTGTTTACTATTTTTAAATATTCAGAATTTGACTCAACCCAGAATGACTCAAAATGAAAATTTCCATATTTGTATACAGTCATATTTTATACCATTAGCGTTTATAAGCGTTTTATCTACTGGTAGTAAATGTTTTAGTTGCAAGTTCTATTTTGAAACTTTCATCCAAAAGCATTGCACCAAAAGTGTATTTTTATATCTTGTCCCATATAGAATGGTAAATATTTTAACCGTAAGTTATATGTTATACTGGGTGTTAAAAGTAAAAAATTGAAAATTTTCTTTATCTATAAAATTGATTAACAGATCTCAAGCAAACATGAATTGCAATTTTACATATATTTATGGAAAAATCAATTTGTTCATTATTGCCATAGGCGTACGACAGGTGACAGAAATTTCTGCCAAAATTTTACGTCTTTTATCAAATGATTTAGAATTTTATAATGGTTTTATTTTTAAATATCGTATCCTTTCCCATCTTTATGCATATATAAATCATAGCTTGTTATCTCATTTCTCGCTCCGGTCAGGAACAAAAACTACTTGCGATCTGAAGGAATATAGAGGAAGTGGTGTAAGTTGCATAAAATTATTTTTTTACCTTAAACGATATAGTCATAAAATTAATAAATAAATGTCTACTAGACTAGACAAAAAAAAAACGTTCTCAATTAGTTTGAGAACCAATTTCCAAGTTTTTGTAATGAAAAAAAATTAAGCATAGTTTCATACTTGACGCTTCATTTAGTGAGTTAATCGTAATCAAATTGATTTCACACGAATTTATAGAGATTTAATGGACAATTTAGATTTTTTTGTTGGCTCAACAATAGGTGACACCGTAAAACTGGTAAATTGAATGCGGAGTGATCGTTACAAAATTGGTACGGTTGAACTTGTTACGTTCGATGAAGAAAAAAATTATATTTCACCAAGGTTAATAACTCCGATGGTTCAATAACCAGTTCACGGTGATTAATATCGGATGAGAGATTTGAAAAAGGATTTTAATTAGTTATAAATTAAGGATAATTTATGGAATCGGTTTTCTTAAAATGGATTTTTATTTATTTATGATTTATTTACCCAAAAATAAATTAATTCGATTTAATGTAATTGGGTCACTCTGTATATGTATTATTAAAATAACGAGTTTCTATAATAGAAAAGTAGAATTTCTTGGTAGTGTTTTATTGATGAAAAAAAGAAGAACACAAAGAATCTATACAGTTATTATCTTGTAAGTAATTATTAAGTGTGTAAATTGTTCTATTATCATTCTTGTATATAGTAAGTACCAAGAACTAAGACATTTTATATCCATATTTAATCGGTATCTATGCAAAAACTGACGAAGGTGTTCTTATATAAGATCCTGCTGTTAGTAAATTTCTAAAAATTCTCACAAAAGTGTGTAAAAACACACATCAGGCCTTCAAATAGCTTCCGTCACATGAGAAGCATACCACCAAGACGTTTGTGCCTTAAATGTCGAAAACGTCGCCTTAATATCATGTAAAAATGGCAATGAAGATGCCATCGTCAACTTATAATACCTAACCGACCCTTAGATGGAAAACAAATGTATTCCCAGTTTTAAGTGGTAATGTAATTTGTATGAAGTCTATGTCAATTGTCTATATTGAGAGGTTAGTGGATAAAAAACATTACTGGAATGCTTCAAGTCTTAAATTACAATAAGGCTGTTAGAGCCAAATAGAGAAGCCATGCGAAACATAAGGATTACTTTATTATCTGCAAATATTGGAGGAATTGTATGAAATATGTCTTCGATCATTTTTTTATTGGAAAATGTACAAAATGTAGAACACACTATACCAATTGGAGAAAAAACAAAAGTTATTTTTTAACAACAAAAAAAATGTATTTGTATTCTACTGATTTATATGAAAAAACTTAGTTTCGTTTTTTTTATTGTTTTTTGTAGTTTTTTTAGATCTAGTAAAAACTTTATTTCTATAAAATAATAATTTGATTAACAATAATTTTATTGATAAAAAATTATTCATTAAAGTTGATTAAAAATTAATCAACTTCATAACTAGTTGGTTTTCCCTGGACTTTTCATGGTAAAGGTAAAAATAAGTAGCCCTAAGATAGTACCTTGAGGTACTCAACAAGACAGGACTAAACCGATTTTATCTAAATATTTACCAAAAAAATCGATTTGGCCTTTACTAAGGCCTGATAAGTTATCGCTGTAAAAATATCTATCGAAAATATCAATCAATAAATATAAAAATATTCAAGAATCGTGATAAAAATTTAAATATCTCAAATAGTGATAAAAAATTTCAAGAATTTTGATGAAAAATTTAAAAAAAAAATGTGCTATCGGGGAAACTAGAATGAAGTTTCTTATTATTTTTCACTTTTTAAAATTTTAAAATGAGAAAAAAATCATAAAACCTGCAAAAGAACCGAAAAATACCAAAGAAACCGAAAGAACCCAAAACAAATCGAAAAAAGGAAAAAAACCGAAAAAAGCGGTAGAATGGGACAAAATGAAGAAACAGAAATTATTTTTTAAAAATCAGAACAATGAGACAAACAATCTGAAAAATGGGAAAAAAAGAGAAAAAAATTGCAAAAAATCGGGAAGAAATTAGAAAGGAAAGGCAGAAAATAATGGAAAAAAAATCGAACACAAATTTGTGAAATATCGTATAACAAGAAAATCAAAAAAATTGTAAAAATCGAAAAAACCGCAAAAACTCATAATAATCGCAAAAACCAAAAAAAGTCACTAAATAAGCGCAAGAAATCGAAAAATATCACATAAAAAATAAAATCGAAAAAAGTCGCAAAAAAATCGAAAAACACAGAAGAAAACAAAAAAACTGAAAAATGAAAAAAAAAATCGAGAAAAAGTCGGAAAAAATGAGAAACAAGTGGAAAAAAATTAGAAACAAGTGGGAAAAAAATGAGAAAAAAACTGAAGAAATCGGAAGAATAGAAAAAATCGGAAAAAATAATAAAACGTTAGTGGAAAAAGTTGAAAGAAAAATCATGAAATAATGAAAAAAAAATTAAACATAAAATTGTAAGATACCGAAAAAACGAGAAAATCAAGAAAATTGTAAAATCCAAAAACCGCAAAAAAGCAGAAAATAAGAAAACATTGGTGGAAAATTTGAAAGAAAAATCATAAAATAATTATAAAAAAAAATCAAACAAAATTGTAAAATATCGAAAACACGAGAAAATCAAAAAAAAAAATGTAAAATCCGAAAAAACACTAAAAATCGCAACGAAAAACAAATTGCTAATAGATGCAAGAAATCCAAAAATATCGATAAAAATTAAAAAAACATGCAAAAAATCGCAAAAAACAACCGCAGAAAATAGCAAAAAATTTAAAAATATCGAAAAAATCACAAAAAAACGGAAAAGAATCGTAAAACACAACTAAAAACTTTTATTGTAACCATTTAAAAAAATTTAAAAAAATGAAAAAATTCGAAAGACTTGAAATAAATCGAAAAAAATCAGAAGAATAAGAAAAAAAAATAAAAAAAATGAGAAAATTCGAAAGAATTCAAATAAATCGAAAAAAACCAAAGGAATAAGAATAAAATGAGAAATAATCAAGAAACAAAAGAAAGAAATAGAAAAAAAAAGAATAAGACAAAAATCGAAAAATCCAAAGAAAAAAAAATCTGAAATATGAGAAAAAAATCGGAAAAAATGAGAAGAAATTGAAAAAATTGTAAAAATTGAAAAAATCATAAAAAATGGGAAAAAATAATTAGAAAGCATTGGTGGAAAAAGTCGAAACAAAAATCATAAAATATTGAAAAACAAATCAAAACATAAAATTGTAAAATACCGAAAAAAACCAGTAAATCAAAAAAATTGTGAAATCCTAAAAAACCGCAAAAAACACTAAAAATCGCAACGAGACAAAATGAGAAAAAAAACTGAAGAAATTTGATGAATTTAAAAAAATCCAAAAATACGTAAAGAATCGCAGAAAATACCAAAACATTCAAAAAATCGAAAAACAAATTACAAAAAATGGGAAAAAATCGCAAAAAGAACCAAAGAAAAAAATAAGAAACAATCAGAAAAATGAGAAAAAATGGAAGAAATTTGAAGAATCGAAAAAATCGAATAAAATAAGAAAACATTGGTGGAAAAACGCAAGGAATCGAAAAAATATTATAAAACGTTAAAAAAAATACAAAAAATCGCAAAAAAAAAATCGTACACAATCGCAAAAAATACTAAGTAAAAAATTTCAAAAAATCTGAAATAAAATCGCAAAATATCGGAAAAGAATCGCAAAAAAACAAAAACAACCGAAAAATATTATTGTAAGGATCTAAAAAAATTAAAAAAAAATAAAAAAATCGAAAGAATTGAAATAAATCGAAAAAAATCAAGAGAAATAAGAAAAAAATGATAAAATATCAAGAAGCAAAAGAAATAAATAGAAAAAAAGAAAGAAATAGAAAAAAAAAGAAAAACCTAGGAAATCAAAAGAAAACAAAAAATCTGAAAAATGAAAAAAAATCAGAAAAAATCGTAAAAATAAGAAAATATTGGTGGAAAAAGTTGAAATAAAAATCGTAAAATAATGAAAAAAAAATCAAACATCAAATACCAAAAAAAAAACGAGAAAATAAAAAAAAATGTAAAATTTGAAAAAACCGCAAAAATCACTTAAAATATCTCTAAAAATAAAAAAAATCAAATATCGGAAAAAAATCAAAAAAGCAAAAATCGCGAAAAACAGAAGTTACCGAAAACTATTATTGTAACCATCTAAAAAAATAAAAAAAAATATGGAAAAATTCGAAAGAATTGAAATAAATCGAAACAAATCAAAGGAATAAGAAAAAAATGATAAAATATCAAGAAATAAAAGAAAGAAATAGAAAAAAAGAAGAAGAAAAGATCTACGAAATCAAAAGAAACAAAAAGTCTGAAAAATGAGGAAAAAAACGAGAAAAAGTGAGAAAAAAACGGAAGAAATTTGAAGAATCGAAAAAATCATAAAATAATGAAAAAAAACATACCTAAAAAAGCGCAAAAAAGACGAAGTCGCTAAAAAACTCAAGAAATCGAAAAAATAATAAACAATTACAGAAACTAGCAAAAAATTTCAAAAAATCTGAAATATATTTCAAAAAATGGTTAAAAATCAGAAAAAAATCGCAAAAAACAACCGAAAACTATTATTGTAACCAAAAAATAAAAAAACAAGAAAAAATTCGAAAGAATTGAAATAAATCGAAAAATATCAGACAAATAAGAAAAAAATAAGAAAAGATCAAGTGCCAAAAGAAATAGAAAATACACGAATAACAAAAATGAGAAAACATTAGAAAAAATCGCAAAAAATTAAAAAAAAACAAAAAATCAGAAAAATTGAGAAAACTACTTAATCACTGATAACTAGGACAAATTAAAATGATCACTTTAGTGAAAGTCCTGATCCTGATCCTTATAAACCTGGGCCTAAGAAGAAATTTTTTCTTTAATTTTTGTTTGAAATACATATATTGGTCTGCAATTTGTTTTTGTATTTGAATAAGAAAATGGCCAAAATTCCAAACATATTGATTTTTTTAAAATAATTTCTTTTGTTTGTTGTGGCAATGCTATTTTGCGCATTTCCTCTTGATTTAATTTAAATTTACGCTTCCTTGCAATTGTACGAAAAACTTGTGAATTCTACAAGGCAATTATATTATAAACCTTAAATGCGTCTTGTAACGGAAGCAAATAAAATGATCGCGTATTTCTTTATGCATCGAAGTGGTCGTTAAAAGAATCATTTTTACTTCATTACAATAATGAGGTAAGTAAATTTGTCTTAAAGTCTACATGAAAAACGTATCCTCCATAAACAAGAATATTATAGGGGAACAAATTGCCGTTCCCATTGGTGTAAATTATAACAAAGCAATAACAAATTGTCTGCTTATTATGCTACAGGTGCTGAGACTTCGGCAAAGAATTTACCTCGGTTGAGAAAGTGAACTTTTCAATAAATTCCACATTATTTTTTTATTTCTCTTCTTCTACATCATAGAGACATATTTCAAGGTTCTTTGTCCTCGTACGTTTTACATTCTATATATTGGCTTTTCCAGTTGGTAAGTGTTACTAATCTCTGGAGTCAGTCATGTGGCAAAAGATGAGATACTGTATTTAAAATGAAAAATTGCAGAATTTAATAGCGTTCAAACAATTTTAATGAATCTTGCTATTAAAGTACATCGCATAAAATTATTATATCGTAATGTTACAAAGTAACGTTACATTAAAAAATACTTTGTCTTATAATAAATACATGGGTGCGTCAAAAATAAATTTTCTTTGTAAAAAAAGAACAAACAGTAAACGATGAAAATCATAAATTCAAAAAAAGCAATTTGTAACTTTGCCAGTGGTGTATTGAGGCCTAAACGTGCCGGAATGGCGTTCCGGTACCTTTTTTCATAACCGGAACGTATTCGGGTACTTTTTTTTCAGAATCTGTCACTTAAGGAAAAAGGAAAAAGTATGATATTAAAATTTTTTAACAGTCAAATTCTAGAGACGCTCAAACGGGAATTTGGCCCAACGAGCGAAATATTTTTATGATGTAAAGCGATCTTTCTCAATGCCGTAAATCTATTAAAAATTATGCGTTCAGGGGATTCCCGTTAGGAAATAAGTTTCTTACGTTTTTTTTTCACTTTTTAAAATTTTAAAATAAAACAAAAATCTAAACTTTCAAAAGAAATCGTAAAAAATATAAATGAAATAAAAAAGAAATCAAAAGAAATAAAAAAAAAACCAAAAAAATCGACAAAAATCGAAATAAATTAAAAAACAAACCGACGAATTTCAAAAAAAATCAAAAGAAATCGAAAGAGATGGAAAGGAATCAAAAGAAGTCGAAAAAAAAGAACGAAAAAAATCGAGAAAAATCGAAAGAAATAAAAAAAAGACAAAAATCGAAGAATATCATAAGAAATCGAAAGAAATGGAAAAGAATCAAAATAAATCGAGAAAAGAAATCGAAAAACAAAGAACGAAAATAATCGACAAAAGTCGAAAGAAATCGAAAAAAAAACGACAAAATCGAAAAAGATCGACAACTTTCGAAAAAAATCAAAAGAAATCGAAAGAGATGGCAAAAGAAATCGAAAAAAAAATATTTAAAAAAATCAAAAGAAATCGAAAGAGATGGAAACGAATCAAAAGAAATATAAAAAATCAAAAGAAATCGAAAAAAAAGAACGAAAAAAATCGAGAAAAATCGAAAGAAATAAAAAAAACAGACAAAAATCGAAGAATATCATAAGAAATCGAAAGAGATGGAAAAGAATCAAAATAAATCGAGAAAAAAAATCAAAAGAAATCGAAAAACAAAGAACGAAAACAATCGACAAAAGTCGAAAGAAATCGAAAAAAAAACGACAAAATCGAAAAAGATCGACAACTTTCGAAAAAAATCAAAAGAAATCGAAAGAGATGGAAAGGAATCAAAAGAAATCGAAAAATAAATATTAAAAAAAATCAAAAGAAATCGAAAAAAAAAGAACGAAAACGATCGATAAAAGTCGAAAGAAATCGAAAAAAAAACGACAAAAATCGAAAATGATCAACAAATGTCGAAAGAGATTGAAAAAATCTATAAAAATAAAAAACTATAAAAAAATGGAACGAAATCGACAAAAAACAAAAGGAAGCGACAAAATCGAAAGAGGTAAAAAAAAAATCGAACGAGATCGAAAGAAATCGACAAAAATCGAAAAATAAGGAAAATAAGTAAACGCTAGAAAAAAAGTGAAGGAATTTGAAAATAATTAAAAAACAATAGAAGAAATTCAAAAACCACAGAAAAACATCAGAAAAATGAGAAACGCCGACCTTCCCTCTCTGTCTCTTTCTACAATATGATTTTTTTCTTATTTGAATTTTTTTTTTATCATTTAGAATTATTTTATCAAGAGAGAGAGATTTTTTTTGTTTTTTTCTCGTTTTTTTTCATTTTTCTGTTTTGTTTTTTTTTTCTCCTTTTTTTCGATTTTTTTTCATTTTTTTCCTATTCTGTTTTTTTCCGGTACTTTTTTTTCAGAATGTGTCACGTAAGGAAAAATCGTTTTGCCCCCTCCAACCGACCTTCCTTCTCTGTCTCTTTCTACAATATGATTTTTTTCTTATTTCTTATTTGAATTTTTTTTTAATCATTTAGAATTGTTTTATAAATTATTTTTAGAAGAGAGAGAGAGAGTGAGATTTTTTTGCTTTTTTCTCGCTTTTTTCTCATTTTTCTGATTTTGTGTTTTTTTTCGATTTTCCTCAGTTTTCACATTGTTCTGTTTTTTTTTACTATTTCTACTATTTCTTTCATTTGTTTTCTAGTTTTTTCTCATTTATTCTTATTCGTCTGATTTTTGACTTTTTTTTGGGATTTTACCATTTTTTTGCGGTTATTTGCGATTTATTTTCAATTCTATCGGTTTTTTTCATTTAAAAAGTTTTTTTTTTGGTTACAATTGTTTACTAATTTTTGGTTGTTCTTTGTTTTTTTTTGTGATATTTTTCGATTTCTTTGCGTTATTTTGTGAGTTCTTTTTAGTTTTTATTTGCGATTTTTTCGGTATTTTTTCAATTTTTTGTTCTTAAGTTCGTATGAAATTCTAACAACGAAAAATATGATTTTTTTCTTATTTGGATTTTTTTAAATCATTTATGATTATTTTAGAGAGAGAGAGAGATAGATTTTTTTGGTTTTTCCCCATTTTTTTGATTTTTTGTTTTTGTTTTGTTTTTTTTAGTGCATTTTTTCGATTTTCCTCATCTTTCCCATTGTTCTGTTTTTTGTTTTTCTATTTTTTTCATTTGTTTCCCAGTTTTTCTTATTTTTGCGATTTTTTGGGGATTTTGTTGCGATTTTTTGCGATTTATCTTCAATTCTTTCGATTTTTTTCATTTTTAAAATTTTTTTTATGGTTACAATTGTTTCCGACTTTTTGGTTGTTCTTTGTTTTTTTTTCTGATATTTTTCGATTTCATTGCTTTATTTTGCGACTTCTTTTTCATTTTTTGCGATTTTTTTCAATTATGTTCGTATAAAATTCTAACAACGATAAATATGATTTTTTTCTTATTTGGAATTTTTTTAAATCATTTATAATTATTTTATAAAAAGAGAGAAAGATAGATTTTTTTCGTTTTTGTCTCGATTTTTTGTTTTTTTTTCCGTTTTTTTTCTGCTTTTTTTCGATTTTTCCTCATTTTTTCTCATGGTTCTGTTTTTTTTTCAATTTTTTTCATTTGTTTTCCAGTTTTTTCTCATTTTTTTTAAAAGTACAAAAAAAAATAAAATGATACGCATGTGCTCAACAAAATATTTTAGATTTGGCTTAATAATACTTCTAGGTTATATTTGCTTCTATTTCTGTTGTGCGAATTCTACTGACTGCGCCAATTACATATTTTAAACCAAGTCTATTTTTTAATATATTGTAACAAATATATCATTGGCGTACTTTTTATATTATATATTAACCGATTTTAAAGTTTTCAAACCTAAAATGTAATATTAAACCAGGTTGAGCGTTTTAGTTGTAATTTTGTTTGAATATATTATAGCGATACGGCTCGTGTTGTAATTTTCATTCTCGTAAGGTAAATATCTTGCCCGAAAAATGTCTGTACTGGATTTTTCTATACCTATAAACACGTGTATTTAGTGTGATAAGATTGCGTTTTGTTCCCATATTTACAAGTTGAACAACTGAAATTTATAGACTACCATTAACTAACAAAAGCATCCGCTCAAGGAGTTAAAAATAAATAAAAAGTGTAATTTTATTATCCTAAGCGGCGAAGGACTTATTTAATCGACAAATACACCTGAATTATGAGCCTAAAGAAGTTATATTTTATAGGAATAAATCGAGGTTGCCAACTTATTTTCGTATTTCGACGAAAGATCTTATCGAAATGGTTGACTTCTTTGACATTTAATTGTACGGTTTGAATAATTTATGAAAAATAGAAAACGTGAGATTATTTAGCAATGACAGTAATAACTACAAGTTTAAAAAAAAAAACGCTGTTATTATATGAAAGGTAAGTAGAAGCTTGCAGAATAATAATGAAAGTACGAGAAATCATTTGGCATTAAAATAATTTTTCACTTAGTATATAAACTTGGTAGTAGGTCGAATAGTATTGTAATATTTTTGTATTCGGGTTCAATGAAATTAAATACTAAGTATAACTATAACTAATTTATTTATAGTAAAAAAACAACTCTTATGTTTATATTAAATATAATTAACAACTTGTCCGTCTCGTCCAAGTATATATACTTTTTACGGCCGATCGCGAGACATCGCTTTATTTCTAGAAGAGTGACGTCACGATTGCCCGAATATTCTCCGTATCTCTAAAGCGCGGTGTGTTCACATGGCCTGCTTCATTACAGTATCACAAAAAAACTTCTATTTTGAACCCAACCCAAGTGGGATAAAGTGTTGTATAGTAGATAAACTAGAATAGATTTGAGAGGAGGAAAGAAAATTTAAGGAAAATGGCAAGATGAAGCATTAGAAATACACGAACAAAATATAAAAGGAAATAAAAATGGAAGAAAATAATTTACTTATTTATAGATATAGAACGTTTTCACAGATTTTTAAAAGTAGCGTTAATCTTTAAAGATGATTTGTGATTTTTTCAAAAATATCGATTTTTTATTTAATTTTCCGTGTTTTCCAAAAATACTTCAGTTACAATTAATAAAAAATAATCGGAGAAATATTTACTTTGTTCAATTGTTTTGACCAACTGGTCCACTGCACATTGAAAAAGTTAATAAAGTAAGAGCGACAATAAAAATGTATGTTTTAATTTTTCAAAAAACCTGATTGATGATTTTTCAAATAGTTCCGCATTGTATTTACAAATACACTTAGAAAAAATGGAAGAATTTTTTTATTTTGTTTAACTATTTTAGCAAGCTGCACGGTGAAAAAATTAATAACGTTAGAGTGAAAAAAAATGTTAACTAGATGTTCAGATAAAATTTAATATTTTGTACAACTATCTCGGCTAACTGGACCAATTCACCGGGAAAAACATAACAAAGTTAGAAGGACAAAAATTATTCGACTACAAACATAATTCGTGATTTTTTCAAAAATATCGTTTTTTATTTAAATTTCCTTCTTTTCCAAAAATACTCCTGTTACGTCACAATTAGTAAAAAATAATCCGAGTAATATTTATTTTGTTGAAATATTTTGACCAACTGGTCCACTGCACAGTGAAAAGTTGGGGCGCAAAATAAATAAATAAAAATGTTGGTTTTAATTTTTCAAAATATCCGATGCATGATTTTTTTAAAATCTTCCTTTTTATTTAAATTTTTTTCAACTATTTGGGCAGCTGTTCCGCTGCACAGTGAAAGAATTAATAAAGTTAGAGTGACAAAAAATGTTAACTAGATGTCCAGATAAAATTTAATATTTTGTACCACTATCTCGGATAACTGGACCAATTCACCGGGAGTAACATTACAAAATTAGAAGGACAAAAATTATTCTACTAAAAACATAATTCGTGATTTTTTCAAAAATATCGTTTTTTTAATTTAAATATTTTGACCAACTGGTCCACTGCACAGTAAAAAATTACTGCGAAAAAATGAATAAATAAAAATGTAAGTTTTAATTTTTCAAAATATCCGATTAATGATTTAGTAAAAATCTTCCTTTTTATTTAAATTTCCATATTTTGCAATTATATTAATTTCAAAAAATCGAATTTTGTATTTTGTTGAACTATTTGGGCAAGCTGCTCCACTGCACAGTGAAAAAGTTAATAAGCGACAATAAAAATGTAAGTTTTAATTTTTCAAAAAACCTGATGGATGATTTTTCAAAAATCTTATTTGTTATTAACGTTTCTATATTTTACAATTACACTTAACTAAAAAAAATCGAAGAAAATTATTTTGTGTTCAACTATTTTGGCAAGCTGCTCTACTGCACAGTGACCAAGTTAATAAAATTAGAGTGACAAAAAATGTTAACTAGATGTTCAGATAAAATCTAATATTTTGTATCAGTATCTCGGCTAACTGGACCAATTTCACAGGGAGTAACATAACAAAGTTAGAAGGACAAAAATTATTCCACTAAAACCATAATTCGTAATTTTTTCAAAAATTTGGTTTTTTTTTATTTAAATTTCCGTGTTTTCTAAGAATACTCCTGTTACGTTACAATTAATAAAAAATAATCGGAGTAATATTTATTTTGTTCAAATATTTGGACCAACTGGTCCACTGCACAGTGAAAAGTTTCGGCGATAAAATAAATAAATAAAAACGTAAGTTTTAATTTTTCAAAATATCCGATTAATGATTTTTTAAAAATCGTTTTTATTTAAATTGCCGTATTTTACAATTGTTATTATTTAAAAAAATCGAAGAAAATTTTGTATTTTGTTCAACTATTTGGGTAAGCTGCTCCACTGCACAGTGAAAAAGTTAATAAGCGACAATAAAAATGTAAGTTTTAATTTTTCAAAAAACCTGATGGATGATTTTTCAAAAATCTTCCTTGTTATTTAAGTTTCCGTATTTTACAATTACACTTAGAATAAATTGAAGAAAAATTTTTATTTTGTTCAACTATTTTAGCAAGCTGCTCAGTGAAAAATTAATAAAGTTGGGGTGACAAAAAATGTTAACTAGATGTTCAGATAAAATTTAATATTTTGTACCACTATCTTGGCTGACTGGACCAATTCACCGGGAATTACATAACAAAGTTAGAAGGACAAAAATAATTCGACTAAAAACATAATTCGTAATTTTTTCAAAAATTTCGTTTTTTTATTTAAATTTCCGTGTTTTCCAAAAATACTCCTGTTACGTTACAAATAATAAAAAATTATCGGAGTAATATTTAGTTTGTTCAAATATTTTGACCAACTGGTCCACTGCACAGTGAAAAGTTAGGGCGAAGAAATAAATAAATAAAAATGTAAGTTTTAATTTTTCAAAATATCCGATTAATGATTTTTAAAAAATCTTCCTCTTTATTTAATTTCCGTATTTTACAATTATAATTATTTAAAAAAATCGAAGAAAATTTTGTATTTTGTTCAACTATTTGGACAAGCTGCTCCACCGCACAGTGAAAAAGTTAATGAAGTTAGAGCGACAAAAAATATTAACTAGATCTTTAGATAAAATCTTTTGTACCTCTATCTCAGCTAACTGGACCAATTTACCGGGAGTAACCTAACAAAGTTAGAGTAACCTAACAAAGTTAGAAGGACAAAAATTATTTGACTTCAAACATAATTTGTGATTTTTTCGAAAATATCGATTTTTATTTAAATTTCCGTGTTTTCCAAAAATACTCCTGTCACAATTAATAAAAAATAATCTTATAAATTATCAGATTTCGTGGTCTGTACATGAATTTTTAGATCAATATATGAAATATAAAAATAATCAAAGTGAATTAAATTTAAAGACAATCTGTAAAAACAAATAAAAATAGATTACCTTTTTGTAATCGAGACTGAAAGAGCACCACAAAAATCAGATAATTTATATTGTTATAAAAGATAAGATATGAACTTTTAAGTAAATATAACAAAAAAAAATACCGGCATACAAAAAGAATGAAAAATAACAGTAAATAAAAGTTAAAGCGCCGAAATAATTAAGAATGATAACAAGGGACATAAGTGAAAATATAATATAATATAATAAAAACTTACCCTACAGTTCGAAAAGAAATTTTCAATAAGCGACACAGACGACATAGAAGTCAATTGTTTTGACTGAAAAGGCAAAGAGAGAGAGAATTGTTAACATGGGAAAACATTTTATAGTAATACCTAGAAGAGAGGGAGATCTTGAGAAGGGATATCAAGTGAGTCCGAAATTAAAATATACTGAGCAAGGAATAATGTATAATGGCACAGAGAAAAAAAGCGTAACAAAAATGCTTCTCATATTTTTTTAAAAGATCAAGGATTGACATCAACTCTCACACCATCCTATGATGGTCCTTTTAAAGTGGCAAAAATTTTATAAAATTTTGAAATGGGGCCAGGAGAAATTGGTCAGTGTTGATTTAATTTTATGTCCTACAATTTTTATTTCTTGTAATTTTTCATAAAAATCCATAATTTTGGCTCAAATCATCATTTAACTTCTTTCACTCTGGTCCCATGATGTTTCCTGTCTTCTCTTATATACTTTCCCCCACAACACCTTTTGTTTACACCTCATTAGTTCCATTTCATAACCTTACTTCTTCTTCTAAACTGTCACTTCCTGTCAATTGTCAACCCTGTCAATTGTCAATCTTTTTTCTTACTCCTTTTCTTTTTTAACGTGACTTGTGTCCAAGTTCTGGCTAGAAAATTTATTATTAACTTTTTTTAATTGAAAAAAGAGATAAATAGAAGAAAGAAGAAAGTAATAAAAAAATTATTAATTTTTTAATTATTTTTTTTAATATCATATTTTCTATTTATTTAAGTGCGTTTGAACTTTCCTCAAGTGGGATAAAATCTCCAGGAAAAAGAAAAAAATCTTCATATACAGGGATTTTTTTTATTTCAATTCTTATGCAAAAGCAAATAAATTAATACATTAATATTAAACATAAAGTAAGTACCTTTGATTATTGAAAATAAGATTTTAATAATGTCAAAGGCGTTGGATAAATCAATATACAGTATTAATATTGAGTTAAAAAATTACAAAATAACTCAAGTTAAAATAAAACATTCGTCTTTTTAATTTTTTTTTTAATTTGATTGACAACCTACACCCTAAAATTTAAACAAGATAAAATCTTCCAACATCCTCAAGCTACCTATAGAATACAAATCAAAAATCGTCATACCTACTCAACCGTTCAAGTGTACGAGTCAATATTTATGAATGGATTTATTTATGATGGTTCTTTAATATTTCGTCACCGTATGAATTAGTGAAATAAACAATTGGCATTGAATATAAATCCCGAACTGGTTCTTGGTTGGTTGGCGCAACGTGTACTGAAAAGAACTGTAAGCAACCAACAAACAACCTGTTCTGTTCCTCTACATATTCACATTCCAAGAGAAAAGTCTCGTATAAGGCCACTCAGGAACTTCACTCTCTCTATATATCTTTCGGTCTTTCTCTGTCTTTGTCGTTGTATTTCGTTGTTTTGTTTTTGTCTTTCCGTATCATACGAGGTTCCCTCTATTATTATTAATATAGAATTAAACATACAGGGGTTAAGAAAATTAAACGATCATCAAACAAAAAATTATATGTAGGACAGAACTCAAGGACATTACAAATTAGTTTAAATCAACATAAATTTCATATATTCAAAAAAAAATTAGAAAAAATATTGTTTTGTGATAGGAGGCTGTGATTTTATATTTCTGAACAAGTTTTCCAAAAAAATATTTTCTATATTTATCAAAATAAAAGTTCTTACATGTTTTATCTGGCGAAAATTTTTTTCCGTATTTTTTTGTATAAAATTCTAACGAGAAATATGATTTTTTTCTTATTTGGAATTTTCTTAAATCATTTATAATTATTTTATAGAGAGAGAGATTTGTTTGGGTTTTCTCGTTTTTTTCCATTTTTCTGATTTTTTGTTTTTTTTTCTGTTTTTTTTTTCAAATTTTATGTAGGACATTACAAATTAGGTTTAAATCAACACATATTTCATATATTCAAAAAAAAATTAGAAAAACTATTGTTTTATGATAGGAGGCTGTGATTTTATAATTCTGAACAAGTTTTCCAAAAAAAATCTTTTCTATATTTTTCAAAATAAAGGTCCTTACATGTTTTATTTAGCGAAATTTTTTTTCCGTATTTTTTAATTTTTTTGTATAAAATTCTAACAACGATTAATATGATTTTTTTCTTATTTGGAATTTTCTTAAATCATTTATAATTATTTTATAGAGAGAGAGATTTGTTTGGGTTTTCTCGTTTTTTTCCATTTTTCTGATTTTTTGTTTTTTTTTCTGTTTTTTTTTTCAAATTTTATGTAGGACATTACAAATTAGGTTTAAATCAACACATATTTCATATATTCAAAAAAAAATTAGAAAAACTATTGTTTTATGATAGGAGGCTGTGATTTTATAATTCTGAACAAGTTTTCCAAAAAAAATATTTTCTATATTTTTCAAAATAAAAGTTCTTACATGTTTTATCTGCCGAAAATTTTTTTCCGTATTTTTTTGTATAAAATTCTAACAACGAGAAATATGATTTTTTTCTTATTTGGAATTTTCTTAAATCATTTATAATTATTTTATAGAGAGAGAGAGATTTGTTTGGCTTGTTCTCGTTTTTTGTTTTCATTTTTCTGATTTTTTGTTTTTTTCCGTTTCTCTTTTTAAATTATATGTAGGACATTACAAATTAGGTTAAATCAACACAAATTTCATGTTTTCAAAAAAAATTAGAAAAAATATTGTTTTGTGATAGGAGGCTGTGATTTTATATTTCTGAACAAGTTTCCCAAATTTTTTTTTCCATATTTTTCAAATATTACATGTTTTATCTGGCGAAATTTTTTTTGGTATTTTTCAATTTTTTTATTCTTAAGTATAAAATTCTAACGAGAAATATGATTTTTTTATTATTTGAAATTTTTTTAAATCATTTATAATTATTTTATAGAGAGAGAGGGGGAGAGAAAGAGAGGGGGAGAGAGAGAGATTTTTTGGTATTTTCTCGTATTTTTTTTATTTTTCTGATTTTTTGTTGTTTTTCTGTTTTTTTTTTATTATCCTCAAATTTTCCCATTATTCTGTTTGTTTCATTTGTTTTCTAATTTTTTTCTTATTTGTCTGATTTTTGAGATTTTTTTGGGATTTTGTTGCGATTTTCAATTCGTTCATTTAAATTTTTTTTTTTATGGTTACAATTGTTTCCGGGTTTTTGGTTTTTCTTGGTTTTTTTGTGATATTTTTGTAGAGCGAGAGAGAGAGATTTTTTTTCTTTATTTTTTCACAGTTCTCTGATTTTTTTGTTTTTGCTTTTTTTTCTGTTTTTTTTTATTTTTCTTCATTTTTCCCATTGTTCTGTTTTTTTCTATTTATTTTATGAATTTTCTAGTTTTTTCTCATATTTTCTTATTTCCCTGATTTTTTGCGATTTTTTTGCGATTATTTTCGATTTATTTTGAATTTTTTCTTATTTCCTTGATTTTTTGCGATTATTTTTCGATTTTTTTGGGAATTTGTTGTGATTTTTTTGCGATTATTTGCAATTTTTTTGGGATTTTGTTGTGATTTTTTTTGCGATTATTTGCGATTTATTTTTAATTTTTTCTCATTTTTTTCTTATTCCTCTGATTTATTCCGATTATTTGTTATTTTTTTTGTGATTTTTTTGCGATTATTTGATATTTATTTTTAATTTTTTCTCATTTTTTATTTTCCGATTATTTGCGATTTTTTTGGCATTTTTTAACGATTATTTGCGATTTATTTTTAATTTTTTCTAATTTTTTCTTATTACCCTGATTTTTGCGATTTTTTTGGGATTTTGTTATGATTTCTTTGCCATTATTTGCGATTTATTTTTAATTTTCTCTCATTTTTTCTTATTCCCCTGATTTTTCCGATTATTTGCAATTTTTTTGTGATATTTTAGCGATTATTTGCGATTTATTTTTAATTTTTTCTTATTCCCTTAATTTTTTGCGATTTTTTTGGGATTTTGAAGTGACTTTTTTGCGATTATTTACGATTTATTTTGAATTTTTTCGATTTTTTTCGTTTTTTAATTTTTTTTGTATGGTTACAATTGTTTCTGAGTTTTTGGTTATTAATTGTTTTTTTTGCGATATTTTTCGATTTCTTTGCATTTTTTGCCACTTTTTTCGGTATTTTTACGAAAATTCCATTCAAGCAATTATTATTATTATTATTACTACATTGTTTGATAGAAATCATATTAAAAACAAAA
This sequence comes from Neocrepidodera transversa, assembly GCA_963243735.1. Taxonomy (NCBI): domain Eukaryota; kingdom Metazoa; phylum Arthropoda; class Insecta; order Coleoptera; family Chrysomelidae; genus Neocrepidodera; species Neocrepidodera transversa. The sequence continues at coordinate 9,541,283 of OY725349.1, read as the reverse complement.
ATAAAAAAATAATAGACTGGAGTACCTATTAAACAATTTAAAGTGAAAAATAATAATAATTTTATTAGACAATTTTTTTAGAAATTGTTTATGGTCTGCTTTAAATTTAATTAATGTGGATCATACACTACGTTTATTTATAAAGACATGGGGATTTTTTTTACAAACGATGATTACGAAAATTAAATAATTCTATTTAATTATTTTTTTCTTGTGATTTTTGTACTAGGGTAACTAAAATACAATTTTAACATTTTTTTATTGTTATATTCAGTACATCAATGTGTAGAAAATTGAAACAATTTATAATATAATAATATTTTTTTTAAAGACAATTTTTTACAAGTTTTTTCATTTTTCTACACATTGATGTACTCCTTTTCCACTTAAAAAAATAAAAAATACAATAATTTTATAGATTGCAGTTTATGGAGTGCTTTAAATTTAATTAAAGTGGATCATACACTAACCTAGAAAGTGGATCATACACTAACCTAGAAAAACTTCTCAAGGGGGAAAATTGTTTACAAACGATGATTACGAATATTAAATAATTGTATTTAATTATTTTTTTTCTTTTACTTTTTAGGATAACTAAAATACAATTTTTACATTTTTTTAATTGTTATATTCATAATTTCTGCATGTAAAATATATGATTTTCTGCACAAATATTAGTTTTAAATATTATAGTGTACGGACTGCTTTAAATTTTTATTAAAGCAAGCCATACACTACTTTTAATAATAATATAGAAGGGTGTTAAAAAAAAACAATTGCAACATATTTTGTACATCATTTTTATTATTTCAATAATAATTTGAACGAATTCATCAATATTAAAAATAAAAATAAACAAATCAATAATTTTATGAATTGCAGTTAAATTTAACTAAAGTGGACCATACACTACGTTTAAAATTAATTTTCCTCGTACATAGTAATTTTTTTTTGAAATATTTTTAGTTAATATCATGTTTTAAGTAAAGCACTAACATTTATCAAAAATATTTTTTTCTCAAAAAATATATTGCTGACACCAACGTATTTTAGTAAATATTATTATTTTGCCATATGCCCTTTAAAGATCAATGATTGAGATAACATAACGGACATTTTATATTCTTGGTTGGATCTTTTTAGTTGTTTTTATCTAATCTTGGTAAAAAAATAATCAATATTTTAACTATCGAACCGCCCTGTTAGATTTTCACATTGATATCCACATTGAAAAGATAATAGTTTATATCTCGATGCTGTCATGTTAAAGAATCTAGCAAGTGTATAAATCGCGGTAATCAAATAAAATAAATTGAATAATGATACGAGGCTACTCGAGATGTGATGCAGGTGTACGGAATAACGGAAATTAAAAACCATAAACATGAGATTCTAGGTCCAATATTTAAATCATCTTCTTTGATAAATTCTTCAATTATGTCTTTAGTTGTAGTTACTAATTTTTTTACGGACTCGGTAATAAATTATTGCTGTAAGGCTATTTGTAGTAAGTAATTAGTATGTAGCATAAAAATTGTTAATTATAAAGCAGGAATAGAAAAATTGATAAGAGTATGTTATAAATTCCAATTTTTAGTGACATAGAAGAAATTAGTTTTCATTCGTTAAACATTCTTGACATAAGTAAAATTTTTTTGCCACTAGGGTGAAAATGTTAAAAAAAACCCTATCTAGCTTTTATAATATTTTCAGTTATTTGAAAAACACACAATTAAGTACCTAAATACAATCCAAATTTATTTTTGATTTTTCATAAAACTGCACTTACAGTAAAGATTACGAAAATTATCGAAAACAAATGAAAACAAATGAAAACAAACGGAAACGAATGAAAATAAATTAAAACAAATGAAAATAAACGAAAACAAAGAAAACAAACGAAAACAAACGAAAATAAACGAAAACAAATGAAAGCAAATGAAAACAAATGAAAACAAATGAAAACAAATGAAAACAAATGAAAACAAATGAAAGCAAATGAAAACAAATGAAAACAAATGAAAGCAAACGAAAACAAATAAAAACAAACGAAAATTAACGAAAACAAATGAAAACAAACGAAAACAAATGAAAACTAACGAAAACAAACGAAAACTAAATGAAAACTAACGAAAACAAATGAAAACAAACGGAAACGAATGAAAATAAACGAAAACAAATGAAAATAAACGAACACAAATGAAAGCAAATGAAAACAAATGAAAACAAACGAAAACAAATAAAAACAAACGAAAATTAACGAAAACAAATGAAAACAAACGAAAACAAATGAAAACTAACGAAAACAAACGAAAACAAATGAAAACTAACGAAAACAAATGAAAACAAACGGAAACGAATGAAAATAAACGAAAACAAATGAAAATAAACGAAAACAAAGAGAACAAACGAAAATAAACGAAAACAAATGAAAGCAAATGAAAACAAATGAAAACAAATGAAAACAAATGAAAACAAATGAAAACAAATGAAAACAAATGAAAACAAATGAAAACAAATGAAAACAAATGAAAACAAATGAAAACAAATGAAAACAAATGAAAACAAATGAAAACAAATGAAAACAAATGAAAACAAATGAAAACAAATGAAAACAAATGAAAACAAATGAAAACAAATGAAAACAAATGAAAACAAATGAAAACAAATGAAAACAAATGAAAACAAATGAAAACAAATGAAAACAAATGAAAACAAATGAAAACAAATGAAAACAAATGAAAACAAATGAAAACAAATGAAAACAAATGAAAACAAATGAAAACAAATGAAAACAAATGAAAACAAATGAAAACAAATGAAAACAAATGAAAACAAATGAAAACAAATGAAAACAAATGAAAACAAATGAAAACAAATGAAAACAAATGAAAACAAATGAAAACAAATGAAAACAAATGAAAACAAATGAAAACAAATGAAAACAAATGAAAACAAATGAAAACAAATGAAAACAAACGAAAACAAATAAAAACAAATGAAAACAAATGAAAACAAATGAAAACAAATGAAAACAAATGAAAACAAATGAAAACAAACGAAAACAAATAAAAACAAACGAAAATTAACGAAAATAAATGAAAACAAACGAAAACAAATGAAAACTAACGAAAACAAACGAAAACAAACGAAAACAAATGAAAACAAACTAAAACAAATAAAAACAAACAAAAATAAACGAAAACAAATGAAAACAAACGAAAACAAATGAAAACAAATGAAAACAAACGAAAACAAATAAAAACAAACGAAAATTAACGAAAACAAATGAAAACAAACGAAAACAAATGAAAACTAACGAAAACAAACGAAAACAAATGAAAACAACCGAAAACAAATAAAAACAAACAAAAATTAACGAAAACAAATGAAAACAAACGAAAACAAATGAAAACGAATGAAAACAAATGAAAACTAACGAAAACAAACGAAAACAAACGAAAACAAACGAAAACAAACGAAAACAAATGAAAACAAACTAAAACAAATAAAAACAAACAAAAATAAACGAAAACAAATGAAAACAAACGAAAACAAGTGATAACAAACGAAAATAAACAAAAACAAATAAAAACACGAAAACACATGAAAATTAACGAAAATAAATGAAAACCCCTGAAAAAATTTTACCCCCACTATTTATTACTTTTTTCGACGTTTCCTGAGTCCGAAAATGCAAAAAAAGCCTGTCCGGACGTCTGGATGTCTGTCTGTCTGTCTGGATGTAACTGTAACTGTAACTTTTGAACGGAAGCTCCGGTCGAGTTCCGGTTTTTACTTTACCAGTTTGTTTTGTTCAAGGAAGAACCCTGTAGAAATTTAAGAAGGATCGGGCCGGCTCTTCCGGTACCCGCCATACAAATTAAAGTAGTTTGCATGGAAAAACTTTTTCCACTTCACATCATATATAATATTCCCCTACATGTATGTGCAAAGTTTGACCAGTATCGCACAAGCCATTCCGGTACCCGCCCCACAACAATCCATAAAAATCAAGTTCTCAAGGGGTAAACGTTTTTACACTGCAAATTAAATAAAAATTTACGTCTGTGCCAATGCTTTATAGCATAAAAAGTGTTCGCTCGATGGGCCGAAGTCTCGAAACGGTGCACCACCGTTTGAGTGTCCCTAGAATTATATTTCTATCTATTTTATTTTACTTTTACCTATTTTTTTCCATTTTCTCTATTTTTTAATTACTTCTTTTTTTGTCTATTTTCCCTGTTATTTACTTTTTTTTTCCTCATTTTCCCTTTTTTTTGCTATTTTCCTACTGTTTCCCTTTTTTTCCCATTTTTCTTGATTCCTATTTTTACTGTTGTTTATTTGTTTTTACCGTTTTTTACTATTTCTTACTGTTTTTACTGTTTTTTACTATTCTCTACTGTTTATTACTGTTTTTACTGTTTTTTACTATTTTTTGTATTTTTTACATTTTTTTACAATTTTTTAGAGTTTTTTACAATTTTTTACAGTTTTTTAGTTTTTTACAGTTTTTTACAATTTTTTACAATTTTTTACAATTTTTTAATATTCATTACTGTTTTTTACTATTTACTATTTTTTCTATTTTTCTACATTTTGCCTATTTTTCGCTATATTTCCTGTTTTTTCCAATTTTTACCTGCTTTTTCCTATTATCACTATTATTTACTATTTTTTTTCTCATTTTCCCTATTTTTTCTCATTTTATTATTTGTTTCCCATTTTTTCCTGTTTTTTACCATTTTTTCTGGTTTTCCCTATTTTTCTTACCTTCAATTTTTCTCTATTTTTCCCTATTGATTCCTATTGTTTGAATACTTTTACCTATTTTTCCCATTTTCCGCTTTCTCTATTTTTCTATTTTTTCCAATTTTTTTCCTGATTTCTATATTTTTTGTCCATTTTCTATTATTGTTTTCCATTTTTTCTATTTTGCTTACTTTTTCTGTTTATACTATTTTTTCCTGTTTTTCCGATTTTTTTCCTATTTTTTTCAATTGTAGAGTTTTTTCTATTTTTTCCTCTGTGTTTCTATTTTTTTTAAATTTTTCCTTTTTTTATTTTTTTTCCCATTTTTTCCTATTTCTTTCTAATGTTCCCCAGTTTTTCTTCTTTTTCTACTTTGTAACTAGCACAAATAGAGAAAAGCAAAAAAAAAATAAAAAAAAATAAGATGCTCTTTTTTCTGATTATTTTTTAATAACATTTTTAACCAATTACTTAATTTTTCTTGTTGATATCCATCATTTTTTCCTACCACGTTAAACGGAAGTTTTATAACACGATTTGTTAAACATTCTCATCTACATTTAAGTTTGTTCAAGCATTCGCCTGAAGATGGCCTGAGTGCCGAAACATGTTGCGATTTTTTTTATTGAAATTACACATAATTTTCTATTAAATATCATGTGGTATCGACTTTAAGTTTTTATGGATATTACAGAAATTTTGATGAAGACTTTTTTCTTGAAATTTCCAAAAATTATTTTCAATTTTAATTGTCATTTGTTTCACTGCACTGAACGTGTTTAATTATTATATTAAAAACATTCTTTCTAGGAAATTGTATACATATTTTCTTATTTAATTTATTAAAATGAAAAATATTATTTCGGTTATAAACTGTGTTTTAACATGCAACCCCGGGACTACATTAATAAAGAAGTTTACGATTTGATATAATGATTGTTTTAAGGTACTCTGAGGCATTTCTAGTCGAGAGCTTCTGGATTCTGGATTTCTATTGGTGGTGATTTAAGATCATTTTTTTCTATTGGCTGGTGGTGACGTAAAATGAACTATTATTACATTACAATTCATAATGATGTATCATAAAAAAATGATTAATTTTATTCAGTCAAGACATCTTTATTTATCAAATATCACCCATAAAGTTAAACATTTCAAACATCCTAATAATCTTTATAATAGAGTAATAAAAAAAAATCTCGATTGTGTTTTGTAAATTTAATTCGGTTTAATAAAAGGCATTGAAATCAAAAAAGTAAGAAAATTAAGTCATGATGAAAGATGGAAAAAGTTGAGTCATTCTCTAATCACTTTAAGATGGTAAAATGGACATATAAATTATTTTTAATTTTATTATATGAGCTATATTTAGTTTTAATTATTAATGGGTACTTTGTCAATACATTTATGCACCTGTTAGATATGCTAATATTGTTTCTCACTTTCCTTCACATAAATTATACTTATGTGCAATATATTTAATCAACCAGTTAATGCGTGAAAACTAGTTTTGTATTGAATTAATGATTAGTCTAGATTAATTTTAACCCAGATTCTTTATTTGCATATATCAATGATTTTTAACTAATTTTATTAAATAATTACGATTAAATAATATAATAAAAATAAACAATAAATGAAAATTTCTTTTACTCCGCCTATGGAATCAGTAAGTGGTCAACTTTTACAAAAGGTCTATTAGTCTTAACCACAATACAATTGAAGTGTAACCGCAGATCCCCGGTTCCCATCAGTAGGGAAATTCCTCTTTGTTCCTCTTTTCAATCATTTTATTAGTCCGATCTGATAAAATTCGTTACCGGACTTGAAAACTCCAAAACTGATTATCCCCCCCTTTAAATTCATGCGAATCGACACAAATGTTTCTTTTGATATTCATTGATTGAGAATGAGATAATGATAGAGATCAAACTAATTGGTAGTTTTTTATTTTTAAATATTCCTGTACTGTAACATTTTTTAACGTCCAAATTATTTAAATAATTTCAGTAATTTTAAATTTTAATAGTATTTTGTCCTTAATTTTAAATAATAATGACATTAAACAACGTGAATTAACTGTTCAAAAGTTGCATTTTATTAACAATTCTCAAAGTCTCAAAATTAAGAAAAAATGATCTTGAAGATTCAAAAAGTATCAGAATAATTTTTGACTATTACAAATTCACAAAAAATGATCCTTGAAGTCCAAACACGATCAATAAATAATTCCTGATCAGAATAATTCTTGAGTGTTAAAAATTAACAAAAATTGATCCTTAAAGTCCAAAAACGATTATAAAATAATTCTTGACTAATAAATATAATAAGAATTAACAAAAAATGATCCCGAAAATCCAGAATTGATAAGAAAATAATTGCTGACTCTTAAAAATAATTAAAATTAAGAAAAAATGATCTTGAAGATTCAAAAAGTATCAGAATAATTTTTGACTATTACAAATTCACAAAAAATGATCCTTGAAGTCCAAACACGATCAATAAATAATTCCTGATTGTTAAAAATAATCAAAATTAACAAAAAATGATCAGAAAAAATAGTTGACTCTTACTAATAATTATAATTAAAAAAAAATGGTCCGGAAGATCCAAAAATGATCAGAATAATTCTTGAGTGTTAAAAATGAACAAAAATTGATCCTTAAAGTCCAAAAACGATCATAAAAATAATTCTTGACTGTTAAAAATAATAAGAATTAACAAAAAATAATCCCGAAAATCCAGAATTGATAAGAAAATAATTGCTGACTCTTAAAAATAATTAAAATTAAGAAAAATTGATCTTGAAGATTCAAAAAGTATCTGAATAATTTTTGACCATTACAAAATCACAAAAAATGATCCTTGAAGTCCAAACACGATCAATAAATAATTCCTGACTATTAAAAATAATCAAAATTAACAAAAAATGATCAGAAAAAATAGTTGACTCTTAAAAATGGTCCGGAAGATCCAAAAATGATCAGAATAATTCTTGAGTGTTAAAAATGAACAAAAATTGATCCTTGAAGTCCAAAAACGATCATCAAAAAAATTGTTGACTGTTAAAAACAATAAGAATTAACAAAAAATGATCCCGAAGGTTCAAAAAATAATTAGAATTACCAAAAACTGATAATGAAAAAATAATCAGAATAATTCTTGACTGTTAAAAATTTACAAAAGTTGATCTTTGAAGTCCAAAAACGATCATAAAAGAAATCCTGATTGTTAAAAATAATCAGAATTAACAAAAAATGATCAGAAAAAAATTGTTGACTCTTATAAATAATTATGATTTATTTTACAAACATCATCCAGGTATTTTTAATTTCATAAATATTTTATTAGATTTCCGAAAAGAAATATGTGTAAAATTAAACATCGCAAATAAATTTAAAAAAGTGTTTAGAAAATAATATTAATATACAGGGTATCCCAAATAAGAGTAATCGATTTTAAATGCCTCCTGATTTTTTCTTTCAATTTTTTTTATGTTTTCTTTGTTTTCGCTTTTTTGCGGTTTTTTGCAATTTTTTGCGATTTTTTGGTTGTTTTTATATCATTTAATTTTTTCCGATTGTTTTTTGTTCCCTAATTATTTTCGATATTTTTGCAATTTTTGCGGTTTTCGCAAGTTTTTGCGGTTTTTTGACATTTCTGCGATTTTTTAAATGCTTCCTGATTTTTTTCTTTCAATTGTTTTTGATGTTTCATTTTTTTCGCTTTTTTTTATGCGGTTTTTTGCAATTTTTTGAGATTTTTTGCAATTTTTTGAGATTTTTTCGTTGTTTTTATATAATTAAATTTTTTCCCTATTGTTTTTTGTTTCCTAATTATTTTCGATTTTTGCCATTTTCGCGAGTTTTTGCGGTTTTTTGACATTTTTGCGATTTTAAATGCTTCCTGATTTTTTTCTTTCAATTTTTTTTGATGTTTTCGCTTTTTTTTGCGGTTTTTTGCGATTTTTTCGTTGTTTTTATATAATTTAATTTTTTCCGATTGTTTTTTGTTTCCTAATTATTTTCGATTTTTTGCAATTTTTGCGGTTTTCGCAAGTTTTTGTGGTTTTTTGACATTTTAAATGCTTCCTGATTTTTTTCTTTCAATTTTTTTTGATGTTTTCCTTCTTTTCGCTTTTTTTTGCGGTTTTTTTGCGATTTTTTCGTAGTTTTTATATAACTTAATTTTTTCCGATTTTTTTTTGTTAAATAATTATTTTCGATTTTTTACAATTTTTGCGGTTTTTTGACATTTTTGCGATATTAAATGTTTCCTGGTTTTTTTTCTTTCAATTTTTTTTTATATTTTCCTTGTTTTCTCTTTTTTTGCGGTTTTTTGCAATTTTTTGCGATTTTTTCGTTGTTTTTATATAATTTAATTTTTTCCGATTGTTTTTTGTTTCCTAATTATTTTCGATTTTTTTTGCAATTTTTGCGGTTTTCGCGAGTTTTCGCGGTTTTTTGACATTTTTGCAATAATATTTTTCATTTTTGCAATTATATTTTTCATTTTTTCCCAATAATTTCTAATTTCTCTTTCTTAATTTTTTTCTTCTCTTAAAAACCATTAAAATAAAATTTTTGTTAACAGTAAAGAAAATAACACTCTGTATATAAATTACCCTATCTTAACGGTAAACTGTCATCTTAATAATTTGGTTCAAATTAAGTAATGTCAAAAATTGAAGTATCACGATTGGTGGTAATTAAAAATGAAAAAACTTTCCTATTAATGGAGCATTTCGAATAAAAAGTAGTTTAGAAACTTTAAAATAATCCCAGGAAGTAAATTCAATACAAAATCTTAATAAACTCATCCAAATAAATTCAATTTAATGTTTAAAAATCCAAATTTTCAGACATTTTATAATAAAGCATTTTGATTGGTCCATTGAAATAATTTATCATCAAACAGCTTTGCTTTTCTCCGTTGCTAAGGGGTAACTAAGGGGGTATTGATTTTGGGAATTTCGAAAATACATACATTTTTCTTTAAAATAAATTGGAATAAAATATTAATTAAAATAAATAAATTTGATATAAACAAATATTATTCTAAAAATGTAAAATTATGTATATAAAATAAATAGTGAATCAAATTCAAACCACGCGTCTTGAATTGGTCAATCTCTACGAAGGATCGTAGAAAATCTTCCAGAGGACAAAACACTAGACTTCAACTGTAGAAAGAAGATAGAAACTTACAGTGTACTTCTCAATGAAGGTAATCAAAGGTCTTTCCTAAAAGAGAAATAAAAAAAACAAACATTTTTGTGAGGTTATAAAAATACAGAAATAGGCATATTTCGGAAAAAAAAATTTTGTGCAATACACTTATGAATCAAAATTTTGTAAAATTTGATTTATAATACTAATTGTGAAGTACAAAAAATAATTTCTTCAAATAATTTTATAACAAAATGGCGACTGTGCTGCATTGCCCCTCCGGTGCTTTTTTCGATTCTATAGAGACGTACTTTTTGTTATATTGATTTTTCGCGAAAATGTAAAAAAAACAATTCAAAAATAATTTTGTATATATGGTGAAAATTTCAAATCTATCGGAGAAGATTTGTTCGAGTTATACCGGGTGACAATAAGACTAGGGCCATATGCTTATATTTCTTTCACTTTTGAACCGATTTGAATAAAATTTGGTACATAGATGTAAGAAACAATTTTGGATTGACAAACGTATTAAAACAAAATGGTCTACTTCCGGTTTTCCCTAAAATTTCAATAACTTCGATTTTTCAAATGGAACACCCTGTATATTTGATGTGTTTCATATTCTATGGCTCAAATTACATACGACTTTTTTTTTATTATTTTTCAATTAAAATATTCAAATTCTCAGATTTTTCTTTTAATCAAGGTATGAACAAATAGGAAGTGGTACATAATGTATATTGTTGAATTGGTACAGTAGATTCTGTAACAAGGTTAGAATCAAAAATTCGACACGAGTGGAAAATTCCGAACGCGAGCGTCAGCGAGTGTGAGGAACCACGAGTGTCGAATTTTTTCATTTTAACCGAGTAACAGACTATATTTTCTCCACGATCAAAAAGTATAAATCAAAATTAAATTAAATCTGAACACAAGTTATTTGTTGACATATTTGTATTACATTGTAGTAATTTTTATAGTGTTATGGTACACTTACCGAAATTAAAATCTGATGCATTGATATTTTTTATAATTTGCAATTTTAGATATTATTAAATTCTATATCTACTTCACTTGATTTTTCACTCATTATTTTGTTTAAATTAAAATTTGTTTGAAAATAATTATTATCGTCGCCATTTTGTATCTGACAGTGACACTTTTGAAATCCATGGCAATCCCATATCGTTTATTTCGATTACAGAAAATCCATTCTTTACCTTGATAAAGAATGAAAATACATGCAAAATGCATAAGAGGCAAGTATTATAGAATAAATATTCAGACTCTAGAGGGTGAATGTTTACATTCTATTATTAAAAATGATTTCGGAATTCATACATTCAGTAACGGTCGTGGAGAAATTAAATTCTGTGTCAAATGGCAAATTTAAATTTCTGCTGTAGAATTTTTTATTGATGTTATAGATGAAATGATTATATGAATTACTGATTTCAATAAGAATAGATTTTGACTGCGCTAAAAAACAATCTGAGAATTTTAATTTTTTTATTGAAAATAAAAAAATTGGTAACAATATCGTATGCAATTGGAGGCGTATAATCTGAAAAGCATCAAATATACACAGGGTTCCATTTGAAAACTCGAAGTTAATAACATTTCTGACGAAACCGGAAGTCGACCATTTCATTTTTATACGTCTGTTAATCCAAAATCGTGTCTCATATCTATGTACCAAATTTTATTCAAATCGATTGACAAGAGAAGGACATATAGGGATGTACCTAGTCTCATTGTCACCAGGTATATCCAGCCAGCTGAAAAAAATGTCTTCGAGAATAACGCGTTTAACTCTTTCAGTCACAACTTTTTATTAATTAAACGAAAATTCTGAAATTAAGTACAAGGAATAATAGGCCAATTTTATAGAATTTTTATCAGTTTTTTTCTTTTATAATTAATGACATGTACTATGGAAATTTTACCAAAGGACACAGAAGTGCACAAAAAAATTTCCGGTTTATAATACTTATTCTAAATAATAATATCATATTTTTGTTTTCTTCATGTTCTCTTCTGGTTGTCTTACTTGGTCGTTATTTTCCTCTGGTTGTCTTATTTGGCCGTTATTTTCGCTTTCTGTTATTGGTAGTTCGTGTATAATATTATCGAAGAGTTCCAAAATATTATCGTCTAGATCGAGAAGGTCGCCTACATCTTTAAAATTTTCTTTCTCATCTGATAAGCACATTATTTCCGAATCATCGTCATTCATTACACAATCTAAAAGTTCATTTTCCATAAAACGCCGGTTCGATTTGTTTTTTTTTACTGGTTGAAGGTAAATCCATTGCTTATTATATTATCTATAAGAGAAAACCATTAAAATTTGACATCAGTTTTTGACTTTGCACATTATCCATCACTAGACATACTAATTCAAAGGTCTAAATCAACGAAAATATTTTATGCATTATTCATAAAAAAAACTAAATTATAGTTTTTACTTACCACCAGTAATAAACAATACATTATAATGACACATGCATTTTATGCGTATCCAAACACATGGACAAAGTTACTTATTTCAAAGAAAAATATTTTTGAGTTTATAGAAAATTGATGTCCACTGTAGTGGACGCGGTGACTGAAAGGATTAAATTTTTCAGTACTGTATTAAACCTTTAATTTATCACCTTCGATCTTTTGTTATATCAGACCTTAAAGCGCCTTTTAAGCAAAAAAAATGATTTTTTTAAAAATTCCACATTGGTTTAATCTTAATTAACCGATTTTTTTAGATTATCAAAGTACTAGTGCAAAGAAACAAGCAAACCGTTGCCAATCACGTCGCTAATAAAAAATGTAATACCGATTTGAAAGTCATTACCTAGTAGATTTTAAGCTTGTGAGCGATTAAATTTCCTCATAAAGTATGCCCTAATGATACAGAACCTCACGAAACAAGCTAAACTACAACATTAATTGCTTAATCTATCAGATAACACGCCCATCTCCACTCAGCTCGCATTTTACTCTGTCCAATTTTAAAAAAAAATCTGAGTTGGTGGCCGGAATTCACAATCATCCACCTCCGATAAATAACATGTTAGGCTCAGGAAAAAGTTGATTTCCAATAAAATATTCGATTAAAAATTTGGCGTAGAGGGAAGGACCGTCTTGTATAAATTTCTAGAATAAAACTATATTTTCTACCTTACTAGTACAAATTATTGAAATACGCTACTGGAATATTTATAAGCCGTGTTTAGTAATTAATTTTTTGTTAGAAACTAGCAACCGATTTTTCTAAATACCCACTAATAAATTAATATATAGATGCTAATGTCGAAGTGTTTGACGTGTGAATTAATATAATGAGAGAACGAGGAAAAAAATTCATGTATGCAACGTCCATTAGACAGAACGATTTATGTTAACTGCTGTAGAACGGATAAGAGTAACATAGTTAATTTTCGAATCGTTTCGCCGACCTAATCTGTAATTCATGAGCAAGTTCATTGTAAAAGTGCCACAAATTTTAGTAGAACACACTGTATTTTCGATATATTTAAAAAAAAGTTGATTACTGAATTTTGATTTTTGATTTGGATTCAGCACAAAAAAACTTTTTACGAAAAGTTTGTGCCCAAATAAGTTATGGAATTCTAGTTTTAAAATTTGTGAAAGTTTATTATTATTTGTGTAAAATTTAAAATTCTGATTTCAGTTTTGAATTTAGCAAGAAAAAGTAAACAAAGAATTGTTTAACTAAAAATTTGTGCCTATTAAGATAAACATGTTATATAGGTCTTAGATTTTAAAAATTGTGAATTTGGGGTCTAAAATTTTAAAAATTGTGAATTTGGATTTTGACTTGGATTTAGCATAAAAAAGTAAACAAAAAAATTGGTCTAAAATTTTTTTGCTTATTAAGATAAAATATTATACAGGTCTAAAGGTTTAAAAATTGCGATTTTTTTTAATTGGGTAAAATTTAAAATTCTAGTTTCAGATTTGGATTCAATATAAAAAAGTCGTCAACAAAAAATTGTTTGACTAAAAATTTGTGCCTATTATGATAAAAATGTTATACGGGTCTAAAATTTTAAAAATTGTGAATTTTTTGTCTAAAATTTTAAAACTTGCGAATTTTGGGTCTAAAATTTTCAAAATTGTGAATTTTGGGTCTAAAATTTAAAAAATTGTGAATTTTGGGTCTAAAATTTTAAAAATTGTGAATTTTGGGTCTGAAATTTAAAAAATTGTGAATTTTGGGTCTAAAATTTTAAAACGTGTGAATTTGGATTTTGATTTCGATTCAGCATAAAAAAGTAAACAAAAAATTGGTCTAAAATTTTTTTGCCTAATACAAGTCTGAAATTTTATAAGTGTGAATTTGCTGTCTAAAATTTTAAAAATTGTGAATTTTGGTTCTAAAATTTAAAAAATTGTGAATTTGGATTTTGATTTGGATTCAGCGTAAAAAAGTAAACAAAAAATTGTTACAACATTTTTGGCTATTATGATAAAATGTTATACGGGTCTAAAATTTTAAAAATTGTGAATTTGAGATCTAAAATTTTAAAAATTGTGAATTTTTTGTCTAAAATTTTAAAAATTGTAAATTTGGATTGTGATTTTAATTCAGCATAAAAAAGTAAACAAAAAATTGTTCTAAAATATTTTGCCTATTAGGATAAAATGTGGATCTAAAGTTTCAAAAATTGTGAATTTGGGGTCTAAAATTTTAAAAATTGCGAATTTTGGTTTTAAAATTTTAAAAATTGTAAATTTTGGGTTTAAAATTTTAAAAATTGTGAACTTTTTGTCTAAAATTTTAAAAATTGTAAATTTGGATTTTGATTTGGATTTAGCATAAAAAAGTAAACAAAAAATTGGTCTAAAATTTTTTGCCTATTAAGATAAAAATGTTGTACGGGTCTAAAATTTTAAAAATTGTGAACTTGGGGTCTAAAATTTTACATATTGTGAATTTTTGGGTCTAAAATTTTAAAAATTGTGAATTTTTAGTCTAAAATTTTAAAAATTGTAAATTTGGATTATGATTTGGATTCAGCATAAAAAAGTAAACAAAAAATTATTTTAAAATTAGAATTTTTTTGAGCACACCAATAGCATAAGCGAAAGATTTTCGGATCTAAAAGTTATGTCAATAATTTTCTGTATCTTGCGTACAAAAAACATAATAAATTTAGATCAACTTAAATATTAAAAGTTTGTCTTGGCAATGCTAGTTTGCGCCTTCTAATTTGCTATTTAAAAATGATAATATTGGATCGAAAATATATGATAAAGTAGTTCCTAAATGAGTATTTCCACCAATTGAATATTAAAATCAACTTGCATATAAGTTGTAGCTTGAAAAATAACTAAAATGAAATAACCAATTTATTACACCTATCAGCCTTGTCACTTATCGATTTATTAACAAATGAGTATAGATAGTAATACGTTCACTACTATCATTAGCATCATTTTTATATTGCTTTTGTTTATATTTTATTGTTCCGCATTTCAGTCGGCTATCCTGTTTAACTGAAACATCTATTAATCATTGAGTGATTCCAAGCATGAAATTTTTCTATATCTATTTGCTTGTTCAGGTTACTTGAAACTAATTTAACTTTAAGTATTAATAATATTTGACTAATGAAGACTGATATTTGTTCATTGATTTTTTGTTGTTAATAATAGATTTAAAAGAACTGAAAAAAATGTTCACCAAACACAATAGTAGAATTTACTTTAACAAAATATATTACTTGTTAATTATTTTTTCCATAATTCTACAATCTGATCTAGGAGTCACCCTTTGATATCTTCTTAGTTATTATTCTTGTCACTAGATTTTTTTTTGCTTATGCACTAATCAAACAGATCTCTGCTTAGTCACTTTGATACACACTACACCAACTCGTGAGGTTTGGTCCTCTTCAGTCTTCTCTTCTGGTTCGAGTTATCCAGGAGCTGGATGGCCTCATGTTCTTTCGTGACTTTTTGCACATTTTATCATTTCTATATCGACGAGCTCCATTCGTAGATCCTTATGGAAGCCTTCATTACGGATATACCAAGGTGTTGGTCTGTTTGCTACACCTCTATAATTATATACCTTACGTTTTATAGTTTGCTTGTAGGTATTTGGACGTGTTGGCATATGGAATATCTTGTCCATTAGTTTTTATTGGTACGTAATGAATTTTTTATTAGTGAAATCAATATGTACCGATTTGCCCTCATTTAATTTAATCTTCCATTTCCTAGTTAATTTTTTGAATTTATTCATGGCACTTTATAGTTTATTGGTTGTTTTTCATTACCGTTTAGTAGTGTGTATGAGTCGGACGAACATGGAAATATTTTCAACCAGAACAAGGGTACTCCGTAACCTAACCCCCGTTTTCGAGGATGCTGAACACGATGGCGGCATTAGAATTTCCCTTTGGGATTGCGCAACCCCTCAAAACGGCAAAAACCACACCCTAGAGGGGTTAAACGCGCTTCAAGAGGTTTCCCTGCAGAGAAACTCAATTTCCCCCCATTTTCGGGGATGCTGAGAACGATGGTGGTGTTGAATATTTGTTCAGACCCCTTCCAACCTCTCCACCGGCCAATATTCACCCCGAAAGGGGTGAATTTTTATATATTTTTAAATATCAGCGTGAAACATATTCCTGATCGTTTTCGAGGATACTGAGCACGGCGGTGGTGTCAGATATCGTGTCCGATCCCTGCCGACCTTACCGACCAATACTCGCCCCCCGAGAAGGTGACTTTATTGTTTTCGGCATTTTAACGGCAAATATATTCGGTTTACCGGGTTTCGTACATATGAAACACGCCATCTTCTTCCATGGTTTAAATACAGCACTGTTCATGAAAAAAGTAGAAAAAAATATACAGTATAAACGGATATAATGCTGAAAAATATATAGTAATGAAACTCCAAGTCGAATACCACAAATTTTTATTGTAAAACAGAAGAAAGGCGACTAGTTTCGGCGATAAGTCATCATCAAACCTAGAATACACGTAGCAGTAAGATAGGATACAAACATTTTAAAAAAAATTGAACTTACCAAAGAAATGTATTAGATTATATGATTTTTATTGAAATATAAATTTTGTGACAAGTAAAATGTCCCATATAAGAATATTAATAGCGTACGCGCACTGGGGGATAAAGAGGAAACGGGTAAACGGAAGGTTGTAGTACAAGAGGGAAAATAAAATTAAAATTAAAACGAAAGGAGGAACATGTTATTAGTAAACGGATATTGTATCCAAAAGTTGGTGGAGTTAGGTGTTGTGATATTAATTAGGTGATCCGACACTTTGTGATAAGGGAAAATATAGGGAACTTGAATAACACTATTTAATAAATTGTCTTGGTTACGCTCTCTTTTTTGATGAGCAAATGTGCCTATTTTCCATAACTGACGGTACCAACTTCTTATTGTATTATCACTAGGTGGTTGTTTATTAAACATTCTTCGAAATCTCCTTTGTGTCACCACAATTGACTTCGTTTCTGCAAAAATTATTACACACTTTCCTTTTTCAGATAAAGTGAACATTTTTCGAAGAGAAATAAGAAAACTAATTGTGTTAAACTGACAGTTCGCGTGAAATAATTATAACGAATGTATATAAACGTCCAAGGACACCATTTTGAAAATTTGTTATAACAACTTTTTTTGTTAAATGTCTTTACGTTCAAGTTTGTTAATTTTCTTGACATTTATAATAAATTACCATGAAAAAAGCTTAAAGTTGTTTAACTTAAATTTTAAGCCATAATTTACGAAAAAAGTTACACAAACTATATATGTTTAGAAAGCTTAAATATTGAGCTTTGTGTTAGGGTAAAAATATACAGGGTGTTTATGGTAGATATATTACCATTAACGTTCTAAATACATTTAAGAAATTAAATATTTTTTTTTTTAAAAGAAACAATGTATAAAATAAAACTCAAAATGAAAAATATAACGTTGAACTTGATTGATGGCTTGTTGTTGAATTAATCCCTTGCTTCTTGATTTTCTCAGCTAGTAACCTCTCCAAGGAGAAAACAAAAGTAATGGTTTAACGAAAAATAACTGCCAACAATCGCGAACAATTAAACATTTATGAACATTGTTAACAAATGACTTGAAATCATAATTTAATGTCAATCTCTAAAGTGACTGACAATATGTAGGGGAAAAGTCCCTACAGTGTTCTAGTTAAAATAACAAAGTTATTGAGAAAAAAACGTCTATAGATTTCAACAAAACTGGCGAAAACCGCATGTTTCTATTCCTAAAACTATTTGAGTAATAAGCGATCAAAACCCCGAAAAGTTAAGTGGGACACCCGGTATTATTATATACTTACTTACTTACTGGTTAATTTGAATAAATGATCTCAACCATCCACAGGTTCATTGATTACAATTGACTGCGTGTTTATCCTAAAATGGATTTCAAGAGTTCCCTCAGTCATTCTCTAATTATAAATAACTGAAAAATTAACATCAACATAAAAATTTTAACATAACCTAACAAATCGATAAGAAATTTATGACACTCACCCGCAAGGCCAAATGCACAATCCAGTGCGGTTTTTAACTGCACCCAACCAGTGTCAGTTTTGCCCCCAGTGCCAAACTTTTTTTCCCACTGGAATACGCTAATAGACTCTCAACTTTAGTTATTCGAAAAGCACCTAATATTAGTCGTAGTGCAGAGTGGTGAATTGAACCTAGAGATTTTAGCTTAGTTTTACCTGCTGATGAATAAGCTCTTGCCCCGTAGTCTAATTTTAGCCTTATTATTGATCTGTATAAGGTGAGCATAGTTTCTATCTGATTCTTATTCCTTATTTGCTAACACTTTCAGAATATCTAGTTTTCTGTTCTGAGTTTTTTTATATGTTCTGTCCAATCTAATTTTTTATTGATTATCATTCCCAAGAATTTTATTTAATTTTTGTTTGGTAGGTTTTTGGTTGTAAAGCGTTAATTGAGGACTGTCTTTATTTGAAAAAACTATATATTGCGTTCGTCAGCTTGTTCAATTATTGTCTGATGGATTCTTCTTTAACTTGTTTTATTTTTACTTCTAGTTCGTCTTAATGATAAAATTTATGACTATGTAAAATGACTTGGACGATGTTAGAATATTATTAATTCCGTTATTTTGTATTAGTATGTACAACAAATCTGCAATTATACACAAAATACAAATAAAAATGTTATTGGGTACAGAAGCTTAAGCCGTTAAAAAAACGCGAAGAATATTTTAATGGGTATATTAATATACTCTTAATATCGTTACAAAATTTCTCATACGTTAAGCATAACATCGATTTTCAATGGTATTCATATGACAACTTCGAAATGCTTATTAAAATTTTACAAACATGAGCTTATTTGCATTAAATGGTAGAACATTAAATAAGCATAAAGTATGTACGAGTTTTTCGGTGTGTGTGTCTGTGTGTGTGTGTGTGTATGTATACCTTTTAGCACTTTCCATCGTAAAAGTAAAAACGGGTTGGGACTCGTTTCTAATTATTGTATTATACGCTACATTTGAACGGGTTATATCCATGAAATTAAAAATACAAAAGACTACCACAATCTTATTTGTCCGACAAAAGACCCCGGCGTTTTATGATTTTATTAGTTATTTTTAAGACTGCTGGAAAAAATAACTAACGTCTTCTTGTGAATTGGAAAATATAAAATACAAGGACATTTGCACCTTTTTGCTTGCAAATAATACGTTATTATTATTTCAGCTAAGAGCAGATATAAATCGTATTATGCCATTTTTAAACATATTTAAAAGTTACAAATATGTACAATTATTGTAAAATGTAGAAGATGCCGAAGTGGTTCTAAATAATCTCTTTGATTATTGATAACTAAGATACAGGATTTATCCATTTTGGTTTCCAAATCATCGGATAAGCAAAGTTGGACAACATAACTGGCCTACAAGGGAACCTGACTTTTACCCAGTTGACTACCATGTGTGTACTTAAGTGTAAAGTTTATTACATAATTCCATCTTATAGAAATATTTATTAGTTCCATTTCTTTGTAATATGATCTTTTAGGCACATCAGAGACTAAAACATGCATTTTACTCCCTCATTTTAGGGACTAAAGTGCCACTTTTACTCCCTGGGGATTAATATAATAACAAAACCATTAGAAACCATAGTAAACTATTTTACTCGGGGATAATATAACCATATTTTACATTTTTTTTATTTTTTTAAATATTTTCTGATTTTTTTTCTTATCGTTTCCGTTTTTTTCTTCAAAGTTTTTTAATTTTTTGCTTTATTCTTCTGTTTTTTTTTTCGTCTTTTCTTTTGTAAGTGTTTCCTCATTTTTTCTATTTTTTCAGTATTTTCGAATTTATTTCTCATGTGTCTGATTTTTGTCTGTTCTTTGATTTTTTCTCAGTGTTCTATTTTTTGTTTTCTATTTCTTTCTTTTGTTTTCTGTTTTTTTTCATCTTTTTCTTATTCCTTTTTTTTATGAATTTGGTTACATTTGGAGTTTTTTAATTTTTTGCTTTATTCTTCTGTTTTTTTTTTGTTTTTTTTTTTCGTTTTTTATTTTGTAAATTTTCCTCATTTATTTCTCATTTACCTGTTTTTGTTCTGTTCTTTGATTTTTGTCTGTCTTTTTTCAGTGTTCTATTTTGTTATTTTCTGATTTTTTTTTGATATTTTTTGCAATTTTTTGAAATTTTTTGCCTTTTTCTGCGATTTTTTGCGTTTGTTTTTTGCGATTTTTGCAGTTTTTTTACATATGCTTTTTTGCGATTTATTTCAATTCTTTCGAATTTTTAATTGGACAATGGGCAATTGTTTCCGATTTTTTTGTTATATAAAAAATAAGAAAAAAATTAAAAAAAAATCAGAAAACAAAAGAAAGAAATAGAAAACAAAAAATAGAGAACATTAAGAAAAACATCGAAAAAAAAATAAAGAAGAACAAAAATAAGAAAAAAATGAAAAAAAATCAGAAAACAAAAGAAAGAAATAGAAAACAAAAAATAGAGAACATTAAGAATAACATCGAAAAAAAAATAAAGAAGAACAAAAATTAGAAGAAAATGAAAAAAAAAACAAAAAATCGAATAATTATGAATATATATAAAAAAAATCTAAATATGAAAAAATTCATATTGTTTTTTATTATTTCTCCTTTTTTGTTATTGTTTTATTTCATATTTGTTATCTTAACCTTTGAAATATTTTTTTCCCATTCTCATTTGTTGTATTACGTTTATTTGTTGGTTTGCTTGTTTGCTTGTTTGCTTGTTTGCTTGTTTGCTTGTTTGCTTGTTTGCTTGTTTGCTTGTTTGCTTGTTTGTTTGCTTGTTTGTTTATTTGTTTTCTTGTTTGTTTGTTTATTGGTTCGTTCGTTCGTTTGTTCGTTCGTTCGTTCGTTCGTTCGTTCGTTCGTTCGTTCGTTCGTTCGTTCGTTCGTTCGTTCGTTCGTTCGTTCGTTCGTTCGTTCGTTCGTTCGTTCGTTCGTTCGTTCGTTCGTTCGTTCGTTCGTTCGTTCGTTCGTTCGTTCGTTCGTTCGTTCGTTCGTTCGTTCGTTCGTTCGTTCGTTCGTTCGTTCGTTCGTTCGTTCGTTCGTTCGTTCGTTCGTTCGTTCGTTCGTTCGTTCGTTCATTCGTTCGTCTGTTTGTTTGAAAAAGTTTGTTCCTTATGGTATCTAAATGTGCAGAAAACCAATTTTGAATTTTAAATTCAAGATGGCGACTCCAATATGGCGAACGAAATTTATGATTATGAACCGATTCTATTCAAAATTGGTATGTGGTGGTTTTTGAGATCGGAGATTATGAATTTTTTGTTAAAATTAATAAATTCAAGAAGCCGACTCCAAAATAGCGGACGAGATACATAGGCGGTCCATTAAATGTAGACAATTACAACTATGAAAAATTTTGGAATTTCAGTTACTGAAAACTTCCTATGGGAAGATGCCAAATGAATTGACAATTAGAGAGGAAAAAACCCATTTAAACTTTATACAATCTTCAGACAAACAACATGCATTATTTACTAGGTAAACTAGTTAAAAACGGACTCGCTTATATCGTATTTGAGCTCATCATCAACGAAGTAACGGTCGCGAAGTCAAAAGTCAAAAACGTTGGTGCACCATTCATTAACCCAACAAAGCGGCATATGAAAATTTTTAAAAGACGGTTTATGAAAATGAGAAAGAGTAGCATGCGCATTCAACTTCGACTATATCATAGGAAGTAATAGAACTGATAAAACAGTATAAGCAGTGGAGTCGGTGAAAAACTGCTGCTATAATAATAAAATATGGACACTAAACAAGCGGCAGTGCATACATTACCTACCTCATCTCTGCGCGCGGAATGCTTCGAGAATCGATACCAGTGTCGTATCACAATCGGCTAAATAATAAACGTTTAATTTTCTTATTTACGAGCCTTGTACGAATATGGAAATAAAATTTCATCGATAAATAGTAAATAATTAACACGCATTCGAAGATCTTATCGCTTCTTGGTGGAATGTCTGTAAGAAGTTATTTTAAATCATGTTGTTACTGATAATTTTAAATATTTTAATGATTAGAAATTGTATATCCCGGAAATTTTTTATACATACCATATATTATTATTAGACAGCCATAATACCTACCCGGGCATTAAGTACGAAATACGCAATACTATTTTTTTTGTTCTTTATACGTAGCGAGAAAGTAAAAAGAATGGTACATAACTGTATAATAAACTTATCTTCCAATAATTACCCAATGATGTGCAAAAATACCCAAAAATGGGAAATTCCCCACAAAATGGCTTCACTGTTGATTACTGACTGACTGACTGACTGAGTTGCTATTTTTTTTGGTCTCCTTTATATGTGTCACCCCAGAACATTCCCGGCTCGGCTGTGTTGAAGACGATTATTTTAATTACAAAATTTCTGAATAGGAAAGTAAAATGAAGTAAATTTCTCAAAAAATTGATAAGCATTGCAAAAATACTTAAAAATTTAATTTAAATTGAAAAACAACAACAGTTAATAAAAATGGCAAAAAGTTATTATAAATAGCAACAAGTTGACCAAATAATTAAAAAAAAAAATTTAAATCAATACAAAAAACGTGAAAATAGGCAGAAATAGGAAAAAGGTCAAATAAAGCACAAAAAAAGAGGAAAAAAACAAAAAAAAAGGGTAAAGGTAAAAAAAATCAATAAAAAATTAAAAAGAAAGCCAAATACGACAAAGTAAAGGAAAAAACGCCAAAAAGTAAAAAAAAGTTAAAAAAAAAGGCATAAAATGTAAAAAGAAAATATTAAAAAGGTTAAAAAAAATCAAAAAAAAAATGATAAAAATGATAAAAGAATTGTTAAATTTGAGCAAGAATTAAAACTAATAAAAAAATGTGAAAATTTGGAAAAAATGCAGAGGTGATAAAAAAGTAAAAAGGTAAAATAAAGCAAAAAAAAGGAAAAAAGCAAGATATCAGTAAGCCAAATTCGACAAGGCAAAGGGAAAAAAGCAAAAAAACTCCAAAAAAAAATGAAAAAAAAGTTTCAAAAAAGCAAAAAAGGGTAAAAGTGGCAAAAAAGCAAAATAGAAGCCAAAAATATTAAAAAAAAACATTAAAAAGTTTAGAAAAATCAAAAAGGAAAAAATTTGAATATGATAAAGAATTGTTTAACATTAGCAAAAAAGGAAAAAATGCAAAATTAAGCAAGAAAAAGGAAAAAACAAAAATAAATGAAAAAATGGTAAAAAAATCAATAAAAAGTCCAAAAAAACTAAATACGGCAAAGTAAATGGAATAAAGCAAAAAACGCCAGAAAAAGTAAAAAAGCAAAAAAGGGTTAAAAAGGAAAAAGTTCAAAAAAAATTTAAAAAGTTAAGAAAATCAAGAAAAGGAAAAAATAAAAAAAAAGCCGAAAAGGCCAAAAACAAGAAAAAAAGGCTTAGTACAGACCAAAAAATAAATAATGTTTAAAAAGAAAAAAACCCCAAAAAAAGCAAAATAAATGTAGATAAGGCAAAAAACACCAAAAAAGTAAATAGAAAAATCCGCTGTGTCATCCCAGAACTTTTCCGGCTCGGCTGTGGAGAATAGGATTAAAAAATGAAGTCAACATTAAAAAGGTTAAAATAAGCAAAAAGTTAAAAAAAAAAACCAAATAAGGACAAAAAGGCCAAAAAATGTATAATAGTAAAAAAATTCAAAATAGAAGCAAATAAAGCCAAAATAAGTTGAACAAAAACCATTAAAAAAGTTAAAAAATTCGGTTGTGTCGCCTAAAAAAACTTTCGAGTATCCACGAATACTTTTTCAGATATTTAATGCTAAAGTTTCAATTTTTGATATTTTTATTTTTGACAAGTGACAGTTGGAGAAATAATTTTGACTGTTCTGAATAGAATTTTTCAAGTGCTTTCAAATAACACTTTGCAAGTTAAATTCCGTGACATATTGCATCTGTCATTTTTTGATAGTGAGACTTCCCTTTGACAGATTTCGTACAAAAACTAATGGGTGCTTCCGACTGGTAACCCAAACCCATATACCAAATTTCAGCCCAAACAAACGTGTGGCCTCTATCGTGTAAGAATACACACAGACAGACAGACTTCCATCTGGAAATGGTCTTAATCATCTCAAGTGACCTCAAAATGGATATTTCCATCTTTATGTCGAAAATTTGTTTAGCTCGTTCACAATAATTTCCCTTCTCGGAGGTGGGTCGGGAAAGTAAAAAACGGTACATAGCTGTATAATTAACTTATCCTCCAATAATTATCCAATGATGTGCAAAAATTCCCCAAAATGGGAAATTCGCCACAAATCGGCATCACTGTTTGATTATAGAATACTAACTGACTGAGCTACGCGTCTAACATATTATAAAGGTATATTGATAAAAGCAAGTTCATATTTTTATCTACATTTCCCCATTTTTCTTATTTTTTCTTGTTTTTTCCCATTTTTTCCTGTTTTTCTTTATTTTGTTCTATTTTTTCCTAAAAATGGGAAATTCCCCATAAATCGACATCACAGTTTGATTACTGACTCACTGGGCTACGCGTCTAGCATATTATAAAGGTATATTGATAAAACGAAGTTAATATTTTGATCTATATTTCCCCGTTTTACTTATTTTTTCCTATTTTTTGACTGTTTTACTTTATTTTGTTCTATTTTTTCCGATTTTTCTTATTTTCCCATCTATTTCTGTTTGTTCTCAATTTCTCTTGTTTCCTATTTATCTCTATTTATTCCTATTTTTTCCTAGTTTTCTCTATTTTTTTCTATTTTTTTCCATTTTTTCTATTTTTCCTATTTTTACCTATCCAAAAATTGTCTAACGCACCCAGAGATATTTACATTTCAAAAAAAAATTACAATAAAGAAAAGTGAAAAAAAAATAAAAAACACATCTTAACATCAGCCTCTTAGCCCATTAGGCTATCGTACCGATAAGTAAAAAAAGGCTAATATTTAAGATAAACAATGAATATTATTTTTATTCAGAAATAATACTTTATAGGATATTTATAAACTTTAACTATGCAAAATCTCACACTCCACGCTTAAAAACGGGTCTGAAGTTTTATTTTTGCGTATTAATATAAGTCGAACCATGATAGTACGTCTATGTTTGCAATGTTGGTAAAAATTGTGGTAGATCACGACTGAATCCGGATTGAATTGAAGAAACCCGTCCATGTGTCATCAATAACGTATGGAGGAGACCCGTAGGTCACGCGGGTCAATGTAGCAGCGGAGGAATTTTCTATGTGCAATCGGATGAGTGACGGTACGAATCATAGTTCATGTCGTACCCGTATATATTATAAAGCTTGGTTAGTTTAGAAAATTGTTTAGTTTCAAGAAAATTAAATAACTCTAAAAACCAAAATTCATTATGATTTTTTTGTAAAAATATTAATTTTAAAGTGTATGGACTGCTTTAAAATTTAACTAAAGCAGATCGTACACTATTTTTAAAAATAACATCGGTTTGGCATTTTCTTTATAAAAATGTGTAAAAAGTTATGTTTAAAAAATAATGAATTCATTAATATTTTAAGTTTAATTTGGTCCTGTAAAAAAATTGTCAGGAAATAAAAATCTAATTAAAAAAAAATAAAAAAATAACAATAATTTTATGGATTATTAAATGATTTTTTCATACTTTTTTTTTGAATTTCATAGTTAATTCTTATCTTTTATAAAAATTATAAGTGCAGCATAATTTAATTTTATATTATGAAGTTATAGTGTACGGACTGCTTTAGATTTTAACTAAAGCAGATCATGCACTATTTTTAAAAATAATATGTTTAAATCAGAGTAACAATTTTTTTTATTTTCTGTTTGATTTAATTCTTATTTTACTAAAAATGATTAAATACAAATAAAAAAGTTTTTTTACAAAAATAATAATTTTATATATTGTAGTAGATTTTAACTAAAGTACACCATACACTTCTTTTCTTTATATAAAATTATATTAAAAATGATTTAAAAAAAACGAGATTATTAATATTATATTTTTTTTTATTTGATTTTGATTATTTTATTGAAAGTGACTAAAAACGAATAAAAAACAAGAATTACTTACGATTTTTTTTGCAGAAATTGTAGTATACGGACTGCTTTAAATTTTAACTAAAGTAGACCATACACTACTTTTGTTTATATGAAATCGTAATAAAAAATAACAATGACATTTTTAATGAGATTATTAATTCTATACTTTTATTTTTTGTTTTGATTATAAATTTTATATTTTTATTTTTTGTTTTGATTATTTTACTAAAAATAGCTAAATAGGAAAAAAAAAGAAATACTTTCGTTTTTTTTGCAAAAATAATAATATTAAATATAGTATATTAGATTTTAACTAAAGTAGACCATACACTGCTTTTCTTTATAAAATAGTATTGAAAATGATTTTCAAAAAAAACAATGACACTTTTAATGAGATTATTAATTTTATATTTTTATTTTTTGTTTTGATTAATAATTTTATATTTGTATTTTTTGTTTTGATTATTTTACTAAAAGTAGCTAAATAGGAAAAAAAAAAGAATTCCTTACGGTTTTTTGCAAAAATAATATTTTACAGATTATAGTATACGGACTGCTTTAGATTTTAACTAAAGTAGACCATACACTGCTTTTCTTTATAAAATAGTATTGAAAATGATTTTCAAAAAAAAAACAATGACACTTTTAATGTGATTATTAATTTTATATTTTTATTTTTTGTTTTGATTATTTTACTAAATGTGGCTAAAAACGAATGAAAAAGAATTACTTACGTATTTTTGCAAAAATAATAATTTTACAGATTATAGTATACGGACTACTTTAGACTTTAAATAAAGTAGACCATACACTGCTTTTATTTATACAAAATTATATTCAAATTTATTAAAAAAAACCCAATGACAATTCTAACGAGATTATTTTTATTCTTCGATTTATTATTTTACTGAAAATGGCCAAATACGAATAAATAGAAGAATTACTTACAATATTTTGTAAAATATTAATTAATTCGAATATTAGAAATTAAGATATTTTTATAAAATAGAAGAAACAATTTTAAAATATTTATTATTTTATCAAAATATAGTGTCTCAAAAAATTTGCACCATTTTATTTTTGATTTTTGAAAAACAATTATTTTCGATAAAATTTAATACTTAACTTAAAACATGATTAATAAAAAAATTGCTGTGTAAGGGGAAAGTCAAAAAAATAGGAATGTGGATCAAAATATTATAAAAAATATAGAATTTTTTTTTTTTTGTAAAACTTGTTTAAAAATATTTGAAAGGCTTTTTGTAATTATCTGTATTAATAATTATTCGTACATTTGCATATACAGAGTGAAATACTAACTAATAATATTTTTTCTCAAAAACCAATAATAAAAAAGTTTTCCATATGGTTCATTTTTTTGAGACACACTGTATATGTTAATAAAATTGAAATTTATTGGAATCCATTTTTCATGCACTCAAAATTCACATTCCTATAAATAACAAATTTATAAACTATAATTCTAGATACTAAAATTACCAGCTTGTCAAATTTTATTAACAAATATCAGTTTTTGAAAATTACTGATGCTTTTGAGAGAAAAAACTAATAACAATGTAAGGATAAAAATTAATTGAATTTTAATATTAGGAAACAAGAAGAAAGTATTAGAGTAAATAGTCTAAGTTCGTTCTACTACCACTGTAGGAAATTCAACGCGTTAGAGAAATAGAGGTATAGGAAATTCAGCGTAAAAGAAAGAGATAGCGCTATGACGTCACTACTGACGTATCTGACAGACCTGAAGACCCGTTCCAAAGTACCTGAGACTTTTCTGCCCTGTCAGATACGTCTAGTCTAGTCTTTGTCTGACAGGGTAGAAAGGTCTGAGGTACGTTGGAATGGGTTTTCAGGACTGTCAAATACGTCAATAGTGACGTCATATCGCTCTCTCTTTCTGACACCCTGAATTTCTTATACATCTCTCTCGAACACGTTGAATTCCCTATAGTGGCGGTAGAACGAACTTAGACTATCTACTTATTAGGAATAAGGCTTTATTTTTTTCTTATTTTTTTTGATAATGTCATGTAGATAATGTTTATTAATTTATTTTTTTTGTTTTAGGTAAGTAAAAAATGATGAGTAATTTAAACCCAATTCAATGTACATCGTATGTGGTAAGTTTGAATTAATTTGGATTAAATTTAAATATTCTACATACACACTCCAAAGTATTTTATGTTAATTTCTGTATTTTATTTTGGTTGAATTTTTCATGTTTTGTATCAAAGAACTAAAAAACTAGAGCTACAAATACATATAAACTCTCAATTTCTGCATTGTCAGATGGGACCACCCACTTACCTAATTTCATACAAGAACTGTAGCAGTTGAATTACATTAATAATACGGCAAATTACCAAAGCATCAGGCGGTAATCTAGTCGCCATGGGCAGTTTGCAACTACTTGTATTCTCTTAAAAAGAAAACAAAAAATAAAATAAATCGGATTCTCGCTCTCGTTTTCTACGATTTAAGTGAAGCGGAATGAGAATAACTGAGCAATATAAAGGAAAAAATTAAGAGGACAATGCGACAAGAAATGTTATTTATAATAGTGTTGACATTTGATGAAATTCATTCTAAGAAACTTATAAACTGTTTCTCTTTAAAAAAAAAGTCATCAGTGGTGTAAAATAAATAGTAACTAATTTGGAAGTATTTTTAAAAATATCAAAATGATTATTTATACATTTTAATACCAGAACATTGTAACAAATAATTATTAAGTTAATATTAAAAATTTTAATTATTTAAATTTAAGTTTGGGAGAAAAAAATTAACACGTAACTGAAAAATAAGCAATGTTAAAGACATTAGTCATCAAGGGAAACGCCTTTAAATTTAATTTAATTCTGCTAATTCCCGAAGGAATTTGATGGCGTATTATGTCTCACGGGGACACTTTAGAAGGATTTAAAAAAATCTAGGTCAGAAATGAAATGAATAACTCCCATTATTACTGCCTTTTAAACTGTGACAACTAAAATAACATTATAGATGCTGTTATTCAAATTTTGATAAACATAAGGATAGTTTCAGTTTCTTAAAGTAGAACAAAATCAAAAATAGAGAATTATAAGTTTATTGGACCTCTTTTTTAATATCTTTTAGATTGAGATAGAAAAAGAAACAGCCAGAGACAAGAAAAAATAAAATAATTGATAAACAACAATATAATTATAAAAAAGGTCACGATGATTATAGACAAGAATTATTTTTTCAACCTATTCTAAAATTATTAAATTATATAAAACATACAAACATACATTCAATTACCATCAAACCTATATAATTAAAATTCTTATTCCTTTACCTATGACCATCGAGACTAGTAATTTATGTTACGATTTCGAGACGTTAATATATTCCACGTAACGGTTACAATTGCAAAAATGACTAGGTACTCATTAATGTGGCACCACAGATCAAAATCGATCTGCTTTGATCTATAATTTGAACAACGGTACCTCAATCTAATAATCAATTTGATGAAAAAAATACTTATTTCCGTAATATTTAAAAATTGTGGGAACGTTTTGATATACTTCTATTTTTATCAAATTTTGATTTATAGGTATGTTCGACAGTGTTTTCGTTAATTGTTTTTTCGGTTTACCCCGATGTTAAAATTGGGCAACTAAAATAAATGGTCGGATCTACCTGTTAACTAGAAATGTCTTATTAGTCATTGTCAGTTGCTGATATAAGTGAAAGATCTTTAAAATTAATTGTATCATTTATTTCTATTCTATGATGATAACTTTTGTTTCCCTTATAATTTAGAACATAACCCCTTCTATATGACAATTGTCAAATTGTCAATTTCTTCTTCTTTTCGATGCCCTACCTGACAAGGTGCTCTTCTTTTCTTTCTAATTCAATATTTTATTTCACTTTTAATTGTCACTCACTTTTACTGTCAATGTTAAATTAACCACCATTTTGTACATGTATAATTTTAGCACACCTAAATCATTAATTAGTTTGGTTGTTCTTGTACTGATGATATTTACTGAAATTTTATGTGGTTGGCCACCAAAAAGGATCCTTTTTTTTGGTACACAGTGCCTCTTATTAATTTGTTTATTTGCATTCGAAACCTTACGGGTTTTATACCTAAAGGGCTTATACCCCTTTATGGAATACTTTTATCTTCAATCATTTTATCCCTCAAACTTCCTAATACAACATCCGTTCGCGGATAACATGTTCCACTTTATTTGTTAATTTTACTATATTTCCTGTACCTTCCCTAATTTTCTTTTCCTTATGTGCTCCCCCCCCCCATGCGCGCACAGTAATGGCAATTTCAACTATGAGATAATCTATTTGTCACAAAATTTAAACTTAATTTTATATTCAATAAATCAGCCATTAGCTATTGCCCCGGTGAGTCAAGTAAAAATACCGAAAAAGGTGCGCTGCGATATTTTTTAATGTAAAATTCACAATTTTTAAGATGGGTCTTTGATTTTTTTTTATACTAAAAGTGTGTTTTAAGTACTACCTGAAAACATTAAAATATGAACAAATAACCTCAACATGGTCCAGAAAAAAAATTATTAGGTTTTAAAAATGATGATTTCGCGATTCTTATTTTAAACGTTAGGCACTTATTGTTCAATGAATTTAAAATTTTCTTTTTTTATTTTTTTAATAATACATACTTCTACAATTTGTATTACAAACATTTAGCAAAAATTAAAGTAAATTTGTTTAAAATTAGGGTTCCCCATTTTTCTATTTTTTTTAAAATTCTTGATGTACAGTGCGACTCAAAAATTTTATTATTCATTTGACAGAAAATTTTATTTTTGATAAAAGTTGGTGCATTCTGTAAAACTGCTATTCCAAGTATTAAACTTTCAAATTTCTAAATGGTATACAGGGGCGGGCAAAAAATAGGATTTTTTTGACAATATCAAAAAAATTTAGGAAAGTTGTTTAGAACGAAAAATTACACTCAGATTTAAAATCACAGCCTCCTACGCAAAAATCCATTTTCTTCAATTAAAGCATAATGGTAATTTTTATGTACATATCTACAGGGTGAAATTTCAACTTTGCACCAAGAAAAAACCAAAAATCATAAAAAATAAAAAAAAGGCCGAGAATGGTTTAAAAATAACGAAGAAAACCAATTTTTTTTAACTAAAATGTACTAAAGTGATCGAAGGAATGCCCCTATAGTACATCCGAAATGATATTATTTTGAGCTAGGCTAAAAACATAAAAAAATGGATTTTTTTCATAGGAGGCTGTGATTTTTAACGGGTGTAATTTTTAATTCTAAACAACTTTCCTAAATATATTTTTTTGATATTGTCAAAAATAAGGGGGTACTTTACTCTTGGTCAAAATTCCTATTTTTTGCCCGTCCCTGTATACCATTTGGAAATTTGAAATTTTGACACCTGGACACCAACTTTTATCACGAATAAAATTTTCTGTCAAATGAATAATAAAGTTTTTTCTTATATGGTGCAGACTTTTTGAGTCGCACTGTATATTGGAAACTAATTAAAAAAATTAAATTTTTTTCAATACAAATTCATGTGATACCAATTATCTACAAACTGCTTGAACTTTTTTTTTATTAGACTAATAGTAAACTCACAATGCTTAAAACGCCGACCCATGGTCACATGCAAATTATTTTTTTTTCTGGATCATTTTTTTGTTTATATTTTAATGTTTTTCGGTAATCCTTAAAACACACTTTTGGTATAAAAAAATTCAAAACCCTATTTTGAAAATTGTAAATTTTATATTAAAAATACGTTTTTCGGCATTTCTAGACGACTCAAAAGCTCTTAAAATAATTTTCTCTGGTAAGTGTAATTTTACTATAATGTTTCCTATCTTAAGAATTTATGTATTCTAGGCTTGATGATGGCTTGTCGCCGAAACTAGAGTTTCATTACTTAAAAATAATACACGTTTATTGAAATAAAAATCATATAACTTTTTTTTATCCAAATATTGAATAAAATGTATATAAATAAATAATGACCGGTTGTCTCTTGTATACATAAAAAATTATCCTCGCACTACCAAAAACGAAAAAAAAAATGAAATATTTACAATAAGAATACACAAGTACAAATAATTGAACTTTAACTCTTGTCAATTTATCATCAATCAACGAAATGAGGTTCGACATATCGATTCGTCGATCGAATCGGGTTTATTTTTTATTTTTGTTTGTAACCTCTCATGCCGCATTCACCTCTGGCAATGATTTATTATTCCACTGATAGATTGATGCGTATCTTAATACAAGGATTTTCACGACTAAGTTGCACCCGACGCGATGTTGCTTCGTCGTGGTGTTCCAACAAGAATATTTCATAATAATTTAGTTCATTTATTAAATAAATAAGTAATAATAACAATAGAAAAATATTTATTGTTATATTAAACAACAGGTATATTTTTATGTAGGGGTGGTTTCTGCAAAAAAAAATAGACATCACAATTTAAATAAAATAAAAATTATAAAGGACCCCGCACTTTTTAAGTGTAAATCCGGTCACAGTCAAAATTAATGAAATTTTTGTACATCTCTAGATGGCGAACAAAAGTTCTCATTGGATTAACTATCGGAAACCCCAAATAAGGTCAATTTTAAACAATTATAGCATGCGATGAAGTCCAAGATTTTCTTTCAATCCGTATTTTTGGTGATATGGACAATCGATGAGAATATATCTGACGGTGATTTGATCTGCAACGTTGGCATAATACTGCAGCAGATGTTTTTACCTTTTATTGATACCGTGAAGGTGAGATTTATTAATAAAAATTGGAATATGTGACGTTACAGTCTCTAAATTTACTGAGTAAGACGGGTCTTGGTATTATATCAAAGGTACTTTCGATATCAAATTCTATTATTACGGTATCTTACTGCCTCTTGAATGTATCAGCGAAATATTATGTTTTTGAAAATACCAACATAATCTTTTATTTATAATTTTTTACATTGTTCAAGTCAGATAAATCGGTCAGTAGGAGAAGGGATTACTTGTCGGTTGTTATGACCTTTTACAACCTTTTTTCTACTGTCTATCTTTTTTCCCCTTTTGTAATGTTACTTTTGCCAATTACCCCAAGTGTAGTCGTTTAAACTATGTGGATTGTTCCTGTTAACATGGCCCCCTCCCATGTGGATATCCTACTTTTTGGAAGTTTTCCTACCAGAAACCTTCCTTTTCATTTATTCCCGTTACTAGGGCTTCATACGAGAACGATACTTGTCTCGTCTCGTGAAACCGAGATGAGACCTTTTTGAAAATAATTTAGGCGATACTGAGACCTACGGAGTCTCATTGGTCTCGTTCATATTTTTTCAGATTTTTTTTCTGAATTTCTGAGAAAAATAAAATAGCAAGCAGTATAAACATTTAATTATTACTTTCGCGGCCCCGGTGAACGAGCAAAAAGAAAAAATCGAGATATCGACGGAAATATCCATTTTGAGGTCCACCAAGAAAATTGAAACCATTTCTAGAGTATGGTCTGTTTGTGTGTCTGTGTGTAATCTTCCGCGATAACTACCGAACTGTTTGACCAATCAAGCTGAAATTTGGTATGAAGGGTCAGTGTGTGCCTCGAATGCGACCATTAGTTTTTGGTTTAAATCGGTACAGTAGAAGGTCCTCAAGACCGACATTGATTGAATATATATGAAAGATTTTTTACCTTTTTTTAAATTTTAAGGATAAACAATACACTTTAGTGCAAAATGTTCCAGTGCAAATTTTAGAGCATAACATTTTCTACAATTTTTGTACTAAACTATTTCCAGAATTTCCAATAGTTGCGCCACTAGTGGCCGCGCAAAAAAATATGCATGTAGGTTTTTGAAGTTTTTCCAAATTTTGAGGACAAAAAATACACTTTGGTGCAAAATATTCCAGTGCAAATTTTTAGAGCATACAATTTTCTACAATTTTTGTATTAAACTATTTCCAGAATTTCCAATAGTTGCACCACTAGAAGGCGCGCAAAAAATATGCATGTAGGTTTTTCGCAATATTTCCAAATTTTGAGGACAAAAAATACACATTAGTGCAAAATGTTTCAGTGCAAATTTTTAGAACATAAAATTTTCTACAATTTTTATATTAAACTATTTCCAGAATTTCCAATAGTTGCACCACTAGAGGGCGCGCAAAAAATATGCATGTAGGTTTTTCGCAATATTTCCAAATTTTGAGGACAAAAAATACACTTTAGTGCAAAATGTTTCAGTGCAAATTTTTAGAACATAAAATTTTCTACAATTTTTGTATTAAACTATTTCCATAATTTCCAACAGTTGCGCCACTAGAGGGCGCGCAAAAAATATGCATGTAGGTTTTTCGCAATATTTCCAAATTTTGAGGACAAAAAATACACTTTAGTGCAAAATGTTTCAGTGCAAATTTTTAGAACATACAATTTTCTACAATTTTTATATTAAACTATTTCCAGAATTTCCAATAGTTGCACCACTAGAGGGCGCGCAAAAAATATGCATGTAGGTTTTTCGCAATATTTCCAAATTTTGAGGACAAAAAATACACTTTAGTGCAAAATGTTTCAGTGCAAATTTTTAGAGCATAAAATTTTCTACAATTTTTCTATTAAACTATTTCCATAATTTCCAACAGTTGCGCCACTAGAGGGCGCACAAAAAATATGCATGTAGGTTTTTTGCAGTTTTTCCAAATTTATCTGAGGACAAAAAATACATTTTAGTGCAAAATGTTTCAGTGCAAATTTTTAGAGCATAAAATTTTCTACAATTTTTGTATTAAACTATTTCCAGAATTTTAAATAGTTGCGCCACTAGAGGGCGCGCAAAAAATATGCATGTAGGTTTTTCGCAATATTTCCAAATTTTGAGGACAAAAAATACACTTTAGTGCAAAATATTCCAGTGCAAATTTTTAGAACATAAAATTTTCTACAATTTTTGTATTAAACTATTTCCATAATTTCCAACAGTTGCGCCACTAGAGGGCGCGCAAAAAAATATGCATGTGGGTTTTTTGCAGTTTTTCCAAATTTATCTGAGGACAAAAAATACACTTTAGTGCAAAATGTTTCAGTGCAAATTTTTAGAGCATAAAATTTTCTACAATTTTTGTATTAAACTATTTCCATAATTTCCAACAGTTGCGCCACTAGAGGGCGCGCAAAAAAATATGCATGTGGGTTTTTTGCAGTTTTTCCAAATTTATCTGAGGACAAAAAATACACTTTAGTGCAAAATGTTTCAGTGCAAATTTTTAGAGCATAAAATTTTCTACAATTTTTGTATTAAACTATTTCCAGAATTTTAAATAGTTGCGCCACTGGAGGGCGCGCAAAAAAATATGCATGTAGGTTTTTTGCAGTTTTTCCAAATTTTGAGGACAAAAAATACACTTTAGTGCAAAATATTCCAGTGCAAATTTTTAGAGCATACAATTTTCTACAATTTTTGTATTAAACTATTTCCAGAATTTTAAATAGTTGCGCCACTGGAGGGCGCGCAAAAAATATGCATGTAGGTTTTTTGCAGTTTTTCCAAATTTTGAGGACAGACAATGCACTTTAGTGCGAAATTTTCTAGTGCAAAGTTGTAGACCATAAAATTCCCTACAACTTTTGTATCAAACTTTTTCCCGAATTCCCAATAGTTTTCATCCATATGATTTTCACAGATTATAATTGTAGCAGTGTGCTATATAATGTGCGCATGCGCCAGCTTATGTCATTATCTACATTGAAATTTCAATTGGGTAGACGTATTTAACGTCGGATTGCTATTTAAAATTTGTTCCATAAATTAATGGAATGCTTAGTCTTTTGTAATTAAAATAATCCTATTCTTCATAGCCGAGCCGGGAAAGTTTTGGAGTGACACAGCCGATTTTTTTATAATAAAAACAAGGTCTGCATAGGTTACGATAAATTATTCTAATCTTTGTAAAAAAATTTTCCCTACATGATTTATATCTATTATAGGCCTGAAGATGATTTGTTAACCGAAACTAGTTGTCTGTCAATTTTTGTATAATTAAATTTATTGTGGTACATAATTTTGAGTTGTTTTCATTTATGATTATAATTTTTTTTTAATTCCCAAAATTGTATAACTATAATAATAATAATAATAAGATTTCTTCCTATTCGACAATTATTGATTTGGCATCCTTTCATATTTTATATATCAATAAATATTAACTCTTTAAAATATAAAAAATTTTTAACCATTAATTTATTCAAAAAATACTGTTAAAGGTAACACTAGTAGTCCAAGAGCCAGGAAATTTTTTCTGCAAAATGCGATTTTATTGTTGGAACATGTTCAGAAGAGTCCCCTGAAAGTAAATTCAAGTTGGTGGGATAGTGGGGCACGAGCGTCAGCCGCCATCTTGAAAAAGACATTTTGTGAAATATCTCGTGAAACCTGCATCGTAAGAGAAAAATAGCAGAAATTATTTTTGTAGAAAAAAACATGCTCAACAACTTTTATTTAAAATTTTTTTCTATATAATGCATAGGTGGCACTTTATTTCACTTCGCAAGTCTATGTTTGGAGCGCTATAAATAAAAAACTATGCATTATATAGAAAAAAGTTTTAAATAAAAGTTGTAGGGAATGTTTTTATCTACAAAAATGGTATCTACTATTTTTCTCGTACGAGGCACGGTTTGTGAGATCGTGTGCGGTCAAAATCGTGAACGGACAAAATCGCAAAAAGACAGAACCGCAAATAGACAAAACCACGAATGGACAAAACCTCGAACGGACAAAACCGCGTCAGAGAATAACCTTTAGCGCCTACGTACACCAATTTTGCGTATTGAGGAATATTGCGCGAGTAAGTAATTTTTACAGTGAGCTAACAAATTAACTATTGCGTCGGTTAGTTTTAAGAAGTAAAAAACTCTTTTTTTAAATTTTATTTGATGGGAAAGTTGTTTTCATGGGGTGTTAAGTAGATCACAATCTTGGTTTTCCCTATGGATAACGTTAAGAATCTAAGACCCTGTTTGTTTTCTTACTTGATTATTTCCTTTCGGTTTTTTCTCATTCTCGGTTTTGTCCGTTCCTGTTTTTGTATATTCGTTGTTTTGTCCGTTCACGGTTTTGTCCTTTCGCGGTTTTGTCTGTCGCGGTTTTGTCCGTCGCGATTCTGTCCATCGCGATTTTATCCATCGCGATTATTCTCTAGAATCTTGTGAAATATTTCACAAGATGTGTTTATCAAGATGGCAGCTGAAGTTCTCAGTTCTCCCCCCCCCCCTCATCCCGCCAACTTAAATTTACTTTCAGGGGATACCCCTAAACATATTTCAACTATAAAATCGCTTCTAGCTCTTGGAGTATAATGTATGGATTGTCCAACAACTAAAACGACACCTTCAGCATCCCCACTTCTCTAATTTTACCTTTGTTCTTTCATTCCCCACTTATTAAATTTTTAACGTAGCAGTCGGTTTATTTGTTCGACAAAGTTTTTCTAAAATCAATTAAAAAATGCACAATTTATTGATCTAACAATTTATAATCGATCCCTATATTTTCCTGTTCTATTCATACCTATATTTATGTAACATCTATTTCCTTCCCTATTATCGTCTGTTAAAACTTAACCGAATTAAATGCCTAGAGGTTTTTAAATCCCCTGTATAATGGTTTTTTTTAACTACTTCACGTTTTAGCCGGTGATTTTCAGGTAGAAAATAGGAAGCTTGGGTCCGGCGTTCGCCGCAGGCAAGGTCCGATTTTTTTAAGTCAATCACCTCTGTCTGGCCTTACTTGTTCGACTTCTTGTGTGTTATGATTCTTTATCATGACGACCTAATCATAAGGGTCAAAAAACAGGAGGAGTGAACCTATTAATATACGTTAGTTTTTTGGGATCGATAGAATTAAAGTGGTAAAGCTACTTATAAAAAAATACATGTTTTATTTTTTATAAATTTTTTCTTATTTTTTAATTTCCATTTACTAACGGTCAGGAAATTTCATAAAAAAAATTGTAAAAATAATAAAAAAGGATATGGTTATTATTTTTTTCCTATTTTTTTTTTCAAAATTTTTCGCTAAAATTTGGATATAATAAAACCCAGAAAATTTCATAAAAAAAATTTAAAAAAGAAAAATAAAAAAGAATTTTTTTTTCGTAGAACCTTTTTTACATTTTCTTGCAATTTTTTCCATTTTTTTTTTGTTTTTGATAAAAATTTGATTTAGGTAGGAAATAAACAAAGTTGTGCCTTTACATATAATTTAAAAAAATATTAGCCCAGAGTAAAAGCATTTTTGGAAAAAAAAATCTCTACAGGATAGTGATCGTTACTAAAAATTAGAAAAAGAGGAAAAATGCAGTAGCAGTCTCGATGGGGTTTTAGTTTTCAGGGTTGAAAATCGTTTTTAGCAATTTTCAGCGAATTGTAACTTCCAATTAAAAAATAGTTGTAGATAATAAATAAATCTACAATTTTGTTTCAGGCCATTTTTTAACATAACCTCAAATTTTCAGAGATAATGGCGAAAAACAATTTTTTTTATTTATCATTTTTTTATGTCGAAAAAAATTTCATTATGCTTGATATTTTGACGAAATGTATGTTTTGAAGTATTTTAAATTTACGGATTTGTCCGGAATTTCATAATTAAAATGTTCATAAGACATTAACGTTTTTCAATCGAAAAATTGCCTTGAAATTTTTAAGTTTACAATTTTTCAGGGACTTATTTTTTTCGTCCTGAATCAAAGCCTGTGAAAAACCAAAAATGTCGATTGGTAAAAAAAGCAATTTTTCAATCACTAAAAATTTTCTATTTTTACTTTCCCGACCCACCTCCGAGAAGGGAAAGTATTGTGAACGAGGTAAAAAAAATTTTCGAGATAAAGATGGAGATATCCACTTTGAGGTCACCTGAGATGATTAAGACCATTTCCAGATGGAAGTCCGTTTGTCTGTCTGTCTGTGTGTATTCTTCCACACGTTTAATCCGATTGAGCTGAAATTTGGTATATCCGTTTGGGTTACCCGTCTGAAGAAACCATAAGTTTTTGTACTGCATGTGTCAAACGGAAGTGTCACTATCATAAAATGACAGATGCAATATGTAACGAAATTTGACTTGCAATATGTCATTTGAAAACCCTTGAAAAACTCTATTCAGAACAGTCAAAATTATTTCTCAATCACCTGTCAAAAATAAAAAAATGTCAAAATTTGAAACTTTAACATTAAAAAGCTGAAAAAGTATTCCGATTTTTTTTTCACTTTATCCAATTTTTTTCTATTATATTTGACTTTTTTTAAGTTTTTTTTTCGGTTTTTTTCAAATTTTTTTCTTTCGATTTATGTCGTTTCGATTATATTTGATTTTTTCGATGTTTTTCGATTTTAAAAACAGTTTTTTTTTTAGTTTTTGTCAATTTTTCCAATTTTTTCCTTTTTTTCGATTTTATCGATTTTTGGGAACTCCTTTGATTTTCGACTATTTTTTCGATGTTTTTAATTTTATCTATTTTTTTTTTCAATTTGTTCCAATTTTTTTCGATTTTATCTGATATTTTCGATTAATTTTTTTAATTTCTTTCATTCTTTTCATTTTTTTTTCGATGTTTTTTAATTTTATCCAATTTTTTTTTCAATTTACTTCGATTTTTTCAACTTTTTCGATTTTTTCAAACTTCATATATTTTTGTAGATTTTATTTGGTTTTTTTCCATCGTATTTGTTTTTTTATCGATTTTATCAGAATTTATTTTGGTTTTTACGCATGTTCGATCTCACTGAATTATATTTCATTTTTTCAATTTTTCTCGATTTTATTTGGGTTTTTTCGATTTTTATTGATTTTGTCGATTTTATTTGTTTTTTTTCACGATTTTGGTCGATTGTATTTGATTTTTTCAATTTAATTGATTTTGTTTTGATTTTTTTTCGATTTTTTTAATTTTTTTTTTTGGGTTTTCGATTTTTTTTCGTTTTTATATGATTTTATTCGATTTTTATCAATTTTGTCGCTTTTATTTGGGTTTTTAAGATTTTTGTCAATTTCATTCGATTTTTTTGTATTGTATTTGCCTTTTTTCAGTTTTTTTTCGGTTTTTTTCGAATTTATTTTTTGTCAATTTTTTAGATTTTTATCGATTTTATTTGGTATTTTACTATTTTTGTAGATTGTATTCGATTTCATTCGATTTCTATCGATTTTTATCGATTTTGTTGCTATTATTTGGGTTTTTAAAATCTTTGTAAATTTTATTCGATTGTTTTCGATTATATTAATTTGTCAATTTGTTCCGATTTTTTTATTATATTTTCCAGTTTTTTTTTTCGGTTTTTTTTTTCTTGAAAAACACAAAGTCAAAAATGTCAAATGTTTAAACTTTAAAATTAAATATTTGAAAAATTATTCGTCTCTGGATACTCGTCGGGAAAATTTTGGGGCGATACAACCGATTTTTTTATCTATTATACTATTTTTCGTTTTGCGGGAGGCCGAAAGCAAACGTTAAATCGAGAGGAAAAGATCAAAAGCAAACGTTAGGCCGAGAGAAAACGTTAGATCAAAAGCAAACGTTAGGCCGAGAGCAAATGTTAGATCAAGAACAAACGTTAGGCCGAGAGCAAACGTTATAGGCCAAGAAAAGAGATTGGATCGTTGCGTTAGTTCTCTAGCTAGAAAGTTTTGATGTATAAGTTTCCAATAATAATAATCGCTAACTGATTGATACTTGTTCAGATATATCCAAATACCGCAATGGCATTAAAACTTTTTTTTATTTGAATCTTGGCGGTTATATGTAGTAAAGATATTAAAACTTATTAATAGTGTGCCAAAAATAATATATTTAAAAATAATTAATTTTGAATAAAAACGGAAACAATATTAATAAAAATTCTTCTATTTTATAATATAATAAATAAATCTCTATTTAAACTCGACACACTATTTATATTGCTATTAATTATTCCATCTTATTTATGCTTATAACTCCGTCTATGTAACTAACGACACAATGACTAGAAGTTCTACATCAGACAAGTTAAATGCGGTGTAGCAAAATATGAACGATGCTTTTGACAAGTCCCGCCTTAAGATTTAATTTCTTCGTCTTTTTCTTAAAGTAGCAGTGCCTCCTAAAAAAAACAACCATTAAACCGTTAGAAACTTGAAACCTTGCGCCATCAATCATTTTTTTTTGCACGGATCATCACGAAATTGGTCCGACATACTTTAGTTTTTTTTTCAGATAAACTTTAGTTATTATATAAAGAAAATAAAATTTGAAATTTGATTTATATATTAAAATTTCCGATAGTACAAGCAACGAAGGATTTTTTATGTTTATCTCCGATCATATATTTTAAATAATTATTAATTTGAGTAATGAAACACACAAAGTCCAGTACCACAATATATATTTTTTCAAAGTTGTTTTAGTGAAATTGGCAACTAGTTTCGGCTTACGCCATCATCAGGCCTACAATAGCGCTTGTTAATACAACAGGTACAAAATTAATACAAGCGCTACTGTAGGCCTGATGATGGCGTAAGCCGAAACTAGTTGCCAATTTCACTAAAACAACATTGAAAAAATATATATTGTGGTACTGGACTTTGTGTGTTTCATTACTCATTGGTTGACCACATTTGAGACATGGATAACCTGTTACATATATCAAATGCCAGTCTGGCTACTGTTATCCGACAATATACTCGCACGATGATCAACAGGAAGAAGTCACTCCTTAGGATTTGGTTTCTACAGCGTTGCAAGTTTTACAAAGTTTTTCCAAGCTCAATCTCTCTATTCTCCAATGTAAATTCAAGAACTTCCAACAACACTCTTAGACGAGCACTTTTCTTTTTAATTATTGAAGAAATTAAGAGACTTTATAATAATCTAAATTTTATTAACGTTTAATTGAAACATATTTATTTCTTACTATCACAACGACTAAGTCTTCTAGAATTTGATACCCTTGACAGAGATGTGAGATATTGGGTTCAGGACATAGGTAATGATCTTTTTCTTAATCTCAGTAATAAACTGTACAAACTCAGATTTAACTCCTTCAACTCTACCCCTCCTAATCAACATAAATTTTCCACCTTCCAATTTCATCCTAGATTCCTTAACCTTAGCAATTCTACTTTCGAACCTAAACACACTCGAATCCTTAATTCAGGTTTGAAACATAACGTCGTCTCCCACAATAAGTTTAACAATTTTAAATCATTAGCAATTGATACAGAATGTATCCTTAACAAATCTGACACACCTAATAAAGACTCTATCAGAACTGACATTTCTTCTATCCTGCATAAATATTACATAACTCACCCTCCTCCTCGCCACCCACTTAACGCTCACCAGTTCCCCTTGAATGACATCAAAAGTCTTCAGGATAAAATTGCAAGTGATAATCTAATAGTCACTAAAGCCGATAAAGGCAATTGTCTAGTAGTCCTTGACTACCTACATAAAGTTAACAGTTTTATCCCTGATGATCCCTCTACTCTTCCGTTGATTTCCAACCCTACTGTTTCTTTTTTCAATAATTTTAAATCCAAACTCTGGTACATTTTAAGACCAGTCAC
The DNA here is from genome assembly GCA_963243735.1 of Neocrepidodera transversa. NCBI lineage: Eukaryota > Metazoa > Arthropoda > Insecta > Coleoptera > Chrysomelidae > Neocrepidodera > Neocrepidodera transversa. The sequence goes on along the minus strand of OY725349.1, from coordinate 9,498,103 downwards.
TTTTCTCTCTGTCCCATGGCCCCTAGAACCCCACTATTATACGGGCTCCACAAAATCAACATTTCTATCCGACCGGTAGTCAGTTTTATCAATTCTCCAACTTCTAAACTCTCTTCGTTTCTCAACCACACCATCAAGACTGTTACTCTCTTCGATAATGAATTCGATATCAAATATTCCTCTGACCTTTCTTCTAAATTGCTCCCCATTCGTGCTCCTCCCAACTTCTTCCTGCTTTCTCTCGACGTTTCAAATTTGTTTCCAAGTATCCCTCCCACTGAATGTATTCACTTAGTTAACCGCCTTATGCGCAATAACAATATCAACCCCATCATATCTCAAGATATTTGCTCTTTACTCTCTTTAGCTCTGGATCAGAATTTTTTCCAATTTGACAATAAATTTTATCGACAAACTGCTGGCCTAGCTATGGGCTCTAACCTCTCCCCTCTTCTAGCAGAAATATTCATGAACCATCTAGAACAAACCTATTTGAATCATCCTCCTTTAAAATACCGCATCCTTTTCTATTCTCGGTATGTTGATGATTGCCTCTTACTTTTCCAAGGACTTAAAGACGAAGCTATTGAATTCCTTTATTACCTCAACACACTACACCCCCGAATCAAATTCACCTAATTGTAGACTCCCATTCCTAGACCTTCTTATCTTTAGGAACCCTTCCTCACTACGGTTTGAATTCGAAATCTATAGGAAACCTACTACCACAGACACTCTGATCAATTACTTTTCTAACCACCCCACCTCACACAAATTAGCCTCCTTTAATAGTTTCTTACATAGAGCCTTTTCGATTCCTCTGTCACCTTCTGCTTTTGCATCCGAAATTAATATAATTAAACAATTGGCTGTCAATAATAAATATCTGTTACATTTGATCAATAAACTTTATTCAAGATTCTTTATTAAATTCAAACTCAATAGTCCTCATAATACCCTTACCCAAGATGTAGCCACTTTCTCAGGTTCGATACATTATTTAGGCAATATCTCTTACAAATTAGCTAAAGTCTTTCGTAAACATAATATTAACGTAGCCTTTAAAACAAATTTTAACACACATTCCTTTCTTGTTAACACTAAAGATAAAATTCCATATCCCCACAAAACTGGTGTTTACAAACTTAGCTGCCCTGATTGCAACGCAATATACATTGGCCAATCTGGTAGGAGACTCGAAACTAGAATAAAATAACACATTAGATACATAGACAAATACAAAAACTTACCGACACACCCTCTTCCTTTGCTAACCACATCCTTTCCACTAATCACTCCTTTTCTATAACGGACTCCACTCTCATCCATGATTGTCACTATAGGTTGAACCTCCTTGAGATGTTTTTCTTAATGATACTGTTTTATGTCTTAACGAACAAATTCGACCTAAAGACAATTACTTATTTTTACCTGATTCCTTCCAGGATTTAATATAAGGTTATTAATTTCTTCCCATTCATCCCATTACTATACTATTTTGTTTCCTCCTTGGTATATTGTGATACTGGACTTTGTGTGTTTCATTACTCATTGGTTGACCACATTTGAGACATGGATAACCTGTTACATATAATTATTAATTTGTTTTTTCTATCTCTCATGGAAAATTTCCATAAAAACATCCGTCTATACCTTAATATCAAAATGTATGGCGTGTTCGTTCCTAGCGAGACTTTAAATTAAATTATTAACCGAACAAAAGAGAAATAAAGTGATACATAGTTCCGAGGTCGTAACTTACATTGTGTCTTCCGACAGTTGTAATACAATACGATTTTTTAAAGAGACTGTCGTAGAATTTGTTTACGCGTTGAGTCATGCTTGTAAAAGTGCATAAATAGATTTAATGATTTGTAAATTTAAATATATCTAACTGCAAAAATAATTTCACATAAAGAAAGTCACTAAGAGGTCAAAAATACATATATCCGCTCCTTTTATTTTACTACCAAAAACAGGATAACATTAAAATCTACTAACTTAAATGATTTACATAACAAACGGTACACCTTGTAAGTACAAAATCCTAATTTGCGTCGAAGTTCGTATCCTGTGTGTTCGATTGTCAAACGAATTTCAAAGAAGTGACACGCTACGTACAGAGATAGAACTAATTGGTATGAACTCGCGGACTTCACGAACTGGTATATCATACCCACCCAGGAAACTAGGATATTTTAAGGCTATAAGTCATTTAAAATTCAAATATCGAACTTAGCAGTTTAGAAAGATTCATATAGAACAGAAACAGTATTGAAGGAATAAAAGTTATTTCCCCTTTAATTTTTAACCAAGTTATTATATTTATATCAAATTTTTCTCGATTATAATAAAAATCCAATATCGCCAACATCCGGTTTGACCGGAAATGACATTAAAATTAGAAATTCAAATGGAACGAACCCAGGTACATTTCCACATATTTGGACAATAATAATAACAATAATTCTCTCCTTATTACCCCCTTACTAGCGAATCCCAGAAGCCAAAGGGTTGTACAGGAAGGGACAGCTATTTTTATTGTTTGCTGTGGCGCTCCGATACGAGTTACTGATGATTGATGATACCATTTTTCTATAGGTGTAGGAAAATCCGACAAATCTACACCATTGTGTAATAAGGACTAAAGAAACAAATAGAAAAAAATAGGAAAAAAAATTAATTAAATATATTAATTGCGACAATTTTTTGTAACCTCATACATTCTTTGTATAAGTTACTTAATGATAATTGTTTTATTTTTGTTGTTAGGATAATCTTTGGCCTCAATTTTTGTAACTATTGTACTGAGTGTTTCAGCGATTATTTAATTTGATAAAAGAAAAAAAAATATTTGATTTAGTGTACCGATATATAATTGTTCCTTTATATATATTTTTTCCCTATTTTATTTCTCTTTGTTTCTTTAGTCTTTATTACATTTGGATGTACAGATAGAATCTTAAATGTCATTTAAACACCATTTTTAAGTTTGATTTTTTTAATCTATCCTATAAGTGGTCATGGTTTGGTCGTCGTCCCGGCTCAAATATAGAAAAAGTTTAAAAAAAACTTCACGATAATAAAAAAAAATAAACTGCGCTTTTAATTTATTTTTCATGAACTGAATTAGCATTAAAAAACTATAAATCTTAATATTTTCTACTGAATTCCAAAATTTCCTATAAAAAATTACCTAAAATCACCTCATCCGCCAAATCAAGCGTCTGAATTCGTACCGTGTCTAGGACACATGTACACCCAGTATATCAATGTTAATATCAATTCAGGATCTGCTAAAAAGTAGAAGTCGAAAATTTTGTTATATCTACTAAGTAATTTATAAATTTTGAACACAAAATTTATATTGGAAATTCACCTTCTCTGTTTTAAAATTTTTTTGAGGTTTTTAATGATGTCACTGCTCATTAATTTCTTAAATGTTATATGTCAACTCCTCCCACCGTAACTTTCAGATCTGATGATGATTTTCAGCCGAAACTAGTTGCCTAACTATTCTTTTTTAATTTTTTGTATTGCTCACCAGAGTTTTTTAATAACAAATAAGATTGTAGTCACAAATGTATTAATTTAAAAAAATCACTCAAAAAACAGCTCGAAGAACCTAAAATTTTGTTCTTCATATTTTGCAGATTTTTTGAATTTTTTTATATTTCTTTAAAAATTTTTGTTTATTTCCTTAGCTAAAGATTAAAAATATTGTTTTTTTTTGTCTAGTTAGATGGTGCAATCATTTTTTTTGTGCAATGAATTTTTATGTTTTTTTACTTTTTTTAATTGTTAGGAATGGAAAATTGCAGCAAGCCATTAAGGTCTTGATAAATTTCATAATGCAATTAATCAAAAATACAAAAACAACAAGTTTATCGCCATTATCGCTATTTTTATTGAAAACGGTGGCGCCAAACTGGGTAGATTTTTTGTGTTATTTTGTGAATTTTATTTTTTTTTTTTCGATTTTTTCTAATGTACTCGCGTTTTTCCGATATTATCCCTTTTTTCTATTTGTTAAAGATTTTTCCAGTTTTTTTCACGATTTTTGACGATTTTTTATAATGTGTTACGATTATTTAGCGTTATTTACGAAACTTTTCGACTTTCTACCAGTTTTTTTCGATTTTTTACGATTTTTGTTTCGTTTTTTTACGATTTTTCACGATTTTTTAGTTTATACCATTTTTATCCTCTTTTTCATTTTTTTAAAATAGTGTATAAAATCTTAAAAATTAGCAAATTAATTTTATAAAACATGAAAAAAGTCTAATGACCTGTTCCAATATTTTTAAAAATTGCGAATATTTTTTTTTGATACTTCAACCTCTTTCAATTTTATACAAATTAATTTTATAATAATAATTAAGACCTGTTACAATATTTTAAAAAAATGGCGGATATTAATTTTTTGAAATTTCAACCTCCTCCAGTTCCACCCATGAAGGTCAAATCGAAAAATTTTAAGCAAATTAATTTTCTAATAATTAGAACACGAAAAAAGTCTTATGATCTGTTTCGATATTTTTAAAAATAGCGTAAATATGAATTTTTTGAAATTTCAACCCCCTCCAGTTTCCACCCCCTTAGAGGTAGAATGCCCAAAATAATAGGGTTCCTCTCGTAGATACGGAAAAACAATTGACGGAAGAATATTTGAAATCAGACTATCGGTTCTTGAGTTATCGTCTCCACATACATCCATCCATCCATCCAAATCGACGGACTTCACCTAATCGTGTTGTGGGTGGCTCAAAACGTAGAGAAAAGTCATTTTAAGCAAAAAAAAATTAAGTTTTTTTTACGATTTTAATACTTCCCAAAAGGCGAAAAGTTCAAAAAAGATAAAAAATACCAGTGAGAGTGGTGAGATACCAGAAGATATTAATCAGGAAGAAGAAGAATATGAAGGTATAACTGAAAATGATGAAGATGAATAAGAAATATAGAAATATACAGTGATGAAACTGAAGATAAAGAGGATAAACATGCCATAGATCGAAAATCTTTTATTTTTGTTTTTTTTGCAATTAAATGAAAATAAAAAAAAATCGGTTGTGTCGCCCCAAAACTTTCCCGACGAGTATCCACGAATACTTTTTCAGATATTTAATGCATGTCCAATTCCGTGACATATTTGATCTGTCATTTTTTGATACTGATACTTACGTTTGACAGATCTCGTACGAAAACTAATTGATTCTTCCAACAGATAGCCCAAACCCATATATCAAATTTCAGCTCAATCGGATTAATACTTCTTCAGATATTTAATGCTGAAATTTCAAATTTTGACATTTTTTTATTTTTGACAGGTGACAGTTGGAGAAATAATTTTAACTGAATAGAATTTTTCTAGGGCTTTCAAATGACATATAGCATGTCCAATTCCGTGACATATTGCATCTGTCATTTTTTGATAGTGGTACTTCCGTTTGACAGATGTCGTACAAAAACTAATGGGTTCTTCCGACGGGTAACCCAAACCTCTATACCAAATTTCAGCTCAATCGGATTAAACGTGTGGCCTCTATCGTGGAAGAATACACACACACACAGACCGACAGACAGACTTCCATCTGAAAATGGTCTTAATCGTCTCAGGGGACCCGAAAATGGATATTTCTGGTTTTACCTCGAATTTTTTTTTAGCTCGTTTACAATACTTTCCGTTCTAGGAGGTAGGTCGGGAAAGTAAAATATAAATTTTTTTAATTGATGTTTATAAAAATGCATGACGGTCACGTGACACAATTTTGAAATGACCGTCATTTTACATCACTGGTGCGGGCCTCTTAAATAAAAAGAAAAATTACTTGTTATTTAGAAATTTTGTAATACAATGACAATATCAATTTTCATGAAATGATGACATACAGCGGAAATTTCATTGCAATTTTTAAAAATTTAGCATGAGAAAGTAGGTAAACAAAAAATTATATAATATAAATTTTGTAAAAATCTAAAATTTTAAAATTTGTGATTTTTTTTATATGTAGTTATGTAATAAAAAAAATAGAATTTTAAAATATGAAAAAAGGTTAAGAAGGTACAATATCCATCTTTAACACTACCATGTTAAAATTGTAATTAGAAATCTATTGGGGTAATTTGTAAGAAGATAAGAAAATGAATATAGACTTGTTAATTGTTTTATTAGGGTTATATTATTTTACAATGATAAAACTTTTATTACTTATGTTGCAAAGTGTGAAAAACGACTGGGTATTAATATGTTTTTGTTTATAAAATAAAAAAAAGAAAGGACTAGGATCTTTGATGAAAACTATATACTTTCTATGTTCCGTCCTTTAGGTGAGAAAAAATTAAACTACTCTACTGACTTTAACATGGTTTATTAAAAAAAATAATATCAAAAACAAATTTATCATCACAAAAAAAATACTACAGACTTTACCAATAAATAACTGACGAGTGAATAGAACTAGTTGGCACTGAAATTTTGACAAATTACTAGACTATATAGATAAAAAAAATGAACTTAGATATTCGACTAATCGAACTAACAAGACCGTCAGACTCTCTCGTCCTCTAGTGTCAAAATGCTAGAAAAAAGACGTTTACAATTTAAAATAAAATATCTTTAAAAGATAAATTGACTATTGATCTAACTACAAGTAGCGAAACAATTAATGATAATACATGTATGTTGCATAAATGGCACTAAAATTTTACTCCCTGAGAAAGTCTCGAGTGCCTTACAACCGGGCCTGTTTTTCCTAGATTAATCCCACTTATATAAAACATGAAAGGTGGAGGCGATTCCCCTTATTTGTTTCTACTGATAGACAAAATAATTAGAGACTTATCCCCCTATTGAGGAGGTAAACTTATAAAAAAACACCAAAATGTACCAACGCCTGGTCTGTTATTTTACCTGGTATCATTTTCGTAACAAAAACTATTAATTAACTAAATGTTCGATAGATGGCGGTTAGATGTACTTTCTGCGTAAAAATTTATTTTCCTCCAATAACACTTGCTTAGTTGCCAGATGTTACGATCGCCCGGTTTTAATTTTGAGTAAAATTGGAATTTTAGTGACATCAGGTAGAAGACTTTTTTGAGACACCATTAAAATCGCCTGGCCAAAAACTGCTGACCTATAATCTAATATATAAACTAGCCTATGAAGGTTATGTATATTTTAATAAGTATTGTTTTTTTCTTCGTTAATGACTTATACAGGGGCGTTATAAAAAAGTCAATTTTTTTTTCAATAACAATCAATGATTTATAAAATATTAAGTTTTTTCGAGTGTTCTTACTAAAGATATATAACGTTCTATAAGTTATGGTTTTTAAGATTATTTAAATAATAAATTCAACACTTTTAGATTTTGTCAAAAACTTACCAAATTATTCCTAATAAGTAGTTTCCTGCAATTATTAAGAATTTATTTAAAAAATTTTTAAATGTGGAAAAAATGGAACTAATTCTAGAAAGTTTCATATCAACTTTGGAATACTACAACGCTCTAAATTTATAGATATAGGGTGACGCAAATTTAATTGATTTCGTAAACCGCTAGATACAAAGTTAGTTAAATGGGAAAAAGATGCGTATTTTAAAGACAAATTAATTGGTTATTTTCAGAATTAAAATATCAGGTCCTATTCCGAGTTATTTAGAAAATGCCGAAACTGACGATTTTCGTTTTATTTAATTAAGACCATTTTGAAATATAGAATAAACTTTTTTATTAAAGACCAATTAACGCTTAACATAGCGTCACTAATTTTTTGAAACAACATTTCGTTTTATAACATTAACTATTTTTATTAAAATACGGACCTGTATTTTTTATTTCATCTTTGAAATCTCCATTATAATATTTTGCATTAAAATCAAAATATTATTTATTAATTAAATTTGTTAAAGGTCCTACTTCAGTCCCTTACATTTGAGATCATTCCTGAAAAAAACGCATCAATCTCAGTAAAAAAAGAACCACGAAAATACCTAGGTACATCCCTACACCCTTATACCATTAACCGACCACAAGTAGTAAAGAAAATTTATCGAAGTCATGAATCGATCCTCGTGCTAGTTTTCAATAGGTGTTATACTAAAATAAGAAATTTAATTTTTAAAATTTACTAGCAGGCAACTAGTTTCGATCACTGACCATCATCAAGCCAATAGTAAGTACTAAAAAGGGAAGAAACTATTCACATAAGTAAAGAACCCATTAAGGGTAGAAGGTAAATTAGATAAAATTAAACATGTTGGTACTTGAAAAGTATTAAAAAAATTATATAAATTGAAAAAAATTTATGAAAAAAATTAAAATTATTTAAACAAAAACAGGTTGCTCCCCCCCAATGGAAGTCTGTCTATCTGTCTGTCTGTCTGTGTGTATTCTTCCACGATAGAGGCCACACGTTTAATCCAATTGAGCTTAAATTTGATATATGGGTTTGGGTTACCCGTCGGAAGAACCCATTAGTTTTTGTACTACATCTGTCAAACGGAAGTGTCACTATCAAAAAATGACAGATACAATATGTAACGGAATTTGACTTGTAATATGTCATTTGAAAACCCTTGAAAAACTCTATTCAGAACAGTAAAAATTATTATTTCTCCAACTGTCACTTGTCAAAATTAAAAAAAATATCAAAATTTGAAACTTTAACATTAAGTATCTGAAAAAGTATTCCGATTTTTTTTCGACTTGATCTAATTTTTTTCTATTGTATTTGACTTTTTTTCAATTATTTTTTCGGTTTTTTTCAATTTTTTTTTCTTTCGTTTCGATTATATTTGATTTTTTCGATGTTGTTCTATTTTAAAGACGTTTTTTTTCAATTTTTGTCGATTTTTTCCTTTTTATTCGATTTTATACGATTTTTTGGGAACGTATTTGATTTTCGACTATTTTTTCGATGTGTTTTAATTTTATCCCATTTTGTTCCAATTTTTTTCGATTTTATCCGATATTTTCGTTAATTTTTTTCATTCTCTTCATTTTTTTTTTGATTTTTTTTTTGGATGTTTTTTAATTTTATTAATTTTTTTTTCAATTTGTTCCGATTTTTTTCAACTTTTTTCGATTTTTTCAAACTTCATCTATTTTTGTAGATTTTATTTGGTCTTTTTCCATCGTATTTGATTTTTATCGATTTTGTCAGAATTTATTTGGATTTTTACGCATTTTTGATCTCACTATTTGATTTTTTCAATTTTTCTCGATTTTATTTAGTTGTTTTCGATTCTTATCGATTTTATTGATTTTATTGATTTTATTTGTTTTTTTTTACGATTTTGGTCGATTGTATTTGATTTTTTCGATTTTAGTGATTATGTTTAATTTTTTTTTATTTTTTTCGATTTTTTCGATTTTTTTTTTTCGATTTTATATGATTTTATTCGATTTATATCAATTTTTGTCGTTTTTATTTTTGTTTTTAAGATTTTTGTCCAATTTAATTCGATTTTTTTGTATTGTATTTGACCTTTTCAGTTTTTTTCGTTTTTTTATCGGTTTTTTAGACTTATATCAATTTTATTTGTTTTTTTTTACGATTTTTTGTCGATTGTATTTGATTTCATTAGATCTCTATCGATTTTTATCGATTTTGTTGCTATTATTTGTGTTTTTAAAATCTTTGTCAATTTTATTCGATTGTTTTCGATTATATTACTTTGTCAATTTGTTGCAAAATTTTTTATTATATTTTTCCAGTTTTTTTTCGGTTTATTTTTTCTTGAAAAACTATTCAAAACAGTCAACATTATTTCTCCAACTTTTACCTGTCAAAAATAAAAAATATCAAAGGTTTAAACTTTAACATTAAATATCTGAAAAATTATTCGTCTCTGGGAAAATTTTGTGGCAACACAACCAATTTTTTTCAATACTTTTCAAGTACCATCATGTTTAATATTATCTACCCTTAATTGATCCTTCACTTATGTGATTAATTTCTTCCCTTGTTAGTATTTAATATTGGCCTGATGATGGTCAGTGACCGAAACTAGTTACCTGCTAGTACTTTTTTATAATTAAATTTTGTGATACCAGACTTTGTGCTTTATTACCTTCAACTTTGGACCACATTTGAGATATGGATAATCTTTGGGAGTAGCTTTTATAAATGACATTTTTTTTCATTCACACCCTATATTTAAAGTAAAGATAATATATATAAATCAATACGTATGGAAAATTTACGACTATCTACGGTCCCTTTAACAAACAGAGTAGTGCCCTTGTTTGATAACTAGTGTTATTGTTACCCAATGCCTTAGAGACACCATGAGGCGTTTCGCACTTTAAACTCGACCGCATGTGTCAAAAATAGGGTGGCAAAATATAAATACAAAAGTGGTATTGTATTGATTATGTGATTATTTATAGAACAGCCACTAGAGCATTTTATTTTCATATTCACATATGGTTAAATTGATATAGACTAAAAGGGATTTACTGTTTTTTACTCTCTTTGTACAATTTAATATAATGTTGTTAATCAATTTATAAAATTGTGTTAAAATAATAATAATTAAACTGTTATTAAAATGCAACAATAAAATTATAACGGTATAAAGTTAATTGATAATATTTATTTGTTTTTACATTTAATCGTTGCAAATAAAATATTTCTTGTTTATTATACTTAGCACAATAATAATTCATGATTTAATTAGACTTTCAATGTGCCTCTTTTTCGTCATACCTTCCTACATACCCGTACTCTATTATTATAAGCAATAGATCAATTATAGTTGTCATGTAGCACCTTATTGGAATGCGACCTGCTCTAACATACCTGTTGCAGAAAAAAATGTAATTAAACTTTTTAATGAATAAGCAATAACGTCTAATTATCATGCTACAATACTAGATCGCTTGTTTGTATCCTGTCTAATCGATTAAAACTATATTGATTTTATCTGAAGAAGTTAATATATTATTATTAGTTTTAAGTAGTGTTTTAATATTGAGACAGTAGCGGTACTATTTTTAAGTGACAATCAGTAACAAATTAAATTTAGATGGTTCAAAATTCAAGATAATTTTTATTAAATTTTGACATAAAAAATTTCAGATCTGAAATTCTTTTCATTTTCCATAATCTTAAATCCTATATAATTATTGACCTCAAACAATTTTAATTTTCCTTTATTTTATTTCCTATGTGAGGCCAGGAAAGGTTCATCAAATTGGGTCAAATGAAAACAAAGAAATTATGATAATTTTGTGATTATTTCGAACAAATCTTAAAGACTATTAAAATTATATTATACAAATTTTTCCTAAATTTTTATCAAGTAGGTTAAGGTTAATAAGTCACTATAATGTGAAAAATAAAAACAAATTTGACTTTTCAATGCAAACCGACACAATACGGAATATTCGGTAATCGGAATATAGCATGGGGGTAATTTTAACATTAATAATCCAACGCCGGCCTTAACTACATTTTCTGGATGGTGTGAAACTTAATATTGGTTAATGTTAATTTTTCAAGGACTTTTAGGGATTTTTCAAGGATTTTGTACAAAGAATTTTCCCATGATTGTTCCAGAATTTTCCTATTATTTTTAAGGATTATTAAATGATTTTTAAAAAATTTTTGTCATTTGTCAAGAAATTGCAAGAATGTTGACAAGAATTTTCCCTAGATTGTTCCAGAATTTTCCTATTATTTTTAAGGATAATTAAATGATTTTTTTAAATTTTTTGTCATTTGTCAAGAAATTGCAAGAATGTTGACAAGAATTTTCCCAAGATTGTTCCAGGATTTTCCAATGGTTTTTAAGGATTTTTTATGGATGTTTTAAGGATTTTTATTAATTTTAAAATGGTTTTTAAAGGATTATTATGGATTTTTAAAGGTTTTTTAATGATTTCTTAAGGAGTTTTAGGGAATTTTCAAGGATTTAACAAGAATTTTCCCATGATTGTTCCAGAATTTTCCAAGAATTTTAAGAATTTTTAAATGATTTTTAAAGGATATTTCAAGGATTTATCATTGATTTTTTATGAATTTTTAGGCATTTTTCAAGTATTTTGCAAGAAAGTTTCAAGAATTTTGATAAGAACTTTCCCACGATTGTTCCAGGATTTTCCAATGATTTTCAAGGATTTTTAAATAATTTTTAAATGATTTTTAAAGGAGGTTTCAAAGATTTTTCAATAATTTTTTAAGGACTTTTAGGGAATTTTCAAGGATTTTACAAGAATTTAATAAGAGTTTTCCCAAGATTGTTCCAGGATTTCCCAATGATTTTTAAGGATTTTTCAATGTTTTTTCAAGGATTTCACAAGAGTCTAAATAAGAGTTTTCCCTCGATTGTTTCAGGATTTCCCAATGATTTTTAAGGATTTTTCAATGTTTTTTTAAGGATTTTTCAAGGATTTTTAAGAATTTTAAAATGTTTTAAAGGATTATTAAAAGATTTTTCAAGGATTTTTTAATGATTTCGTAAGGACTTTTAGGGATTTTTCAAGTATTTTACAAGAAAGTTTCAAGAATTTTGATAAGAATTTTCCCCTGATTGTTTCAGGATTTTCCGTTGATTTTTAAGATTTTTTAAATAGTTTTTAAAGGATATTGAAAAGGTCTTTTCAATAAGGTATTTAGTACTTTTAGGGACTTTTCAAGGATTTTACAAGAATATTTCAAGAATTTTGTCAAGAATTTTCGCATTATTATTTCTGGATTTTCTAATGATTTTTAAGGATTATTAAATGATTTTTCAAGAATTTTCAATGATTTTAGGACTTTTAGGCATTTTTCAAGGATTTTACAAGAATTCTGTCAAGAATTTTTCCATGATTGTTCCAGAATTCCCATGATTATTCCAGGATTTTCCAATGCTTTTCAATGATTTTTCAATGATTTTTCAGTGATTTTTCAATGATTTTTCAACGATTTTTCAATGATTTTTCAATGATTTTTCAATGATTTTTCAATGATTTTTCAATGATTTTTCAATGATTTTTCAATGATTTTTCAATGATTTTTCAATGATTTTTCAATGATTTTTCAATGATTTTTCAATGATTTTTCAATGATTTTTCAATGATTTTTCAATGATTTTTCAATGATTTTTCAATGATTTTTCAATGATTTTTCAATGATTTTTCAATGATTTTTCAATGATTTTTCAATGATATTTCATTGATCTTTCAATGATGTTTTAATAATTTTTTAATGACTTTTTAGGGATTTTTCACGGATTTTGCAAAAATGTTGTCAAGAATTTTTCCATGATTGTTCCAGAATTTTCCAATCATTTTTAAGGAATATTGAATGGTTTTTAAAGATTTTGAAAAGAATTTTTCTCATGATTGTTTCTAGATTTTTTAATGATTTTTAACGCTTATTACATGATTTTTCAAGAATTTTCAATGATTTTAGGACTTTTAAGCATTTTTCAAGGATTTTACAAGAATTCTGTCCAGAATTTTTCCATGATTGTTCCAGAATTTTCCGATTTTTAAGAATTTGTAAATGATTTTTTAATAATTTTTCAATGATTTTTCAATAATTTTTTTATGTCATCCTAGTTCAATATTATGTTTTTATTGCTTAGTTGCCAACTACATAAAGGTGTACTTTTTGCCCGTGCGGGGCATAAAGTGCACTTTACAGCATGCAAAGTGTAGTTTATAGCCCGTAAACCCTCGGGTCAGAGGCCCTCGGGTTTGTAATATCGTCGCCCTCAGGGCATAAAGATCTATTTATACTCTTGGTACATAAATAACTATTATGTCATACTAGTTCATTATTGTGTTTTTATTGCTTAGTTACCAACTAAATAACGGTTTATTTTATGCCCGTGCATGCATAAATTGAACTTTATGGCCCGTGTGGGCATAAAGTACACTTTATGGCGCGCAAAGTGAACTTTATGGCCCGCAATGTGAAATTTATGGCCCGCAATGTGAAATTTTTTTTATATTTATATTGTGGATGCAATAACGAACTTGTATGACATAAAAGTTTGTGTGCACCGCGGGTATAAACAGATGATTATGCTCTCGGGCCAGGGGCCCTTGAATTTGTAAGACCGTCGCCCTCAGGGCATAAAAATCTATTTATACCCTTGGTACATAAATAACTATAGTGACTTTTTATTGATTTTTGTTGTCATGAATTTTCCCATGTTTGTTCCAGGATTTTCCAATGATTTTTAAGGATTTTTCAATGGTTTTAAAGCATTTTCTACGATTTTTTAAAAAAAATTTCTAGGATTTTTCATTCATAACGTTTGAAGGAAATTTTATAGTTTTTACGGTTTTACAAATATTTTTCAACAAATTTTAATTTTTTTAATGACTTTTTAAAAAATTTTAACTCTTAAGTAATTTTCAAAAAAGATTTTATAGCTTTTTAAGTATATTTCAAGAACTTTACAAGATTGTCAATATTTAGTATTTTTTTACTATTTTTTCGAAAATTAATCCTCGGCTGCCTACTACCAAAATTCAGCAATAATATCTTTTTTTTTAACATGTTTTTTTTTCTTCTATTGTTTCTGCTACTATTTCTATTATTATGGTTGCTACTTTTAATTGATGATTCGTACGCTCCTTTTTCTTAACCCAGTTTTTAATTGTTATATTTTTTTTTAAATAAAATTTTACCAATTTTTTTAAATTAGTTTTTATTTATTTTCCATAATAGTTTGTCTATAATATTTCTTTATAACTCTATTTCAATCAGTCTTAATATCCTCTAAAAAAATTCTTTCTTCTTTGACAATCAAAATTCATTGCAAACCTTTTTCAATCAATAATTATTCATTTTTTTAACCCGCATACTATATTTTTTTTGACACCACCCAAAATGACAAACTCAACTTATCACAAGGAATTTAATACTACAAATGGCTTAAGCCCTTTACATATTAGGAAAAAATTAATTTTTCTATTACTTTCAATATCAATAGAGACAATAGTTATTTTCCTAACAAGTGCGGAAAGTTATACTTTTCCGCACGCAATTGAAGTTGCCCGAACGACGCGAAGCGGAGTTCGGGCATGCAATTAAGTGGAGAAAAGATACTTTACGCAAGTGTTAGGAATAATATTTTTTCTACAAGCGCCTAGAATTAAAAAAAATTTAGCAAAAAGTATTTTTTCTACAAGCGCCTAGAATTAAAAAAAAAAAATAGGAAAAAGTATTGTTTCTACAAGCGTGCGAAAAGTTACAACTTTCCGCACTAGTGCGAAAAAGTACAACTTTCCGCACGCTTGTAGAAAAATATTTTTCTAATACTCACTTATGCGGTTACCTGTCATTTATGGAAAGAAAAAATAAAATCGATTCAGAAACGTTTAAATGAATAATTCAAAAATAATTTCGAACACGATTCGAAAATCAAATTTCAGCCCTAGAGCCATCGTGTGCACGGTATTATTTGCCTCATTGTTCGATTCGATTTGAAGGCACCTTTAGTGCTAATGTTATTTATGATGCCTTTGAGGAACTTGCTTGGCTGTTACAATAGTTTCTAACAGTCGTAGTCGTAGTCGTAGACGGTAGCGGTAGCAGCAACAAGCGAAGCGTTACAAGATTACCATCATATTGTTTAATATATTCATTGTTAAGTATGCATAATAAATTTTTAATGGGAAGTTAGATAGACTAATTGATACCCTAATAGGAAACTCGAATATATTATATTTATTTTTGAGCGATTTTCGTCGTTCTATTAGTTATTTAATAAGCATTTAAATTCGTGACAAATTTTTATAATTTAGTAATATGTAAATATTTTGGTTATGAAATAATATTATTATAAATAAACCAGACTAAAACTATTGTTGATATTATATTTTTTCCTATTTTAACTGCCTATAACTTCTAAACGGGTTAGGATATAAATATGGGATACGGTCAAGTCGGCTCTGGACAAGTCGGCACTTCCAAGTCGGCGCCATTAAAAGTCGGCGCCGGAAAAAGTCGGCACCGTAACAAGTCGGCGCCGGACTGGTGGGAGTTTAATAACTTATTGGCGATTTTTTTTAAACTCTGGTTATATATTTTGTTCAAAATCAAACTAATTCCTCCAATAATGATTATATTAATATAATCTTTCATTTTTTTAGAAAATTTGAATAGTTGCATTTGTGATTAAATTTAGGGTTTAAAAACAACCAAAACCGCAAATTTTTAATTTTTATCTGAAATTTTAAACGTTTGTTTATAACAATGCTGAGCATACAACTTTGGATCTAATAATAAAACATAATTGTTTTTTTCATTTTTTTCGTACAATTTAATGGTGTTTTTCAATGTTCTTAAAATTTTAAACAAATTAACAATTATTAAAAAATGTATGGTCATGTTTTCAGTTTTTTCAATTTTTGAGCATGTTTTTAAATGGGAACTGTAGTTTATCATTTTATCAAAAAGTGTAAAGTAAAACCGGAAAAAAAGAGTCCCCGGAGAACTCTGTATCATGAAATTCGACTTTTAATAAAAAAAAAGTTTTGACCGAAAAAAATGAATACCACAAAAAATTCTTTATTGTTTTTTCTCAAATATTTTTCTGTTTTTTTTTAAGGACTGAAATTCGACTTTTAATAAAAAAAATTGTTTTGACCGAAAAAAATGAATACCACAAAAAATTCTTTATTGTTTTTTCTCAAATATTTTTCTGTTTTTTTTAGGACACAAAATTAAATACTTTCACAAAGTTTCGTCGAAATAGAATAATTTTTGCGGAAATGAAAAATAAAAAAACGAAAAAAAAAATTTACGTTGAATTTTATCGTTTTTCTCAGAAATGTTCATGTTATGGTCAATAGTAATTTATACAAAAGTTGTAGGTTTTTTTTATAAGCTACAACTTTATTGTTGAATGTTTTTAATACGACATCAAGTTTCACGGGAAATCACGAAAAATCGAAAAAAATACAATTTTTTACCCCCTTTACCCACCCTCCAAATAAATTAGACCTATCCCCAGAGCGCCTTTTTTTGTTCATATGTTCCTTGTGACCCTTTTTACTTTCCGAACAACAGAGTTGTATAGAAGGAAAGTATTGCGATCATGATATTTTGACCATACCCAGATTTTAACGGATCTTTCCGTTTTGAGGTCACCTGAAACCATTTATACCATTTTTAGCATGATGTCTGTCTGTGTGTGTGTGTGTCTGTGTGTCTGTGTGTCTGTGTGTCTGTGTGTGGGTGTGTGTGTGTGTGAACACGATAGCGTCTAAACGGCTGAACCGATTAAGATGAAATTTTATATACATATTTAGGGTGGCAAGGAGACGACCTGTATAGATTTTGGAGTTAATCGGACAACCGGAAGTGACAGTTGCTATAAGTGATGACGTCATTACTAAACAAGATGGCATTAAAGTTTTACACATATATTATTTATACGTTATAGTTTAATTTCGAATGATTAAAATTTTTGAAAACTTTTGCCATTGTTGCCAGATTTATCAAAAAGTATTTTTTTTTCATATTTTTCTTAAATAACCAAAATAATGCATTTTTATGAAAAATTACAGGACATGAAAGTTGTAGAACATAAAATTTTCTACACATTTTGTCATTACCGGTTTTTTGAGTTCCTGATAGTTTCGCCGCCAGAGGGCGTGAAAAAAAATTATATTGACATTTTTGTGACTTTTTTAGATTTTGAGACAAAATTATGGAGTTTTAAGAAAAATTTCATGGTATCAAAATTGTAGAACATAAAATTTTCTATAAATTTTGTCTTGACTATTTTTTCAAGTTGCGCATAGTTTCGGCGCTAGTTTTTATTTTAATTTTTATCTTTAATAAATTATTATTTTTTAGTTAAATTTTTATATTAAAAATTTAAAAAAAATATCTTTAAATTTGTAATAATTAATTTTATATTTATAATTTTTTTCAAAATTTTATTACAAAAATTTTGGAATTTTTAAAAAATTGGCTAAGAAATTTAAAATTATATTACGGTTTTAAACTAAATTGAATAACTTCTAAAATATTAAAGTTATTGAAATGTGATTTTCAGCATTCGAAAGATAATATAAAACTCTATATTTTAAATGTATTTTAGTTTCTTAAAATTTAGAATTGTAATTATTATAGACAAAATTAAGAATTTTTTTAAAATTTTTTGTAATTTCGTTTTATCAATAAGTATAAAATAAATGAAAAAAGTAAATAGCATATCCGAAAATGATCCAAAAGTACTATGTGTGTAAATTATTTCATAATTTTAATACAGTATTTGTAAAAGTTATAGCAAAAAATGAAAAAAATGAAAACAATTCAATGACCCATGAATTTTTGAAAACAAATTTGATTTTTTTTAGTTTTTTAAACTAACTTTATTAATTCATTTTGATCCAAAAAACCTAAAAAAAACGTCTGTTTCCCATTTTGAATAAAATTGAATGAGATATTAATTATTTATTGATTTTAAAATTATTCAAAAATAGGTTTGATTTGTTTTAAGGTTAAAATTAATATTAAAAATGTTAAAAAATTACCCTTAAATTTGTAGTAAAAAACTCTATAATTGTGATTTTTTTCAAAATTTTATTCAAAAAATTGTAGAATTCCTCATTTTTTTTTGAAATTTAATATAAGTTTAAAAAAGAAATGAATAACTTTAAAAATATTAAAGATATTAAAATGGGATTTATACCATTCGATAGGTAAGATAATTAATGTATTTAAATGCAGAAAAAATAAAATAATCGATTAAACAATTACTTTACTAGGAGTGTTCGGAAAGTTGGGTGGGATTACCCCCTCATTTTTATCATTTCCCACTGCAGGTGTTTGTTTATCAATTATTTTTTTTACTCCATTTTGTTCAAATTTATAAAAAAAATCGCCAATAAGTTATTTTACTTCGACAGGTCCGGCGCCGACTTCTCCCGGTGCCGACTTTTCCCGGCGCCGACTTGTCCTAGAAATATGCGGTTTTTACTAAAATGTTTTATTTTGAACAGAGCTATGAAGAGCACTGACAGAAAAATGTTCGCGAGCACTAAGCACTCAAAAAAGTGCTCACAAATTACGAGAACAGGAAAGTGCTCGCAAGCACTAAGAACTATAAAAAAGTGCTATAAATTCACAAGCACTAAGCACTTTTTGACAATTTAAATTATTGAAATGGAGTTGTCTGTTGGCTTATTTATAAAGATGGAGAAAGTTCAGCAAAACTTAGAATTGGAATATAAGAACCAATATAAAAAATTAAATTTTTTTCTGAACTTTTTAAAACAAAGCAATTTTTATTGTTTTAGAATATATGAGAACAAAAAAAAACATAAAATACACGGTTCATCGGGACCTAAGGACGTAACCGACTCGTTTTCTAAACTGGATTAAATTATTGTCTTATGAAACTTACATTTTAATATACTAATAAAACGTTTTTTTTAGGAATTATTTTCATATAGCTGAATACTAATGCTTTGCTCTCTTTAATTTTCTACCTAGACTACCGAGCTTTGTCCTATTATTATCTGTTTTTTTCACATTTTTATACTATTTTTCGTTATTTTCCCCTATTTTTCACTATTTTTTCATATATTTGCCTATTTTCTTGATTTTCTGTATTTTTCTGTAATTTCTCTATTTTATCTATCCTTTTCAAGTTTTTCGTTATTTATCCAAAAATTTCCCTATTTTTTCATGTTTTCCTTTTTTTCACTATTTTTTTTCCTATTATTCGTAAATTTTGCTAATTTTTTCCCAATTTTCTCTATTTTTTTATCTTTTTTATCGATATTTTCCCCATTTTGCTCTATTTTTTTCCCATATGTTTCCTTATTTTTCCATATTTTTTCTTATTTTTCTTATTTTTCCCAATTTTCTATTTTGTCTTTTTCCATATTTCTCACTATTTTTCCCATATTTTTCTACTTTTCCCTATTTCTCACTATTTTGCTCTATTTTGTCATTATTTATTCCAAAATTTGCTTTATTTGTCCGTAGTTTTCCCTATTTTTCCTTGGTCGCCCTTAATTTTTCCCATTTTCTTTATTCTTTGTTATTTTTTCTATTGTTTCCTATTTGTCCTTATTTGTACTTATTTTTCTCTATTTTTTTCTTTCACTATTTTCTCTATTTTTTCTATATCTTTCTATTTTTTCCCGTTTTCACTTAGTTTTCCTATTTTCTTTATTTTTCCTTTTTTTTCAGTATTTATTCTTATTTGTACTTATTTTTCGCTATTTTGTCCTATTTTTCTCATGTTTCCCTATTTTTCCAACTGTTTTTCTATTTCTAACTATTTTTTTCCATTTTCCTTATTTATTCTCTAATTTTCCTATTTTCCATATTTTTTCTTATTTACATAATTTATCCATAATTTTTTATTCTTTGTCCAAAATTTTCCTATTTTTCAAATCTTTTACTGTTCTCTTCATATTTTTCCCAAATTTCTCTATTTGCCCTGTTTTTTACTATTTTTATTTTTTTTCAGTTTTCCCAAATTTCCCTTTTTTTCCCCTATTTTTCCCAAATTTCCCTATTAGATAGACAGTTACTTAGTAGTTTTTCAAATAATTTTGGAATCAATAACTAATATTTAATAGTTTGAGTTTAAAAAAGTTCACGATAGGGCTTAGAGCTCGTGAGACTTTTCGGGTGCTCGCGACATTTTGGAATGCTCGTGAGCTCTTTTGACGACCATTAAGCCATTTGGTAAAGTACTTTAAGCACTAAGCACCGATTGTAAAAAGTGTTTAGAGTGCTTAGCAAAGCACTAAGCCCAGAGCTTAGGGACAGCTCTGATTTCGAATAGACTGAATTTATTCTAGCGATTATAAAACGTCGCAACAAAAATTGGAGATTTTTGACAATTTTTTTGTTGACTTTTTTAATGGAACACCCAGTATATTTTTATAATTTGAAAGAACTGACCTTCACCCATTCAGAGATGCAAGATTTTTCAAAATCTATTAGCGAGTAATTCATTTCTAAAATTTTCAAAAAATCGACATTTTTGTTGTGAGGTCATAGTAATCTATTGAAAAAATTAAAAAATAAAATATTTCTGTGAAAATTTCACCGACCAATTAAAAGTCTGTATTTTGGTTCATTACCATAGCAACTAAAAAAAAAATTCCCGAAATTTTTCTCCTCCTTTGGGTAAGGAGCATGAAATTACACTGGAAAATTTTTCTGTGTAAACTTTTCTTACTGAATACCACTCTAGCTTCAATTAAAAACAGAAAATTGAAGCTTTAGTGGTATTACTATTGAAAATCTCAAATTTGTATCCTGAATTGTTTAGAAGTTATAGGTAGGGGAACATGGCTGTACTTTATTAACCGACCAAAATAAATAAATAATTAATTAAATCGAAAAACAGATTTATTTGAAAAAGTTTATTTCATTTCATAAAGCACATTGTGGCTATTTCAATTTATGAAGTTTGTAGCACGAGCCTCAGGCGAGTGCAATAATTCATCAAGTGCAAGTTGAATACTATACTTTATTTACGACTATAACAATAAATTCAAGTACAGAGAAAGTACTTTGTTTACAAAAGATTAAGTATTATTAGTCCCCTCAATGACAATAATGGCTTATTCCGTTTCGGCGAATCGGCTAGTACAGAACCACCTTGGTACTCGGTTCGTATTTAGTGTGTAGTAAATTTATTAAATTCCAAGAATCTTTTCGTACCAACGTACCCGGTAACTGACACGTGCTTTACACGAGATCAGCTGTCTAAATAAATTTCCTATCTCTGGTTTTCTGGATCAAAGAAAATCTACCTGTCGTTCAGCCTGGACTTCCTGATGAAGGAAAATCTATATTTTTCTATCTTTTAGACAGTATTATTATCAATATTAATTTTTGACTCTTCGATTTTCATGTACCTCCTTTCCCAAACCCCCCTCACTTCTAACCACAGTGTTAAAAAATGTACTAAATATTTTTTATAAAACGTTATGCTATGCTTAAAAATTTGTTAAAAATATTATATGGTAAGTTTAAAACTTGTAAATTTATAAAGCTTTTGGTTGAACCGGGCACCTTTGTTCTACGCCTGAAGATGACTCATAAGCCGAAACTAGTTTTCCCTTAAAACTGCTATTTTTACTGAATATATCGTTGTATTTGACTTCAAGTTTTATTTCTATTGAACCACACCAATAAATAAAAATAAAGGCTAATAATAAATTCACTCAGGTTAATGGTCATTTTTCACGCGAACCATTTATCATTCGACATTTACTTTTTTTCGATTTTTTTTAACTACTTAAGCTTCAACATTGTCACAACTTTTTTTTTAATTCGTTTTAACTGCCGTTTCATTTGTTTATTATATGTTCGTTAAATGATTTCATTATTTTTGCACATCCATCAGACGAATAAAAAGAGCTGAGAGTAATCATTGCGTGATTTGCCTTTTCTCAGGTTGCAGAAGCCATTAAAAAGTTTTAAACTTTCTTGGGACTGTAATTTGCAACACGTAAGCTTCTTGTACGGATCGGATCGTCTCTCGGCAAGTTTAAAAAGTTTCAAACAGGACCGCATTTAAATTGTAAATTCAACTAAAAAAAATGAAAATACGTTCTATAGATACTTTGAAAGAAATTAATATTAAATAAAAAAAAACATTTTGGACGCCAGTCAAATTGATTTTTTGATGTAATTAGAATCAATTGACAAAAAAACTATGATGTATTTCAAAATCCGTCCTTTCTTTTTTTGTGTGTTAAGGAAATTAAACTCAAACGTTATATTTGTTTATTTTACGATAAAAAAGTTCCAGAGATTTTTCTTTTAAAAAAAACTTTGCTTTTCTTGTGGTTTTTCCCATCTTTCTTCTCCAAAGGAAACTGGATAGCTTGGTCCAAAAACGTAGTCCAAGAAAGCGTAGTCCAGGAAAAAAATCTAGTCAAAGAAGCGTAAGCTTGTTCCAAAAGAACGTAGTCCCAAAGAAAATAATATGTAGTCCAAGGGAAAAAAACATGGTCCAAGAGAAAAAACATGGCCCAAATAAAAAAATGAAGTCCAAAGGAAAAACCCTAAAATAAATATAAGACAAAAATCTTATAAATTACCTGATTTCATGGTCTCTGTTTTTGAAAATGAATATAAAACAATGATAATATTAAAATGAATTAAATTTTAAGGCAATCTGTAAAAACAAATTAAAAAATAGATTCTCTTTTTGTAAAACGAGACACAGACATCAGATAACTTATATTATTCGTATTTTACTCTGTTAAATACCAGATTTCTTCAGCGATCTATGTTGGGACCGTTAGTACATAATAAAATATTTTTTGCTTAAGAAATCTTTGATTCGCAGTTCCATTCACGCCGATAATCCGGTCGGATAAGATCGAATCGGATATCCAGTGGAACTGATAGGGGTTGGTAGCACAATAACACACTTCCTACACTGAATGACTACGGTATAGTCCGGAATTTAAGGTGATCGAGGACCATGGTTCAGAGTATATGATGAGCTGTAAGTCTCGTCCAGATTAGCCCTGGTAGTAGAAAAGTGACGTTAAAATAAAAACAGCAGCGACACCAAAAATGGTAGAAATAAAATGGATTAAGGTTTAAAAAGGAAAATAAACACGACTTTGTGATTTATTTCTTGAAAAATTAGACCATTTGACCAATTTGAGATAATGTCGCTAATTTATTGGATTTTCACTTAATAACGCTTTAGGCTAAGGCTAGTAGAAATACAACAAAGTAGATATTCAGTTAAAAAAATTTTTGACTATTCTTCACATTCCAAAAATCAAAATTTTATTCACACATAATGTTTAGCTAAGGATTATGCAGATCTCGAAATGAATAATCTATATATTTCTACAAAATAATATTAGCGGACTGTATGATAATGTAATATTTTATAATTTGGGTTCGGTGAACTTAAACACTCAGTATAACTATAACTAATTTATTTATAGTAAAATCACATTATATTTATATTAAACACAACTAACAATATTAATTTATATTAGTATATATACTTATAACGACCGATCTTGAGACATCTGGAAGGGTGACGTCACGTTTGCTTGAAGATTTTCTGTAATTCTAGAGTGCGATGTGCGCGGTGTATCTACAGGACCGGCCTCGTTACAATTTATCTTACCTTTACACCGGTCGGTTGTAATCCCATATTTCTTCGGTGAAATAGCTAAAGGTAAGATGGGGAGAAAAAAGAAAATTAATTTTACCTGTCAATTGAATTATATTAAAACAAAATGAACAACCGATATTTAATAATACGTACGACGAGTTTAAACAATGTGTACAATCTAATTCTGCCATTAATGTACTAAAAAAAATCGGCTGTGTCATCCCAGAACTTTCCCGGCTCTTTTGTGGAGAATAGGATTGTTTTAATTAAAAATACAAAATTCCTGAATGAGAAAGTAAAATGATGTAAATATAAGTAAATTGTTGAAAAAAAGGGTAAATATTGCAAAAATGCCCAAAAATTATTTAAAATGAAAAAATATTAACAAGGTAACGAATTATTTCCAAAAAATTGTTAAAAATGATAATGAATTTCTAAATGTCAGCAAAAAATAAAACTATAAAAAAAAACAGTGAAAATAGGTAAAAATTAAAAATACGATAAATATCTTGATACAATTTGTAAAAATTAGAAAAAAAAGGCAAAGATGCAAAAGAGACAAAGAGCAACAAAGGTGCCTTAACAAAAAGAAAAAAAAAACGCGAAATAAAGCAAAAAAGAAAAAGAGGCCTAATAAGGGCAAAAATGGAAAAAGGGCAAAACAAAAATCAACAAAAAGTCCAAAAAAAGTCAAATAAGACAAAGTAAAGGGAAAAAAGTAAAAACCCCAAAAAAGGTAAAAAGGTCAGAAAAGGACAAAAAAAGTCCAAAAAAATTATGAAATCTATTAAAAAAAGGTTAAAAAAGCAAAAAAAAAAGCAAAAAAGTCGTAAAAAGCCAAAAAAAGAAAAGGAAAGCAAACAGGGCAAAATATTTTTTTTATTTATTTATTTATTTTTAGTGGCATGGACTTTCTGTCATTCAGCCAACTGCAATTCGTCTTTAAAAAGGCAAAATAGAGATAAATAAAGGCAAAAAGGATAAAAAGCTCAAATAAGTCAAAAAAAGGCCTAAAAAAAAATTAAAAAATGCATGAAAGAGTAAAAAAGCCAAAAAAAGAAAAAAAAAGGAAAAAGGCAAAATAAAGCCAAAAACATGCCAAAACAATACAAAAATGGTACAAGAAGGAACACATTATATTGCTACAAATAGGAAATCTTGAAATCATGGGTGAAAACTATTGGGAGTTCGAGAAAAGTTTGATACAAAAGTTGTAAGGAATTTTATGTTCTACAACTTTGCACTTGAACATATCAAAATTAAAAAAAATAGACGAAAAGCCTAAATATGTATATTACTCGCCCTATAGCGGCGAAACTTTAAAATTTGAAAAAAAGTTAAATATAAATTTCGTGCTGTCGGTCTTTTAAATAAGAACTTTGTAAGCATAATGCTGAGAAACTCACTATGTTAATTTTTACATTTTATTAAGTGTTCAACTTGGAGAATTTTCTCGGCATTTATAATTTTTTTCTGCGCTGGGGAAACCACGTAAAAAAAGCGCCGAAAGCTCTACCTCTGCGGTGGTGTGGAAATGAACATAATACCGGAGTGACTATAAAAACGTTTTCAATTTTTAAAAATTTTATACATATTGCCACAATTTAAATTTTAATGTATATCGCCATTTTGGTTAAAGTTTTCAATTTATTCAACTTCATTTCTGCCTGATGATGGCCATCCAATGACCGAAACATGTTATTAAAAGATCCTAATTATATTATTGTCGTATGACTACGAGTTTTATTATTCTTTGAATAATTTAACACATTTGAGTATGGATAATCTTCTGTTTTTTAAATAAAAATTCTTTAATTCAAATTAATTAAATAATTCCAATAGTTCCTTTCATGCTTATCTCTAATAATCTTCTACAAAAAAAACTAAAACAGCATCTTACACGGTAGATAGACCGTATCAGTGTTCATAGTATTTTCTTGTGGCATGTATTATTAGGACCGTATTACTCGAACAATAGCTCTATAATTTGCCGTCGAAAGTAAATGATTTGCTAGCTTGGAGTTTCTTCTTTTTTATTAGTATTCGATCTAGTATCTTTAATTCGATAGAAATTTGTAAACGAATTAAATTTACCGTTACGTATATCTAGATCAAATTAGTATTTACATATTTTTACAAATTATACTGAATCTATAGTAAAACTTTTGTCTAATCAAACGAAAAAATTGTGCTATAAAAATGATAGATAATCACATCTATTTTAGGCTGATGGGTACTAACCAGACATAAAATCCTCTGTAAAAACGACTAACCAAGTACAACTTGGCACCGGTAGATGATGGAATCTATTTTATCAAAGTACCACTGATGATTCCTGTAATGTAAATAGGGTTTCTTTTGATTATCGGGAAGATAGGTATACATGAGACACTATCAACAATTAATTATTTATTCACTGGTTAATGTTTTACTATAATACAAAGAATAATTAAAACTCAAAGTCATACCATATAATTTATTACTGGTTTAGGAAGATTTCAAAATCGCGACATGTTTCGGCCTAACGATGGCCATCATCAGGCCTACAATACAAATTAAAATTGGAATACAACAATACATACTTAAAAAAGGTTACTTACAAAATTAATGACGAAGTTACACATGATGTTAAAATTTGGTATGAAAAATGAACATTAACATTGTAAAAATCAAGTATAAAAAATTTTAATGTTGAAAACTTTTAAAAAACCAAGCCCCCTAAACTAGATTGTCACAAAAACCTTTATGGTAACATCAAAGTGCATACTACGATGCACTACTAAAGAAAAATTAAGTTTTTAAAATTAAATTTTAAGACGCAACTACCATGCGGTAGCTAAAGGTGACAGTTGACAGACAATCAAAACTAAAATAATTTGATATAAAGAATAGAACCAATAGGGAACGGGGCAACAGACCACAAGTGGAAAACCAAAATATTAGAGGCAAATTTATAGATTAATTAAAAAAGAAGAAGAAATAGTAAAAGAAGAAGATAACCTATAAAATGACAAGGAGATAAATAAATTAATTAGAAACGTAAATTACTATAATATACTAAAATCTTTTTTTGCGTTCTCATGCCAGCCCTGTACTCTTACTTGAATGTAATGAGCCACTATTTGCAATAAACAATATGAGCCCGTCTCGAAGAGACAACAACCTATATATCTAAATCTAACGATAAACATTACTTGACCTGACACAACGTCGAGCTTGAACCGCCGGTCGTTACCTTGCGATATCAATAATAATATTTAATTATTATAAAGGATTATTCTGTGTAGCCCAAAAGGCACCACATTCCTATGAGGATTAAACATATATGGTAAAAACTTACTCTCTCTATTTTTGAAAAAATTGTGCTTTGTAATGTATCCCACAGTCGTAAATAATTTACGTCCATTAATATTATCATTACTTTTCAATTTACTGCTAATATTACTGGCAGATCTAAAACCGATCTTCCTTTATCTATAAAATTTTATTTTATTGAAAGGTGTGTTAAAGGTACGTAGAAGTCTAATAGCTAATTTTATTTTAATCACGCGCTAGCTTAAATGTTCGAGAAAGTAACATTATTAAGGCAATAAATCCAACCATTAAAGAAATACCATGAAAAACTTAATTAAGATGAAGCTCCAGTAAAAATAATAATAATAAAAAAAAAAACAAGTAACTTGTCATGCTCTAACAATGAAGATGAATTATTTCGTTCCGGGAATACAGTAACTTGAAACCGAGCGCGGTACTAGACAACTTTTTTTCTCTCTCTCTGAAACTGATATACGAATATATGAGTAATATCTGACTGTAGATAATTGATAATATATCGGTAATCTCTCTTAATAAAAAAATCATAAACCAAATCCTTTAATGTCGAGGTTAATCTTCGTTTATAATTTATAATAAATTGTTTTAAATTCTAAACAAAAACCGATGAAATAATAATTGGAACATTGTTCTTTGAGAGTTATTTCCTGTATCCCAACAGCTTTTTTATAAACAAGTTATTGATCAAGGAGGCGCGGCGGAAGAACTCATTTCCACATCACCGCAAGTAATTTTTTTTTATAAAGTCATATTTTACAAGTTTATAAAATTTCTGTAAGTTATGGTATATCTCTATAAAAATAAAATACTACTAGAATAATTCTTAAGTCTCTAACAGTAACAAAATATTTTTTAAATCGAAACAAATATTACTAATACCTCTACAAGTAACAAAATATTTTTGTAACTCAAGACAAATACTATTAAAATAGTTTTGCAAGTCTCCTAACATTTTTGCAAGTTATGTAATACCTCTACAAGTCTGTAACATTTTTTTAAGTTATGTAGTAGCTCTATAAGTCACAAAATATTTTTTTAACTCAAGTCAAATACTATTAAAATAGTTTTGCAAGTCTCTAATATTTTTGAATGTTATGTAATACTTTTACATGTCACAACATATATATTTTAAGTCAAAACAAATATTATTACAATACTTTTCAAGTCTGTAACATTTTTGTAAGTTATGTAGTAGCTCTATAAGTCACAAAATATTTTTTTAACTCAAGAACAATACTATTAAAATAGTTTTGCAGTTTCTAACATTTTTGAATGTTATGTAATACTTTTACAAGTCACGACATATATATTTTAAGTCAAAACAAATATTATTACAATACTTTTCAAGTCTGTAACATTTTTGTAAGTTATGTAGTAGCTCTATAAGTCACAAAATATTTTTTTAACTCAAGTCAAATACTATTAAAATAGTTTTGCAAGTCTCTAACATTTTTGAAAGTTATGTAAAACTTTTACAAGTCACAACATATATATTTTAAGTCATAACAAATATTATTTCAATACTTTTCAAGTCTGTAACATTTTTGTAAGTTATGTAGTAGCTCTATAAGTCACAAAATATTTTTTTAACTCAAGTCAAATACTATTAAAATAGTTTTGCAAGTCTCTAACATTTGTGAAAGTTATGTAATACTTTTACAAGTCACAACATATATATATTTTAAGTCAAAACAAATATTATTTCAATACTTTCCAAGTCTGTAACATTTTTGTAAGTTATGTAGGAGCTCTATAAGTCACAAAATATTTTTTTAACTTAAGTCAAATACTATTAAAATAGTTTTGCAAGTCTCTAATATTTTTGAACGTTATGTAATACTTTTACATGTCACGACATATATATTTTAAGTCAAAACAAATATTATTACAATACTTTTCAAGTTTGTAACATTTTTGTAAGTTATGTAGTAGCTCTATAAGTCACAAAATATTTTTTTAACTCAAGTCAAATACTATTAAAATAGTTTTGCAAGTCTCTAATATTTTTGAACGTTATGTAATACTTTTACATGTCACGACATATATATTTTAAGTCAAAACAAATATTATTACAATACTTTTCAAGTTTGTAACATTTTTGTAAGTTATGTAGTAGCTCTATAAGTCACAAAATATTTTTTTAACTCAAGTCAAATACTATTAAAATAGTTTTGCAGTCTCTAACATTTTTGAAAGTTATGTAATACTTTTACAAGTCACAACATATATATTTTAAGTCAAAACAAATATTATTACAATACTTTTCAAGTCTGTAACATTTTTGTAAGTTATGTAGTAGCTCTATAAGTCACAAAATATTTTTTTAACTCAAGACAAATACTATTAAAATAGTTTTGCAAGTCTCTAACATTTGTGAAAGTTATGTAATACTTTTACAAGTCACAACATATATATTTTAAGTCAAAATAAATATTATTACAATACTTTTCAAGTCTGTAACATTTTTGTAAGTTATGTAGTAGCTCTATAAGTCACAAAATATTTTTTTAACTCAAGTCAAATACTATTAAAATAGTTTTGCAAGTCTCTAATATTTTTGAATGTTATGTAATACTTTTACAAGTCACAACATATATATTTTAAGTCAAAATAAATATTATTACAATACTTTTCAAGTCTGTAACATTTTTGTAAGTTATGTAGTAGCTCTATAAGTCACAAAATATTTTTTTAACTCAAGACAAATACTATTAAAATAGTTTTGCAAGTCTCTAACATTTGTGAAAGTTATGTAATACTTTTACAAGTCACAACATATATATTTTAAGTCAAAATAAATATTATTACAATACTTTTCAAGTCTGTAACATTTTTGTAAGTTATGTAGTAGCTCTATAAGTCACAAAATATTTTTTTAACTCAAGTCAAATACTATTAAAATAGTTTTGCAAGTCTCTAACATTTTTGAAAGTTATGTAATACTTTTACAAGTCACAACATATATATTTTAAGTCAAAACAAATATTATTACAATACTTTTCAAGTCTGTAACATTTTTGTAAGTTATGTAGTAGCTCTATAAGTCACAAAATATTTTTTTAACTCAAGTCAAATACTATTAAAATAGTTTTGCAAGTCTCTAACATTTTTGAAAGTTATGTAATACTTTTACAAGTCACAACATATATATTTTAAGTCAAAACAAATATTATTACAATACTTTTCAAGTCTGTAACATTTTTGTAAGTTATGTAGTAGCTCTATAAGTCACAAAATATTTTTTTAACTCAAGTCAAATACTATTAAAATAGTTTTGCAAGTCTCTAACATTTGTGAAAGTTATGTAATACTTTTACAAGTCACAACATATATATTTTAAGTCAAAATAAATATTATTACAATACTTTTCAAGTCTGTAACATTTTTGTAAGTTATGTAGTAGCTCTATAAGTCACAAAATATTTTTTTAACTCAAGTCAAATACTATTAAAATAGTTTTGCAAGTCTCTAACATTTTTGAAAGTTATGTAATACTTTTACAAGTCACAACATATATATTTTAAGTCAAAACAAATATTATTACAATACTTTTCAAGTCTGTAACATTTTTGTAAGTTATGTAGTAGCTCTATAAGTCACAAAATATTTTTTTAACTCAAGTCAAATACTATTAAAATAGTTTTGCAAGTCTCTAACATTTTTGAAAGTTATGTAATACTTTTACAAGTCACAACATATATATTTTAAGTCAAAACAAATATTATTACAATACTTTTCAAGTCTGTAACATTTTTGTAAGTTATGTAGTAGCTCTATAAGTCACAAAATATTTTTTTAACTCAAGTCAAATACTATTAAAATAGTTTTGCAAGTCTCTAACATTTTTGAATGTTATGTAATACTTTTACAAGTCACAACATATATATTTTAAGTCAAAACAAATATTATTACAATACTTTTCAAGTCTGTAACATTTTTGTAAGTTATGTAGTAGCTCTATAAGTCACAAAATATTTTTTTAACTCAAGTCAAATACTATTAAAATAGTTTTGCAAGTCTCTAACATTTTTGAAAGTTATGTAATACTTTTACAAGTCACAACATATATATTTTAAGTCAAAACAAATATTATTACAATACTTTTCAAGTCTCTAACATTTTTGTAAGTTATGTAGTAGCTCTATAAGTCACAAAATATTTTTTTAACTCAAGACAAATTCAATTAAAATACTTTTGCAAGTTTTTAACATTTTTGTTATGTATAAGTCACAAAAATTTTTTTTATGTCAAAACAAATATTACCAAAGTACTTTTGCTAGTCTATAACATTTCTGTAAGTTATAGTCGAAACAAATACTTGAAAAAAAACTTTTGTGAATCTCTAACATTTTTGCAAGTTATGTTATACTTTTACAAGTCACAAAATATTTTTTTAAGTCAAAACAAATACTACAAAAATACTTTTGCAAGTCATTAACATTTTTGTTATGTATAAGTCACAAAAAAATTTTTTAAGTCAAAACAAATATTACCAAAGTACTTTTGCCTAGTCTATAACATTTCTGTAAGTTATAGTCGAAACAAATACTTGAAAAAAAACTTTTGTGAATCTCTAACATTTTTGCAAGTTATGTTATACTTTTACAAGTCACAAAATATTTTTTTTAGTCAAAACAAATACTACAAAAATACTTTTCCAAGTTTCTAATATTTTTGTTAGTTACGTTATAATTTTACAAGTCACAAAATATTGTTTTAGCTCATGACAAATACTACTAAAATACTTTTACGTCATACGAGTACATTATTTTGTTTTTCTCCACGACCATTACTGAATGTATGAATTCTGAAATCATTTTTAATAATAGAATGTAAACATTCACCCTCTAGAGTCTGAATATTTATTCTATAATACTTGCCTCTTATGCATTTTGCATGTATTTTCATTCTTTATCAAGTTAAAGAATGGATTTTCTGTAATCGAAATAAACGATATGGGATTGCCCTGGATTTCAAAAGTGTCACTGTCAGATATAAAATGGCGACGGTAATAATTATTTTCAAACAAGTTTTAATTTAAACAAAATAATGAGTGAAAAATCAAGTGAAGTAGATATAGAATTTAATAATATCTGAAATTGCAAATTATGAAAAAAAACCAATGCACCAGATTTTAATATCGGTAAGTGTACCACAGCACTATAAATATTAATACAATGTAATACAAATATGTCAACAAATAACTTGTGTTCAGATTTAATTTAATTTTGATTTATACCTTTTGATCGTGGAGAAAATATAGTCTGTTACTCGGTCAGAATGAAAAAATTCGACACTCGTGGTTCCTCACACTCGCTTTCGCTCGCGTTCGGAATTTTCCACTCTTGTCGATTCATTCTAACCTTGTTACAGAATCTACTATTATTGCTTAGTTACCAACTAAATAAAGGTTTACTTTATGTCCGTGCATACATAAAGTGAGCCTTATGGCTAGCGCGGCCATAAAGTACACTTTATGGTCCGCAAAAGTTAAATTTATGGCTCACAAAGTGAACTTTCTATCCCGCGCGGGCATAAAGAGAAAAAATAGTTTATTTTTATATTTATGCTGTGGATGCAATAACGAACTTAAATGACATAAAAGTTTGTATAAACCGCGGGTATAAACAGATGATTATGTCCTCGGGCGACTTGTCAGAGGTCCTCGAGTTTGTAAGATCGTCGCGCTCATGGCATAAAGATCTATTTATACAGTTGGTACATAAATAACTATTATATATTCAAAAATTTTTTTTATGAAAACTTTATTCTAAAGCTATAAATTCTAACAGCAATTATACACTAAAAAATATTTATCTTTATAAATATGAATAGTAGACTTGTAAAACCACAATCACACATAAATTATTATTATAAATTGATGTCACCATTCATACTTGCGATGAAATACAAAGTTTAGCTACAAATAGTTGTAACAGTGAACAAATCACCATTGTGTTATGTGATAAATTAGCATATGGTGGACTTTCTGAATGAGAAGCACTCATTATTCAAATTACTCTACTACCTACTCGAATCTGACGCGGAATAATAAATTTCCGAACTTTCAATGCAGACATTAACAATAGCAGTTTTCGCGTAAAATTGTTTTGCGGTCGCCACTCATGGGCGGTTCAACACCAATAAAATATAAGAATAATAAATATTTAAATAACCGTGTGACCGACACTGTGTTGGCATTTTATCAATATAATTTTAATTAACCTAAAGATTTATATTATTTTTGAAACAAAGACAAATACTTAATCATTTTTTTTATAATTTGTGGTTATTTTAGGAAAATATTCATGTTAAACTATATATTTTTATGGACTTTAATGGGAATGTTCATATGTTTCAATGCACCTGTGTACATATTACCCAAGTGAGCGTGCCTAGAAACCATCGGCAGAAATTCACTTTATTTAATATTTTTCTAAATATAACTTGCACTTAAACCACATCTGTAGAGGTCACTTGGAAATTCGTTTTAGTATTTTACGAGACTTTAGAACAATACAGTAATTAAGTACGTGTTGAAATCAATTATTGTTATTTACTTTTTACAATTTTTTTTTTAAAGAAAGAATATTTTGTTGCAGTTTGAGTCATAAAATTTGGCGCTCCCACTGAAACTAGTAATAATTCCTAGTTTTAACTCAGATTTATTAGAAGTTTATAACCTGCTCGGCATGCATTTACTTACATCATAAATTTGTGCTAGAATCTATTCGTGTTATTCATCCATCACATTTGATACCAAACTGTAGCTGTCGAACCGATTTGAAGTAGATGGATGGCCACTTTCAGATCGAAAGAATGGTGGCGTGATTAGTGTCAGAATTTAAGTAGTCTTTCAATAACCTTTTATTGAAATGTATGTACTTGCAATCAAATATTGTAATGGTGTAACCGTCATCGGATAATATCTATTCAATTTGATTATTTTTTTTCTTGTAGTAACTAATCCGGACAACCGTAAGCTGGAATTATATATTTTAAACGAATAAAGTCAATATAAAGAGTTAAATTTAATTAAATATTAAATATAGCCGATCCAAACTGCAAAAAAAAGATAATAAAGTGCATGTAAACTGTGCGAACAGTTACAACTTTCCGCACGCTTGTAGAAAAAATACTTTTTGCTAAAAAATTTTTTTAATTCTAGGCGCTTGTAGAAAAAATACTTTTTGATAATTTTTTTTTTAATTCTAGGCGCTTGTAGAAAAAATACTTTTTGCTAAAATTTTTTTTTAATTCTAGGCGCTTGTAGAAAAAATATTGTTCCTAACACTTGCGTAAAGTATCTTTTCCCCACTTAATTGCATGCCCGAACGACGCGAAGCAATTGCGTGCGGAAAAGTATAACTTTACGCACTTGTTAGGAAAATAACTATAGTACATGAACAAACATGGTTTTCCAAAGCACCGGTAAACTGAGGACCAGGATTTAAATAACATTTATTTGTGTTTATTTTTATAGACCACTGCAGTACATTGCTTATAGAGTTATTTAAAAAATAGGGAAAAACTATAAAAAAACAAAAAAAATGAGGAAAAAGGGAAAAATTGGGAAAATAGGTAAAAATAGGGCAAGAGTATAGAAAATTGGGAAAAAATGAGGAAAATAGGACAACCTAGGGAAAAATAGGTACAAATAAGGACGTAGGGAAAAGTAAGCAAAAATAAACAAAATAGGAAAAACTAATGATAAACAGGAAAAAATAGAAATATATAGGAAAAAAAGAGAAAATGGTAAAAAAATCGGTTATGTCGCCCCAACACTTTCCCGACGAGTATCCACGAATAGTTTTTCAGATACTTAATGTTTCAAATTTTGACATTTTTTTATTTTTGACAGGTGACAGTTGAAAAAATAATTTTAACTGTTCTGAATATAGTTTTTCAAGGACTTTCAAGTGACATATTGCATGTCAAATTCCGTGGTGCCGTGGTGACATATTGCATCTGTCATTTTTTGATTGTGACACTTTCGTTTGACAGATGTCATACAAAAACTAATGGGTTCTTCCGACGGGTAACCCAAACCCATATTCCAAATTTTAGCTCAATCGGATTAAACGTGTGGCCTCTATCGTGGAAGAATACACACAGACGGACAGACAGATAGACAGACAGACTTCCATCTGAAAATGGTCTAAATCATCTCAGGTGACCTCAATATGGATATTTCCATCTTTAACTTTTTTTAGATCGTTCACAATACTTTCCTTCTAGGAGGTGGGTCGGGAAAGTAAAATAGGGGAAAATGTGGGGAAAAAGAGAAAATATGGGAAAAAAAGAGAAAAATAGGGCAAAACAGTAAAAAATTGGGGAAAACAGAGAAAAATAGAAACAAACAGGAATAAGAAAAAAATATGGAAAAATAGGAAAAATTGGGAAAATAAGTAAAAATTGAATATATTAAATAATAGGGATAAATATAGAAAAAACGGAAACAATTATAAAAAACAGAATATGAAGAAATAGAAAAAATACCAAAAAATATCGAAAACTGGGGAAAAATAATGAAAAATGGGGAAAAATAAGTACAAATAGGATAAAATAATGGAAAACAAGAAAAAATATAAGGATATATAAAAAATGGAAAAAAGGTTTTAAAATAGCGAAAACTCAAGAAAATAGGGGGAAAATAGTAAGAATTGAGACGAATTGGGAAAAATAAAAATAAAATAGGAAAAGATGGATAAAATAGGGAAAGTAGAGGTAAATACAAAAAAATTGATAAAAACAAGGAAATACGTATATGAGAAAATAGTGAAAAATAGAGGAAAATAAGAAAAAATAGGACAAAATAGATAAGTACAAAACAGTAAAAAATAATGAAATACAGCGAAAAATTGAGAAAGATACGAAAAAATAAAGAAAATAACGAAAAATAAAAAAATGGGGAAAATAGGAAAAAACAGACAAAAATAGGAAATAATAGTGAAAATAAATCGGGAAAAAATAATGAAAAACTGGAAAAATATGAGTAAATAGGAAAAATATGGAAAAATAAGACCAAATAGGAAATATAGAAAAAATCAGGAAAATAAAGAAAATAGTATAAAATAATAGAAAACAGGAAAAAATAGAAACAAATGGGAAAAATGGAAAAATGAGGAAAGTAGCGAAAAAAAGAGAAAACAGGTGAAAGATAGTGAAAATATGGGAAAAAATGGTGAAAAATTTGGAAAAATAGGTAAGAATAGAATAAAATAAGGAAAAATATGGAAATTTGAGAAAAATAATGAAAAATAGAGAAAACAGGAAATAATAGGGAAAAATACATAAAAATGGGGACAAATAAGGAAAAACAAGAAAAAATCATGGAAAACTGGATACAATAGGAAAAAACAAGCAAAACTCAGTCATCCAGATACTAAAATGACTCCGTATATAAAATTTGATGAAATTCCAAAATACAATGAAATTAATTTTTACCAAGGTAAGAAACACACTTGACAAATTCAATTTTGGATATTTTTGTCCACTTTTATATTCATTCATTTTTGTTTAATACTTCATTATAAAAAATTGGATAAATCATAAAAAATAGGGAGAAATAGAAGAAAATAGGAAAAGTAGGAAAAACAGGAAAAAACAATGAAAACGATAAAAACCTAACCTAACCGGAGCGAGGAAGATGGAGTATAGGTTCGGTCTAGCGCTATCTCTAACATCATAAATAGAGAGAGATAAAGATTGACCGAACCATCGTTCATCTCTTTCTTTCGAAATAGTACAATTCTCTACCGTTGGACATGTCCATGAGTATATGCCAATGAAATAACGTAACGTCATTAAACTTCAAATGTAATTTTTATAAGATTGGTACTTATGACCACAATAATTTTATTTAAACAACAACCGCCATCTATACGTCAGGTTGGGCACTTATCTGGGAAGATATTGAAACAGACTAAATTTAATTAAATAAGTAAATATTTTTGAACATATTTGAAAAAGTAAATAACGACTTTCCAACAGTTATTAACTTATTGGATTTAAATATATTCTATAGATATAAATAAACCAATAATTTAATAATATAATTTTTTGTGTGTATAAGTTAATTTAATAACATTAGTTTCACTGAACTTAACCTAAAAACTAACCAATGTGTCTAAGGAATAACAGGAATGTTATCGTATTAAAAGAAAATGACCATTAACTTGATTTACCAGTTATATAAGCCGCACAGAAAGAATTTATAGCAACTGGGAAGAATTTAATGGTAATATGTGATATATGCACCTGCATTCGAGCGCTTTAGAAGTAGATACGATTCGAGAGACGTGAATCAAATTGTTAATAATAATGTTCCATCTCAATTACCATCAAATAAATTTCGATCCTCCAAGTTGAATTCAAATTTATCGAGAGAGAGAGAGAAAAGCAGCAGTCAATAAATCCATCTGGGAGATAAGTATTTTATTTTATCTATTGAAAGTGCATAAAAATTGAAAACTAATTATTATTTATTACTATATAGAATAAGTATAATAAATCTGGTATGTTAATTTTAGTATTAACATAATTTTTTTATGATAAAAAATTAGTTGATTATCTTGTTTATTCATTATCATAACAATATTCGGTGAACTTTAATTTCAGTCAATTTACCACTTGACATAGGCGACTCCTGATAATTAATTGTGTGTAAAACTTGTTTCATTCATGAATCATTCACTGATGAGTGCGCTTTCGCATTACTTTGAGCTTATCAAAGTAAATCGAGTATGCCATGGTGTGCCACTGGGTACGCGCTAAACAAATGAACATCGATTTCACACATGCTGGCCGATTACATCCAGCTATAGCTGTGGGTATGCAGTGATCACGCCACTACCGATAAAGGCTGATATCAAGCATTGAATAGACCGAATGGTCGTTTTAAATTATCCACAAATAGAGTTAAAAATTTTTGTCGAGTCGATGATGTAGTAATCTAGAATGGATTGTAATGTGGAATCCATAATGATACTTTGGTTGTTGTATCATAGACAAAAAAGCGCTTGTATAGTATAGTATATTACGTAACAAGAGTTGTAAGTAGATCATTAAGCACGTAGCGGCAAGTGAGTACTTTTCACGAGTGCGTAATGGAGTTATATACCGTACTTTTTCTACGCCTCTGTGAATCAGAGTGAATGGATTTAGTAGATTTGTAGACTTGTAGTAATAGAAGTTTGGTTCAAAAAATCACACATAAGCTATCGCGTAGTCGAATAAATAAATCGAAGGACCACCCTATAATTATTACACATTTAGGGGACGTGGGACAATAAAACATATCGTCCTGCTTTCTGATAAGATTTAATCAGCAAGCTTTAAACGTTAAAGGTTAATACATAAATTTACAATAATTAAACAATGTTTATCTAATAGTAAACAACATCAATAGAAGTTCAGCTAATAGTAAACAACAACAATTAAACAGAAATTCATCTACTAGTAAACAACAATTAAATTCTACTAGTAAACGACAACAATTAAATATGTAATGTTTGATACAGTACATTTAAATCAAAGAAAGAACAAGACATAAATAGTTCCGAATATAGCACAATACATTTTACAACAGAGCATATAAAAAAGATATAATTACAGAAAAAGGGTGTCCATAAGAGGAGCTCTCCCTTGGGATATCCTGGACCGTGTCCTAAGGAATTCTAAATTGGTCTGTTAGTTTTGGCAACACCACTCTCATGCACGATGATCCATATGATTGATTAATTATAAAATAGACCCGTGGTCTTTGCATATTCGTAATAAAATGGAAAAGATCTGTTACCTCAAATTCCACACATTAGACATTATATTTTAGGATTAAAAAGAGAGGGTTGTCACGGTGCTCACCTTGACGGGAACCGTTGTTGAGAAAAAAGGGAACTAAACAGTGGCGTAGCAGAGTTTCAAATGTTAAAGTGATTTTAACAACGCCGTTAAATAAAATTTGGAGCCAAGTATCTAGTTACATTTTATTATTCGCGTAAAAAGTATTGCCTACATTTAGGGGCAACATGTTTTCAATTTAAACTTTTTTTTATAAAAATACATTGTTTTCTGTTTTTTACTGAATTACAATTAAGTAAATAGACTAGATAACATAATACATAAATAATAATTAGACTGCGATGTGAATAAAGCATGAAATTGAAGTTGTCTTATCAGTGACAGTGCAATTTTTGACGTTTACTGACAAAGGCGTAGAAAAATACATTTAAAATAAACCCACCAAGCTAATAGTATCCAAGTAGCTCAGCTGCGGAGAGATGGACAGACAGTCGATTTCAGTTGACGGAAATACGCACGCACAAACCGGAAGACAGACAATTGCAGTTGACTTAGGTCATTGGAAATAATAGATTGGCGAGCTGTTGTGACCATCTATCAATTGCTGAAAGCAGAATTTGAAAATACGAAACCGTTCTCGAGTGATTAGACAGAGAGACAGACAGACGGACATTGTAAAGTCAATAAGTACCTAGTTAATAATTCTCTCACTGCCGTTGGTAAGACGTTAAACAGTTTTATAGGCCAGTATCCCGGGCAATCCTGATACCTTCTAATCCGCCATCACACTGGAACCAAGTTGTATTTAGAACGAGTTTTATTGCTATGTATGTCGTCGTGCATCTGAAACTTACTTACATACAACAGACATTCTAGAATATACATATATGATACATTTAACAAATCAAGATTAACGGTAATCGTCTCTGTAACTGAGTCCATACATCAATCTAACAGCTCTTTTCTGCAAGTTAAAAAAAATCTGTGTATGAAAGTGAAAAATAGCAAAATAAGCTGTTGGTAGTATATCAGCGGAGACACAGTGAGAGATGTTTCGCAGGCCATACAGATATTTGTTGTGTTTCCCTCACTGCAACTTGGATCTCTCCAGAGTATTATCATCATAGAAGGATACCGTTGTATCACCAGCAAAGAGAGTATATCTATCCCCAGTCATGCTGGTGGGCAAGTATGGGTCATAAATTTGGGCATTAAGGAACATATACTCTTCGCAGATGTCATCCCATCAATCCCCTCCTCCTGGTATCTGGATGTAAGATACTACTTTAGAAGTTCCATACTGTCGGCAGAAAAGCTGTAGTATTTAAGCTTTCGAAGAAGTCACAGTCAACAGAATGAGATAGAGGCTTAGGTCGTCTATTAAAAAACAAGAAGATCAGCTAGGATCCACCAACGCCCATTGTGGTGGAATACGGTACAAAGTAAGGTAAAGTGATGACGTTGAGGACCAGGGGACCTTCGGGTTCTGAAATGGCAACCCGCTGTATGCTCACAATAGCGAACATGTCGGGGGGAAGAAGAAGCTGGGGGTGGAAGAAAAAGCTATTTGGGGATCAAGTGCCGATTAGGTACAATATCCCCTTGGCTCGGACTCAACCAGCTGTGTGTGTGTACAGTCAAAAGCTTTGCTCTAGGGTGGGCAGCGTTCGGTTATAACATTTCCGAAGACTTTGAGGACATCTATTACTTACGAGTTTTACTAGCGAACTTTTTGATGTTTAGATGAAGGAATCGTCTCTGTTTTCGCGACGTTTAAGGTTAGCCGTTACGTTTAGGTTAGATGAAGAGTGAATATTTGTTTGGTATAAGTTTTTCGCTTTAATTTAAATAATTATTTGTAATAAGCTTTGTTTTGGTTCTAATTTAAGAACAGTTCGAGCATGCGTATTAATTCCAGAGTGTTTTTGTTTTATCCAAATCGATTCGGAATCAGTCATTACATAGAAATTTGTGTTTTGGTTCGTCTGTAAAATTATTCTAGAACAGTTACCGAATCGTACAAACAGTCCTTGGTCGAGAGTGAGAACATTTTTAGGATTTTTAATTTCCATATTTGTATTGTAATTATTATCATAGTGAAATGAAACATTTTTTTGGCAGACATTGAGCTTCATGTTTTAAAATTGTCTAGAAATTAAAAGGTGGATCGATAATATATGGTGCGTCAGTTATTTTTTTTAATGGAACATAATTTATGTCCATTTAAAAAATGAAAGAAAAGATCAGTGGCGAAGTGAACAGGGGAAATAATGAAAAAAAATATTAGTAAGTGTTTTCGTTTTCACTTACTAGAATCAATTCGGAATCGGTTTAATAAATATGTACTACTACGCAACTTGTTCTGCACATTTTTAAAATAATTTACGAACAGTTATAAATTCGAAACCAAAACAAAGCTATTATGACTACGTTGTCTTGTCATATTATTTGGTGCTTATAATATATTTTGCAGATGATGACGTACAGAGATTTTATATAACATATAAAATAACTTAAAAGATAGCAAACTTATTGTCTGACTTAAAAAAGTTATAAAAATGATTTTCAGTAATATCTACAAACTTCTATAGATTTTACGTGATATTAGACTTGCAGGTACATATTTTCACTTATGGAGTATTAAGTGTTTGCTATCTTATTACGTGATTTACAAAAATATTATCTAGGACTTACAGATGTATTTCATAACTTATTGAAGGGTATAAAGTAATGTATAGACCAAATATCTAACTTACAGATTTTTTTTTTCCTCGCCAATGTTAGTAAACGTCAAAAATCGTACTGTCAACATTCCTTGTTAGTGACATTTAAAAACATGCACGTTATGAGGTCTCATAACATACATGTGCTTTATTTAAATTACAGTTAAATTTTTTAATTTATGTGTAATTTCTAAATTTGTGGGAGTTTTTAAAATTCGAAATTTCGGAAATTATTGACGTTTTTTTTTCAAATTAACGTTTTTTTTTGAAATATCAGAATTTTTGAAGTTTCATTGAAATTTTTGAAACCTGATGTCGAAATTTGTGACATTTTAATTTTCTTGGAATTTTTGTTGTTTTTTTAAATTTTGGAAATTTTTCAAAATTTTTTGAACTTCTTGATTTTGATATTTTCTAAAATTGGCATTTTTTTTGAATTCTGGAAATTTTTTTTAATTTTTTGAATTACTAAAATTGTAAAAATGTTTTTTTTTAACTAGTTTTTTTGAAATTTTAAAACCTTACATCGAAATTTTAACATATTTTTTTTAAATTTTCCAATTTTTCGGATTTTTTTTTTTAATATTGGAAATTTTTGGCAATTTTTTGAAATTTTCTCTCTCTCTTTCTAAATTTTTGACATTCTTTTAGAATTTTTCAATTTATGTGTAATTTCTTAATTTATGTGGAATTTTTAAACTTAAAATTTTACGAAATTATTGACGTTTTTTTTTGAAATTATTGACTTTCATATTTTCGATTTTTTTTTTAAATTTTTTGAAATTCTAAAATTGTAGCCATTTTTAAAAATCTAAATTCCAGAATTTTTGAAGTTTTTTTCAAATTTTTGAAACTTATCCAAATTTCTGACATTTTTTTTTATTTTAGAATTTTGAAACTTTTTGAAATTCTTAACTTTCATATTCCCGGAATGTTTTATATTTTATATTATACAATAAAATACAAAAATGGGTTGTAATCAACACAATACTTTCCCGCTAGTATATATAAGTAGTAATCTATTCCCATATGTCTGATGATGATTTTTAGTAGTTTTTGACCTATATTTTATATTGCGCCCGTTTCTACATTTCATATATTTTATTTCTTCTTTTCGTGCTATTTTTTTTAGTATCTTGGGAAAGAGTAATTACCCCCTTTACCCTCCCCTATACCTACTGCCGCATTACAAAAACTTTAGTTATCCATATCCATCCTTGTCGCTAATTTTTTTTTAAATATTGATTTTCTCCTCTATTTCATCTAATGACTTCTATATAGGGTGTCCCAACATAAAATGTGCATATGTTACAGGCAAATAGGACACACCAAAGCGAATCTAAAAACCTTAATAAAGCTTGGTCCAATGTCATTTTTTACTGATATACAGGGTGTTTAATAAATTTTCTTTCGCCCATGTTTCTGAAACCACCTTGTATATTTTATAGTAATCAATAAATTAATTCCAGGTTCGTACTCAAAAAAAATCATTCTATTTTAAATTTTTAAAAAACGATCAAAATAATCGAAAAGTTAGTAGATCAGGTAAGCAACTACTAGTATAGGTATAGGAAATTCAATATGTTAGAGAGAGAGGATGCAGAGTTTCAGTGTGCAAGAGAGAGATCGCTATGACGTCACCAGCCAGCTTTACAGCTTCCTTTAATACAATTTTAGCTGGTTCGGCTACTATCCGAATGAGGGTGCTACTACTCAGCTGTATAGTTTCCTTTAATACAATTTTAGCTAGTTTGATTACTTTCCGACAGAGGGCGTTATTACTCAGCTGTATAGTTTCCTTTAATACAATTTTAGCTAGTGGTGGGATGGGAATATTCGTATCTTCATTGCTATTGGTCCGATTTAAACGCGGGAAATGGTAACGTATTTTAATTGTGACGTAGAATACGTAAAGAAAAATACTGCGT
Source organism: Neocrepidodera transversa (assembly GCA_963243735.1). Lineage (NCBI taxonomy): Eukaryota > Metazoa > Arthropoda > Insecta > Coleoptera > Chrysomelidae > Neocrepidodera > Neocrepidodera transversa. The sequence continues at coordinate 9,454,229 of OY725349.1, read as the reverse complement.
AGAAGGAACGCTTATATCTTCGTTGCTATTGGTCCAAATTGAACGCGGTAAACGGCTCTACATAATTATTATTTATCTATTATGTTATCTAGTCTATTTACATAATTGTAATTTAGTAAAAACTAGAAAACAATGTATTTTTATTTAAAAAAAAAGTTTGAATTGAAAGCATGTTGCCCCTAAATGTAGACAATACTTTTTATGACATCTAATTTGAATAAATTATATTGCCCCTAAATGTAGGCAATACTTTTTACGCGAATAATAAAATGTAAGTAGATACTTAGCTCCAAGTTTTATTTAAAAAAAGTACCTTACGTAGCTTCGTGCGTTAAACTTTTTCACTTTGTGCGTAATCGTCTACTTACAACTCTTGTTACGTAATATACTATTATCTGACTTACAGAGATATAACTTGCAGATATTCTGTGATTTGCAATGGTATTTTTATATTTATCATATCTTTTTGTTTTTATTCTTTAGTCCCAATTCTGATTAAACCAAACGTGTAACGACACATTAATTATAACTAATGTGCCGTTAATTATCGTTATCTATAATTACAAGCTACAATATTTTAATGATAAATGAAACTTAAATGAATCTTTCTTATTCGATATATGTTTTCGATCGGGTGTGATAGGAGAGTGCCAATACTAGGTACGTCATTCGTGATGGAATTTATTCAATTTAACGCGTAATATCCGTGCCTGAGAAACGGGCGAGCGATTTCTTTGTGCTTTCTGCACGTAGCCTGTAGCGCCTCTCATTTATCGGTAGCAATTTTACACTTACTCAGATCGGGTTTCATTTCATATAGAGCGATACATTCGTATCAGTGCCGCTTTGACTCGAGGTCGGTATTAATTTCCTGTTAAGTATAAGTACAACCAAAGTACTAAAATAATTATCCGGCTAATTAATTATCTATGTACAAAGCGATCCATTAAAAAGTGGAATGTTTTTTGAGTACTTTTAATCTTGTGTATCTTATACCGATACGTTTGCAAAAAAAAATCTGACAAGAGTAAGAATTCGCTCCATTTTAGGAAGGATCCATAGTGCATTATTCATTCCCACATATCATCAATTTAACGCACATCGAACAAACCTAGACTCAGGAATTCGAATCGATATCGACAGCCAAAACAGCACTGACTACGATCATCATCTCCGATAAGAAATACTGGTCCAAAAACAAAAGCGAGAGCCAGTGATATCTTTGATCGCTTTGTTGCGAAATCAGTGTCTACATCGCCATCTAGAAGGCCAAACCACCCTGAGTTGACAGTGACGAACGAGACTATTCATCAGGCTCTAATAAAAATGTCTTGAGAAAACGAACACTCTCTGGTAAACGGAGATCAACATGATGGTCATCTTGTTCAACAATCGGTATTAAGGGATTCCGGTTGTTCATAGCACAGAGCTGAGAGTTAAGTTTTTATTAATGAGGGACTCGGGAAAAATCCGGTTTGAAGCATTGTTTATTGAAAAATTGTGCTTTTTATCATATTTTATTCATTGTTTGAATTAAACAATTTATTTATTTATATCGTAATGAATACATAATAATACTTATCCAATAAATAACACAAAAAGTAAGGCTTATGCCCATTTCGTACCGTGTCATGTCGTACCGCTACCTTTAATTTTCCCACTTCGTACCGCGTCCCAAATGTATACCTGTGGCTAGTTTCATTTCGTAAAAGTAGTTAATATAGTTATTTTCCTAACAAGTGCGGAAAGTTATACTTTTCCGCACGCAATTGCAGTTGCCCGAACGACGCGAAGCGGAGTTCGGGCATGCAATTAAGTGGGAAAAAGATACTTTACGCAAGTGTTAGGAACAATATTTTTTCTACAAGCGCCTAGAATTAAAAAAAAAATTTATTTACATAAATAAACCGGGTGGCAATCAGTTATGTACGCCCCCAATATTTTGGTTGTTTTTGAATTTAACCCTTTAACTGCGGTTGTCGTATATAAATAATTCGTAAAAACTCATCGTATATGTAAACAATTTTGTATATTTTATTATGTCCCTACAATTTTTTATATATTTTACAAATGTTCAAATTTTTTGAAATTTTTGAAATTTTTGTCTAATTTTTTAAAGTTTATTTGAAATTTTTGAAATATTTTTAATTAATCGAAGAATTTTGCTTTATATTAGACATTTTTGAATATTATGACATTTTTAATTTTTGGTATTTTAGAAATTTTCAAAAAAAAAAATGTGAAATTTCAAATTTATCGAAATTTTTGATATATTTCTGAAATTTTAGAATAATTTTTTAATGTTTTTAGAAACGGTTAAAATTCTTCAAATATTTTTAATGTATCGAATAATTTGATGTTTTTTGAAATTTTCGATATATTTTAGGAATTTTTGATTCTATTTTAACTTTTTGAAATTTTTGAACTATTTTTAATGAATCGACTAATTCGATGTTTTTTGAAATTTTTGAACTAATTTTAATGAATCGACTAATTTGATATTTTTTGAAATTTTCGATATATGTTAGAAATTTTTGATTCTATTTTAACTTTTTGAAATTTTTGATATATTTTTGAAATTTTAGAATTATTTTTTTTTAATGTTTTTTGAAACTTTGACATTTTTGAAACGGTTAAAATTCTTGAAATATTTTTAATGAGTCCAATAATTTGATATTTTTTTAAATTTTCGATATATGTTAAAAATTTTTGAATATTATGACATTTTTACATTTTGTAATTTTTGAAAAAATGCAAAATTTCAAATTTTTCGAAATTTTTGATATATTTCTGAAATTTTAGAATAATTTTTTAATGTTTTTAGAAACGGTTAAAATTCTTCAAATATTTTTAATGTATCGAATAATTTGATGTTTTTTGAAATTTTCGATATATTTTAGAAATTTTTGATTCTATTTATACTTTTTGAAATTTTTGATATATTTCTGAAATTTTAGAATAATTTTTTAATGTTTTTTGAAACTTAGGCATTTTTGAACTATTTTTAATGAATCGAATAATTTGATGTTTTTTGAAATTTTCGATATATTTTAATTTTGAATATTTTAGCATCTTTACTTTGTTAAATTGTCGAAAAAACTGCAAAATTTCAAATTTTTCGAAATTTTTGATATATTTTTGAAATTTTCGATGTACTTTTGAGATTATCGAAATTTTTGAATTTCTAGACATTTTTATTTATTTAATTTTTTTGAAATTTTGGAATATTTTGATAAATTTTCAAAATTATTGAATTTCTTGAAAATTAGTTTTGTTACTAAATTTTTGAAAATTATCAGGTTTTATTTAAATTGACTCAAAATTCAATTAAAGCCAAAATCTTTTAATGTATTTTTCAATATTTTTGTCCCTAGAACATTTATCATAAATAACCAATTAAGGACAACCGGTAACAAAAATTAAGAAACTGAATAAAATCATGGTATCACTTTGGCTCTGTGGGACTTGCGAACGCGGGCTTTGGGAACAGAACCTTTTTCGTTGGCTTTGCGAACACGCATAACTTGAATTAATCTTAGCGCTGACCATCGGTGGGCTTTACGAACACGCATAACTGGAATTAATCTAAGCGCTGACCATCGGTGGGCTTTGCGAACACGCTTAAGATTAAAACTATAAAACTTATTAAATTATTATTTAAAATATTTAAATCTAAGAGATAAATACACCAACAATTTGCTGGGTAACAACATTACAGTACCTGATACTGTAATGTTCCATTTACCGGTCGTAAATGAGTACAGGGTAATTAGATTTACTGAACAGGATGAATTAAAAAAAATATATAATTTTTACACTTTCTACCACTAACAAATCTTTAATATTTTGTTATACAAAAATAAGCCAACACGAATTTAAATTAATAAAAAAATTACCTGCAGTGTTCGCAGTCCTCATAAACTGTTCAAGGGTATGCCAGATATATGTTCGCAAATCCCACGGTTCGCAAAGCCCACGTTCACATCACTTTAACGTATAAAATAATTAAATTTATTAAAATTGGTTAATAAATTGGTTGTTTAAAAAATTCATTAAGAATTATCAAATTTGGGATAAACAATATCAAACAACCGGTGGATATTTATTTTTACTTCGGTATATTAGTAATTTTCAGTGTTTAGTTAACTAACAAAAAAATTAGTGGAGAAAAAAATGGTTCAAAGAACAAGATTGGGAAAAAGTGTGGTAAAAACAATAATTGTAAAAAAAAGGGAAAAAGGAGTGGGGCAAAGAGAATAGTTTTAAAATGGGGCAAAAATTAAGAGTGAGAAAAAATGAAACAAAAAACAAGTGTGGGAAAAAAGTAAGGCAAAAAACAATAGTTGTAAAAAAGGAGGGAAAAGGAAGTGGAGCAAAGAGAATAGTTTAAAAATGGGGCAAAAAACAAGAATGGGCGAAAAGTGGGACAAAAAACAAGTGTGGGGAAAAAAGTCGGTCACAAAATAATAGTTGTAAAAAAGGAGGGAAAAGGAAGTGGAGCAAAGAGAATAGTTTAAAAATGGGGCAAAAAACAAGAATGGGCGAAAAGTGGGACAAAAAACAAGTGTGGGGAAAAAAGTAGGTCACAAAATAATAGTTGTAAAAAAAGGAAAAAACATTGTGCACAAAACGAGAGTAAAAAAAATGGAAAAAAGTGGAACAAAAAACAATAATTGTACAAAAAGGAGAAAAAATGAGGCTAAACTCAAGAGTGAAAAAAAGGTGGAAAAAATTGGATTAAAAAACAATAGTTGTAAAAAAAGTAGGGAAAAATAAGTGGGGAAGATAGAATAGTTTAAAATGGGGCAAAAATCAAGAGTGGGAAAATGTGGGACAAAAAACAAGTGTGGGAAAAATGTAGGGAAAAAAACAATAGTTGTAAAAAAAGGAGAAACACATGGGGCAAGAAACAAGAGTAAAAAAGTGAGACAAAAAACAATAATTTGTACAAAAAAGAGAAAAATGGGGCTAAAAATAAAAATAAAAAGTGGGGTAAAAAACAATAGTTGTAAAAAAGGAGAAAACATAGTGCATGAAACGAGAGTAAAAAAAGGAAAAAAGTGGGACAAACAACAATAATTGTACAAAAAGGAGAAAAAAATGGGGCAAAAAACAAGAGTGAAAAAAATTAGTGGAGCAAAAAACAATAGTTGGTAAAAAAGGAGGGAAAAAAAGTGGGGCAAAGATAATAGTTTAAAAATGGGGCAAAAACAAGAGTCGGAAAAATGTGGGACAAAACACAAGCGTGGGAAAAAAAGTAGGGCAAAAAACAATAGGTGTAAAAAAAGGAGAAAATATGGGGCTAGAAACAAGAGTAAAATAAAAGAAGGGAAAAAAGTTGGACAAAAAACAATAATTGTACAAAAAGGAGAAAAAATGGGACTAAAAACAAGAGTGAAAAAAATTAGTGGAGCAAAATAGTTATTTTCCTAACAAGTGCGGAATGTTATACTTTTCCGCACGCAATTGCAGTTGCCCGAACGACGCGAAGCGGAGTTCGGGCGTGCAGTTAAGTGGGGAAAAGATACTTTACGCAAGTGTTTTGAACAATATTTTTTCTACAAGCGTCTAGAATTAAGAAAAAAATTTAGCTAAAATAATCGTTAATGTTGGAGGCCCTTATATCTTAAATATTTTTAGTTAACTTTTTGTTTTTTTGTAAATTGTTTCATAATTTTTACAATAAATTAAATATTTCATGAACAATATTTTTATTTAGTTACCAAATATTTTTTTAATCATTTTAGCATTTATAAAATCAGTGCGGAAAAGTACAACGTTCCGCACTCAAATGCGTGCGGAAAAGTAAACTTTTCCGGACGCTTGTAGAAAAAACAATAATTGGTAAAGGAGAAGGAAAAATGGGGCAAAATACAAGTGTAGGAAAAAAATGGGACAAACAAGTTGTAAAAAATGGAGATAAAAAGGATAAAAATGGGTTAAAGAAATGAGACAAAAAATAAGTGCGAGAAAAAAAAGTTGTAGGAAAACAATAGTTGTAAAAAAAGGGATGATTAAAAAGAATGAAAAAGGGGTAAAGAATGAGGCATAAACCAAGTGTGGGAATAAAGATGGAAAAAAGTGGGGTATAAAACAATAGTTGTAAAAACGGGAATTAAAAGGAAGTGGGGTAAAGAGAATAGTTTTAAAATGGGGCAAAAAACAAGAGTTGGAAAAAAGTAGGACAAAAAACAAATGTGAGAAAAAAAGTGAGGCAAAAAACAATAGTTGTAAAAAAAGGAAAAGCATGGGGCAAGAAACAAGAGTAAGAAAAGGAAGGAAAAAAGTGGGACAAAAAACAAGCGTGGGAAAAAAAGTATGGCAAAAAACAATAAGTGTACAAAAATGAGAAAAAATGGGTCAAAAACAAGAGTGAAAAAAATTATTGTAACAAAAAACAATAGTTGGTAATAAAAGTAGGAAAAATGTCGCAAAAAACAAGTGTAGGAAAAAAAGTGGTAGGAAAACAATAGTTGTCAAAAAAAGCAGGATAAAAAGAATGAAAATGGGGTGAAAAATGAGGCATAAAACAAGTGTAGGAAAAAACGGAGGAGAAAAGTTTGTCAAAAACAGGAAAAAATGGGACAAATACAAGTGGAGAACAAAAAGTGGGGCAAAAAATATAAGTGAAAAAAGTGGTTGGAAATGGGGTAAAAATAAGAATGGGACAAGAGAGTGGAAAAATAATTTTTATTGTTACTACAAAATTATATAAGGGGTAAGAAAATTTCTAATGAACAAACTTGATTTGCCAAATTTGGTAATATTAATTTATTGAAACGTGATTTACGTATAACGATTTCTCATTTAGTTTTTGTTTTTAAATACTTTAAAAATTTAGTTTTCTTAGTTGTATTTTGATCTAAAAATATCAAAATAATGATCTATTTTGTATTTATACTTATTAAATGAATTATATATTAGATTTTTTCTTAGTAAATAACATATTTAAGATCCAATCACCAAGATCAAATAGATACAACTTGTTAATTTACTTTTTTAATTAACTATATAACCGGTTTATCAATAAACTTCTTAATTTTACGATTTACTAATATTTTGTTAGCGATTAAATTCTATTTCACAAAGACGATACCATTCATTAGCTCCTACACACACGCCTTTGGTATTTTAAGCAGACCAAGATGGATAACATTTCCAAATATTTCTTAAATTGGGTCTATCGTTTTTAATTTGTATCATTTATATTATAATCCTTTTTCGTTCTATATCGCATTGATACGATATCATAAATTTAATATAATTATATAAATCCAGATTTATATATCAGTAATATGGTAGAAAATGTCAACAGGATTATTAGGAATGTTATAATCGTACTTAAGTCAATTAAAACCTGATTGATCATTTAATTATTGGCAGATGGAAAAGTTGTAATAAAGGATGGTATTTATTTTAAGCTGTTTTTCTTCCAATAAATATCTAATAACTCTAACGGACTATGCTCAATTATATGTAATAAAATTTAGTTATTATTTATTATCGCCTATTTGATTCTGTTCTTCTTCGACAGGTATTTTATAACAATAAAAGTTGTTTTAATACTATAATATAATATATTTACCGTTTTTATCGTAATATTTAAAATTATTAAAATCAATGAATTTTAATTAAATGTTAAAAAGAAAATAGAAATAATTAATAAACAACCAAAAGAAAGCAAAAAAAATTAAACATAGTAAATTAATAAAAAAATACAAGGAAATAAGAAAATGACAAGATATAATTCAGATTATTAAAAAAAAAGATAAAAAAACAAATTTCTTGGTCTGTAACTATCCATCTTGTAGAATTATTTATTTTTAATATTTTAACATTTAATATCTTTTTTGTATATTTATTTTTGTGTTCTTCATACTTTTACTATCCTGACCCACCTCCTATAAGGAAAGTATTGTGAACGAGCTAAAAACAAATTTCGAGATAAAGATGGAAATATCCATTTTGAGGTCACCTGAGATAATTAAGACCATTTCCAGAAATTATTTCTCCAACTGTCACCTGTCAAAACTAAATAATGTCAAAATTTGAAAATTTAACATTAAATATCTGAAAAAGTATTCGTGGATTTTTTTCAATTTTTCCAATTTGGTCCAATTTTTTTTAATAGTTTTTGAGGTTTTTTGAGTTTTTTTGAAACTTTTTGATATTTTTGAGATTTTTTGAAATTTTTTGCAATTTTTAGAGGTTTTTTGAGATATTTAGAGGTTTTTTGATATTTTTGAGATTTTTTGAGATTTTTAGAGGTTTTTGGAGATTTTTTGAGTTTTTTTGAGACTTTTAGAGGTTTTTTAATACTTATGAGATTTCTTGAGATTTTTTGAGATTCTTTGAGATTTTTTGAGGTTTTTTGAAATTTTTAGAGGTTTTTTGTGATTTTTAGAGGTTTTTTGATATCTTTTGATATTTTTTGATATTTTTGAGATTTCTTGAGATTTTTAGAGATTTTTTGAGGTTTGTTGAGATTTTTTGAATTTTTTTGAGATTTTTAGACGTTTTTTGAGATTTTTAGAGATTTTTTGAGATCTTTCGAGATTCTTTGGAACGTTTTAAGAATTTATAGATTTTTTGAAGTATTTAAGATTTCTTGAAATTTATTTGAGATTTTTTAATATTTTTTAAGCTTTTTTGAAATTCATTTTAGTTTTTTGAGAGTTTTGAATCGTTTGAGATTCTTTGAGAATTTTTAGATTTTATGAGATTTTTAATTTTTTTTATGATTTATTGAGATTTTTTGAGGCTTTTAAAGAATTTTTGAGAGTTTTTTGAGATATTTTAGTATTTTTTGATTTTTCGAGTTTTTTTAAGATTTCTTCAGATTTCATTTTTGAAATATTTTATGGTTTGTTGAGACTTTTAGTGGTTTTTTTATATTTTTGAGATTTCTTGAGATTTTTTGTGATTTTTAGAGGTTTTTTGAGATTTTTTGAAATATTTTTGAGATATTTAGAGATTTTTGAGATTCTTTGTGACTTTTTAGATTTTTTAAGAATTTATAGATTTTTTGAAGTATTTTAAGATTTTTTGAAATTTATTTGAGATTTTTTAATATTTTTTAAGCTTTTTTGAAATTCAATTTAGTTTTTTGAAACTTTGAATCGTTTGAGATTCTTTGAGAATTTTTAGAGATTTTATGAGATTATTAATTTTTTTATGATTTATTGAGTTTTTTGAGACATTTAAAGAATTTTTGAGAGTTTTTTTGAGATTTTTGAGGTTTTTTGAGATATTTTGGTATTTTTTGAGGTTTTTTAAGATTTCTTCACATTCTATTTTTGAAATATTTTAAGGTTTTTTGAGTTTTTGAGATTTTTTGACTTCTTTGAATTTTTAGAAATTTTTTGATCAAATATTTGAGTTTTTGAGATATTTAGAATTTTTTGAGATTTGACGTTTTAAGTTTTTTGAGATTCTTTGTGAATTTTTAAGAATTTTTAGAGATTTTTGAGATGTTTTTGAAGTGTCTAAAAATTTTTTGAGGTTTTTTTGAAAGTCTTTGTTAATGATTTTTTTGATTTTTTAGATTTTTTATGGTTTTGAGGTATTTTACTTTTTCGAGATTCTTTTAAAATTTTTGAGAATTGAGATTTTTTGACATTTGAGATTATTTGAGTTTTTACTTTCTAGACGCATCTCCGAGAAGAGAAAGTATTGTGAACGAGCTAAAAACAAATTTCGAGATAAATATGGAAGTCTGTCTGTCTGTGTGTATTCTTCCACGATAGAGGCCACACGGTTAAACCGATTGAGTTGAAATTTGGTATATTTCTTTTGATTATCCGATGGAAGGACCCATTAGTTTTTTTAGCACATCTGTCAAACGGAAGTGTCACTATCAAAAAATGACAGATGCAATATGTCACGGAATTTGACTTGCAATATATCATTTGAAAACCCTTGGAAAACTCTATTCAGAACATTCAAAATTATTTCTCCATTTGTCACCTGTCAAAATTAAAAAAATGTGAAAATTTGAAACTTTAACATTAAATATCTGAAAAAGTATGCGTGGTTACTCATCGGGAAAGTTTTGGAGTAACACAACCGATTTTTTTTTATTGTCATTATTTGCTCTATTTATTGTTTTTACTATCATATTTTGCGGATTTGCTATATACAAATTGTTTTTTACAGTTTTCATTTGTTCATTTTATAATTTAGTCAAATTTCTATTATACAATATCAATCTTCTATATCCAACCTATTTTTCTCTTTTTCAAGTTCATCTCTTGCATTCTCCACGTTTTTTTGTCTAACAACATCGAAACAACAGAAAGAAAAAGTATTAAAAATAGATACGATACAATTTCTGCCGCGTTAAGTAACTTAGTTCCAAAAATGGTCAACAGGACCACTGAACTACTCAAGGATGCTACTGCAGGAAATGTAGAGGACAGGAAAAAGGATCTTAAGGACTAAGAGACAGCGTTGCACAGTAGAAAAACTGCAAAGGCCACATAGCAGGATTTTAATGGAGAAAATAATAGGACAGCAGGAACTACCACTATAAGATCCATGGGCAAGGAAAACTAAAATCTAAAAATTTGGGGAGTAAACTTAAAATATAGAAGGACAACTACTACAGGAAAGCTTCAGAAAAATCATTAAATAAACGAGCTATAGTCCATCCAATATCTCTTTTAACTTTTTGACAATCCCCAGCTGCACAAATTCTGTCAAAAATTATACTATCCTACCGTCATTCTAGAGAATTAAATGTGTTAGAGTGAGAGAATGAATTGATTCAGCGTGTCAGAGTCGGTCTTCAGAGTTTAAGTTGATGACATTTTTGTCAAGGAGTAAAGACGGAGAATTTGTGAAATCTTTTAATGAGCTCAGCTTAAATGATAAAAAATTTTTTGAATATGACACCAATCACATTCGATTACATACTAAAATCCGTTGATACTCAATTTTACAAATACTCGAATTTTCTAGAATGCGTAACACCTGAAGAAAAATTAATTATAACGTTAGTTAACATAGTACTATCCACTAATGTCATTTTCTTCTTCTGTTTTTGATATATTTTTAAATGTGGTCTTGAAAGTTATAAGAATTTGACAAATTGTTAATTAACAGAATATTTAATGTTTTTTATAATGATCGCGTCTTTTGGTTTGTTTTCCTTAATTGTTTACATAAGAAACGACATACTGGAGAATCCAAAATTCAATTGTTAACTTCATTCAAGGTCTAAGAGAAGCGTCCAGGTCATAAGATTATACAGGATGTTTCAGAATTCGACGTTCAACGGTTTATGGTAGACTCCTATCATAAAATAAAGAATATCTAGATCAGGAATATATACTCAAATATCATTCGTTTTAGAAAGACAGGGTGTTAAAGTTGATAAAAAAAATCAATTTTTTACAAAATAAATATTTTTTAACGAAACTTTGCAACTGAGTTACTAGACTTTTCCCAAATATCGCGAAAACCTGTCCTGATATTTTAATTTTGAAAAAGTTAATCAATTAGTCTTGAAAATAACATATTTTTCCTATTTAACCAACAATCCTTAGATTAAGATTTAGACGATATACATGTTATTATTTTTGTATTTTTTGTTTCTTTGTACCAAATATAGTCCAGCCTTAAGGAATAGAAAAATACTTAATTTAATCAGCGAGCGTCTACAGTTGAGAAATAAAAATGCAATCAGCTCCGGCAAATAAAAAATTAAGATTACTGTAACAGATAATGAAGAATCCGTAATTGCCATTACCGAGAACAACAATCATTGCGGGTTAAATGATTTTTATTCATAAGTTTCCCCGGCGCCTGCATTAACAATATCTTCAGTAAAAAGAAGAAAAAAATAAACGCTTTTACGGCAGCGGTAATGGCAACCTCGCAACAAACTGGTAAGACGAGTCGCTTCATCGTATATGATAAAAGCTCTTCGCCTGTGGCGGTCAATAGCCTACTCGATGCGATGCACAGGTGCAAATGTTTAGCTGTGGGTCATCCGGAGGACCTAAATCGATGTGTTTCGTTTCTGTCGATTCCTTGAAAATAATTGTCGCCAAAACGCCTACTAGCTCGGGAAACTAAACTACCTGTTATGCTAAACAGTCATGCAGATTATGTAACAAGAGCAGAAAATGTCTAGAAGACGATGAATAATTAGGGAGTTCCGTTGTTATTTTTGATGAATATATTTGAATTTTTAATATAACTTTATATAACTATTAATTTATTATTAAAATAGAATTTTAATTGTTTCAGTAAAGTTTATATACGCAATTTACTATTATAACAAACACAAGAAATCCAGTAAGTGTTAATAAGGTTATCCATAATTTCAAATGTAGTCCACCAATGAAGAAATTTTATTTCTAATGATCAGAAGTGGAACATACGCAGTACAACCCTACTGAGGAGGAGGTCAACCTATTCATTTTAAACAAACTGGAAGAGGCAGCAGGCAACCTTAATAATGGCAAATCTCCCGGACCAGACGGAATCCCTGCAGGGCGGTGAAAACAATATGCACGAGTTTCCCAGACACTATGTTAAAAATGTTAAACGAACTACTGACTTAACAAAAATTCCCTAGCGTATGGAAGACAGCCAAGCTGGTGCTAATCCTGAAGAAGGGGAAACCCTTCAGCGAAGATAGCTTATTCAGGCCAATCTGTCTGATAGACGCAATCAGTAAATTAATTATACCAATTCGGCTTTCGAAAAGGCAAAAGCACCATTCAGGCGGCGGAAGTAGTAAGCAAGGAGAAACCAGAGCGGGAAGTGGCTAGCATTGATACTGCTCGGCGTAAAGTACGCCTTCAACACAGCCAGGTGGCCCATTATCATCAAGAAACTAGAGGCGAGGGGATTTCCGAATACCTGATCAACTTAATAAAGAGCTATCTATCCAGGAGGTCTATCCAAATAACAACAGATAAAAACAAGAGGTAACATGGGGAGTTCCACAGGGATCGGTACTAGGATCAACCCTCTGGAATGTACTATACGACGACGTACTGCGTATAGACCACGGACGGAATGTCAACACGATAACCTTTGCTGACCACCTTGCACTGTTAGTCTCTGCAGAGGACAAGGTGATCCTGGAAGATACCGCCAATCTTGTAATAGAAAGGGTAGACCAGTGGATACGTAGTCACAAGCTCGACTTAGCACCAGAGAAGACAGGCCGTAATTCTTAGAGGGCACGGATGGCTAAAAATCAGAGCCACCATAAGTTTCGAGCTGAATAACAAAAAAATTACCCCTACAACGACGGTCAAATACTTAGGTATAGTGTTCGACGATATAGGCTCATTCGGGCAACACACAAAGTATGCCACCCAAAAGGCAGAAGAGCGCATCAGAACATTGTCGAGGATCATGCCCAACTTAAACGAACCAAGAGGAAAGAAAAGAGAGGAGCTATGCTCCGTAGCCCATTCTATTCTTCTATATGGAGCTCCAATTTGGGCCGACGCAATAGCCAGTTACCGGAAGATGATGTAAAGAGTCCAAAGGAAGGCCATTATACGCGTCCCTAGCGCAAATTGTACGGTGCCACTGGCACGATCCCTATACACCTCCTCGCGGAGGAGAGACAGGGGCTGCACCATCTAGAGACCTTTCAAAAATGGGTCCAAAAAATGAAAAAATTTTCAGTACCACAAAATATTGCCTCAGTGTACCACAAAATATTGCCCACTTTTTAATATTCTGTCGTCGTGACGTAAGAGAGAGACCTTTTAGATGTCGAATGGTAACTGATAAATACTGCTTGCGGCCTTTGTGGCTACTTTATTCCTGACTGAGAGACGCAGTGTTACTTATTTTTAGTTATTATTTTCTTTGGCTATGGATTATGTTACCCTCGACATAACTGGTAACTGCAATCATCAGTCGTGGAATAACCACAAAACCCTGGAGCATACATACCACCCAGTTGCAACCCCCCATAAGAAGATAATTCCATTCCATATGAAAAAAAAACATATATTTGCTATGAACCGAAGAAGATGTTTAAGGTACAGAAGAATGATTGGTTGCTGAGTGTGCAAGCAAGAATCAAATAGCTATAAAGAGACAGAGTACTTTTATTTCATTTAGTTTCAAGATCAACTGCTAGAGGCACGCATGACGCGTGATTTACTTCGTGGTCACTATATTACGCATCATATTGGACACCATAGAGAATCTAACCGGAGAGTGGCACTTCTGGTACAAATTTTTGGAATCATGCTTCTCTCTCCTATACCCAGAAACAAATTTAGGTACCACATTTATCAAAGGAGTACCACCGTACTTTTTGACGATCAAGAGTACTACATGTGATACTATAGTACCAATCTGGCAATACTGCCCATCCTTAATTTAAACCTCCTTATCCCGACTTATGTCATCATCTGATCGCTTTGATCAGCATTCTTAAATGTACTCATACTAATTTACGTTTTACCATGTTAAATTCAAACCAACTTGTGAAATTTTTACCCAACAAATTTTAATTATAATTTTTACTTTTCAGTACCAACCCCAAAATTTTTACCCCGTTAATTAAGACTCATTCCTCTCACAGTATTGTCCAACTACTAAACCCAAACCGACACTTACAGCGTCCCCACCAAAATTTCTCCCTTCCAATTTTCGACAGTTTCCAGAACAGTGAACAGTGGCGGCGTCAACATTGAACTGTTTCCTGCATTGTTTGCTTTGGCGGCAAATTTAAAATATCTGAACATTTAAAAATATTATAAGCGTTAAAATGAATATCTAATTGTAAACAAAGAAGTTCATATAAACAGATGAATACTAAAGATACGAGTTATTTTAAATAGAGGACAATTATAGTTTATGGTTTTTTCCTCACTTTAGCCAATGTTATTTTTTATAAAAAAATTATCTTTGCTCAGCGAAGATCACGGGAAGGTAAGAGCATCCTTCGCCAAGAAAGGATGTTAATGTTTCAATTTCATCAACAATGTTTTGGAAAGTGTCCTTTTTATTTAGATTTACCATTTTTCGCCTCATTTTTTAAAAACGTTGGATATCTTTTGTTTTGTCTGTGTAGAATACTTCTTACCCATTTTATTAAAAAGCAATAACAGCGTTAGGCACGACACTGGTATCTGCCAGTTCGTCATGTGTTTTGTGTTTGCGCATGCGCAGCCCATTTCGGTGATCATCGGGTCTCGTTCCCCACTTCTCTAAATTTTAAGGGAGCGATCGGTTTAGTAGTTGGATAATCTATATGATATTTTATTAAGTATCATAGATGTTTCGTTTTTATTAGAAAATTTTGTGTATTTTTTTTATATATCTGTATATTTTTTATATTCATTTTTACTTTCCGAACAACAGAGTTGTATAGAAGGAAAGTATTGCGATCATGATATTTTGGCCATACCCAGATTTTAACGAATCTTTACGTTTTGAGGTCACCTGAATCCATTTATATCATTTTTAGCATGATGTCTGTCTGTGTGTGTGTGTGTGTGGGTGTGTGTGTGTCTGTGTGTGGGTGTGTGTGTGTGTGTGTGTGTGTGAACACGATAGCGTCTAAACGGCTGAACCGTTTTAGATGAAATTTTATATACATATTTATGGTAGCAAGGAGACGACCTGTATAGATTTTGGAGTTAATCGGACAACCGGAAGTGACAGTTGGTATAAGTGATGACGTCATTACTAAATAAGAGGGCAACAAAGTTTTACACATATATTTTTTATACGTTATAGTTTAATTTCGAATGATTAAAATTTTTAAAAACTTTTGCCATTGTTGCCAGATTTATCAAAAAGTATTTTTATTTTCATATTTTTCTTAAATAACCAAAATAATGCATTTTTATAAAAAATTACAGGATATGAAAGTTGTAGAACATAAAATTTTCTATACATTTTGTTATTACCGGTTTTTTAAATTCCTTATAGTATCGCCGCTAGAGGGCGTGAAAAAAATTTATATTGACATTTTTGTGACTTTTTTAGATTTTGAGACAAAATTATGGAGTTTTATGAGAAATTACATGGTATCAAAATTGTAGAACATAAAATTTTCTATAAATTTTGTCTTGACTATTTTTTCAAGTTGCGCATAGTTTCGCTGCTAATTTTTATCTTTATTAAATTATTATTTTTTAGTTAAATTTTTATATTAAAAATTTAAAAAATATATCTTTAAATTTGTAATAATTAATTTTATAATTATAATTTTTTTCAAAATTTTATTACAAAAATTTTGGAATTTTTAAAAAATTGGCTAAGAAATTTAAGATTATATTACGATTTTAAACTAAATTGGATATTGAAATGTGATTTCATAGAGAATATAAAACTCTAAATTTTAAATGTATTTTGGTTTCTTAAAATTTAGAATTGTAATTATTATAGAAAAAATTAAGAATTTTTTTTAAATTTTTTGTAATTTTGTTTTATCAATAAGTATAAAATAAATGAAAAAAGTAAATAGCATATCCGAAAAGGATCCAAAAGTACTATGTGTGTAAATTATTTCATAATTTTAACATAGTATTTGTAAAAGTTATAGCAAAAAATGAAAAAAATTAAAACAATTTAATGGATTTACCCATGAATTTTTGAAAAAAAATTTGATTTTTTTTTAGTTTTTTAAACTATCTTTATTAATGCATTTTGATCCAGAAAACCGAAAAAAAAGGTCTGTTTCCTATTTTGAATAAAATTGAACGAGATATTAATGATTTATTGATTTTAAAATTATTCAAAAATAGGTTTGATTTGTTTTAAGGTTAAAATTAATATTAAAAATTTTAAAAAAATTACCCTTAAATTTGTAGTAAAAAACTCTATAACTGTGATTTTTTTCAAAATTTTATTCAAAAAATTGTAGAATTCCTCATTTTTTTTTTGAAATTTAATATAAATTTAAAAAAAAATTGAATAACTTTAAAAATATTAAAGATATTAAAATGGGATTTATACCATTCGATAGGTAATATAGTTAATGTATTTTAATGCAGAAAAACTAAAATAATCGATTAAACAATTTATTGGATATTTTATTTAAAGGATTAAATAAAGATCCAACTTCCAAAGTAAATGTGAATTTATTGAAATAAAGAAAAATACATTTTTGGCAACAAAACAAAAAACTCAAACGATCTGAACCCTACAACAGTTACAGTCTTACAAAAGATAAAACCAGATTTTTGCCAGCTATTGACATCGACACTTGACTAAGAATCATTTCTAAAGAATATAAACATATGTGTCGAGACTAAAGAAAACGGAAACTTTCTAACAAGTGTGCCCTGTTTTTAGCTTTACAACGCAATTCAAAATTCTTGGAAGGTTCACTGGTTAGATACTTAAAAATGCAAAAACACACTTTTGTGCTTATTTAATTGTACAACAACTAAAATTCTAAATATAACTTCAACACAATTACTTTATTAGGAGTGTTCGGAAAGTTGGGTGGGATTACCCCCTCATTTTTTTGTTTATTAAAAAGTATAAAAAGTATGTTTATCGACTTATCTTTATCCATTGATAAAGTGAAAAATTTATTGGAAATATTTTTTTTAAATAAATAATTATGCAAATAAGCAGAAGTTGTGTGTATTGAAAAATCCAAATTGAACTACCATACACAACCGCATTTCTAATCAGTACATGACAAGTATGCTCACGATTTATGGTTGAAACGGTACGTTATAATAATCTAGGAATTGATTCCTCGACAGCTGTGCTCGTATTAACAAGTCTTTGAATATGTTAACAGCATAGGAACTAGGGACAATTACAAGCATTTGCCATTGTTGTTTCATTTGCTATTGTAAAGTTTACTGTTGACTTTATTCATTCTGTGGATGAACCCATACATCATTTTACTTTTACATATCAAAATTTTTATAAATTCATTCTAATTAAGAAAACATTCTGTATAATAATTTCTTTTTATAAATTCGTTTCACTGCTATTGTTTAGATTGTAGATTATGAGAAACGAGTTCGTTATACTTAAGTAATTTCTATGACATTAGGTTGTAATTCTAGTAATTAAAATTACTTAATCTTTTCCGCACTTCATTGCGAACATATACAGAGTGGTGTGTTACTAACAAGCATCTTTTAATTAATTTTAAATTTATTTAAATTTTAAACATTTTTGTAGTTGTAAAGGTGTAATACTAAACTAGTTTTTTTTTATTTTTCAGAGGTCGTTTACACTAATTCTTCAGGCTGTGGATCATAATAATTTTTCTTCACCTGGTGAGTACAAATACAAAAATTGTTTATATTAATATTAGTATGATTTTGATTGTTTCTGATCGATATTTGAATTTAATCTAAGATAGTAAAAGTGACGGTATTTATTTTTATTTTCTGTCTTAAAATTTGATTCAAGGCGAAAAAAAGAGTGCCTGAAAAATAGAAAAAATCAAAAATTTCTAAAAATCAATTTTCCGATTAAAAAAAAATTCATTTTGTTTGAAAAGCCATTCAATTTTCAAATTCCAGTCGTATCGATAAATTGAAATGACTTCAACATTTCATCAGTATATTATAATTTTTTTCGACAAATAACTCAAAAATTAAAAAAAACTGTTTTTCACCATTAGGTATCTCCGAAAATTTGAGGTTATATTAAAAAATGGGCTAAAAAAAATTGTAGATTTATTGTCTATAACTTTGTCCTATACCATTTTTTGCAGAAAACTCACCCCCTCTATAATCGTTACATGTGCAGTGGTGCATTTTTTTTTCTTTTTTTGAAATCATTTTTATCAACGATTGTTACTATCGTTATCCTGTAGAGAATTTTTCAATGATTTGGTGTCAAAAAGTCGGATTGGGCCCGAAAAATTACTTGACCACTACAATAAGACTATTGATAATTTTATATAAAAAAATAGCTTCAGTAGAAAAATGTAACTTTTTCAGTAAAAAAATTAATAATGTCAAATGTAAAATTATTTCAATAAAAAAATACTGTTTCAGAAGTTTTATACTGCATCAGTATAAAAATAATTAACATTTCTTTATAAAATACTTCCTAAAATAGTTGACGGTTTCAATACAAAAATTGACATTATTATTATTAGAAAAATTGACAAATTGACCGTTTTATTTATCAATGGAAAAATTAACTGCTAAAGAAATTATTTTAGTAAAAAAATTAATTATTACAAGGAAACATTGATTGTTTTAGTAAATAAATTTTATGTTGAAGAATATCCTTAACACTTTTTTAAAAAAACACTCGATGTACGTTTTCCTATATTAGCATCATAAAATTAATCAAATCCAGGTTTTTCATCAAGTCCTGGTGATTCTAACATAGTAAATTTTTAACCAAAGATTCCAAATTGCCCATTTAAAATCTATTTTCATTGGATTAAAAAAGAAAAATACTGCATTTTTTAACCAGATACAGCCTTAAATAAATGAAATATTTGAAGTTGAAAAAAAGGAGTTTATTATATAAATAAATATATTTTAGTAGCTGTAAGAAATTTTATTTAAGGGGTACAGATGTCTTGTAAGGTGATCAGTCCGGTCTGAATTGATTTCTGAAAACAGAGTTCCAAAATTTGAAACCGTTCTCGAGTTATCGCTGTGACAGACAGATAGACAGACAGACAGACGGACGGACGGACGGACGGACGGACAGACGGACGGACATTGTAAAGTCAATAAGTAAGGTAACCAGCTATCGATTGCTGAAAACAGAAATCCATAATTCGAAACCGTTCTCGAGTTATCGCTGAAATAGACGGAAAGACGCACGCACAAACGGACAGACAGACGGTTGAAGACTTAAGTATTGAAAATAGTAAGTGTGTGAGCTGGTGTGAACAGCTATCGATTGCTAAAAACCGAGTTCCAAAATTCAAAACCGTTCACGAGCTGTCACTGTGATATACTGACAGACAGACAGGCGGACGGTTGAACGAACGGACAGACAGACAGACGGACGGTTGGACGAATGGATGGACATTGTAAAGTCAATTAGTGCCTGCGTTTGCTTCGCTATTTAATAATGTCAGATTTTTAAATTTTGTCATACAAAAATAATAACGAGACAGGAATTTGAAGAAAAAGGGGGTTCAGTGAGAAAAAAGAACGAAAAAAATTTAAAAAATCATATAAAGAGGGGGTTTAATAAGTTTTTTAGATAAGATTTTTTTACACTTTCGTGTTAACTGGCCCCTACTTGGTCTACAAAAAAAAATTGACGAAATCTAGGGTTTTATCCTGAACTATATTTTTCCCGAAAAATTGACTTTCAAGAGAAAAATAGCCTTTTTATTTTTTCAGTCAAAAATTTACTGTTTTTCTTTAATTAGAAATATTAGTTTATAAAGTCACAAAATTGACTGTTTTAACAGAAAAATAGCGTTTTTACATTTTCAATCAAAAATTGACTGTTTTTTCTTTAATTAGGAATATTAGCTGATAAAGTCACAAAATTAATTGTTTTTCTATACAGAAGACAAATAAACAGTTTAAAAAATAGAAAAAATCTGTTTAAAAAAAAATTGACTATTTTCAAAAAAATTAAATTGGCATATTTGTTCATAAATTTTGACTTTACTTTTTAATTAAAAAAATTACTTCGTACATAATAAAATATTGTCAAAATCTACCTTAAACTAGATTTTTCCGAAAAATTGACTGTTTTAACCAAAAAATAGTATTTTTGTATTTTCATTCAAAAATTGACTGTTTTTTCTTTAATTATTAATATTAGATGATAAACTCACAAAATTAATTGTTTACAGAAGACAAATTAACAGTTTAAAAAATAGAAAAAATCTGTTTTTAAAAAAAATTGACTATTTTCAAATAAATAAAATTGGCATCTTTTTTCATAAATTTTGACTTTATTTTTTAATTAAAAAAATTACTTCGTACATAATAAAATATTGTCAAAATCTACCTTAAACTAGATTTTTTCCGAAAAATTGACTGTTTTAACCAAAAAATAGTATTTTTGTATTTTCATTAAAAAATTGACTGTTTTTTCTTTAATTAGGAATATTAGCTGATAAAGTCACAAAATTAATTGTTTTTCTATACAGAAGACAAATTAACAGTTTAAAAAATAGAAAAAATCTGTTTTAAAAAAAAATTGACCATTTTCAAAAAAATAAAATTGGCATCTTTGTTCATAAATTTTGACTATACTTTTAAATTAAAAAAATTGCTTCGTACATAATAAAATATTGTCAAAATCTACCTTAAACTAGATTTTTTCGAAAAATTGACTGTTTTAACCAAAAAATAGTATTTTTGTATTTTCATTCAAAAATTGACTGTTTTTTCTTTAATTAGGAATATTAGCTGATAAAGTCACAAAATTAATTGTTTTTCTATACAGAAGACAAAATCTAACATAAACAAAATTTTTCAGAAAAATTGACTGTTTTAACAGAAAAATAGCATTTTTACGTCTTCAATCAAAAATTGACTGTTTTTTGTTTAATTAGGAATATTAGCTGATAAAGTAAAAAATAGTTATTTCTTTATACAGAAGACAAATTGACAGTTTAAAAAATAAAAAAATTCTGTTCTAATAAAAAATTGACTATTTTCAAAAAAAAAACTAAATTGGCACCTTTGTTAATAATTTTTTTTTTTCATTAAAAAATTACTTCGTATATAATAAAATAGAATTTATCTAATAATTTTTTTTATGTCTTTAGTAATAATTTTCTCCTTTCATCACAAACTCAAATCACTTATGACATTCAATTGAACAATCTAAGCCACCCACGTGCTCTGTAAAATCTTCAACGCAAATCAAACACTCCATCTAGTATTTAAGGCACAAATATAATTTACTTAAAAGTGGCAATTATCCAACACTGAACAAGACGTTTGCTACCTTAAACAAAATTGTGTTGAGAGTCCTTCTCTGAATAGATAATTTTTAGTGTGGGATGTGTTAAGTTTTTTATCGTATAGATCCGCGTAGGTTAACTGAGCACGAGTTGTTTAAGTTTTAAATAAAAAATATTTGAAAAAAAAATTATTAAATGTCAATTTATTCATTAATTATTATTGATTAAATGGGAAAACGAAAAAAATTTAGACGACATTGAACCTATTGAAATTCTAAATAAATTTACGGAAATTTCAAATAGAATTAAAAATATAAATAAAAATGTCAAAAAATTGAAAATTGATAATTTCGGAAATTGCAAAAAATTTCAAAAGTTTGAAAAAAACTCAATAGTTTCGAAAATATATCAAACATTTTGAATATAAAATAAATAAAAATGTCAAAATAATTGAAAAATTTCGATAATTTCAAACAATTCGGAAATTGGAAGAAAATTTAAAATTTTGAAACTAAAATAAATAAAAATGTTATTAATTTAAAGTATTTCAAAAATATATAAAAAATTTTGATAATTATTTAAAATATTTCAAAAATTTTAAAAATGTCAAAAAAGCTTCAACAATTTAAAATTTATGAAAATTTCAAAAATTTTAAAAAGTTCAAAAAGAAAAGTTTCTAAATTATTTAGAAAATTTCAAGCATTAAAAAACATCAAGAATTTCAAAAAATTGGTAAAAAATTTCATAAATTCCAAGATCTTAATCCAAGAATTAGTAAAAATTTCAGGATTCTTGTAAAAATTTCAGGATTTTGTAAAAAATTTAAAAACTAGTAACAATTTCAAAAATTTGGTGACAAGAAATGTTATTAATTTAAAATACTTTAAAAATATTTAAAAAGTTTTGAAAATTATTTAAAAATTTTTGAAAAGCTCCAAAAATGTCAAAAAATCTTCAACAATTTTAAATTTGTTAAAACTTTCAAGAGTTTTAAAAATTTCAAAAAATTGGTAAAAAATTTCAAGATCTTAATCCAAGAATTAGTAAAAATTTCAGGATTTTGTAAAAAATTTAAAAACTAGTATCTAACAATTTCAAAAATTTGGTGACATTAATTTAAAATATTTCAAGAATGTCAAAAAAGCTTCATTAATTTTAATTTTTTTGAAAATTTCAAGAATTTTAAAAATTTCAAAAATATATGAAAAATTTCAAAATTCTTTAGAAAATTATAAGCATTAAAAAACGTATCAAAAATTTCAAAAAATTTGTAAAAAATTCATAAATTCCAAGATCTTAATCCAAAAATTAATAAAAATTTCAAGATTTTGTAAAAATTTCAGGATTTTGTAAAAATTTCAGGATTTTGTAACAAACAGGATTTTGTAAAAAATTTAAAAACTAGTAACAATTTCAAAAATTTGGTGACAAGAAATGTTATTAATTTAAAATCAAAAATATATAAAAAATTTTGAAAATTATTTAAAATATTTCAAAAATTTTAAAAAAACTTTAAAAATGTCAAGAAAGCTACTACAATATTAAATTTTTTAAGCATTTCAAGGATTTTAAAAATTTCAAAAATATATGAAAAATTTCTAAATTCTTTAAAAAATTACAAAGCGAATTAAAAATTTCAAACAATTGGTAAAAAATTTCAGGGTTAACTAAAAATTTCAGGATTTTGTAAAAATTTCAGGATTTTGTTAACAATTTCAAAAATTTTGTGATAAGAAATGTTATTAATTTAAAATATTTGATAAATATTTGAAAAATATTTGAAAAATATTTGAAAAATATTTGAAAAATATTTGAAAAATATTTGAAAAATATTTGAAAAATATTTGAAAAATATTTGAAAAATATTTGAAAAATATTTGAAAAATATTTGAAAAATATTTGAAAAATATTTGAAAAAACTTTAAAAATTATTTAAAAAATTTAAAAACTTCAAAAATGTCAACGAAGCTTCAATAATTTTAATTTTTTTAAAAATTTCAAGAATTTTAAAAATTTCAAAAATATATGAAAAATTTCAAAATTCTTTAGAAAATTACAATAATTATAAAACATCAAATTATTCAAAGAATTGTTAAAAATTTCATAATTTCCAAGATCTTAATTAAAGAATTAGTACAAATTTCAGGATTTTGTAAAAATTTTAGGATTTTGTAAAAATTTCAGGATTTTGTAAAAAATTTAAAAACTAGTAACAATTTTAAATTTTGGTGACAAGAAATGTTATTAATTTAAAATATTTCAAAACTATATAAAAAATTTTGAAAATTATTTAAAATATTTAAAAAAAAACTTAAAAAATGTCAAAAAAGCTTCAACAATTTTAATTTTTTTAAAAATTTCAAGAATTTTAAAAATTTCAAAAATATGAAAAATTTCAAAATCATTTAGAAAATTACGTATTAAAAAAGATATCAAGAATGTCAAAAAAATTTGTAAAAAATTTCATAAATTCCAAGATTTTAATCCAAGAATTAGTAAAAAATTTCAGGATTTTGTAAAAATTTCAGGATTTTGTAAAAAATTTAAAAACTTAAAAACATATCAAAAATTTCAAAAAATTGGTAAAAAATTTCACAAATTCCAAGATCTTAATCCAAGAATTAGTAAAAATTTCAGGATTTTGTAAAAATTTCAGGATTTTGTAAAAATTTCAGGATTATGAAAAAAAATTAAAAACTAGTAACAAATTCAAAAATTTTGTTTTATTTATTATGTTAATCTACACCATAGTCGACAAAGAACATACATACCAAATATTACAAAAATGTATGGGGTTGTTCGTAAGTTATGATTAATAAAAAAAAAAACAAAATTATTAAATCACTCTGTATCTAGGTTATAAATAAAGATGATTTAGAATAAACTCGGTATACCCCATCTACCCTTACTGTATGTGCATTTCCTAATGAATCACCCTGTATAAAATATTAAAACGTATTATATTATCTAGTACATCCTATATATATATGATGAAAAACATCACTGCACTTCATACATGTATATACATAAAATTTTATCATGCCTAATTTTACCAACACCTGCTGCTTTATCTTAAGCTTTTTCGCACCTATGTAGTAGATGACATATGTTTAACGATGATCATTTTATTACCGTAATTTACCACTTTGCTAATGACACAAGTGTTTAAAAATCTTAAAAACAAGATGTTTTACAATTTTAATTGGATTTAGATATCCAAATTTTTAATTATAACGCCCTGAAAATAACCGTGTAGGGTTGTAAAAATATTAAAAAAAATTGAACAGTATGAAATCAAAAGAAATTAGTAGTAGATTTCGAATGTTCGTTACCAATAAAAGTAACTTCAATTGCAAATGAGAGTGTCTAGAGGTCCGACTAGTCGGACCCGGTGAAAACCTAATAGGTCCGTCTTGACGGATATCAGGTCTAATTAAAAAAGGCCCATCAGGATTTGGTTTGAAATAAATATAAGAAAAGATGAAAAATTAAATCAAAATCCTAGAGAGCCAGCGTCATTAACCTGTGTATTTTAATTTATTTTATTAAAAGACGTCTTGACTATCTAAATCTAACCTATGTATTAAAAAAAAGAAATAACTTCCATTTATTTCATAAAAAAAAATAAAAACAATTTCCTCAAGAATCAAACCTTATACTAATTTGAAATGAAAACTTCTCTATGCGAATTGAACGATTTTTGGATAGGTAAAAAATAGAAAGAAATGGGGAAAAATAGAAAAATATTGAAAAATATTAAAAAATATTAAAAAACATGAAAATCGGAAAATATAGTCAAAACAGGAAACAGTATGGAAAAATATAGAAAAATAGGAAAAAAAGAAAAAAAAGGAAAAGTACGAAAATATAGTGTTAAAAAATAAGAAAAAACAATAAGTAATAGGAAAAAATACAGAAAAATTGGAAAAATATGAAATATAGGCAAAATATGGGAAAAATTATAAAAAAACATGAAAAAAGAGTAAAAATTAGAAAAAAGCAGGAAAAGTAAGAATGAATACAAAAAAATTAGGAAAAACAAAGAAAATTAGGAAAAAAATAAAGAAAAACTGAGAAAATTATGAAAAAATAGGTATAGACATGAATTTTAATGAATTACGGTCGAATTTCGACAACTGTGCGTTCACTAGTTTTTATAAATTGTCTAGTAACGTGGAGGCTATTTAAAAAAATTTAATATATTTGAAGAAAAAAAAATCATGTTTTTTTAAAAGTATTTAAATATACTGAGAGTTGGATATTTATATAAATTGGCGCCCAACGTGGGGCCACTTGAAAATATTGAAATTAAATTTGAAGAAAAAAAAAATCGTAGATTTATTTTAAACTATTTTAAATAATTCATATACATGAGAATTGGATATGATTTTAAATTGGCCATTTTAAAAATAATTTATATTTAATTATTATTATATAGATGGTGGGGCAAATTTAATTGAATTAACTTCTATATGTAACGCACACACGCTAGCATTAGACCACACCGTATCGTAGTGATGAATAATCAAACTTTCAAGTGAACGTATTTTCATTGACGCATGTTAAGGTGTGTTTATATGAATAAATTGGTAATCCCAAAAATTGTATTTTTCTTTATGCGTTGCGTACCTTTTTATATATTTAAGTAATTTTTGTTAACTTGAAACCTCCGTTTTTTTAATTGATTTGATTCCTATTTCTAGCTTGAGGATGTTTAACGTCCCTAAGCGTGATTAAATGGCGAATTGTATAATATATATTATATGATTATATTTTTGGGGTGAACCCAAACGTTGTAGACTGCATTTAACGGTAAAAGCGGTATTCCAGCATCTCTTTCTCTTGAAATGTAATTAATCAAGGCGTTTTGACAATGAGAAATTAATTGAACTGTCAGAAATAATGTTTACGTTGACATTAGTTAAGAAATACGTCATAATTCATGATTGAGAGATCAAGTTGGACCATGTATGACGTAAGGGTAGAGGATGGTTATACAAACTCTACCACGTCGCCGTGCCTTAGACCCCGTGAACGTAATCCGACATTGGCTGCTAAATCATTATCGACGAGGACTTGTGAAACAATTTTCAAATCGGAGGTTGACTTTTCCGATTCGGTATTATGATCAGATAATGAAAAAACAGCATTTTGTTCACCTTCTTCACCATCTGAACCGCTGTCAAGTATATCAAACCACTTTTGCAGTATAGTCCCGTTAATTTTGGTTATCTTTGTAGTTAAAGGAGTAAGATCCAATATTTATTTCAAGCAGTTACTTTTTCTTTAAAACTGACTTATCTCTTTAATTTGAAAGTAATGCGCGTCATTTGATTGTTTTGATATCGTTTGACAAGCATGGCTATCTAGATAAATCACTACCCGCTTTTCACGGTGCAGGTCCATTCGCTGTGTCTACAATAATTTTTCAAAATATTTACATGGTGTTGTCAACGTAAAAAAAATCTGTAGGATGAAAAAATGTTTGAATCGGACAAAATTTGTAGATAAAAATTAGCTAATCAAAAAGTTCTTAATTTTGTTTGATATTTTGTCTGTGGAACTAGAACATGTTAAAGTCATTTTTCAGTATACTTTTTTTTTGCTCTTAGAATATTTGTGTCCTGGAAATTAGCTGACCACTGCTGAAAGGTACCATATAGGGCTAAATTACCCTGGTTGGAAGAGGTCCTTGGGGTGCATATAGCGAGCGCTAGAATTTTTTTAGCAAAAATTTCATCCGACAGAAGTCGTGTGTCCTTACTAGACGCATATGACGAATCTTGCTCGGTTTCAAAATTCCTACGAATAATCATGTTACGGTGATTTTTTTGAATTTCGAAAAACCCGCCACCCCCGGCTCTCCCTTGGCTCTATCCTGCCCATTAACGAACTTAGCCTTCCTTTTCACCCTTCCCATTTGTAGTGCAAGTTTGGATTCATAATTGTGGTCGTAATCGTGGTAACAAGAAAGTGTGATTTATATACCGGGTGTCCCAGATACATAGGCCCTCTTATGTGGCCTGCGCGGTCTCTAGATTTAACACCTTTTGATTTTTTCTTATGGGGATATCTTAAAACATTGCTGTTTGAACCACAGCCTCCGAATTTAGAAGATTTGGAAAATAGAATGGTTCAGGCCTGTAATAACATTATTTCAGAAATGATTAAAGCATCTTGCACTCTGGAATTAATTAGAGGTATTGAAGTATGTTTGACAACACTTCGAACATTTTTTGTAACCATGGAAATTAAAAAAAAATGTATATTAAAATTTATTGAATATGAACTATATGGTATCAATGTATAAGTAAACAGGTAGCCATGATATGCATAAAGAAAAAAATGAGGGTGTCATTTGAAAAAAACAAGAGTTAAGGGTCGTTCCTAAGGGATGAAATGAAGAGGGTGGCTTTTAGTAGTACACATTTAAAGGCTTCAAGGCATACATTACAGTATTTTTTTTTCAGAATTTTATATCATGAAACACCTTAAATATTCCCTGGGCAAAAAAATCTGGGACACCTGGTATACATATATAAACAATAGGTTGATTTTTTCTACAAAATCTACCAATAAGAATTTATAAAAAATCCGATAACAAATAGAATAACAGACATGAAAAATTGAGATAAAAAATCAATTTATCAATATTCAAAAGAAAATTGAATACTTTACGATCGAAACTTTTTGATGTTATTAATTGATTTTTCTAAGTATAATATTTTTTATTAATAGAAAACCTTTTGTTACAAGAACATTGACCCTATATGAAATTCCTTGGTCCTTAAGAGAACAATTAGTGTCGCTTTCGTGAAAAAATGCATCGTCCTTAAAAGAAGATACTACTAGTAGTACTAAAAGCACGCGTGTATGCCAGAAATGGGCCCCGTCCTTGCCCTGGGACATCCATAATTGGCAGCCGGCTCTCGGAACCTCCTACTACCAGTCTACACACCCTTAGGACACTCGTGAGTTCATTCATGCAACTTCCTATGAATCATTGTACCCACGCGAGAGGGATATTCAATGTTTATTGTATTATGCGAAATGGAAATGAATGAATTTCAGGTGTCTTCCGATTTTTATTGTTTTATACAAAATGGGTCGTAAGGAATTAGTAATGTTATGTATATCCGGTTTGTAATAAGTTTTATAGTGCTTCAATGAACGCGAGTGACAATAATTCATTTTCTATTTTAAATAAAAAAAAAATATGTAAAATGTAAACAGCAACAATTATTCTTAAACAAGTATCATACTTCCTTTTATATAGACTAAAAAGTAATAAGGAAATACAAATATAAATTTTTGAAACTTTTTAAATTTAATTTTTAAAAATTTCTTGGGGTAAAGAATTTTTCGCGAAGAATTGTTATAACTTAAAAAAAGCTTATAATTCCAGGATTTCGAAGGACCAAACTTCTTGGGTAGAAGTTAAACCAATATTAGTGTTTAAATAAAAATAGTATTTGTAATAGTAATTTTTTATTTGAAAAAAGTGATTAAATATGAAGTTTCACACAAACGGCGCTATAAAACTCCATATTGAGTATTTATGTTGTACTTAAGAGACTTCTATTTTGCCTGATGATTTTAATAATTAAGTAATTCTTGAATTACGTCACTTATTAGCTGTCCATGAACTCTGAAGTTAGCTAAGAGTTCTCTTACACGTGTAGATAAGAATTTTTCAGGTTATGTTGACATTACATGGGGAGATGGGGAATTACATCATTTGTTGGCTATCAATGAACTCTGAAGTTGGCCATACCCTCTCTCTTTGCACAGCTTTGCTTAAAATTTCAACTAAGCTAAGGTACATCTTGGCTTTAGGTGAACTTTAACTTTGATAAGTGTTCCACCATCAATTTCTTAGCTAAGTTTAACAAACACTTGACAATATCACAAAAATGAATCAAATAAATTAGAAAAAATAGTAAATTTTATATCAATTAAGTAATTCTTGAATTACGTCACTTATTAGCTATCCATGAACTCTGAAGTTAGCTACGAGTTCTATTACACATGGAAAGAAGAATTTTTCAGGTTATGTTGACATTACAACATGGGGAGATTGATAACTTTAAGTTAGTTAATATTAATCTATTGCGAATAGGGACAAAATATTTTTTTCCTGCACTTTTTGTACATAATTTTTCATTATGTTAGATCTACCTCGCTTATCAGTAATTATTGAAAAAACAATGGCGATTAAGGCTCATTATTAGGTATGATAAGATAGATCGAAATGAACAAATTAAGTTGCTATTTAAAAAATATTAGTATAGGATATTTATATTATTTAAAACAAAATTATCCTTTTAAAATTCTTTAAAAATTACTAAACAAATTTATAAGTACTTGAAAAATCTTGTAAATGTTTTTAAACAATTTTTGAAACCAAAATTAATGAAAAATTCTGAAAAGTCCTTGAACAATTTTTAAAATATCCATTTCAAAATCATCTAAAAAATTCTAGAAATTTTTGAAAAGTCCTTTAAATGTTATTGAAAAATCCGTTGAAAATTGTTCAAAATCCTAGAAAATCCTTGAAATATTTTTGAAAGGTCTTGAAAAGTCCTTGAAAAATCCTGTAAATGTTACTTAAAAATCTATGAAACAATCTAAAAAATTATTAAAAAATTGTTAAAAATCCTTGAAACATAAGTGAGTGATTATTTAAAGGTTCTGAAAAATCTTGAAAAGTCCTTGAAAAATATTTAAATTTAAATTTGAAATTCTTTAAAAATCCCTGCAAAAATTTAGATGCCTTTAAAAAATCCTGTAAATCTTATTAAAAAATTGTTCAATAATCCTTGAAAAGTTTTGAAAGGCCTTGAAAAGTACTTGAAAAATATTTAGAATTATTTTAATATCCCCAAAAATTTCTGGACGTCCTTGAAAAGTCCTGAAAAGTTATTGAAAAATTTGTAAAAGAACCATGAAAAAAATATTAAAAAATCTTAAAGAGGGCTGAAAAATCTTAAAAAGTTTTTGAAAAATATATAAAATTTCAAATCCTTTTAAAATCCCTTAAAAAATCTAAAAGCCCTCTAAATGTTTCAAAAATTATTAAAAAAATTGTTGAAATATCCTTGAAAAATTCTTAAATAATTCTGCAAAGTCTTAAAAAGTCCTAGAAAAATACTTAAAATATCAATTTAAAATTCGTTAAAAATGACTAAACAAATTTATAAATCTATGAAAAATCTTGTAAATGTTATTAAACAATTTTTGAAACCAAGATTAATAAAAATTTGTTGAAAAATCCCTGAAATGTCCTTGAAAAATTTTGAAAAGTCCATTTCAAAATCATTAAATATCCATAAAAAAATCTAGAAGTTCTTGAAGAGTCCTTTAAATATTATTGAAAAATTCATTGAAAATTGTTCAAAATTCTAGAAAATCCTTGAAAGATTCTTAAAAAGTTCTGAACGGTCTTGAAAAGTCCTAGATATGTACTTAAAATATCCATTTAAAATTCTTTAAGTATTCGTAAAAAATTCTGGAAGTCCTTGAAAAATTTGTGAAACAACATTATTAAAGATTCTGAAAAATGTTTGAAAGGTCCTTGAAAAGTACTTAAAACGTCCATTTGAAATTCTTTAAAAATCCCTACAAAAATTTAGATGCCTTCAAAAATTCCTTTAAATCTTATTAAAAAATTGTTCAATAATCCTTGAATAGATTCAAAAGTCTTGAAAATTACTTGAAAAATATTTAAAATATTTATTTAAATATCCCCAAAAATTCTGGACGTCCTTGAAAAGTCCCGATAAGTTATTGAAAAATTTGTAAAACAACCTTGAAAAAGAATTTCTGAAAAATCTTAAAAAGTTTTTGAAAAATAATTAAAATTTCAATTTTTTTTAAAATCAGTAAAAAATCTAAAAGTCCTATAAATGTTTCAAAACTTATTAAAAAATTGTTGAAATATCCTTGAATGATTCTTAAAAAATTCTGGAAGGTCTTAAAAAGTCCTAGAAAAATACTTAAAATATTCTTTAAAAATTCTTTAAACATCCCCAAAAATGTGTAAAATCTGTAAAACAACCTTAAAAATATTAAAATTTTTTTAAAAATCCTAGAAAATCCCTGCAATATCTTAAAAAAGTCTGAAAAGTCTTGAAAAATACTTAAAATATCTTTTTAAAATTCTTTAAATATCCCTAAAAAATTCTAGACGACCTTGAAAAATCGTGTAAATGTTATTCAAAAACCTGTGAAACAACATTAAAAAAATATTACAAAATTATTGAAATAACCTAGAAGATCCTAAAAATAAATATGCTTAAAAAGTTCTGAAAAACCTTGAAAAATACTTAAAATATTTCCTAGAAAATCCTTGAAATAAATATTCTTAAAAAGTACTGAAAATGCTTGAAAAATACTTAAAATATTCTTTAAACATCACTAAAAATGTGTAAAATCTATAAAACAACCTTGAAAAGATATTAAAAAAAATTGTTAAAAATCCTGGAAAATCCGTGAAATATCTTAAAAAGATCTGAAAAGTCTTAAAATATCCTTTTAAAATTCTTTAAAAATTCCTAACAAATTCTAGACGTCCTTGAAAAATTCTGTAAATGTTATTCAAAAACCTGTGAAACAACTTTAAAAAATTATTAAAAAATGGTTGAAATAACCTAGAAAATCCTATAAATAAATACTCTTAAAAAGTTCTGAAAAACCATGAAAAATACTTAAAATATTTCCTAGAAAATCCTTGAAATAAATATAATAAAAAAATACTTAAAATATTCTTTTAAAAGTCTCTAAACATCCCTAAAATGAGTAAAATCTGTAAAACAACCTTGAAAAAATATTAAAAATCTGTTAGAAAATCCTTGAAATATTTTAAAAAGGTCTGAAAAGTCTTGAAAAATCCTTCAAATATCCTTTTAAAATTCTTTAAAAATCCCTAAAAAATTCTATAACTTCTTGAAAAGTCCTGTAATTTTATTGAAAAATTTGTCAAACAACTTTAACAAATTATTAAAAAAATTGTTGAAAAATCCTAAAGAATCCTTAAATCAATCATTTCTTAGCTTAGTTTAACAAACACTTGTCAACATCACAAAAATGTTTTCAAAAAATCAGGAAAAATAGTAAAAAGAAGAAAAAATCACTTTTAACCTAGATTTTCGTTTCAAAATTTAATTTTTGTTTACTGTGAAAGTACACGACAAAAAATGGAAAGAGTAGAACTCCAATTTTTTCAAATCGCGAAAAAGTATTTATAACAGATTTAAAAAATATTATCTAGTTATCAAAATAGTTAAGTCGATTGTATATATCGAGGAATTTGAAAAAAAAAATGATATTCAAGTCGTCTAAATCGACCAAAAACTAACCCAATTCGGTTAATTTCCATTTAGAAAATTAAAATACACTTGAAAACAATGAAATTAAAATATATGAAAATTATTGACAAGTTATGTTATGATATATGATAAGTGGAACATAAACTCCAGATATCCATCCATGGCTAAACTTAATTTCTAATTAATTAAGTTCAACTTAGAAGTCGGTGTAATACAAAAGGACAACTTAAGTTCCACTTAGATCTAAAGTCCACCTTAAGTGTAACCGGTACAATTAGATTGGTAGGTGAGGAATTATGATGGAGCCTTAAGTATGGGGGCGCTTTAAATAAACATTGCGCAGCTCTTCTGATTGCGCAGCACCCTGTCGCGCAGCCTTATTTCAATTTCCCGCCATTTTGAAAACTTTGACAGTTCATTTCCAATATGAATAATGATTGTGAGGAATTACGTCACTGATGATGGTGCCTTAAGTATGGGTGCGGTTTAAATGAACATTGGGAAGGCTCTTCTGATTGCGCAGCACCCTGTCGCGCAGCCTTATTACAATTTCCCGCCATTTTAAAAACTTTGACAAATCATTTCCAATATGATGAATGATTATAATTTGATACATTTTTTTGTTTACAGCTACCAACAATATAATCGAAGAAGCGACTTATTCAGGAATCATAGACCCCAGTCCGGAATGGCATACCCTTAATCATAGAGGACCTCGCGCACGTCTAACGTACAGGGTGCGCGTTATATGTGATACACATTATTATAATTCCACGTGTACAAAATTTTGTCGACCTAGAAACGATTCTTTTGGTCATTTCGTTTGTGATCAGAATGGAGAAAAACAATGTATAGATGGATGGAAGGGAACGACATGCGAAAAGGGTAAGATAACAATCATATACTGTTACTTTTTTGTTTCTTTTTTCTGTTATTAATTTAAAATATCATTAATATTTGCTTCGTTTTTAGCTTCCTGTAAACCTGGTTGTCATCCAATACATGGGAAATGTGAACATCCTGGAGATTGCATGTAAGTTAAATTCTATATTTAATTAAATATTGATTTAACGTGGCTACCCTTTATTAATTCGAATATGGGTAATTACTATAAATAATATATGCTATAATTAAAAGAACTACTATTCTTTACGTTCACAAAATGTCAGACATCTCTATCTAAACAACCTATAATTATGTTCCAGTCAGAATTATTGCCCACCCATTATTAAAGCTTTGACGTGTTATTGACACGCCTTGTATATCTAATTGTATCTAGTTTTTTAAATAAAAAAAAAATTGAAAGTTCAAACCGCATCACAAGGACGAATACTAAAGGAACAATTGAAGAGTTAAATAATTACATTTTATGTGTTCCGAAGTAAAAAAAAAACAAGGATTATTAAATTGCTGCTTGTATTTTTAATGTATTCAATATATTTATCCTTAGAACGTAGTGGTTAAATTTTATAATTGTTTAGTTTAATAGTGTAAAGTTTTGTTCATAATAGTTGTTCTAAGCCCTTTAGGTATATCCTAATCCTCGGCCATAGAAGCGACGCTGCCGATTATGCCGATAAAAAGAATTTCCGTACACCACATAAAATATTTTTTATGTTTTTTCTTTTAATATTTTTGTATTTCATTTATATTTACATTTTTTGGGTTCATAATTTATTTCTAATTAATACCAATATTTTTTCATTTATTAAATTTGGCAATGTTGTCTGGAAGACGAAGGTCGGTACACACAAATATTAAAAATCTGCGGAGATGCACGTTTGCCAAGTCATCAGATAGTGGATCAGAATATTTTTGTTCTGAAATATACGAGGTAGTGTCGACATTTTAGTTGGACTGCTGTAGAATGTTTTGTACCATTAAATTAGTATGAATCTATAAAAGAACAATGGTGTTAAACAATTAATGAAATTATTAAAGTTTGCAGATGACAGTGAAATGTCTAATAAATATTCGGATTAACATAACACATTTCTTATCCGATTGTTTGTCTTGTGGATATGAATTTATCTCTGTCTTTGTGTCATCGTTCTTAAAAATGACATAAAAGGAATTATGCGTGTAGTGTTGGAACTATTCTATATACAGGGTGTTTCAGAGTGAAATGTACATACGTTAACTAAAAGCTCAAATAAAACTTTGGAGATTACTATACATTTCTTAATAATACTTAATTTCCGTTTATAAATTCAATTTTTTTATCGATTAGCAATTCTTTCACCCTATATGTCCATCTCATTTCATAACACATACCTCTCGTTTTTATTTAATTAATTGATATGGACCACCCGGTATATAAGATGCCCTATCAAAGATACTCAATCCGGGCTAGGTTTGCTCCAATTTTTTTTTTTTAAATATATAACAAAAAAATACTTAATTTAATTTTCAATATTTCCTGATTCCTTTTCTGTTGTTGAACTTGCGTTTGTTTCCTTTCTTATTTTCTCTACTTGCTATCTCATTTCCTAGTTTTTTTGTCTTTCTATGTATAGAGTATGTGCTTCCCAATTTCTCTCTGTCTCGGTCTCTCAATCTAACCTAGTCTAATTTGGGTCATTTTCCTATAGCTATTTGTTCTTTGTCTGTTTTTTTCTTCTGGTTTTTATCCTTTTGATTTTTATTATTATGTAATAATATGATTTCACCTGTTTATATAAAATATTTTATTTCTTTCAATAATCTAATCAATACATTTTTATTTTAACTATATCAAACAAATTTACTATTTCATATCAATTCCAAAAATTGAAATTCCTTCTTCAAATTTTAATTTTTTTTAAATTGCCAAACAGTAATTTATAATTATTTTTGACAACACATCTGCCCCCTTTATATAAAATTTTCTTCATAATTTTCTATTTTGTTTTGATTAATAATACAGCTCTAATATTGTACACAGACACAGTGCGACGTTGCCAACTGTATTGAAAGCTGTTATAGTACATTAGTGAAAAATATAGTACAATAAAGAAGAAACAAAAAATATGTAACGATACCATTAATAACAAATACTAGTTCAATCAACTCTTTCTGGATTATAAATTATACTTCCTCTGCTCTTGGTAAATAATAAATCCTTAAAAATCCTTAAAAATAGTTAAGAATCCATAAAAATCCTTAAAATACTTAAAAATCTTTAAAAATCCTTAAAAATCCTTAAAAATCCTTAAAAATCCTTAAAAACCCTTAAAAATCCTTAAAAATCCTTAAAAATCCTTAAAAATCCTTAAAAATCCTTAAAAATCCTTAAAAATCCTTAAAATTCCTTAAAAATCCTTAAAAATCCTTAAAAATCCTTAAAAATCCTTAAAAATCCTTAAAAATCCTTAAAAATCATTAAAAATCCTTAAAAATCCTTAAAATTCCTTAAAAATCCTTAAAAATCCATAAAAATCCTTAAAAACCCATTAAAATTCTAAAAAAAAAATTAATACTCCTTAATAATCTTAAAAAAACCTTAAAAAACTTAAAAGTACTTTAAAATCATTAAAAATACTTAAAGACTTCAAAATTACTAAAAAATCTTTAGCAATTCTTAAAGATCCTAAAATAATCCTTAAAAAACATTAAAATCCTTAAACGTAGATTGAAATTCTTAAAAATCTCTAAAAATCCTTTAAAATGCTTAAAAATTCATAAAAATCCTTAGAAATCTTTAAAAATCCCTAAAAGTTCTTAAAAAAATTTTAAAACTCCTTATAAATCTTAAGAAAATCTTAAAAATTCTTGAAAATTCTTTAAATCCTTAAAAAATTCTTAAAAATTCTTTAAGTCCTTAAAAAATCCTTAAAAAATCCTGAAAAATTCCTTAAGAAATCCCTAAAATGCCTTCAAAATACTTAAAGACCTAAAATTACTTAAAAATCTTAAGAAATTCTTAAATATTCTAAAATAATCTTTAAAAAACAATAAAATCCCTAAAAATAGTTTAAGATTCTTAATAATCCCTAAAATCCTTAAAAATCCTTAAAAGTCCTTTAAAATTCTTAAAATGGTTAAAAGTCCATAAAAACCCTTTGAAATCTTTAAAAATCCCTTAAAGTTCTTAAAAACTTTTAAAACTCCTCAAAGATCTTAATAATTCTTAAAAAGTTGTTAAAAAATCCTTGAAATCCCTAAAAACCCTTAAAGATACTTAAAGACCTAATATTACTTAAAAGCTCTTAAGCAATTCTTGAAAATCCTAAAATAATCCTTAAAAAACATTAAACTCCATAATCATAGTTCTTAATAATCCCTAAAAATCCTTAAGAGTCCTTGAAAATCCTTAGAAATCCTATAAATCTATTAAAATACTTAAAAATCCTTAAAAATCCGTAAAAATCCGTAAAAAACGTTTGAAATTCTAAAAAAAAATTAAAAATCCCTTAAAAATCTTAAAAATTCTTAAAAATACTTTAAAATTCTTAAAAAATCCTTAAAAATACTTAAAGACTTAAAATTACTTAAAAATCTTAAAGATTCTAAAATAATCCTTAACACACATTAAAATCCTTAAAGATAGTTTGAAATTCTTAATAATCCCTACAAAACCTTAAAAGTCCTTGAAAATCCTTAAAAATCCCAAAAATCATTAAAAATCCGGAGGGCGCCAAATTTGTCAAACGAAACTTTATTTTGTTGATAATAAATAATTAATGTGATTTAGCTTAAATTAACCTTAAATCTCCAAAAAAACTGTAGTCCAAGAAACTTGGTCCAAAGGAAAAATAGAAATTGTAGTCCAGTAAACTTGGTCCAAAGGAAAAACTGAAAAAACTGTAGTCCAGTAAACTTGGTCCAAAAGAAAAATGAAGTCTAAAGGACTAACTGTAGTCCAGAGGAAAAAAGTAATTCACAGGAAAAAGAACCCTACAAGAGAAAAAAGGGAAAAAAAAAGAAATCTTCAGTAAGCGACACGAACGATATAAAGTCAATTATTTTGACTCAGTAGGCAAAAAGAGAAGAATATTATTAACATGGGAAAGATATTTTATAGGAATACCAAGAGAAGAGAGGGACATGACGCGAGGAAATAAGAAGGGGAACATCAAGTGAATATGAAATTAAAATGTATTAAGTAGAGGAATAATGAAAATATAGGGTGGTACAAAAAACCTAACAAAGATTTCAGAAAATTACACATACATAAAATATGCTGTAAATTACAAAAAATTAGAAACAAAAGTTGGCAACCATTGGTAAGAAAAAGTATAACAAAATGTTTCTTCTTCTGAAATAAGATTAAATATGCATCAAAAAAAAATACTGATGTTACTAATTTCCATTTTAATGTGATTATTATTCCCATTAATAATTGCAACGAATAATTTTGGATAATTTTGAAAATATTTTTCGAAAGCCCTCATTGTATGTGCAAATAAAATAACCTACCTAGCGGCTCGGTAAATTATGTAAGACGTCGCAATTCATCATTATTATTCTGCATTCTCCGTCTTTAAATACCCACCATACCCAATTCTCATAATACATTTGAAATTCTAATCGAGTATTACATCCCGGCATGCAAACAACGACCAATAAATTAATACCTACCAAAAAGAAACTTTCATAATTAAAGTTGCAAATTTAATTAACCAAGTTATAAAAATTAAGGCAGAATTTTTTTGTAGTCCGGCTCATATCTTCATGAAGTAAATCTAGATAATATCGAAATACGTGTGGTATGCGTCTAACATTAATTTCGAAAGAAAGCTGTGGGCGTTACTTGAAGAAGAAAAAAACAACAGAAGTCGGACACTATAATCTAACTATATTGTTAGCTATTATGCTATTATATGATTACGGAAGAAATTAAAAACTAGCGATAATAATCATTAGTTAAAAGTTATTGTATGTGGTTAGGACAAAGCTAATTTGTTCAATCGAATTTTTTTATTATTAACGTTTTCTTGTAAATGAAAAACTAGATGGCAGCCATATTGTTTTTGTTTTGTTTTTAATGTTTATTATGGTAGTACGTAAATATTTTAAACAATTTTTCTAATCAATAATTAAGAATAAGCGCATTCTACAATACTCAAAAAGATACGTTGAATGCGGCTTTCAGGATACAAAACGTCGTAACTCATAAAAATACAGATTTTTGTGTTGTGTATTGTATATTATGACTGATAAATGTGGTTTCAGGTAAAAAATCAATTAAACAAATAGTTAAG
This sequence comes from Neocrepidodera transversa, assembly GCA_963243735.1. Taxonomy (NCBI): domain Eukaryota; kingdom Metazoa; phylum Arthropoda; class Insecta; order Coleoptera; family Chrysomelidae; genus Neocrepidodera; species Neocrepidodera transversa. The sequence continues at coordinate 9,414,905 of OY725349.1, read as the reverse complement.
ATTTTTTTTAAGCGTTGTACAGTGATTTTCTTATGATTATTAAGTATATTTCTAGTATTTTTCAAGGATACTTTACGGAATTACTATTAATGATTATATTAAAATAGGTTCAAAAAGATATTACAAAAAATGTGTCACTCAAGAAAATTCTGGTAGAGCATTTAAAAAAAATCTTAATACATCTTTTTAAAATTCTTTAAAAATCAATGAAAAATCACTTAGAAATTCCTGAATTCTCTTTAATTAATGATCAAACAATCTCGAACAGTTCCAGAATTTTTTTTTTAAATATCCATAAAAAAATACTTAAGACATACTTAAAATCCTTGTAGAGTCCTTAAAAAATTCTTAAAACATGTTTTTATAATTCCTTAAAAATTAATGAAAATCGCTTAAAAATCCTTGAACGCTCCTTGATTAATCATCAAACAGTCTTGAACAGTCCCAGAAAATTCTCTAAAAACCCTTGAAATATACTTAAAAAATACTTAAACCATACTTAAAATCCTTGTAGAGTCCTTAAAAAAAATCTTAAAACATATTTTTAAAATTCCTTAAAAATTAATGAAAAACCACATAAATATTTTTGAATGCTCCTTGATTAATCATCAAACAGTCTTAAAGAGTCCCAGAAAAATTCTTAAAAAATCCTTGAAATATTCTTTAAAACACTTAAAAACCCTTGAAATATACTTGAAACATATTTAAAACATACTTAAAATCGTTGTAGAGTCCTTAAAAAAATTCTTAAAACATATTTTTAAAATTCCTTAAAAATAAATGAAAAATCACTTTAAAATCCTTGAATGCTCCTTGAATAAACATTAAACAGTCCTGAACAGTCCTAGAAAAATTCTTAAAAAATCTTTGAAGTATATTAAAAAATACTTAAAACAATCTTAAAATCCTTGTAGAGTCCTTAAAAATTTCTTTAAACATCTTTTTAAAAATCCTTAGAAATTAATGAAAAAATGCTCCTTGATTACTTATCAAACAGTATTAAATAGTTCTAGAAAAAATCTTAAAAAATCCATAAAAAAATCCTTGAAATATACCTAAAAAATACTGATACTATACTTAAAATCCTTGTAGTCCTTAAAAAAATTCTTATAACATATTTGTAAAATTCCTTAAAAATTAAGGAAAAATCACTTAAAAATTATTGAATGCTCCTTGATTAAAGAGTCTTGAACAGTTCTAGAAAAATTATTAAAAAATTAATACAAAATCCTTTAAATATACTTGAAAAATACTTAAAATCCTTGTGGAATCCTTAAAATAATTCTTAAAACAGCTTTTTAAAATTCCTTAAAAATTAATGAAAAATCACTTAAAAATCCTTGATTAATCATGGAACAGTCTTGAACGGTCCTAATAAAGTTCTTAAAAAATCATAAAAATCCTTTAAATATACCAAAAAATAATTAAAACATACTTAAAATCCGTGTAGAGTCCTTAAAAAATTCTTAAAACATCTTTTTAAAATTCCTGAAAAATTACTTAAAAATCCTTGAATTCTCCTTGATTAATCATCAAACAGTCTTGAACAGTCCTAGAAAAATTTTGAAAAAATCTATAAAAAAATCCTTGAAATATCTTAAAAAAATACTTAAACCATACCTAAAATCCTTGTAAAGTCCTTAAAAATATTCTTTAAACATCTTTTCAAAATTAATTAAAAATTAATGAAAAATCACTTAAAAATCCTTGAATGCGCCTTGATTAATCATCAAACAGTCTTGAACAGTCCTAGAAACATTCTTAAAAAGTCCATAAAAAATCCTTGAAATTTATTTAAAAAATACTTAAACCATACTTAAAGTCCTTGTAAAGTCCTTAAAAAAATTCCTAAAATATCTTTTTAAATTCCTTAAAAATTAATGAAAAATCACCTAAAAATCCTTGAATGCTCCTTGATTAATCATGAAACAGTCTGAACACTCTTGGAAAAATTCTTAAAAAAATCCATAAAAAATCGTTGAAATCCTTGACATATATTTAAAAAATACTTATACCATAACTTAAAGTACTTTAAAAATACTTAAACCATACTTAAAATCCTTGTAGAGTCCTTAAAAAAAATCTCAAAACATTTTTTTTAAATTACTTGAAAATTAATGAAAAATCACTTTAAAATCCTTGAATACTCCTTGATTAATCATGAAAGAGTCTTGAACAGTCCAATCCGTAAAAATTGTTGAAAAATACTTAAAATGTAGTAAAAAAAACATAAGAAAATCCTTGTATAGTCCTTAAAAAAATGTTTAAAACATATTTATTAAATTCCTTAAAAATCAATGAAAAATCACTTGAAAAATTCTAGAAAAATACTTAAAATATATTTAAAAATATCATAAGAAAATCATTGTAGAGTCCTTAAAAAAATTCTTAAAACATCTTTTTAAAATTCCTTAAAAATCAGTAAAAAATCACTCAGAAATCGTTGAAAACAGTCTCGAATAGTCCTAGAAAAATCCATAAAAACTCCTTGAAAATACTTGAAAAATACTAAAAATAGACCTAAATAATCATACGAAAATAATTGTACAGTCTTATAAAAAGGTCTTTTAAAATTCCTTAAAAATCAATGAAAAATCACTTGAAAATTCTTGAACGCTCCTTGATTAATCATCAAACAGTCTTGAACAGTCCCAGAAAATTCTCTAAAAACCCTTGAAATACTTAAACCATACTTAAAATCCTTGTAGAGTCCTTAAAAAAAATCTTAAAACATATTTTTAAAATTCCTTAAAAATTAATGAAAAATCACTTAAAAATCCTTGATTAATCAGTCTTGAACTGTCTTAGAAAAATTCTTTAAAAATCCGTAAATATTCTTGAAAAATTCTTAAAAAAATCCGTAAAAATTTTCAAAATATACTTAAAAAATCATAAGAAAATCCTTGTACAGTCTTTAAAAAATCCTTAAAACATTTTTTTTTAATTCCTTAAAAATTAATAAAAAATCACTTAAAAATCCTTGATCAATCAGTCTTGAACTGTCCTAGAAAAATTCTTAAAAAATCCGTAAAAATTCATGAAAAATTCTTAAAAAAATCCGTAAAAATTCTCAAAATATACTTAAAAAATCACAAGAAATTCCTTGTACAATCTTTAAAAAAATTCTTAAAACATCTTTTTAAAATTTCTTAAAAACCAATGAAAAATCACTTAAAAATCGTTAACTCTTAAACTGTTCTAGAAAAATTCTTAAAAAATCCGTAAAAATTCTTGAAAAATTAGTGAAAAATTACTTAAAAATCCTTGATTAATCAGTCTTAAACAGTCCTAGAAAAATCTTAAAAAATCCGTAAAAATTCTTAAAATATACTTAAAAAATCATCAAACAGTCCAGAACAGTAATAGCAATATTCTTAAAAAAAATCCATAAAAAATCCTTGAAAAATATTTAAAAAATATTTAAAATATACTTAAAAAATCATAAGAAAATCCTTGTAAAAAAATCCTTAAAATATCTTTTTAAAATTCCTTAAACACTTTTGAAAATTCAATTATAAATCCTTTAATACTCCTTGATAAAACATTTGATGACTGATTGTTGGTAAAAATTTTAAGACTGTCTTTTTTTCTTATTTTACGACCTTAAACAAAAGCAATTGATAGAAAATAATTAAACGTAGGATAGGACAATTTCAATACTAAATAAATAAATCAATAATTTTTTTTCTTCGAAAACAACATGTATTAGTTTCATTCCTTACATAATTCGATTAGCAAACTGTCCATATCCGAGATCAAATAAAATATAAACACCATCAATGGCAATAAACTCGAATAGCAACAGTTTCGCAATCGTCAAGAGCAATTATTTGGCGAAACGTCACAATAAATACCAGATTTATATCGAATCCTTTTAAAGTTGCACTTGCGTTGTAAAGTTGTACACCCATGTCAACTACACGTCTTGCATTAGACCATATCGAACGCACCGAATTAAATTATAACAATTGTTAGGTGAATTGCGTTCGACATAAAGAAGATACGTCAATTATCTAAGAGGTAAATCAGATTTTGATTAGGAATTTAATCTGAAATACGTGAGAAAACAGGCTCGGTCTTCGCGGAAATGTACTATAATCTTTTAACTTAAAATAAAACATTCCAACTCTTCTTTTAGAATTATCGGTTGTAATTTAATCTCGTTAAAAAAGCTGTCTTAAGATCTGATATAGACTTTCAGCCTAATATAGTTTTAATAATTGCGCGACAATTTTATTGAGTTTAGTATCAACAGTAGAATCAATCGACGAACAAATGGGCCCTAAATTTTGTTTGTAGTTGCCAGTTTTGGTTTGCGGGAGCCCAAACGGATCGTTTAAATTTAAGTTTTCGTCAATCCCTCTATTTACAGATCATTTTTAACTCATTTTAATCCCTTTTTAATGCAAGTCTGTTGAATTTTATTGAATACGTTAAAATGTTGAAGTTTTTTTGCATATTTTATTTTTTTTCATCAAATTTAAGTAGCATTTAGAACGAGCTAAAAAATAAATTCGAAATAAATAGGAAATATTCCTTTTTTAGTCACCTGAGATGATTTTTCTTTCAATTTGTTCAAATGTTTTCTGTTTTTTTCTTATTTTTTCTGTTCTTTTTTTAATTTTTTCTAATTTTTCTGATTTTTATTTTTCTGATTAATCATTCGAGAACGGAAAGTATTGTGAAAGAGCTAAAAAATTTTCGAGATAAAGATGGAGACGATGGAGACGATGAAGACCATTTCCAGATGGAAGTCTGTCTGTCTGTCGGTCGGTCTGTCTGTCTATCTGTCTGTCTGTCTGTCTGTCTGTCTGTCTGTCTGTCTGTCTGTCTGACTGTGTGTATTCTTCCACAATAGAGGCCACACGTTTAATCCGATTGAACTGAAATTTGGACTATGGGTTTGGGTTTACCAGTTTCAGTATCAAAAAATGTCAGATGCAATATGTCACGGAATTTGACTTGCAATGTGTCAGTTGAAAGCCCTTAAAAAAATCTATTCAAAACAGTCAAAATTATTTGTCCAACTGTCACCTGCCAAAAATAAAAAAATGTCATAATTTGAAACTTTAACATTAAATATTTGAAAATTTTGTTTCTTATTTTATAATATTTTCTGATTTTCTTTTGATTTTTTTTCCGATTTTTTGCTAAGATTTTTCTGATTTTTTCAATTTTTTTTTATTTTTTTCAATTTATTTCTAATTTTTTAAAAATTTTTATGAGATTTTTTGTGATTTTTCTGAATTTTATTTTTATTTTACTGTTTTTTTTTACTTTTTCTTATATATTATTTTTTGTGATTTTTTTCTGATTCTCCTGTCGGATTTTTTCTGTTCTTTCTGATTCATATGTATAAAAAAATTAAGGATTTTTGAATGCTACTAATCCTGGAAAAGATATTTTTTTCTAATTTTTCTGGTTTTCCTGATTTTTTCTATTATTTTTTCTAATTTTTTCTGATTTTCTGATTTTATCAAATTTTTTTTTTCTGGTTTTTTCGATTTTTTCAAAATTTTTCTTCATTTTTTTCTTATATTATTTTGTTTTCTTTCTATTTCTTAATTTGTTTTCTAATTTTTTATTATTATTCTGTTTTTTTGCAATGTTTTTTTGTGTTTTTGCTGCGATTTTTTAAGACTTTTCGATTTTTTCTATTATTTTTTCTGAGTTTCCGATTTTTTCTGCTTTTTTCGATTTTTTTTAACTTTTCCTTCATTTTTTTCTGATATTATTTTGTTCTCTTTTTCTACTTTTTTATTTGTTTTCAAATTTTTTCTTATTCCTCTGAATTTTTGCAATTATTTGCAATTTTTACGCAATTTTATTTGGCTTTTTGTTTCGATTTTTTAAGACTTTAATTTTTTCTATTACTTTTTCTGTTTTTTTTTGTGGTTTTCTCATTTTTTATGATTTTTTTTCTGGTTTTTTCGGTTTTTTAAAAGTTTTTCTTGATTTTTTTCTTATATTATTTTGATTCTATTTTTTTATTTGTTGTGTAATTTTTTCTTATTCCTCTGATTTTTTGCAATTATTTGCGATTTTTTTGCAATTTTTTTTGGGATTTTGTTGCGAATTTTTAAGACTTTTGCGATTTATTTCAAATCTTTTGAATTTTTTCTTCTCCTATTATCATTTTTTTATGGTTAAAATTGTTTCCGGTTTTTTGGTTGTTTTGCGGTTTTTTGCGATTTTTGCTATTTTTTGTGATATATTTCGATTTCTTTCGTTTTGTTTTTGTACGATTTTAGAGATTTTTTTTCGGTTTTTTACGATTTTTTTTTTATTTTTTTCACAACTTTATTTTTCTTTTTTTTATATTTTCCGATTTTTCTTTCAATTTGTTCAAATGTTTTCTGTTTTTTTCTTATTTTTTCTGTTCTTTTTTTAATTTTTTTTAATTTTTCTGATTTTTATTTTTCTGATTAATCATTCGAGAACGGAAAGTATTGTGAAAGAGCTAAAAAATTTTCGAGATAAAGATGGAGACGATGGAGACGATGAAGACCATTTCCAGGTGGAAGTCTGTCTGTCTATCTGCCTGTGTGTCTGTCTGTCTGTCTGTCTGTGTGTATTCTTCCATGATAGAAGCCACACGCTAAATCCGATTAAGCTGAAATTTGGTATATGGGTTTCGGCTATACATTTGAAGAACCCACTACTTTTTGTACTATATCTGTCAAACGGAAGTGTCATTGTCAAAAAATGACAGAAGCAATATGTCACGGAATTCGACTTGCGATATGTCATTTGAAAGCCCTTGAAAATCTCTATTCAGAACAGTCAAAATTATTGCTCTAACTTTCACCTATCAAAAAAAAAATAACATTTAATATATGAAAAAATATTCGTCTGGGTAGTTACTCGTCGGGAGAGTTTTTGGGCGAATCAACGGATTTTTTTTTAATTTTATTAACAATGTATCATTTTTTAACATATTCTTTCAGCATATTCAAGCATTTTTTAACATTTTATTAGCATATTCAAGCATTTTTAATATTTTATTTTAGCATATTTAATCATTTTTTAACATATTCAAGCACTTTTTAATATATTGTAGTAAAATATGCAGGCATTTTTTAACGTATGCTATTAGCATATTCAAGCATTAATTTTTTAACGTATTTAAGCATTTTTTTAACATTAACATATTTAAGCATTTTTTAGCCTTTTCAAGCACTTTTAGCAATTCCAATAATTTGCTTTAACATTAAGCATTTTTAACATATTTTATAAGCAAATTCAAGCATTTTTTACCATTTTCATTCATTTTTTTATCCTTTTCAATCATTTTTTTTACCCTTTTCAATCATTTCTTTACCATTTTCAAGCAGTTTTTTACCCTATTCAAGCGATTTTTTTACTCTTTCGAAGCTGTTAACGAATTTATTTAATTTTAAGCATTTAAAATCATTTGTTTTATTATCAAGCATTTTTTAACATATGCATGCATTTTTTACCCTTTCCATGCATTTTTTTTTACCCTTTTTTAAGCATTTTTTTACCCTTTTCAATTATTTTTTTTACCATTTTCAAGCAGTTTTCCCTATTCTAGCAATTTTTTTAATCTTTCTGAGCTGTTAACTTATTCATTTAATTGTAAGCATTTAAAATCATTTGTTTTATTATCAAGCATTTTTTAACATATTCATGCATTTTTTACCCTTTTCATGCATTTTGTTTACCTTTTTTGAGCATTTTTTACCATTGTCAAGCATTTTTTACCATTTTCAAGCATTTTTTTACCCTTTTCAATCACACTTTTACCATTTTCAAGCAGTTTTTTACCCTTTTCATGCATTTTGTTTACCCTTTTTGAGCATTTTTTACCATTTTCAAGCATTTTTTACCATTTTCAAGCATTTTTTTACCCTTTTCAATCACACTTTTACCATTTTCAAGCAGTTTTTTACCCTTTTCATGCATTTTGTTTGCCCTTTTTGAGCATTTTTTACCATTTTCAAGCATTTTTTACCATTTTCAAGCATTTTTTTACCCTTTTCAATCACATTTTTTACCCTTTTCATGCATTTTGTTTACCCTTTTTGAGCATTTTTTACCATTTTCAATCACACTTTTACCATTTTCAAGCAGTTTTTTACCCTTTTCATGCATTTTGTTTACCCTTTTTGAGCATTTTTTACTCTTTTTAATCGTCTTTTTACTCTTTTCATGCAGTTTTCTAGCAATTTCAAGTTTTTTTCAAATTATTCATTTAATTTTTAGTAATTCCAATCATTTCTTTTATCATCAAGCATTTTTGAACTTAATCTATTGACATATTCGTTTTAGTCTTTTCAAACGTGAAAAAAAATAATTCCAATCTTTTTAACTTATTTAAGCAATTTTTAGCAATATTTCAGTACCAATATTTATTGATTTTTATGGCACAAGGGGCCGAAATTATTGGCAATTATTTATGTATTATTAAATTGAGTGTCATCAGCATTTTTTTTTTATTTCATTAGATGACCTTCCATATGATATTCTAGATTATTGTTTAATTCAAACTTTAAATATATCCACTGTAACTTTTTTAAAGCAGTATTCTATAAAAACGAGGTTAATTAACCAATGATTAATGATAATGGGAATCAGCGCCAATAAATTACATATAAACACTGACAAAAAAAAAATTTAAAGACAAAAATAAAAGTAGTCGTTTTTAGGCCTGAAGCAAAATAACCGAAGAGCGTTTATTTTATTTATTATCGCGTGTAAGTCGGCTTTGATACGATTCCGTTTTTCCTATGCCTACTTTGTGTAAGTGTTGCTAATTCGATAATTACAAGATAGCTGTACGGGTTTCAAATAAAATATCTATTTGAATAATTAATATCGCAGTGGCAGGTCCTATAATTAGTAAGCGTGAAGAATATTCTTGTCTTTGATTAATATTAAAGAAAGTTGTTTGCTCCTCATTAAATTTACTAAACCTTAATAGAAAGTGATCCGTTAATAAATTAGACTTTCTGTAACAAATTTTAGTATTAATCTTTTTAAATGTATTAGGTAAAATTTGTTTTAGAGAAATTTATAAAATAACATTCAAATTGAATGTATTAGATAAAATCAATATTTAAATACATATCTTTTTATTTTTAGATGTCGTCCTGGATGGAGAGGAGATTTCTGTGATCAATGTGAACCTTATCCCGGATGTAAACACGGATACTGTAATGGTTCTTCCTGGCAATGCATATGCGATACAAATTGGGGTGGGATTTTATGCGATCAAGGTAAGATAAATTACGATTATTTAACTTGTATAGTCAAAAAATCCGAAAAAGTGCGACTACAAACTTATATGTGGAAGTTTGTAATAACAAAAAAAATATTTTTCTCTATAGTCGTCACGATAATCGAACTTTTGGTATGATTTATTAGAGTGAAAGTACAAATTTACACAAATATAAAAATAAATTAAACAAAAAAAATTGATAAAATCGAGAAAATCGAGAAAAAAAAATCGGCTGTGTCACCCCAGAACTTTCCCGGCTCGACCGTAGAGAATATGTTATTTATTATTATTATTTTAATTACAAAATACTAAGCATTACAAATTATACAACTTTGTACAAGAAAATTTTGCACTAAAATGCATTGTTTGTCCTCAAAATCAAGAAAAACTAGAGAAAACCTACATGCACATTTTTACGCGCCCTCTAGTGGCGCAACTATTGGAAATTCTGGAAACACCTTAAGACAACAGTTGTAGAGAATTTTATGCTCTAAAACTTTGTACTAAAACTTTGTACTACAACATTTTGCACTAAAGTGTATTGTTTGTCCCTAAAATTTAAAAAAAGTAAAAAATTGTTACATTTTGTATTTAATCAATGTCGGTCTAGAGGACCTTCTACTTTACCAATTTAAACAAAAATCTAATGGTCGCATTCTAGGCATACACCGACCTTCCATACAAAATTTCAGCTCGATTGGTCAAACGGTTCGGCAGTTACCGTGGAAGATTACACACAGACACACGGACACACAGACAAACCATGCGCTGGAAATGGTTTCAATCTTCTTGGGGGACCTCAAAATGGATATTTCCATCGATATCTCGATTTTATTTTGCTCGTTCACCTTACTTTCCTTTTGGTGGGTCCGGGAAAATAAAACATCAATAATCTAAAAAAACAAAAAAAAAATCGATGAAAATCGAATAAAACAGAAATAAAGTAAATAAAATCTAAAAAAAATCGAAAAAAATTGATAAATTTGAAATTAAGTTTGATATAAAAAAAGTAAGAAATTGAAATAATCGAAAGAAACCGAAAAAATCGGAAAAACAGAGAACTTAAAAAAAAAATAAAAAAGTTACTAAAACCAAAAAATCTATGAAACCCGAATGAAGCCGTAAAACATCGAAAAGAATCGGAAAAAAAAATGTAAAAATGTAAAAAATATAAATTGAAGAAAAATCGAGAAATCTGAAAATAAATCAAAAAAAAATGAAACCGGCCCAAAAATGTAAGTAATTCAAAAATATTGAACAAAACCTGAAAACATCGTAAATACTGAAAAAAATCAACCAAAATCGAATCTATAGTCACCAATATAATGAATTTGTTTTTTTTGTGAAAATCATAAAACGTTTTATTTAATTAAATTAAAAAAATTAATATAAAATGGAATCGAAAAAATTGAAGATTTGATAAAAAATCGGAAAAACAGAGATATTAAAAAAAAATAAAAAAATGAATAAAACCAAAAAATCGATGAAAACCAAATGAAGCCGTAAAACATCGAAAAAAATCGGAAAAAAAAATTGAGAAAATGTAAAAAATATAAATTGAACAAAAATCGACAAACCTGAAAATAAATCAAAAAAAAATGAAACCGGCCCAAAAATGTAAGTAATTCAAAAAAATTGAACAAAACCTGAAAACATCGTAAAAACTAAAAAAAATCAACCAAAATCGAATATATAGTCACCAATATAATAAATTTGTTATTTTAGTGAAAATCATAAAACGTTTTATTTAATTAAATTCGAAACAAATCAATAAAAATAATAAAAAAAATCGAAAATAATCAAATAGAAACAAAAAATCAAAATAATTAAGTCACAAACTTTTATATTTAATGATTTGGATTCTACAGTTTTTTTATATTTTCTACTAAAATATATGATTAGTTTTTCTCCAACACTTTTAGTTTCATAGAAAATTGATTTTTTTTAAAAAATGGTTAAAAATTCTACATATTTTTACATTCATGTTCCATGAATTTAGAAAAAAACGATTTTTAAATGGATAAAAAAACGAACGTTAAAAGTAGATTTTATTATTATTATTAATTTTTGAATACATGAATACATATGTTTACACTTAAATTATATTTCGTTTTATTTTCCTGTTGTATTTATTCAAATTACTCTATTATTTATTAATATATCCATCTAAAATTATTAAATTTATTAATTTGTTTTGTCACCCACAAAATCACTAAAATCTTCCGAAAGTAAGAAAGATACACAGCTCACTAAAAAGTCCAAAAACATTGTAAAATTAAATCCGATAAAACCAAAAAAAAAAATACTAAAAATTAAAAAAGGTTTTGGTTGACTTGTATAATTAAAAACCATTACAAATTTGTAAAAATTAGTTCAGAATATTGTTATAACACAGACGCCTAGAAGATACCAAGAGCGTAGATATTTTTTTTCCTGAGGGGGGTACTTTTTTTCCTAGGGGAGGTAATCAAATTTTTAGAAAAATATGTTTGTCCGTTTCTACATTTCATATATTTTATTATTTATTCTTTTCGTGCTATTTTTTGGTATCCTGAGGTTGGTAATTACCCCCTTTACCCCCACCGATATCTACGCTTTGTTTTTTCAATTTTTTGTATAAAAAAAATGCATTGCTGCTTTGTTTTTTAATATCTTGTATGGAAAATACATTCTTGCTTTGAATTTCAAATTTTTGTGCAAAAAAATGCATTGTTGCTTTGTTTTTTTAATGGCATGTGTGGAAAAATGCATTCTTGCTTTGTTTTTCAATTTTTTGTATGAAAAAAAGCATTGTTGTTTTGGTTTTTTAATTTCCTATGTGGAAAAATGCATTCTTACTTTGTTTTTCAATTTTTTGTATGAAAAAATGCATTGTTGCTTTATTTTTCAATTTCCTGTATGAAAATAGAATTTGAACTTTTGAATATTTTGATGTTTTAAAAATTTAGAACATTTTTTATTAAAGATTTCGAAATTTAGAAAATTTCGAATATGTGAAAATTTTGAACTTTTAACGATTTTGAACTTGATTTTGAGTTTAGATCTTTCAACGATTTTAAATATTTTTTATTAAAGATTTCGAAATTTAGAAAATTTTTAGCTTTTGAAAATTTTGAACTTTTAAAAATTTTCACTTTATTTGTGCTTTTTTCCATACTTGTGGTTTCATAGGAAGAATTTTAGGAAAAAACTTCCCCATTGGAAATTGTGGGCATTTGTATGTCATTTTTTTCCATGAATTTTCCTTCACTTTTTTCCGGCTCTTTTCCCACAGTGATTCTATAATTGTATCTAAATTTTCATTTTGGGGGGGGGGTGATTATCCGATTGATTATTTTCTCCTAACCCTCGCGATGAAATAATCTTGTGAAACAGGCTGTATATAAGGTCGTAGATAACTTTTTTTCCTGGGGGGGGAATCAAACTTTTAAACAAATATATGTTTGTCCATTTCTACATTTCATATATTTTATTTCTTCTTTTCGTGCTATTTTTTAATATCCTGGAGGGGTAATTACTCCCTTTACCCTCCCCATATCTACGCCCTTGGAAGATACTATCATTTATATCGATTATAAAAATAGAAGAATATTCTCAAATTCTAAAAGCTTATTTATTAAATCCACTTGGTAATTAGATCTGAACATTTCTGATCAGTTTTTAGTATTCTTGATTTGCAAATGGATTTTCACTTCATCTTAAAAGTTGTTCCTGAATATATCTATTTATTTCGACAATGATTTCTGCAGTAGTATTTTGATTTTCAGTGAGGTGTGCAATGATTTCTTCACCATAGATTTTTTTTAGTTTTTTGTTTCTCTTCTTTCTCGGTTTCAACACTATCTTCCTTGGTTTTTCTTCATCTGAATTTTTTGGTCTAAAAAGGTTGAACAAAAATATTTTGGACCCGTTTTATTATTTGCTCTTTTTATACATTTGCCACTCTATCAACTTCAAATTTTGACATGTTCATGTGATTTAACTACAAATTTTCAGATTTTTTGACTTTGTGCTTCTTTCAAGACTCAAGATTTATCTGCGAGTATCAAAATATGTGACATAAATGGCCTTATTTTTACTTTCCCGACCCACCTCCTAGAAGAGAAAGTATTGTGAACGAGCTACAAAAAAAATTCGAGATAAAAACGGAAATATCCATTTTCGGGTCCCCTGAGACGATTAAGAACATTTCCAGATGGAAGTCTGTCTGTGTGTATGTGTGTGTATGTGTGCATTCTTCCACCATACAGGCCACACGTTTAAACCGATTGAGCTGAAATTTGGTATAGGCGTTTGGGTTACCTGTCCAAAGAACTCATTAGTTTTTGTACGACATCTGTCAAACGGAAGTGTCACTATCAAAAAACGACAGATGCAATATGTCATGGAATTAAACATGCAATATATCATTTGAAAGCACTTGAAAAACTCTATTCAGAACAATCAACATTATTGCTCTAACTTTTTAGAGATTTTATGAGATTTTTAATTTTTTTTAAGATTTATTGAGTTTTTTGAGGTATATAAAGAATTTTTGAGAGTTTTTTGAGATTTTTGAGGTTTTTTGAGATATTTTGGAATTTTGATTTTTTGAGGTTTTTTAAGATTTCTTTAGATTTTATTTTTGAAATATTTTAAGGTTTTTTTGAGTTTTTAAGATTTTTTGACTTCTTTGAATTTATAGAAATTTTTTTGATGAAATATTTGAGTTTTTGAGTAATATTTAGAATTTTTTGAGATTTGACGTATTCAGTTTTTCGAGTTTCTTTGTGAATTTTTAGAGTTTTTAAAAATTAGAGATTTTTGAGATGTCTTTTAAGCGTCTAAAAATTTTTTGAATTTTTTTTTTGTAAATTTTAGAGATTTTTTAATGAATTTTTTGATTTTTGAGATTTTTTATGGTTTTGAGGTATTTTACTCTTTGAGATTTTTGATTTTCGAGATTCTTTGAATTTTTTTTTAGATTTGAGATTTTTTGACATTTGAGATTTTTAGAGTTTTTACTTTCCCGACCCATCTCCGAGAAGGGAAAGTATTGTGAACGAGCTAAAAACAAATTTCGAGGTAAAGATGGAAATATTGATTTCGAGGTCACCTGAGATGATTAAGACCATTTCCAGATGGAAGTCGGTCTGTCTGTCTATCTGTCTGTGTGTATTCTTCCACGATAGAGGTCACACGGTTAAACCGATTGAGTTTTTGCATGACATCTGTCAAACGGAAGTGTCACTATCAAAAAACGACAGATGCAATATGTCACGGAATTTGACTTGCAATACTTCATTTGAAAGACCTTGAAAAACTCTGTTCAGAACAGTCAAAATTATTTCTCCAACTGTCACCTGTCAAAAATAAAAAAATGTCAAAATTTGAAACTTCAGCATTAAACATCTGAAAAAGTATTAATCCGATTGGGCTGAAATTTGGTACAGGGGTTTGGGTTACCCGTCGAACAAACTCATTAGTTTTTGTATGACATGTGTCAAACGGAAGTGTCACTATCAAAAAATGACACATGCAAAAGTTCACTTAATTCGACTTGCAATATGCCATTTGAAAGCCCTTCAAAAATTCTATTCAGAACAGTCAAAATTATATCTCCAACTGTCACCTGTCAAAAGTTGAAATTTTAACATTAAATATCTGAAAAAGTATTCGTTGATACTCGTCGGGAAAGTTTTGGGGCAACATTAACCGATTTTTACTTTCCCGACCCACCTCCTAGAAGGGAAAGTATTTTTTGATTGATTTTTTATAGTTCCAACGGACCGTATATCTAAGTATTTAATATTAATATTTACCTCTACCTGTTCCTTAAAAAAAAAGGTTAAATGATCCTCTTTTGATTTGCTGAACCCTAAAAATTTTTATCGATATGGTTTTATCTTAATCTTTTTTCATTAATTCAAAATGACATCGTAAACACATAAAAAATATAACCTGTCATAATTATATTTAAAGTGCTAGACATCATAAAACCGTTAATAAAAGCACCCGGAAGAGACGAGCTAAAATTATACTTCATAATCGGAAACGACTGCAAGCACTTTGCGAATTACTTGTACGTATGATCACAGAAACAAAAATAAGAATAAGAGAATGAAGAAGCAGGCACCTGTGTCCGGATCCCACGGTGCATCAGAACGGTCTAGAGAACCGAACGCAACAAGCCCATGCCATACCATGCCATGCATACACGTCTGTCGCTCTTTGGCTCTTTAACAGCTTTACATTTTTATAAGTAAGCAGCTTAAATTGGTTTATAGCCTTCTTCTATATGCGCATTAAGATGCACTTGTTTCTTTCACCTAAGTAGCTGGCTTGGATCTTTTTTTTTTGAATTTTGAATCCGAGTGAAAAGAATTGGGAGCAGTGTTGCCGTTTTAGTACATTTCTACTATTTCTAGTACATAAATGGGCCTAATTCTAGTACATTTTTAAATAAGACCAAGGTTACATATTTTATGCTATATAATAAATATATTTTTTTTGATGTTTTGACATATAAAATATATTGTTATTATTATTATTATTATTATTAAGAGTAGTACCCGGACGACCGAGCATTTCTTGTTTTTTTCCTATTTTTCCCATGTTTACCTATTTTTTTCAAATTTCTTTATATTCTCCTTTTTTTTCCTATTTTTCATCATTTCTCCTTATTTTTCAGTATTTTCCCAATTTATCCTATTTTCTTCATTTTTTATAATTTTCCATTTTCTTGATTATTTTCATTTTATCTTATTTTCCCCAATTTTTCATTGTTTTCTCTTATGTTTCGCTGTTTCTCCAGATTTTTATCTATTTATCTGTAATTTGTCTATTTTCTTTACTATTTCTTCCCTATTTATTCCTATTTTTCCCAATTATTCGTAATTTTTCTGTTGTTCATTTATCCTGTTTTTCCCTATTTATCCCTACTATTTTCTGTTTTCCCTTTTTCTGTTATTTTTCCCTATTTTTTCCCTATTTTCTCTGCTTTTTTGTATTTTTAACTATTTGTCCATATTTGTACTTATTTTTCTCTAGTTTTCCATATTTTCTCTATTTTACCTTATTTTTTCCTATTTCCAGCTACTTTTTTCCTATTTTTAACTATTTTGCCATTTTTCTCTGTTTCCCTATTTGCCCAATTGTTCTGTTTTTCAATATTTATTCCTATCATTTTCTATTTTTTCCCCATTTTGCCCTATTTATTCCTATTTTCTCCAATTATTCGTAATTTTTCTGTTGTTTATTTATCCTGTTTTTTCCTATTTATCCCTATTATTTTCTGTTTTGCCTTTTTCCATTATTTTTTCCCTATTTTCCCTGTTTTTTTGAATTTTTAACTATTTGTCGCTATTTGTACTTATTTTTCTCTATTTTGCCTTATTTTCTCTATTTTTCCCTGTTTTTTCCTATTTTCAGCTAGTTTTTTCCTATTTTTAACTATTTTCCCCATTTTTCTCGGTTTCCCTTTGCCCAATTTTTCCGGTTTTTTAAAACTTTTTCCCTATTTTTCTTATTTCTTGATATTTTTTATTTAAAGACTGCAATTTTTTTCGAAAATTTCAAAAATGTCAAAAAGTGAAAATGTTAAAATATTCAAAAATTTCTAAAATATATCGAAAATTTCAAAAAACAAAATTATTCCTCTATATTTCAAAAATCTCAAGAATTTTTCAAAAATGTCAAAAGTTTCAAAAATCATTAAAAAATTATTTGAAATTTTCAAAAATATATCAAAATATTGGAAAATTTTGAAATTTTGCACAATTTTTTTTGATAATTTCAAAAAGTGGAAATATCAAAATATTCAAAAACTAAAATATACTGAAAATTTGAAAAAACTAAATTATTCGATTAATTAAAAAAATTTCAAGAATGTGAAAAGTTTCAAAAAGCATTAAAATTTTTTTGAGAATTTGAGATTTTGCAATTTTTTTCGAAATTTTCAAAAATATCGAAATATTTAAAAAATCCTAAAAATAACGAATATTTCAGAAAATAAAATTATTCTCCATTTCCCCATGTTTTCCATATTTTCCTCTATTTCTCTTTATTTTTCCATGTTTCTACTTATTTTGACTATTTTTTTATTATGTTTCAATATTTTTTTAATTTTTCACCATTTTTTTTTATAAATTTGAGAATTTGATTCTTATGCATCCAGACAGCTGTTCCGTCCCTTAAGCTGTCTACCTAAGAACAACATCATTTTTTTTTATTTTTCCCTATTATTTTCAAAATTCCCTATTTTTCCCTGTTTTTTCATATCTCTCTTACTGTTTCTCCATTTTTCTACGTTTTCCCCATTTTTTCCATTTTTATCCTGGTGTTCATTGTTATTTTTTCTATTTTTTCATATTTTTCATTGTTTTTTTCCTTTTTTTTTCATTGTTATTTTTTCCATTTTTTATGTTTTTACATATTTTTCCCATTTTTGCTCTATCTTTGCCTGTTTTCTCAATTTTTCACAATCGCAATTTTTTCCCTATTTTTCCTATTTTCCTCTATTTTTCCCTATTTTTTATGTTTTTCTTTATTTTTCTACAGTATTTAATATTTTTTATAATTTTCACTTTTTTTCCCTACGAGCAATATTTCACTGTATCGTAAATTTTAGTACAATCTAGTACATTTTATTGCTTATGTTCAGTACATTTCAGAAACTCAACGCGCCAACACTGATTGGGAGCCAGTGGCGTATTATTTAAATTTCCATAAACCCGTCTTCTAACGCAAAATCGACATATTCGGAAACATATTCATTACAATAGATTATTTTTTTATTATTACTGTCCTAAATATTTACTTTGATGAATCCATTCACTACCCACTAAACAAAACAAGTGCATGAGAGCGATCCAGATGTATCAAAGCCATCGTGCAACTGTTTAAAACCATAAAAAAAATAGTTCGGCGTCTAAAGGGACTCATTGACTATTCATCAAAACATAAAAAAGTGGAGCTCGGCCATTACAAAAGGAGGGTAATTTTTTGTTAGTACACCAAAGTTGTCACAGATCGGTAAGCACTGACAATTCCGCACTTGATCGAAATTTCGGCATCCCTAGTTTTTGAAGAGGGTCGTATATGTGTATGTTACAGTTATTAACCCTTTGACACGTTTTAAGGAACATGTGTGTTGAGATGATTATTATGAAGGGCTGGGTTTATAATACTCTCTAATTAAAGACAATTTATTAAATATCATTAAATACAGCTGAAAAAAAAACAAGTCACATTGACAATTTTAAGCAATACAAGATCTTTTTTAAAATATTTTTGGTTGCAGTTTAGGTTGATCGTTAAAAGACGAAACGTTGTTTTAAACAAATGTTAAGCGATATTTGGCCTTTAATAAAAAAAATTTATAAAGATTTTTATGTCATACTCGTTCATTATTGTGTTGTTATTGCTTAGTTACCAAGTAAATAATATATTATATACCAAGGGACTAAAGTGCATCTTTTAATCCCTCGGGATTAAAAGACACTTGAGTCCTGTGGTTTATACACCGCAGTGCCGATGGCCCCTTAAAATTCAAATAATTTACCTGTTAGTTTTGTAAATATTTAAACGTAACAATTAATTCTATGATTTGTAAGTTTTCTACTTCTGATTAGTCCCAAGAGAGTAAAAGTGGCGCTTTAGTCCCGCAAATGCGGGATTAAAGTACTAGTTTCACTCCCCGCGATGTAAAAAGGTTTATTTTATGCCCGTGCATGCATAAAGTGAACTTTATGGCCCGCAAAGTGAACTTTATGGCCCGCAATGTAAACTTTATGGCCCGCAATGTAAACTGTATGGCTCGCCCGGGTATAAAGACAAAAAATATTTTTTTTTATATTGATATTATGGACGCGTTAACGAACTTGTTTGACATAAAAGTTTGTATGCACCGCGAGTATAAACAGATCATTATGCTCTCGGGCGACTTACAAACCTTCGGGTCAGATTCCCTCGAGTTTGTAAGACCGTGGCCCTCAGGGCATAAATATCGATTTATACCCTTGGTACATAAATAATTATTAAAAATTAAAGTGCTAATTAAATAAAATGAAAATGGTCAATTTCGGGTTTTCCTAAGAATCTTAAGAAAACTTTTAATTAAAGATTTCGAAATTTAGAAAATTTTGAACTTTTGAGCTTTATTTTGAACTTTTCAAGATTTTGAACTTTTGAATATTTTGATCTTTGATAGATTTTGAACGTTTTTTATTAAAGATTTCGAAATTAAGAAAATTTTGAACTTTTGAAATTATAACGATTTTGAACTCAATTTTGAGCTTTATTTTGAATTTTTCAAGATTCTGAACTTTTGAAAATTTTGAACTTTTAACGATTTTGAACTTTTGAAGATTTTGAACTTTTGAAAATTTTAAACTTTTCAAGATTTTGAACTTTTGAATATTTTGATCTTTTAAAAGATTTTGAACTTTTAATTAAAGATTTGGAAATTTAAAAAATTTTGAACTTTTAAAGATTTTGAACTTGATTTTGAACTTTACTTTGAACTTTTCAAGATTTCGAAGATTTTAAAAAGCCAATGGCGGGCACGGGGAAGGGCCGGCTATTATTATTTGCCATGGCACTCCAAGCGACTCACTGATGATTGATAACACCATTTAGATATAGATGTAAGAACACTCGGAAAACCTCACAAGCATGAGATTATAGAAGTAAATTGTTATTCTCTTATAGCACACCGGCGAAACAATTCTAAACCGTCCTTTATACTAAAATTAAAAAAATGCAGTCATTTATCCTTTTATTATTATTATTAAAATGAAATTAAACAATAAATAAATATCTTCATCTATAAAATTTAAATGTCAAAAACGTGTGAAAGTGTGAACATGTTATAAACTATTAATAAATTATAGTTGTATTTTTTTATATAATTATTATTTGGCTCAACAAACAGGAAATTATCATTTAAAATATTTTTAATGTCATATATCATTTTATAACCGTTATTTTTTTTATAATAAATACTTATATATGTTTTAAAAAATATTTTTTCCTCACATAAATTGACTTGTTTATAAAGATAAATAAAAGTCCTTTGAATATATAACATTAACATAATCTATAGTCCTTTTTTTGATATTTTTACCGTTAAATGAACCGTAAATAGGGTAAATTTACTTGTCATTGTCGATATATTCCCTACAGAATAAAAATAGGCATTCAAAATAAATCTGTATATCAGAGGGTTCGTATTAATAGGCTTATAAAAGATTAAAAAAAAATAAACTAGATAATATAATTAATACATACATTTTATTTTTCAGATCTTAATTATTGTGGTACTCACGAACCGTGTCTAAATGGCGGCACATGCGAAAACACCGCTCCTGATAATTATCTGTGCACCTGTCCCGAAGGATTTTCCGGTGCTAATTGCGAAATCGTCGACAACCCCTGTGCCCCAGCTCCTTGTCTTCACGGCGGCACCTGCATAGAGGCTGGAGGCTCCTTCAGTTGCGAATGCGGAAACGGATGGACTGGACCTACTTGCAATATCGGTAAGCTAAAAAAAGTATTTTTCGTTTTTATATCCATGTTTTTTTTTCTCCATTTACCGTAATTCTTAAATAAGGATAACCGGTAACAAATTTAATACAAATAGATTTATGCAAATGGAGAAACAGTTTATCTTACATTTCGCAAAAAAATATATTTTTTATAAAAAGCTCTGTAGATCCATAATTAAGTACAAAATTTTTGTAACAAGCAACATAAACACAATGTTCATATGTGTTGGGAAAAAAAATATAAAAATAAAAAACGAAAAGCTTTGGAAAAAATTGAGAGAGAAGAAATTAGAAAATATTGTGAAAAAAATGAAAAAAAACATTGCAAAATATGGAAAAAATGGAGAAATCAAAAATCCGAAAAAAGCCACTAAAAATCGCAATAAAAATGCAAGAAAACAAAAAATATCACAACAAATCGGAAAAAAAATAAAAAGACTTGGGAAAAAATTGAGAGAGAAAAAATTAGAAAATATTGGGAAAAAAAGAAAAAGAAAATTGTAAAATATGGAAAAAATGCAGAAATCAAAAAACCGAAAAAGAAACGCTAAAAATCTCAATAAAAACGCAAGAAATCGAAAAATATCACAAAAATGGGGAAAAAAAACAAAAAACTTTGGAAAAATTGAGAAAAAAAAATGAAATATTGAATTGTAAAATATGGAAAAAAAGAAGAAATGAAAAACCTAAAAAAAACACTAAAAATCGCAAATAAAACGCGAGAAATCGAAAAATATCACAAAAAAACGCAAAAAAATCGGAAAAAAACCGCAACAAAATCACAAAAAAAGAACAAAATCGCAAATTATCACAAGAAGAAACAAATGAAATAAAAAAATGAGAAAAAATTAGAACACAAAAAAAAGAAATAGAAAAACAGAACAATGAGGAAAGATTAGAAAAAATTGAAAAAATAAAAAAAAAACAAAAAATCATAAAATGAAAAAAAAACTAAAAGAATCGAAAAAATATGAAATAAATCAGAAAAATGGGAAAAAATAAAAAAAACAATAAATTTCGGAAAAAATAAAGAAAGAAGAAAAAAATAACAAAAAATCGCAAATTATCATAATGATTCAAAAGAATAAGAAAAAATGTGAAAAAATTAAAAAACGAGTAAAATAGAAAAAAAAACTGAAAATGAGAAAAAATGAGGAAAAATTAGAAAACATTTAAAAAAAATCAGAAGAATAAAAGCAGAAAATAATCAGAAAAAACGAGAAAAATCGAAAAACATCGCAAATCCAAAGAACAACCAAAAAACCGGAAACAACTGAAACCATAAAATATGAAGAAAAAAAAACGAAAAAATTGAAATAAATTGAAAAAAATCGCAAAGACAACACAAAAATGTCGCAAATAATTGCAAAAAATCAGAAGAATAAGAAAAAATTTAAAAAAATGAAAAACATCGAAAAAATTGACATAAATTGCAATTAAATCGCAAAGAAATCCCAAAAAAGTCGCAAATAATTGCAAAAAATCGGAAGAATAAGAGAAAAAATTAAAAAACGAAAGAAAAAAAATAGAAAAAGAAAAACAGAACAATGGTAAAAAATTACAAAAAATCTAAAAATCACAAAAAACAGAAAAAAACAAAAAATTAGAAAAAATCGAAAAACCACAAACAGAAAAAAGCAAAACAATCGCCCCCAAATATTGAAAAAATAAAGAAATCAAAAAACCGAAAAAAATCAGAAAAATTAGACAAAATCAAAAAACAAAAAAAAAACAGAAAAAAAATCAGAAAAATGAGGAAAGGCGAGAAAAATCGAAAAACATCGCAAAAACCAAAGAACACCCAAAAACCGGAAGCAATGTGTAATCATAAAAAAAATAAAAAAATCGAAAACATTGAAATAAATTGCAAAAAATCGCAAAGTAATCGCAAAAAAAAACAAAATAATGATAAAAAATCAGAAAAAAATTAAAAAATCACAAATAACAGAAAGAGCAGAAACAAAAAAGTAGAAAAAGTCGAAAAAAACACAAACAGAAAAAAAACAAAAAATCAGAAAATCAGAAAAAACTAGAAAAAATAAAAAAACTTCTCTATAAAAAAATTACAAATACTGTAGAAAAAGACAGAAAGTACGAGAAAAAGAGGGTACGAAAATACAGAGTGTTCCATTTCAAAAAATAGTACAGATCTTTTTATTTTATACATCAAAATAATTTAAAATTGTACCTGCAGTAAACATTTTTTACACAATCTTGCCGTTTTCCATATAAAGACCAACGCGACGCGTTTATGGTGCTCCACCCTGTATATTTCATTATAGGGTTTTAAATAGAGATTACCAAAATATAATTATTTTGGGATTGACCCGAAAAAATATACCGTTACAGTTATCAGCCTTTTTGGATAGTTCACTAAGAAAAGTTGTATAAGAAATCTTTTCTATTCAAATTATTAAATTCTTTGATGATAGTAATATTCCTTTTTTCCCACTACCTGTTGTTTTTAGGAAAAATCCTGTTGCTTTATAATAAGCAACTATAACTTTCCAGATATAAATCTAGTAGAAAAAAAATCGGCTGTGTCATCCCAGAACATTCGGGTGTGGCTAATGAGATTATTTTAATTACAAAATACAAAATTTCTGAATGTAAAAGTAAAATGCTGTAAAAATGAAATAAATTTCTGGAAAAAAATGGGTAAACTTTGCAAAAATACACAAAAATTAACTGAAATGAAAAACGTCAAAAATTACTTAAAATGGCACCTTTTTATTATAAATACCAACAAGATAATGAATTATTTCAAAAAAATTGCTAAATTTCAGCATAAATGAAAACTATAATAAAAAAAGGCAAAAAATGCAAAATAAACTGGACAAAAAAAAGAAAAAGGGGACAAAATTAAAAAGTCCAAAAAAATGTCAAATAAGACAAATTAAAGAGAAAGAATGGAAAATACGCCAAAAAAGTAAAAAAAAAGTACAAGCAGCAAAAAAACCAAGACAAATTTTAAAAAACCTAAAAAAGTGGCAAAAGGGAATAAAGAAAGCAACAAAAAACGTAAAAAAGCAACAAAAAAAGCTGCTGCTATATAGAAGCAAATAGAGACAAAAAAGGTCAAAAACGCTCAAAAACTAAAAGTAAAAAAATAAAAAAAGGTAAAATAGAGGAAAGATAAAGACAAAAATGGCAAAAAAGCGTAAAAACGATAAAAAGGAAAATACGCCAATAAAGAAAAAAACATACAAAAAAGTAATAAAAAAAAGCAGAATAGAGGAAAAATAAAGGCAAAAAAACAAAAAAAAAGGCAAAAAAAAGTCCAAAAAATATTCCAAATAAAGCCAAAAAACCAAAATACGCCAAAAAAGAAGCAAAATAGTATGAAAATAAAGGCAAAAAGGCAAAAAGAGACAAGAAAGGCAAAAAAGCCACAAGAGGGGTAAAAAAACAAAAAAAAAATATAAAAAGCAACAAAAAGGCAAAAAGTTAATCAAAATTTTTTTTAATAAGGGCAGAAAGTTCGGAAGAAGGAAAAAAGGTGATAACAAAATCAAAATACCCGAAAAAGTCAAAATTGGTGTACATTGGCGAAAGGCAAAAAAGGGATAAAAAAGCAAAAAAAAGTTAAAAAAAGCAAAAAAAAGACAAAAAGGTCAAAGAAGTAAAAAAAAATTTTTTTAAATAGGACCAAAAGGCGCAAAAAGGCCAAAAAAAAAGGAAAAAAGCTAAAAAAAAACAAAAAAAGACAAAATAAAGCCAAAATAAAGAGAGGCAAAAAGCAAAAATGGTAAAAAAGTCAAAAAAAGGTAAAAAAATTTAAAAATGGGACAAAAAAAAATAAAAAAGAGGAAAAAAGGGTCAAAACAAAAACAAAACAATTGTTTGTTTCACCCCAAAACTTTCCCGGCGAGTATAAAGATATTTCAAGATATTTTTTTCAGATATTTAATGTTAAAGTTGCAAATTTTGACATTTTTTTATTTTTGACAGGTGACAGTTGGAGAAATAATTTTGAATGTTCTGAATAAAGTTTTTCAAGGGCTTTCAAATGACATATTGCAATTCAAATTCCGTGTCATATCGCATCTGTCATTTTTTTTCCGTTTGACAGATGCCGTACAAAAACTAATGGTTCTTCCAAATTTCAGCTCAATCGGATTAAACGTGTGGCCTATATCGTGGAAAAATACACACAGACAGACAGATAGACAGACTTATATCTGGAAATGGTCCTAATCATCTCAGGTGACCTTAAAATGGATATTTCTATCTTGACCTCGAAAATTTTTTTTTGCTCTTTCACAATACTTTCCCTACTCGGAGGTGGGTCGGGAAAGTAAAGAATATAATAAAATCTAATTTTCAATCTAAATAACTATTCTTTCACTATCACATTTTTTGAATTATAAATTATTGAGAGTTTAAACCATCACTGGGTGTTGAGTTGTAGGCAAAAATATGGTCATCATGAAATGCCCATATCAAGGATGAGATTTATTCGCGTGACATTGCTTGATATATTCATGATGCGTCGAATAAAGTGCCAGCAGGGCAATGAATCCACCACAAATTGAATTGAAACATTTCTTAACGTCTTCATTTGTTCCGACCATCTACATCTGCTCTTTTTACACATTTGCATATAATATATTCTTCTTTTTCTATATGTTCAATAATTAAAAATGTATTAATTTTAAATATACAGGGTGTTATTGAAATACACGTACATATTAAAATGGGGAATAGTATGTAATGACCAAAAACGATTGGCACCAATTTTAACTTCAAATTCTAAAATTTAAATATTGGGGAAGAGTCCCCTTTTCCGACCTACTAGTTTCCATATTTAAAGAAGTAAAATAAATCGAAATTGAACTTACCCATAGAAATTGCCGTAGCAAAACCAATTAATTCAAAATAAAGTTTATTACAGTAATTGTTCAAAATGCCGTCCATTATTATTTACACACACTTGCAATCGTCTTTCCAAAGAACTTTGAACATTAGAAATTAGTCTTGGATTTTGTCGTAGTTCCTCGGCTACCGCATTAACTTTATTGGTTAATTGTTCAACACTATTAATAGGTTCATTATAAACCAGTTGTTTCATGTGACCCCACAAAAAGAAATCGCATGGATTTAAGTCCGGAGATCTCGGAGGCCACTTAGTAGGTCCATTTCTGCCTATCCACTTTTGAGGAAATCTAATGTTCAAAAACTGCCGTACGTTTAAATCAAAGTGAGGAGCGCCATCTAGTAGGTACCACATCTGTTGCCTTAATTGTAACGGTATCTCTTCTAGGAGTACTGGCAAAATATCTTCTAAAAAGTGGAGATATCCTGGCCCATTTAATCTGTTCGGGAGAACATAAGGCCCGATTAAATACTGATCTATTATGCCAGCCCAAACATTTATTGAAAATTTTCTTTGATGCCCAGTTTCCCTAATGGCGTGAGGATTTTCATCACTCCAAATATGCGTATTGTGCATATTGAACACGCCATCATGAGTGAATGAAGCCTCGTCAGTATACAATAATATTTTTAGAAAATCAGGAATATCAACACATTTTTGAATCATCCATTCACAAAACTCCACTCTCTTTTCTTCATCACCTGGATATAAGGCCTGGACTTTTTGGATGTGATAAGGATGTAAACCTTGTTCTTTAAGTGTCCGCCACACAACAAATGAAATGAGGACACTCCAATTTCAAGACCTAGTCTTCTACAACTTAATTGAGGCCGGTTTTCAACAGCTTCCAATATTTCTTCTTCGGCCGCCAATGTTCTTTGTGTTCTTGTTCTCCCTCGATCTGCATTGACACTCTCAAATTTTCCATGGTCTCTTAGATGCTGAACAGTTGAAATAAACGTACGACAGTCCGGAATTCTCCGATTTGGAAACCGTTCGCGATACAGGATTTGTGCTTGCCGAGAATTTTCTCCAGCTGCCCCATAAACCAGCACTATATCGGTTAGTTCAATATTCGTAAATAGTGGCATCGTAAAAAAATATTTAAAAGTAATCGTAACAACACTTTTTACCAACTTGGAAATGACGCGCTCGTGTTAGCCAGATTCGTAAATCAACTAAAATTTTAATTATCTATAGTTTCAAAAATGTATAGTTTAAAAACAATCATTTATCAAATATTCTAGTTTTTTGATAACGAGGGTAGTAAAAACCAGTCTTCGGAAATAGAAATTAATTCGAAAATCTTGGCAACATGGTTATTTCTTACAAGACTAGTTTTCTTATCATCTGACAAAAACTTGCATATTAATTACTGTTGATGTTTAAAATAGGTAAATAAACCTAATTTATATAGGTCATCCTCAACATATCAGTGAAGTACGTTTGTTTTAGAATTAATTTTCAAAAATTAATAACTCCCTTAATAAGGGGTATTTTTAAAAAATAATATTTTTCTACATTCAGTGGGGATCTGCGCAATACCCAGTTTTAATATGTACGTGTATTTCAATAACACCCTGTATAAACAAAGATTAAAAAAAAACAATTGCTTCTAATCACCTTGCCTATTTACTAATAAGTCATGTTATGTTTACAATTTATATAAACAAGATTTTCTAAATGCCACTCCTTTCTTGAGTGGATAGACCGATTTAATACGTGCATTGTGGTGAGAGATGAGACGCAACCACTAATTATTTAAGTGTACATTCTAATTTTCTTATCAAATTTATAGTAACGTACTTGTGTGAAGAAGGATCTTTACCGGTGAAAATAATCTATTAAATAATCCAATTAGTTTAATCTGGAGTAGTTATTTCCTGAAAGAAAAAAATAATCAATTTGTATGATTGATTGAAGTTAATTTATTATTGTTATTATTATAAATAAGTGTTGTGTTCTAAAAATTATCATTGTAAGGTTTTTTAATCAACAATTTTGATTATCTAAAGGAGATTTTATGAAATTTTAGTAGAAATAAAATTTGATTATATAGTAGTTTTTGACAGTTACATTTTTTTCTTGACAGTAGCAATTTTTTGGTACTTATAATTTTTTACTTGTTGTTTTTTTTACAATTTAACCATTAACAATTATTTATGAACGTGAAATTTTTGTTGACAGTTTCATTTTTGATTTTTTCAGGTTTTAATTTTTTTATGATCCCTGTTTTTTTTACACTTTCTTTGCCGTTTTCAATTTTTTTGAGCGTTTAATTTTATATTTTTGAATTTTTCGATGTTTTTGCTTTTTTTAGAGACTTTTTATTCGTTTTTTCAATTTTAGCATTTTTTTATAATTTTTTTTGATTTTCTCGATTTTTTCGGATTTTACAATTTTTTAATTTTTCATTTTTTCGTTCAATATTTTCTGATATTTTCAACTTTTTCCATTGTTTTCTCTTTTTTTTCAAGTTTTTCCGATTTTTTTGAGCTTTCTTTCTCATTTTCTAAATTTTTTTCTGTTTTGATCTGATTTTTGTCTTTTTTTGTTTTTTTTTTCTCCTCATTTTTTCTCAGTTTCATTTTTGATAATTTTTTCGGGTTTTAATTTTTTTTTGATCCCTGTTTTTTTTACACTTTCTTTCAATACTTATCAATTTTATTGAGCGTTTAATTTTATATTTTTGAATTTTTCGATGTTTTTGCTTTTTTTAGAGACTTTTTATTCGTTTTTTCAATTTTAGCATTTTTTTATAATTTTTTTTGATTTTCTCGATTTTTTCGGATTTTATAATTTTTTAATTTTTCATTTTTTCGTTCCAATATTTTCTGATATTTTCAACTTTTTCCATTGTTTTCTCTTTTTTTTTTCAAGTTTTTCCGATTTTTTTTGAGCTTTCTTTCTCATTTTCTAAATTTTTTTCTGTTTTGTTCTGATTTTTGTCTTTTTTTGTTTTTTTTTTCTTCTCATTTTTTCTCAGTTTCATTTTTGATAATTTTTTCAGGTTTTAATTTTTTTATGATCCCTGTTTTTTTTACACTTTCTTTCAATCCTTTTCAATTTTTTTGAGCGCTTAATTTTTTATTTTTGAATTTTTCAATTTTTTTGAGACTTTATTCGTTTTTTCAATTTAAGCATTTTTTTATAATTTTTTTGATTTTCTCGATTTTTTCGGATTTTACAATTTTATTTTTCATTTTTTCGTTCCAATATTTTCTGATATTTTCAACTTTTTCCATTGTTTTCTCTTTTTTTTCAAGTTTTTCTGATTTTTTCTAGTTTTTTTTTTCTCATTTTTCAAAATTTTTTCTGTTTTCTGATTTTTGTTTTTTTTTTTGTTTTTTTCTAAATTTCTTCTCATTTTTTTCTCAATTTCATTTTTGATAATTTTTTCAGGTTTTAATTTTTTTATGATCCCTGTTTTTTTATACGTTGTTTGAACCCTTTTCAATTTTTTTGAGCGTTTAATTTTATATTTTTAAATTTTTCGATTTTTTCGTTTTTTTAGAGACCTTCCATGCATTTTTTTGATTTTCTCAATTTTTTCGGATTTTACAATTTTATTTTTCATTTTTTCGTTAAAATATTTTCTGGTATTTTCAACTTTATGTTTTCTCTTTTTTTTTCAAGTTTTTCTGATTTTTTTACGAGTTTTTTTCTCATTTTTCAAAATTTTTTCTGTTTTGTTCTCATTTTTGTCTTCTTTTCAATTATTTTGAGCGTTTACTTTTTCGATTTTTACATTTTTGTAGAGACTTTTTATTCGTTTTTTCAATTTTGGCATTTTTTTGCGGTTTTTTACAATTTTTTTGATTTTCTCCATTTTTTCGGATTTTACAATTTTATTTTTCATTTTTTCGTTCCAATTTTTTCTGGTATTTTCAACTTTTTCCAATGTTTTCTCTTTTTTCAAGTTTTTCGGTTTTTTTTCTTATTTTTCAAAATTTTGTCTGTTTTGTTTTTGTCCTTTTTTATTTTTTTTTTAATTTTTTCTCATTTTTTTCTCAGTTTCATTTTTGATAATTTTTTCAGGTTTTAATTTTTTTATGATCCCTGTTTTTTTACACTTTCTTTCAATCCTTTTCAATTTTTTTGAGCGCTTAATTTTATATTTTTGAATTTTTCAATTTTTTTGAGACTTTATTCGTTTTTTCAATTTAAGCATTTTTTTATAATTTTTTTGATTTTCTCGATTTTTTCGGATTTTACAATTTTATTTTTCATTTTTTCGTTCCAATATTTTCTGATATTTTCAACTTTTTCCATTGTTTTCTCTTTTTTTTCAAGTTTTTCTGATTTTTTCTAGTTTTTTTTTTCTCATTTTTCAAAATTTTTTCTGTTTTGTTTTGATTTTTGTTTTTTTTTTGTTTTTTTCTAAATTTCTTCTCATTTTTTTCTCAATTTCATTTTTGATAATTTTTTCAGGTTTTAATTTTTTTATGATCCCTGTTTTTTTATACGTTGTTTGAACCCTTTTCAATTTTTTTGAGCGTTTAATTTTATATTTTTAAATTTTTCGATTTTTTCGTTTTTTTAGAGACCTTCCATGCATTTTTTTGATTTTCTCAATTTTTTCGGATTTTACAATTTTATTTTTCATTTTTTCGTTAAAATATTTTCTGGTATTTTCAACTTTATGTTTTCTCTTTTTTTTTCAAGTTTTTCTGATTTTTTTACGAGTTTTTTTCTCATTTTTCAAAATTTTTTCTGTTTTGTTCTCATTTTTGTCTTCTTTTCAATTATTTTGAGCGTTTACTTTTTCGATTTTTACATTTTTTTAGAGACTTTTTATTCGTTTTTTCAATTTTGGCATTTTTTGCGGTTTTTTACAATTTTTTTGATTTTCTCCATTTTTCTCTTTTTTTTTCAAGTTTTTCTGATTTTTTTTCTCATTTTTCAAAATTTTTTCTGTTTTGTTCTCATTTTTGTCTTCTTTTCAATTATTTTGAGCGTTTACTTTTTCGATTTTTACATTTTTTTAGAGACTTTTTATTCGTTTTTTCAATTTTGGCATTTTTTTGCGGTTTTTTACAATTTTTTTGATTTTCTCCATTTTTTCGGATTTTACAATTTTATTTTTCATTTTTTCGTTCCAATTTTTTCTGGTATTTTCAACTTTTTCCAATGTTTTCTCTTTTTTCAAGTTTTTCGGTTTTTTTCTTATTTTTCAAAATTTTGTCTGTTTTGTTTTTGTCTTTTTTTATTTTTTTTCAATTTTTTCTCATTTTTTTCTCAGTTTCATTTTTGATAATTTTTTCAGGTTTTAATTTTTTTATGATCCCTGTTTTTTTACACTTTCTTTG
This sequence comes from Neocrepidodera transversa, assembly GCA_963243735.1. Taxonomy (NCBI): domain Eukaryota; kingdom Metazoa; phylum Arthropoda; class Insecta; order Coleoptera; family Chrysomelidae; genus Neocrepidodera; species Neocrepidodera transversa. Next base: position 9,383,954 of record OY725349.1, on the reverse strand, counting down.
AGCCCTTTTCAATTTTTTTGAGCGTTTAATTTTATATTTTTGAATTTCACTATTTTTGCGTTTTTTAAGAGACTTTTTATTCGATTTTTCAATTTAAGCATTTTTTTATAATTTTTTTGATTTTCTCGTTTTTTTCGGATTTTAGAATTTTATTTTTCATTTTTTCGTTTCAATATATAGTTTAGTATGGTTTCCATAGCCATAATTTTATTCATAGTAAAAGTAAGAATTTACTCACAACAAATTGTACATAGAGTACTTACTCAAGTGAAGCATTTTTGCTTCTGGTTTTTATTCATGTCTTGTCCAAATTATTAACTATATACTAAATGATCTTTTTTATTCAAATCATCCATTGCCACTCTTTTATGTGAACAGTGAAATTTAATAACTTGTAATATCTCTTTTTTTTTGCCAGTTTTTTTGAGTTTTTTTTTCTAATTTTTTGGTTTTAATAAAATTTAAATTCGAAGGACCACCCTTAATTTTATTTTTTTCAAATATGAACCTGAACTTTAAATAATTTTACTTTCCCTGTCGCATTAAAGGGAAAGTATAGTGAAAGTGCCAAAAAATCGAGATATTGATGGAAATAACGATTTTGAGGACTCCTCAAGAAGATTGAAATTGATTCACGATACCAGAGGGCGCGCAAAAAATATGCATGTAGATTTTCCGTAGTTTTTACAAATTTCGAGGACAAATAATGCATTTTAGTGCAAAATTTTCTAGTGCAAAGTTGTAGAGCACCAAATTTCCTTTAACTTTTAAATTTAACTTTTTTTCGGATTCCCCATAGTTTCGCCGATAGAGGGCGAAAAATATACACATTTAGTTTTTTTGCCTTTTTTTAATTATAAAATTTTATTGTAATCACGTTTCGTTAAAAAAAAAACATTTCCAGGGTTTCTTTTTAATACGAAAAAAAAATGATGTATACAAAAAAAATACAGCTGTAATAAATCATCCAAGTATATATTTTCTATCGATATAAATAAAAATTTGAAAAAGCTGTACCGCTGTTGCCAGATTTACTAAAAAATAAAAAATTAAATACATATTTTATAATATTTAAATTTTACTCAGTGGAAGAAATTTAGACAGAATTACCCCGTCTTCGTTTTCAATTGTTTTCCATATGACATAATAATAACTAACTCATATCTCCCCTACAAAAACAAGAAACAAAATTTCTTTGAACACAAACTAAATTTTTAAACGAAACAAAATGGAAAATTGCATAGACGAGATTATCCATCGTATCAAAAATTATTGATAGATAGATAACAAACTAGCAGTAAAATCGCTGTGCTATGGTAGAGGCAAACCAAAAGGCAAGAGGCAAATAAGGTAAATCGTTATTCGTGTTGAATAGGTGGCAGCACCGCTGGAATGCGGGGTCAAAGGTGGAGATCTCTTCGTTCTGGCGTAATTAAGTCTCCCCGCGATCGCAGCGCTCCCTACAACTAATAGATATAATAACGGGGCGGGGAGCTAGGTAATTGCCAGGTACGGTTCTGATTTATACGTATACTACGGCTGAGGAGGCCATGAGACCGACTTCCATCCTAACAACTACCTACCAGATTATTTTTTTCTTTCTTACTATAGTCAAACTCGACTTTAAATTAAATCAAATAATTATATTCTCTAGTATCATTAAAACATTTTTATTGATTTTTACTTTCCCGGACCCATCAAAGGGAAAGTAAGGTGAACGAGCAAAAAAAAATCAAGATATCGATGGAAATATCCATTTTGAGGTCCCCCAAGAAGATTGAGACCATTTCCAGCGTATGGTCTGTCTGTGTGTCTGTGTGTAATCTTCCACGATAACTGCCGAACCGTTTGACCAATCAAGCTGAAATTTGGTTGCGACCATTAGTTTTTGGTTTAAATTGGTACAGTGGAGGGTCCTCAAGACCGACATTGGTTAAATATACATGTAATAATATTTTGGCTTTATTTAAATTTTAAGGACAAACAATATATTTTAGTGCAAAATGTTGTAGTACAAAGTTTTAGAGAATAAAATTACCTACAATTTTTGTCTTAAGCCTTTTCCAAAATTTCCAATAGTTGCGCCACTAGAGGGCGCGTAATAAATGTGCATGTATGTTTTCTATAGTTTTTCTTGATTTTGAGGACAAACAATACATTTAAGTGCAAAATGTTGTAGTACAGAGTTTCAGATAATAAAATTCTCTATAACTTTTGTCTTAAAGTTTTTCTAAAATCTCCAATAGTTTCGCCACTAGAGGGCGCGTAAAAAATGTGCATGTATGTTTTCTCTAGTTACTTTCCGAACAACAGAGTTGTATAGAAGGAAAGTATTGTGATCATGATATTTTGACCATACCCAGATTTTAACGAATCTTTACGTTTTGAGGTCACCTGAATCCATTTATACCATTTTTAGCATGATGTCTGTCTGTGTGTATGTGTGTCTGTGTGTGTGTGAACACGATAGCGTCTAAACGGCTGAACCGATTTAGATGAAATTTTATATACATATTTAGGGTAGCAAGGAGACGACCTGTATAGATTTTGGAGTTAATCTGACAACCGGAAGTGACAGTTGCTATAAGTGATGACGTCATTACTAAACAAGATGGCAATAAAGTTTTACACATATATTTTCTATACGTTATAGTTTAATTTCGAATGATTAAAATTTTTAAAAACTTTTGTCATTGTAGCCAGATTTATCAAAAAGTATTTTTTTTCATATTTTTCTTAAATAACCAAAATAATGCATTTTTATGAAAAATTACAGGATATGAAAGTTGTAGAACATAAAATTTTCTGCACATTTTGTCATTACCGGTTTTTTGAATTCCTCATAGTTTCGCCGCTAGAGGGCGTGAAAAAAATTTATATAGACATTTTTGTGACTTTTTTAAATTTTAAGACGAAATTATGGATTTTTATGAAAAATTACATGGTATCAAAATTGTAGAAAATAAAATTTTCTATAAATTTTGTCTTGACTATTTTTTCAAGTTGCGCATAGTTTCGCCGCTAGTTTTTTTTTTTAATTTTTATCTTTATTAAATTATTATTTTTCAGTTAAATTTTTATATTAAAAATTTAAAAAAAATGTCTTTAAATTTGTAATAATTAATTTTATAATTATAATTTTTTTCAAAATTTTATTACAAAAATTTTGGAATTTTTAAAAAATTGGCTAAGAAATTTAAGATTATATTACGATTTTAAACTAAATTGAATAACTTCAAAAATATTAAAGATATTGAAATGTGATTTTCACCATTCGAAAGATAATATAAAACTCTAAATTTTAAATGTATTTTAGTTTCTTAAAATTTAGAATTGTAATTATTATAGCCAAATATAAGAATTTTTTTAATTTTTTTTGTAATTTCGTTTTATGAATAAGTATAAAATAAATGAAAAAAGTAAATAGCATATCCGAAAAGGATCCAAAAGTACTATATGTGTAAATTATTTTATAATTTTAACATAGTATTTGTAAAAGTTATAGCAAAAAATGAAAAAAGATAAAACAATTCAATGAATTTTGAAAAATTAGATTTTTTTTTAGTTTTTTAAACTAATTTTATTAATGCATTTTGATCCAAAAACCTAAAAAAAAAGGTCTGTTTCCCATTTTGATTAAAATTGAATGAGATATTAATTATTTATTGATTTTAAAATTATTCAAAAAATCAAAAATAGGTTTTATTTGTTTTAAGGTTAAAATTAATATTAAAAATTTAAAAAAAATTACCCTTAAATTTGTAGTAAAAAACTCTATAATTGTGATTTTTTTCAAAATTTTATTCAAAAAATTGTAGAATTCCTAATTTTTTTTTTGAAATTTAATATAAGTTTAAAAGAAATTGAATAATAATAATAAAAATATTAAAGATATTAAAATGGGATTTATACCATTCCATAGGTAATATAATTAATGTATTTTAATGCAGAAAAACTAAAATAATCGATCAAATAATGACTTTACTAGGAGTGTTCGGAAAGTTGGGTGGGATTACCCCCTCATTTTTTTTCTTGATTTTGAGGACAAAAAATGTATTTAGTGCAAAATTTTCTTGTGCAAAGTTGTATTCTATAACTCTCTATAACTTTTGTTTCAAACTTTTCCAGAATTTACAATGGTTTCGCCACTAGAGGGCGCGTAAAAAATGTGCATGTAGGTTTTCTCTAGTTTTTCTTGATTTTAAGGACAAACAATGTATTTAGTGCAAAATTTTGTAGTACAAAGTTTTAGAGCATAAAATTCTCTATAACTTTTGTCTTAAACTTTTTCTAAAATCTCCAATAGTTTCGCCACTAGATGGCGCGTAAAAAATGTGCATGTAGGTTTTCTCTAGTTTTTCTTGATTTTGAGGACAAAAAATGTATTTAGTGCAAAATTTTCTTGTGCAAAGTTGTAAAGCATCAAATTTTCTTTAACTTTTATATTTAATGGCGAGAAAAATACACATTTAAAATTCCCTACAACTATTGTATGAAAATTTTTCCCGAATTCCCAATAGTTTTCACACATGATTTTAGGAGATCCTAATTGTAGCAGTATGATATATAACGTGCGCATGCGCAGTTTATGTCATTACCAACATTGAAATATTAATTCACCATCAGCTCGCTATTTTTAATATGTTCCATAAATCAATGTAATGCTTAGTATTTTGTAATTAAAATAATAATAATAAATAACATATTCTCTACGTTCGAGCCGGGAAAGTCCTGGGGTTTTTTTAAATATACACTTATAGATCACCCTGTATATTAAAAAATTATATAGTAAAATGATTTGACTTTCTCTTCAATTCATAATTTCCTTCCGATTTGATTGACGAATTGAAAATAAAATTGTTGTAACAGGTTGAAACATAACCACTTTACTTGATCGAAACGACGATCAATAAAAGATATTAAATTAGAACAAATACCATAAACGACAGTTGTTATACAATCTCGCAACGTTATTTCATCATAAATCTCTTTCGAATCGTTCCCCATTAAACCAATTCTCACAAAACTGGCAAAGTCCGGTTTTTGTGATTGAAAACTTTCGTAGAACCTTTCGATTAGATGAAATAAGACGTTCGTTATCATTATTAATTAACTGTCCGTTATAAATGACAATTAAAACAGAGTAAGTGATATATCATCATTTTTATGGCAGTGGCATTTTTATATCGGCTTTATTCGATGGGAGGAATTGTTGAGAGCTATGGAAATAAAAAAAAAAGCAATAAGAATTGTTAATAGTAAATTTCAACGGCTTCAAGGATAAATTTATCATGACATAAAAATTGTGGCTTAATGATTCGTTGATCGTGGTTTAAGAACAGCATGCTCGAGTATTAAATGAAAACTAATTTTTTTCATTATTTCAGTTGCCAGCGTGGTTCTTATTTTTAATCAATTTTAATATATACACAGTTAATTTTTTAATAAGATACTTCGTATAAATAATAAATAAAAATAAAAATTGTTTGAATTGGTTCTTTTCTACTAAAAGTTTTTTATATTATATATAATCATGCGCGGTAGCAATAGTAAAAGGGCACTAGATTTTAACAGGAAAATCGCAATTCGGTTTTAAATAAGACATAGAAATAATAAAACATGCGTAGTAGCTTTGCCAAAAGGATATTAGCACCTTTTTCCATTAATATTTTGCAACTATAAAGAATATCAAGTTCACCATTATTATGTTAGTATTTTAGAACAAAGAATGTATTATTATATATTTGCTTCAAGGTTATCTTACGTAATTAATTCTTATTTTGTTTGCTTTGAATACAATGAAATCATTATTCTATAAATTATGTATGGTCAGCGATCATTATTCTCAGAATTGCGTATAGTCAGCGATTTTTTAAATACGTATTTTATTGTCAAGATAGGATTTTCTAGTCTGGAAAGTTTACTATTATTCTCTTTATATTTAACTATATCTCGTTATATTTTTATAGGTACTTATTGACTTTACAATGTCCGTCCGTCTGTCTGTCTGTCTGCCACAACATTAACTCGAGAACGATTTCGAATTTTAGAACTCTGTTTTCAGTAATCGATAGCTGGTTACTTTAGCACACACAACTATTATTTTTAGTGACCTAAGTCAACTAAAACCGCCTGTCTGTCCGTCTGTCCGTGGCACATAAAAATAATTGTTCAAAATAAAGCCGGCTGTTTTATTCTAAGTAAATTAATCGGTTATATATAGTCCTAAGAAATATTTTGTTTCTTGAAGAAAACCATTATTTTAGATTTTTTTTATTTAAAAGAATACTTTTTTTAATTAAAAATTTAAATGAAAAAAATGTCTTCCTAAAAAACAATAATTGTTTTAACTTAAGAAAACGATTTTCTTAATGACAGAAAAGTTTTTAACTCAAGAAAAAAAATTTTTTCATGTGATAAAAAGATTTTCTTTGCTTTTTTTAAATTCAGAAAATTGTTTTCTTAAGATAAAAAAATTATTTGTTTGAGTTATGAATTTTTATTTTCTTGCTTAAAAAGAAAGATAATTTTACTTTAACAAAATCATTTTATTGCACTTTAAATTTTAATTTTTTTTTATTAAAATGTTTTATTTTCCTTTAACAAAATCATTTTCTTGTGTTATTTACAAATTTTTTTATTTTAAATATTGTATTAATTTATTAACAAAATTATATTTTTGTTTTATGAACTTGAATTATGTTGCTTTAAGAAAACCAATTCACAAATTTTCAAATATTCAGAAATTCATAAAAATTCACAAATTTACGTTTCCATAAATTTTTAAAAATTTAGAATTTTAAAATTACATGAAAATTTGAATTACGAAAAAAAATCTAAATTTGCATGAAAAAATAAACAAATTAAGGCGATTTTTATAAATTCAGAAATACTAAAAATTTTGAAATTTTCAATATTTTCAAAAAATTAATAAATTTCAGGAATTTTCAAAAATTCAGGAATTTACGAAAATTCACAACTTTTCAAAAATATGGAATTTGAAAATTACATGAATTATAATAAAAAATTTAAAAAAATAATCAAATTCAAAATTCGATTTTCAAAAATTCAGTAATGTTCAAAAATTTACAAATTTTCAAAAATTTATAAATTCACAAATTTACGAAATTTCCATAAATTTTCGAAAATATAGAATTTTAAAATTCATGAAAATTTGAATTACGACAAAAAAATAAGAAATCTTAATTTCTTAATTTGCATGAAAAAATAAACAAATTCAGACGTATTTCAAAAATTCAGAAATTTTCAAATATTTAGAAATTTTTTAAATTTTCGAAAATTCAGAAATTACAAAAATTCAGAAATTTTCAAATATTCAGAAATGACGAAAAATCAGAAATTTAATAAAATTTAAAAATTTTCATAAATTAAGAAATCAAAAAAAATTAAAATAATTTCAAAAATTCACAAATTTGGAACTATGGAATTTTAAAATTACATGAAAATTTTAATTACGAAAATAAAAATAAAAAATCTTAATTTGCATGAAAAAATAAACAAATTCAGACAATTTTTAAAAATAGAAAATTTAAAAAAAATTCAAAATTTTCGAAAATTCAGAAGTTTACATAAATTCAGAAATTTTCAAAAAATCAAAAATTTAATAAAATTCAGGAATTTTCAAAAATTCAGAAATTTACGAAAATATAGAATTTGAAAATTACATGAATTATAATAAAAAATTTAAATTATTAATAAATCTTAATTTGGATAAAAAAATAAACAAATTCAAAATTCGATTTTCAAAAATTCAGTAATGTTCAAAAATTCACAATTTTTCAAAAATTCAGTAATTCACAAATATTCGCAAATTTACGAAATTTCCATAAATTTTCAAAAATATAGAATTTTAAAATCATGAAAATTTGAATTAGGACAAAAAAATAAGAAATCTTAATTTGCATGAAAAAATAAACAAATTTAGACGATTTTCAAAAATTCAGAAAATATGGAAAAAGTATATGAAAATTTTAGTGTAAGTTTGAAATTGTAATATTTTTGTATGTTTTTGATTCAAACAAAAATATTATTTAAAGTAGGAAAGTGGATATAACTTGTATATGTATATACTAATTATTTTCTGCAATTGAAAATTAGCTACTTAATATAACACTATAAATATATACAATTAAGGAAATTTAATAAATCGTGTAAATTTTTGTTAATTCAAAAAGTGACAAATATCTGATTAAAAATGTAATAAAATTTATTACATATTCCTACTTAAAATGAACACAAAGTAATAAAATAATGTTGTTTGTATATAAAATGTTGAAAAAATTTAATTAGTTATCCATGTATCACTATAAAACTCCAACGTTTATTTCTTTTTAATAGAATATCAATGGGATGTTTGGAGAAAGTTGATCAAATTTATTTGACTAATAAATTTACTAAAAGAACACTATGGTTAATTATGCTATTAATATTTTAGTATCAATATATTGTATTTATTTTTAACCTAATTAATATCAGAAGGTATTTTATTGATAAAGGGCAGGACCAAACCGATTTTAAATACCCGAATTCATGGAAAATTCTTAGCAGTATGTAAATGGTCGAAAAATTTGGCGTAAATTATAATAAGAAAAATCAAGATGACTCACTAAAAGTACCGGAAGGGGAGAGAGTAGATAATTAAAAAATCATTATGAAAATTATTTTTTCGTTTTAAATTTTTATCTTCTTCAAAAATAATTTTCTGTTATGAAATTTGCTGAAAACGTTCCATTTTGTGTTTTAAATAAGCTGTAATTTTTATATATTTATTTTTCGATTTTATACGAATTTAAATTTAAAAAATTGATTAATTTTAAATCGAAAAAGTTGATTTACAAATTTTCAATTTTTTAACTGTATTAGTTTATTCGTTGAAAGATGGTGTGAAAAAAATATATTGTTCTTATGAAAAAATATCGTTAAAAATGCAAAAAACTAAAATAACGACTTTATCACAATCGATTTTTCAATTAATCTTGAGAATTTTTAATTTTTTATTGCAAATAAGCATAAAAATTTTTGAAAAGGATTAATTCTCATGTAATAATATAATGTCTTTACATTCAATCAGATTGCCTAGGGCGCCACCTTCCGTTTATAGAGTGAAGACCACTTGCACGGGCAGCGTCAATGGAGAAATACTCCAGGGGCGTTATGGTATCGATCAATGCCTTGGCGGCTAGAAGGGCGGGTTTTATTTGCCCTACTAGATTAAATACCTGGGTATTAACTGCTAAATGTTAAAATAAAATTCATTAAATCGAAGTAATTGCTTGTATTGTTACCAAATAAACTCCGGCGATGAAGAAGAGGTGATCTTTCGGATGATACAGGCACGTATTCCGGGTTGGCGTGGTGGTCGTATAACGGTTCTGGTCCGTTCAGCTCCATTCGGCTTTGACTTAACTCTAAAGTTCGATCAGTAGGTACTGAAAGAGATCTGGTTATCGGCTCGAGCTCCAACTCAAACTTTGACTGCCACTAGAACTCAGACTGCCACTGCAACTCCAACTCAAATTTTGACTGCCACTAGAACTCGGACTGCCACTGCAACTCCAACTGGAATCGGGAATGTCACTAGAACTTGAACTACCACTGCAACTCCAACTTTAACTGGGACTGCCACTAAAACTCGGACTGCTACTAAAACTCGTCCTGGAAAATTTTTGATAAAATTCACAAAACTTCCTGAATAATCTTAAAAATAAAAATCCTTGAAAAAATCTCAAAAAATCCTTGATAATTGCAATTTTAAATAGTTTAGTTAAAAGGAATTTTCAAGGACTTTTTAAAGCAATTTTCAAGAAATTTTTTCAAGGATTTGCATTTTGAGGTTATCAGAGAAGTCTTGTAAATTTTTTCAAAAATTTTCCAGGATTTTTCAAGTGGTTTTGTTAAAAGGAATTTCCAAGGACTTTTTAAAGCAATTTTCAATGATTTGCATTTTGAGGTTATCAGGGAAGTCTTGTAGATTTTTTCAAAAATTTTCCAGGATTTTTTCAGTATTTTTCAAGTAGTTTTGTTAAAAGAAGTTTTCAAGGATTTTTTAAAGCAATTTTCAAGGATTTTTTTAGATTTTGTCAAGAATTTGCATTTTGAGGTTATCAGAGAATTCTTGTAAATTTTTTCAAAAATTTTCCAGGATTTTTCAAGTAGTTTTGTTAAAAGGAATTTCCAAGGACTTTTTAAAGCAATTTTCAAGGATTTTTTTAGAAGTTTTTCATGGATTTGCATTTTGAGTTTATCAGGGAAGTCTTGTAGATTTTTTCAAAAATTTTCCAGGATTTTTTCAGTATTTTTCAAATAGTTTTGTTAAAAGAAATTTTCAAGGACTTTTTAAAGCAATTTTCAAGGATTTTTTTAGATTTTGTCAATAATTTGCAGTTTGAGGTTATCAGAGAAGTCTTGTAAATTTTTTCAAAAATTTTCCAGGATTTTTCAAGTTGTTTTGTTAAAAGGAATTTCCAAGGACTTTTTAAAGCAATTTTCAAGGATTTTCTTAGATTTTGTCAAAAATTTGCATTTTGAGGTTATCAGAGAAGTCTTGTAAATTTTTTCAAAAATTTTCCAGGATTTTTCAAGTAGTTTTGTTAAAAGGAATTTCCAAGGACTTTTTAAAGTAATTTTCAAGGATTTTTTTAGAAGTTTTTCAAGGATTTGCATTTTGAGGGTATCAAGGAAGTCTTGTAGATTTTTTCAAAAATTTTCCAGTATTTTTTCAGTATTTTTTTCAGTATTTTTTCAGTATTTTTCAAGTAGTTTTGTTAAAAGGAATTTCCAAGGACTTTTTAAAGCAATTTATAAAAAAGATTAACTGAAAAATCGATTATGAAAAAGTCTTTTTCACACTACCTGAAAGTCAAGGTTTCAACGAAAAAAATGAGTACTGATAAGTTAAAAAATTGAAAAGTTGTAAACCAACTTTTTTGATCGAAAATTAGGCTTTTATCTTAATTTTAAATCGTAGAAAATCAAAAAATAAATATTTTGTTTTGAAAAAATTACAGCTTACTTAAAACACAAAAAACAACGTTTTCACCAAGTTTCATAAAAAAATTGTGGTAAATAAAAATTAAAAATGAAGAAAATGATTCTTGGCGTTTTTCTCGGTAATTTTGAGGTTATGTTTAAAAACGATTAATACAGGGTGATTCATTGGTAAAGGCAAATACGTTAACTGTGTGATAGGGGTCACTTAACTGACTCTAAAAAACCCCATATTATGGGTCTTACGCCCTTTGTATCCGAGATACAGGGCGTTTTATGAATGTTGACATTTTTTATTCTTACTCGAAACTTACGAACCACCCTGTAGATTTTTTTTATTTGGCATACATGTTCCTCATATTCAGTCGGATATAAAGATTTATCAAAAATTTTGATAAGCCAGGTCCGTCTTTACGAAAATTCACAATTCTTACATCTTCCAAATAACACCCTGTATAGTTAATTTTTTTAATTTAATCGCCATATTTAAAAAGGGCGCATTAAGTAGCAGAACGCATCACGTAAGGTAAAAGCGTTATACTCCTTCCAGGTGACCTTCACTCTTTCTCTTTCTTCCTTGCCTCTTTCTATAATATTCTGATAAGATTTAAAAAGAATTTGTTTGTTATTTAGATTTTTTTATATAATTTATAATTCACTATTTTATATTTAATTTTTAACAAATGAAAAGAGAGAGATTGATTTTTCCGATTAAATTTTTGGTTTTTTTCTGATTTTTCGTCATTTTTCTCAATGTTCTCATTTTTTTCTTATTCCTCCGATTTGTTTTCGATTTATTTCAATACTTTCAGTTTTTTAATTTTTTTTGGTGGTTATAATTGTGTCCGGTTTTTTTTGCTTTTTTTTTTCGGAATTGTTTCCATTTTTTTTGCAATTTTTTCCAATATTTTCCGCTTTTTTTTCTTATTTTTTTTCCGATTTTTCTGATTTTTTGGATTCTTCTAATTTTTCTCATTTTTCTGATTTTTTTTCTATTTCTTTCTGTTTCTCTCATTTCTCGTGCTCTGTTCTCATTTTCTTGTCATTGTTCTATTTTTTTTTATAATTCTTTTTCCTCTAGTTTTTGTCGTTCTTTTCGATTTTTTTTTTGATTTTTCGGTTTTTGATTAATTTTTTTACTGCATCTATATATCCCACTAAAAATCAAGAACCTGTATATAAAATAAAAAATTATTATACAGGGTGGTTCCCTAGTTATGAATAAAAAACGCAATAAATTTCATTTCTTAACTGTAAAATCCTAAAAAAAATAAATATGAAATTAAAATTTTCAATGTAAAGTCGCCTTGCCCAAAAAATACAACCACATGATTAAATTCAGTTTTTTGCGCTCTTTTTAAATATGGCAATTAAATTAAAAAAGTCAACTACAGGGTGGTTCGTAAGTTATGAGTAAGAAAAGAAAGTCAAAATTCATAAAATTCCCTGTTAAGTTAACGTATTTACCTTTACCAATGAATCACCCTGTATAAAAGTTTTAGATTTTTAAATTATTTACAATAAAGTTTTTTCTATAAGTTACATATTTCAGCTACACATAAAAATATAATATCCAACCCCTAAAATGTATATTTACCTATATCCACCCCCCTTGCAGAACTTTTTTTGGAGTCGACTTGATTTTTATTAATCTACTTATAATTTTCCGACCATCCTCATAAGGCTAAGATTTTTTTTTGGTTCAAAAATTATTGATAATTGTCTAATCTATAAATGATCAGTAAGAACAGTAACCCTAAATCTACCAATTTGAATAATTGAAATTATTAATTATTAGATTTTGTTTATATCATATTTAAAAACTTTCTATTTATTAAAGTATATAATAAAAAGAACAAAATTTCAAGTTTTCTATTAATAATAATAATAATAATAATCATAAAAAATATGGTAGTTCATCCACCAAAATTTCAACAAAGTGTATATAAAATGGTGAAAGCGCTTCGGCTATTATTCAATAATTACAAAGCAATTTCATAGTAAAATTAAACTCAATAACTAATTCACGTAATTTAATAAAAAACCAAAATTAAACTTTTGTTTATTAATGTTTTACAGTTTAAAATATAAAATGTAAAACTAATTAGGAAAATTGACTTTACGATTATAACATGTTTGACATACTTTCCTCATGTACCTAAGGGTTCGTATTAGAAAATAAATAAATAAATTGGTATATTACCTTAATAGTGATCGTTAGCTATAATGAGTTGTAGACAACATCAAAAGGTCACAAGATTTTTTTTTTTATTTTATGCTGTCTAAATTTGTGTAATGAATTGGTAACTGGTAATTTTTATTTTCCATTTTCCGCTAGTTATTTAAATAAAACACGTTTGGTCAGTTATTATAAATCTTAAATATTGATATGGAACACCCAGTAGTTCAAATGTCCTATTTAAGACTTTTAATCCGGGTTATTCACTGGACTATAAATTTAAAAAATTATTATATATATTATATATTATACAAATATAATTTTAAATTGATTTAAATTAATTTCTATACATTTCTTGACTTTCACTTCTTCTTATAGATTCTTCTGAACCTCATGTTCCTCTTGTCATTCTGTATCTTGTTTATCCTTTTCTTGTCCACTGATAATATTTTCTAAATATTTATTTTGTTTCACCCTGTTTTAGTATTTTATATGCCTTGATCTATTTTTTTTTACTTTTTGTTTATTTCAAAATAAAATCTCACCTTGCTCAATAAATTCTTTATTTCTCCTTCCAATTCAAGCTTTACGAAATTCAATATCGTTCTAACAAAATTCCTATTTTTTTTTCTGAAAATTCTTAAATTTTTTTTATCAAATTCAAAAATGGAAAAACTCAAAATCAAAAGTTTTACACTGTTATACACATCCGAATACAAAATAGTATAACAATATATTCAGAATTAACACAAGTTTAGGCAGCAACTAGTTTCGGCTAATAAGCCATCTTCAGAAAATTGTTGAGTTGAAACCTTTACATTTAACGTGTCGTGAAATAGTAACTTTGACATTTTTTCTATGGAATTAAGGTCCTGTCGCTTTTGCATGTGGCCTGAAATAAAAACATAATTTTTGAAAAATTCTCTTCCCGACCAACTGACACAGCTAAAAACCGACAGAAACGGTCAAAAATTGATGAAAATATTCAAGAAAAATGTTTATATTAATAAAAAAAATTGCAAACTTTCATAAATGCTAAAAACTGTCCAAAATTGCTGAAAACACGATTAAGAAATTGTTCAAAATTAATAAAGACAAAATCAAAATTGCTAAAAACTGACAGAAACTGTCAAAAATTGATAAACATATTTAAGAAAAATGTTTATATTAATAAAAAATATTGAAAACCTTCATTGATGCCAAAAACTGTCCAAAATTGCTAAACACGTTTAAGAAATTGTTCAAAATTAATAAAGAAAAAATCAAAATTGCTAAAAACTGACAGAAACTGTCAAAAATTGATAAAAACATTTAGGAAAAATGTTTATATTAATAAAAAAAATTGAAAACCTTCATTGATGTCAAAAACTGTCCAAAATTGCTAAACACGTTTAAGAAATTGTTCAAAATTAATAAAGAAAAAATCAAAATTGCTAAAAACTGACAGAAACTGTCAAAAATTGATAAAAACATTTAGGAAAAATGTTTATATTAATAAAAAAAATTGAAAACCTTCATTGATGTCAAAAACTGTCCAAAATTGCTAAACACGTTTAAGAAATTGTTCAAAATTAATAAAGAAAAAATCAAAATTGCTAAAAACTGACAGAAACTGTCAAAAATTGATAAAAATATTTAAGAAAAATGTTTATATTAATAAAAAAAATTGGAAATTTTCATAAATGCTAAAAACTGTCCAAAATTGCTAAACAAAGTTAAGAAATTGTTCAAAATTAATTTAAAAAAAACAAAATTGTTAAAAACTGAAAGAAACTGTCAAAAATTGATAAAAATATTTAAGAAACATGTTTATATTAATAAAAAAAATTGGAAATTTTCATAAATGCTAAAAACTGTCCAAAATTGCTAAACATAGTTAAGAAATTGTTCAAAATTAATAAAAAACAAAACAAAATATCTAGAAACTGACAGAAACTGTCAAAAATTGATAAAAACATTTAGGAAAAATGTTTATATTAATAAAAAAAATTGAAAACCTTCATTGATGCCAAAAACTGTCCAAAATTGCTAAACACGTTTAAGAAATTGTTCAAAATTAATAAAGAAAAAATCAAAATTGCTAAAAACTGACAGAAACTGTCAAAAATTGATAAAAACATTTAGGAAAAATGTTTATATTAATAAAAAAAATTGAAAACCTTCATTGATGTCAAAAACTGTCCAAAATTGCTAAACACGTTTAAGAAATTGTTCAAAATTAATAAAGAAAAAATCAAAATTGCTAAAAACTGACAGAAACTGTCAAAAATTGATAAAAACATTTAGGAAAAATGTTTATATTAATAAAAAAAATTGAAAACCTTCATTGATGTCAAAAACTGTCCAAAATTGCTAAACACGTTTAAGAAATTGTTCAAAATTAATAAAGAAAAAATCAAAATTGCTAAAAACTGACAGAAACTGTCAAAAATTGATAAAAATATTTAAGAAAAATGTTTATATTAATAAAAAAAATTGGAAATTTTCATAAATGCTAAAAACTGTCCAAAATTGCTAAACAAAGTTAAGAAATTGTTCAAAATTAATTTAAAAAAAACAAAATTGTTAAAAACTGAAAGAAACTGTCAAAAATTGATAAAAATATTTAAGAAAAATGTTTATATTAATAAAAAAAATTGGAAATTTTCATAAATGCTAAAAACTGTCCAAAATTGCTAAACATAGTTAAGAAATTGTTCAAAATTAATTAAAAAAAACAAAATTGTTAAAAACTGAAAGAAACTGTCAAAAATTGATAAAAATATTTAAGAAAAATGTTTATATTAATAAAAAAAATTGGAAACTTTCATAAATGCTAAAAACTGTCCAAAATTGCTAAACATAGTTAAGAAATTGTTCAAAATTAATAAAAAACAAAACAAAATATCTAGAAACTGACAGAAACTGTCAAAAATTGATAAAAACATTTAGGAAAAATGTTTATATTAATAAAAAAAATTGAAAACCTTCATTGATGTCAAAAACTGTCCAAAATTGCTAAACACGTTTAAGAAATTGTTCAAAATTAATAAAGAAAAAATCAAAATTGCTAAAAACTGACAGAAACTGTCAAAAATTGATAAAAATATTTAAGAAAAATGTTTATATTAATAAAAAAAATTGGAAATTTTCATAAATGCTAAAAACTGTCCAAAATTGCTAAACAAAGTTAAGAAATTGTTCAAAATTAATTTAAAAAAAACAAAATTGTTAAAAACTGAAAGAAACTGTCAAAAATTGATAAAAATATTTAAGAAAAATGTTTATATTAATAAAAAAAATTGGAAATTTTCATAAATGCTAAAAACTGTCCAAAATTGCTAAACATAGTTAAGAAATTGTTCAAAATTAATTAAAAAAAACAAAATTGTTAAAAACTGAAAGAAACTGTCAAAAATTGATAAAAATATTTAAGAAAAATGTTTATATTAATAAAAAAAATTGGAAACTTTCATAAATGCTAAAAACTGTCCAAAATTGCTAAACATAGTTAAGAAATTGTTCAAAATTAATAAAAAACAAAACAAAATATCTAGAAACTGACAGAAACTGTCAAAAATTGATAAAAATATTTAAGAAAAATATTGATATGATTAAAAAAAATTGGAAACTTTCATGAATGCTCAAAACTGTCCAAAATTGCTGAAAACACTTAAGAAATTGTTCAAAATTAATAAAAAAGAAGCAAAATTGCTAAAAACTGACAGAAACTGTCAAAAATTGATAAAAAAATTTATATGTTCGTTGTTATCATTATTCTTGCATAGCATACAAGTGAAAATTTTAAAAGTGATTAATTTCAGTAAAATAAGTGGCCGCCAAGTTTTTCTTTTAGTTTTAAGTTTCCAGAGACATATACTTCCATACAAACTAAAAATTTTAGTAATGCACGGATTCACTATAAACTGCAGTTATACCCAAGGGGGTTTAGGGGTTAAATCCCCCACAAGAGCGTATATATGGTCGGTAAAGAGGGTAATTACACTCCCAGAATACCAAAACATAGCACGAAAAGAAAATAAATTTGTCTAAAAGT
The DNA here is from genome assembly GCA_963243735.1 of Neocrepidodera transversa. NCBI lineage: Eukaryota > Metazoa > Arthropoda > Insecta > Coleoptera > Chrysomelidae > Neocrepidodera > Neocrepidodera transversa. Next base: position 9,366,732 of record OY725349.1, on the reverse strand, counting down.
TTAAAAGTTTGATCACTCCCTCCCAGGAAAAAAGTACCCCCGCCCAGGAAAATAGTTATCTATACACGGAGGTATTAATGTCTCCTAATGCTTAGTAAAATATGTAAATTTTATCTTAAAAGACCCTGTATAAACCCTTTTGATATGTAACAGTGTCGACTAATTTTACTAAAAGAAAAAAATAACAATGGTACAAAATATGTCGAAACGTTGAGACTAAAATAAATTTAGATATTAGTCAAGATATTAAAATAAAACATATACTATATATTGTAATGTTACTTACAAAAGGTAATATCTATTTAAGGGTGGTTTTTACAAAAAAAATAGATAAACATTACAATTTAAATAAAAATTTAAAAAAAATAAATCAATTTAGTTGTCGAATTGCTCTTGTCTGCTCTTCTGTTATTCACTCGTTTTCTAGAATTTTTATCTTGAAATTTAACTTCTTATTTGAACTTTTCTTCATTTTTCTATTCTAGTTTCTTTTATTTTTGGATACCTTCCATAATTTGTGTGCTCATCTTATTTCAGTCTTCTATCAAGTCTTGTTTTCAAATTTCATAAAAAATTTTCATTAATAAATATTTCTTTTATTGTTATAGATTTTTGCATTTTTATTTTTAATTCCATCTTTACTTATCTTATAATAAACCTTTTATTTATAATCTTCTATGATGACAATTTAAAAAAATATTGACAGATTTTTTTTTCTGTTTATCTTATTTTTTTTAAAACAACCTCCTAATTGATTAATTTCAACTATCAAATATTTTTTATATTCCCAATAATTATTATTCCACAATTGTTGATTTAGAACAACCTATATAAAAATTACTATCAATAAATTCTTTAAAATAAAATTTTTTTAACATTAGAACTATGTTTATAATATTCAAAACTCATAAAAATTATTTCATTACAATATATAATGATCTAGTATAAAGCAACTGTAATTCATTGTTTCCAAATATTAATTTTTTCGAAACAACATTCGTTAATAATTATTTAATTATGATGATTAATAGGTGAAAGTGAGCCAGAATTTGTAGCACGCCTTTTGATCTGTATCCATTTCACCAAATTTTTAGGCCTGTTCTTTTCGATAATAACAATTAATTATTTCAATTTAAAATAACATTGGAAAAAAATTAATAATCCAACAAAACAGGCCAAGCCAATCTATGAGATTAATTTTCACAGGGATCATCCCTCGACTTGAGATACAGGGTAGTGCAAATTTAATTGAACACTATTAGGATTTTGTAAACCATTACAAATACAAAGTTGGTTAAATGGGAAAAAAGATGCTTATTTTTAAGACGAATATGTTTTTTTCAAAATTAAAATATCAGGTCCGGTTTCCCAGATATTTTATTTCATTAACACCAATATTTTTGATAGAAAAAACTTTATACGGTGTTTTATTGCTGCTATAGAAATTTTTCTCTCAGATTTTACGTCTTTTAATTAGTTGTATAATTTTAATTCTGATAACTTTTTTAATTGATAAGGGGCGTCTTATTTAAAATATTTATTTTTCTAGTAAATTACGATATATTTTACTTGGGTTTTTTTCACCTGTTTTGTCATTTTTATTTTTTTTTAATATAAATCATGTCACTTTTATTTTGATTAGGTTCATTTTTTCACTGAGGCCCAAACTCAGTATTAGTTACCCCCACTTTTTATCACTTTTCTCAACGTTTCCAATTCCGAAGATACAAAAAAATCCTGTCCGAACGTCTGTCTGGATGTAAACACTGTAACTTTTGAATGAAAGCTCCGATTGAGTTCCCGTTTTCACTTTATAGTTAATTTTGTCCAAGGAAGAACCTTATTGAATTTGAGCAGGATCGGACGGGCACTTCAGGTACCCATCATATAAATTACAAATTAAAGTGGTTTGCATGGGAAAACTTTTTTCCAATTCGAATTTTTAGAAAAAAATGTCAAATGGAATTTACGAAATGGATGGAGATGTTGCAGAAATTTTTGACACATTGTTTGATTTTAGCGATTTTTTTTTGTTTTTTATTTGGTTTTTTTACAATTTTATTTTCGTTTTTTCTGTATTATCTTTTATTTTTTTTTTCTATTATTTTTCTTTCACTTTTTTCCTGTTTTCTCATTATTCTGATGTTTTGTTTTTTTTCTGGTTTTTTCTATTTTTTTTCCCATTTTTTTTAAATCTTTTCTCATTTTTTTTCAGTCTGTTTTTTTATTTTATTTTCTTTCGTATTCTAATTTTTTATAATTTTATAATTAATTTATAGAAAGACTTTTTCTGATTTTTTCACATTTTTCTGGTTTTCTAATTTTTCCTATTTTTTCGTCATTGTTTAGTCTTTTTTTCTATTTCTTTTTTTTTTATTATTTTTTCTATTTCTTTTTTTCTAATTTTCTTCTTATTTTTTCTTATTAGATTTTTTCCGATTTTTTTGTGATTTTGTTGCGATTTATTTCAATTTTTTTAATGTTTTTCATTAGTTTATTTATTTCTTTCTTTTGTTCACAATTGTTCCGGTTTTTTTGCGATTTTTTTTGATTTTTTTTTTATTTTTTCCATATTTTGCAATTTTATTTTTTATCATTGTTTTGTCTTTTTTCTATTTCTTTTCTTTTCAATTATTTTTTTTCTATTTCTTTTTTTTTCAATTATTTTTTTTCTATTTCTTTTTTGTTTTTTTAATTTTTTTCTTATTCCTTTGATTTTTTCTGATTTTTTACGATTTTTTTTTTGTGATTTTGTTGCGATTTATTTCAATTTTTTAATGTTTTTCATTAGTTTATTTATTTCTTTCTTTTGTTCACAATTGTTCCGGTTTTTTGCGATTTTTTTGATTTTTTCTATTTTTTCAATTTTTATTTATCATTGTTTTGTCTTTTTTTCTATTACTTTTTTTTCAATTATTTTTTTTTCTAGTTCTTTTTTGTTTTCTAATTTTTTTCTTATTCCTTTGATTTTTTCCGATTTTTTACGATTTTTTTTTTGTGATTTTGTTGCGATTTATTTCAATTCTTTCAACGTTTTTCATTAATATTTTTATTTCTTTCTTTTGTTCACAATTGTTCCGGTTTTTAGTTATTCTTTACAACTTTTTCCGGTTTTTTTCCGATTTTTTTGTTTTTTTTTATATTCTCCATATTTTACAATTTTATTCTTCATTTGTTTTCAATATTTTCCAGTATTTTTTGTTTCTTTTTCGATTTTTTCTTATTTTTTCGATACTTCTAATTTTTTCTCGTTTTTCACTAAATCTTTTGATTTTTTCAATATTTTCTAATTTTTTTTTTATTTTTTTTTCTCATTGTTCTATTTTTTTTCTTTTCTAATTTTTTCCTATCCTCCCATATTTTTTTTATTTTTCGGTTTTTTCGTATTTTTCTCATTTTTTTATGTCTTTCTGTTGTTTTTGAATTTTTTCTATTGTTTTTTGATTTTTTTCAAATTCCTTCAGTTTTTTATAACTTTTTCTTATTTTTCTGATTTTGTCGATTTCGTTGAATTTTTTTTTATTATTTTTTATTTCAATTGATTTTTTTTTTCGATCTCTTTCGTCTTTTTCGATTTTTGTCGTTTTTTTCGATTTATTCGATTTTTTTTCGATTTCTTCTCTTTTTTTTATATTTTTTTCGATTTATTTTGATTCATTTTCATTTCTTTCGATTTTCTTTTCGATTTCTTATGTTTTTTTTATATATTTTTTTCGATTTCTTTCGATTTCTTTTGATTTTTTTCGATTTTTGTATTCTTATTAGTTTTCAGATTTTTGTATTCCTATTTTAAAATTTTAAAAATTGAAAAAATAACGTAAGAAACTTATTTCCGGATGTCAGGATGTCTGTCTGTCTGTCTGTCTCTCTGTATGTAAACACTGTAACTTTTGAGCGAAAACTTCGATCGAGTTCCGGTTTTCTCTTTACCCAGTTAATTTTATCCAAGGAAGAATCCTATTGAATTTGAGCAGGATCGGACCGGCCTTTCCGGTTGCCGCCATGCAAATTAAAGTTATTTACATTAGAAAAATTCTTTCCAATTAAAATTTTTAGAACTTTTTACTGTGAAAAGTTTGACCAGTATTTCACAAGTAGTGCCAATGCTTCACAGCATAAAAAGTGTTCGCTCGATGGGCCGAAGTCCTGAAACGGTGCACCATCATTTAAGCGTCTCTATAATTAAGATTTTTGTTTCCTAAAATCATATTTAGATAGTTTCAAAATAAAGTGTAAATATTTGTTTCAGATTTCGACGAATGTACATCTGTCCCTTGTCAAAATGGCGGAACCTGCGTAAATTTAGACAACTCTTTTATGTGCAACTGTTCAAGTTCGTGGGAAGGACACGTTTGCCAATTTGGTAAGTTACAAATCTATAAAAATAGATAAAAATTTTTAATGTTGATGTCGACACGATTTCAGATGCCGATGAATGTATTAATAATCCCTGCATAAACGCCGTCTCATGCACCAATCTAGTGGGCGATTATCATTGCAAATGCAGAGTGGGCTGGATGGGAAAAAATTGTGATCAGAACATCAACGACTGCGTTGGCCAATGTCAACATGGCGCAACTTGCATTGATTTGGTGAACGATTACCACTGCGCCTGCAAACCGGGATTTACCGGTAAGTAACGTAATAAATTATAAATAAATTAATTAATACAATATTTTTTCTAAAATAAAAAAAAAAATTTAATAGATTTCTAATTTTTAAAGGCTTAACTTACCTCATTTATGAATGTTAATAAATTTATCATCCTTATAATTTTCTTAGTACAAGTTTGTAGAGAAAATAAATATTTCAACCGGTACGATTATATAACGGTACTAGCGCTGTTAAATAAAAATTAATATTCCTCGACTAACTTAATCTTAGTAAATTTCTTACAGAAAACCTAACACATACATTAAATCCTAAACTTCCGTTAGTGATTATTGCACGTCAACCGTTTTTCAATTTGTTTGTCTGCAAGTAAAATTTTAAATGGACTTTTAGTGGTTTTCCCATCGTTACTTGCATAATCATTAAATAAAAAAGTAAATATACATTTATATTCAATGTGTACTTTACGCTTTTTCGGGAATTAATATTTATGATTTTTTTTTAAAGAGCGTTAATATAAATTGAATGATGATGATAATGATGTTATCATACAGTTTATGCTATCAAAATTAATTTGGCTCAGAAATATGAATAAGAAGTTGAGACCCGGTCCCATATTTGATATACATTTTAGAAATCCTTGCAGGTCTATTTTTATTGAAAAAAATGCTCTTTCCCTGCATCTATATGTATATAGAAGCCTACTGTATATAAAGGAAAATCTATCAAAACTAGACACAGCAATTTATTGGTACTAACTAAACATAAAACTACACAATAATCTTCCTGAAAACGTTAAAAAATTATATACTGTTATGTTTAAAAATAAAATAAAAAACATTTTATTGAACAAATATGTCCACGAATATTTTTTAGATAATCCGGCTCGAAGTACCAAAAATGTTTGTGGGATTCGTGAAATTGCTATAAACAGTACCGTGATTTAATTATATGAAATTAAATATATAGAATATTAATCTTCTTTTACATTGACGTATTTGTGTCACTTGCTTTACAATTTTTTTTTTTTTCAAAAATCAAAATCTCTGTTTGCACAGGGCCGTCTCCATTAGCAGAAGCACTTAAAATTTAAAAGAAATCCAACAATGTTCACTTATAATTTTTGTGAAAGTGTCCCATTTATACGTCTTTTTAACAATTTTATTGGTAGAACATCCCCACGGAATTCCATTTCTTGAACAATATCACAAAAGCAAAAAAAAAACTTTTTTTTTTAATTTTTGCATGTGCGTAGGACAGCTTTTGTTTACATAAAAGACCCCCTTTAATTTTCGACAAGTAAATCATCCCCTAAAATCTGTCGCACTTATTTGGAAACACTCTGTTTATATATTTTTTTTGTGGTTCTTAAACCTTTTATTTTAATTTTAGAATTTTTTTAGTTATTTATGTATCAAGGCACTAAAGTCGAAGTTTTTATCGCGAATGTGGAAATTAATCAATCGGGTTTTTTTCTCTGATAAAATGCAGTGCACTCGGGCTTTTTTCGCCGCTAAAATGAACCGCACTCCAGTTTTTTTCGCCGATAAAATACTTTGCACTCGGGCTTTTTTCTCTAATAAAATGCAGTGCACTCGGACTTTTGCCGCTGATAATATGCACTACACCCGGATAAAATGCACATCTCTCAGTCTTTTTCGCCGATAAAATGCACTGCAGTCGGACTTTTTTCCCTGATAAAATGCTCTGCACTAGGACTTTTTTCACTGATAAAATGAGTCGCACTCGGGCTTTTTTCGCCGATAAAATGCACTGTACTTGCGCTTTATTCAGCGATAAAAAGTATTGCACTCAAACTTTTTTAGCTGATAAAATGCATCGCACTCGGGCTTATTTCGCCGATAAAATACACTACACCCTGATAAAATGCTCTGCACTTGGATTTTTTTTGCTGAAAAAATGATTCGCACTCGGGCTTTTTTCGCCAATAAAATGCACTGTACTCGGATTTTTTTCGCCGATGAAATAAATCGCACCTGTGCTTTTTTCCCTGATAAAATGCTCTGCACTCGGAATTTTTTCATTGATAAAATGCGTCGTACTCGGACTTTTTTCTCCGATAAAGTGCACCGCACTCGGACTTTTTTCGCTGATAAAATGCATCGCTCGAGCTTTTTGGTTTTGGTTTTTTTGCCGATGAAATACATCGCACTCGGGCTTTTTTCGCCAATAAAATGCACTGCACTCGGACTTTTTCAACGATAAAATGTATCTTACTCAAGCTTTTTTCGCTGATAAAATACATCGCACTCGAACTTTTTTGCCGTTAAAATACACTGCACTCGGTCCTTTTTCGCCGATAAAATGTACCGCACTTGGACTTTTTTCGCCGATAAAATGTACTACACCCGGGCTTTTTTCCCTAATAAAATGCTCTGAACTCGGACTTTTTTCGCACTCAAGCTTTTTTCGCTGATAAAATGCATTGCACTCGAGCTTTTCTCGCCGATAAAATGTACCGCACTCGGGCTTTTTTCGCCGATAAAATGCACTACACTCGGGCTTTTTTCCCTGATAAAATGCTCTGCACTCGGGATTTTTTCTCCTATAAAATGCACCACACTTGGACTTTTTTCGCTGATAAAATACATCGCACTCGGGCTTTTTTCACCGATAAAAAGCACTGCACTCGGGATTCTTCCCCTGATAAAATGCATCGCACTCTGGCTCATTTCGCCGATAAAACGCACTGCACTCGGACTTTTTTCAGTGATAAAATGTATTGCACTTGAGCCTTTTTCGCCGATAAAATACATCGCAATTCGGGCTTTTTTCACCGATAAAATGCACAATTTATTAAGAACATAATTTTTTCACAAAATCTTAAACATGTAAAAATTCGCAAATTTAAGCGCCACCTTTGAAATAAAATTGTCCCTATGTTAAATACTATAAGAAGACATCCAGGTCGATTCTCGTAAATTTTTGTAAAATTTGACAACGCTGATCTAAATTTAACAACACCTGATCAAAAAAGCATCAATACCTGATCAAAGTTAATTAAAAGCGTATCATAACCTGAACACAAGCGGATGAGGTGTTGCCAAATTTACTACATTGTTGTCAAATCTTACTGATGATGTCAAAATTGATCTTGAATTAGTCAAAAATTTACCAGAACGGATCTTGGCGTTTTCTTATGGTATATATTTATCGGAGAATACGAGAATGATTTTCTTCTTTTTAATGTTCACAATTTTACTGTAAAAAAAACAGCCAAGCAATTGTTTTAGAACTCATTATTCTTTACTCATGAAGAGGTTGCAAATATTTTTCGTTTGTTTACAGGAAGAGATTGTCATACTGACATCGACGACTGCGAATCAAATCCATGCAAAAATGGCGGGGAATGTGTCGATCAAGTAAACGGCTACAAATGTATTTGTCCAGTTGGTATCACTGGATATGAGTGCGAGGTAAATATAATAATGTTAGAGTATAATAATAGATATAAAGGAGATTGCTAAAAGAAGACGCGCATTTAAAATTTAGTCTTGTCAACTGTCAAAAATACGTCAAAGTTTTGTTACACCGTAGGCCGAATAGAAGAAAAAGAAGAAAGTCGCGTCGTTCGGTGTATTGTGTTTTTGTTTGTCATTGGTCAAATTTAAAATCCTGCGCCATTAAAAAAATGTTTTTTTGTTTTTTAGCAATCTCTTTTATGAGTTTAATATAATTTTGTATTAACATTTTAAATTTTTATAGAACGATTACGATCACTGTAATCCCGATCCGTGTCAAAATGGGGCACCATGTTTTAAAACTCAATCGGATTATTATTGTCATTGTCCTGAAGGATGGCAGGGGAAAAATTGCAGTCAGGCGAAAACTGTGTGCGATATTCCATCTTGTGATGACGGTAAGTTTTTTTTTATTATCTTATTGATTAATAATAAGAAAATTTATGTATCTCACTTTCATTTGTCCACTTAACTTTTACCTATTATATAAATAGATAATTATAACTCTTTTGAAGTACCGTCACTAATTTCAAAACAATATCACAAACACGATCTTCTTTATCCCATATCTAAATTCTAAATTACCAACACCCACTCAAACAATGCATGTTACTGTTGTTGGTTGTGCATTAAGCCGTGAATACCAATTTGATAAACAAGATAGCCGTATTGATATCTTTTATTAATCTCACCTTGTGTGACTATGGAGATTTTTTTTAATGATGGCTATTTTAAGTTGTAGATTTTATTAGATATAAATTATGTTTTAACCTTAACATACTTTATCGTTAGGGTTAAATTTAGATTGTTACTTAGTACAAAAATTATACTTATACATGCATAATTTTTTCTACTACCTCATTGTAAAACGGACTTTTATTACTCACTTTTGAGGTGAGTTTAGCTTGGTTAATCGTTTTACTCGGGGTAAGTTAAATGCCCATTTATTTGTCTACAAATATATTCCTCCTTTTCTAACATTTTTTTACTACTTTTACGCTCCTTATTAACTTACTTCAGAGCTTCAAAGATTGAGATCATCCTGTTAATAATGTGTCAGTGTGTCTGTCTGTGAGAGCTCTCACGGTCATTCCACTGGACCGATTTGCTTCAAACTCGGTCGAGTTTACATTTGAGCACTGTAGGCCAAAGTGGACTAAAGATAGGACATACTTTGTTTATAATCAAGTAAATTATAAAGTACATAATAATAATTTTAAATTCACAAAACATGAAACGAAGGAAGGAGCAGCACAAGTAACTTGGCCCAGGGTCTCCAATTTTGTAAATCCTTCAAGTTTCAAAATTTCTACTTTTTTTTTTAATTTCTGAATGGTTCCAATAATTTGATTACAATTAATAAAAAATAGATTTAATTAAATAATAAATTAATGTTGTGTCCAACTATCTCGTTTAACTGGTCCACGATAATTAAATAAATTAACAAAGTTAGAGGGACATTTTTTACTTGAATTTAATGACAAAATAATTTAAATAAAAATAATTACTTATTTCTCAAAATTTCTGGTTTCTTTTAAATTTCTGAATTTTCCTAATAATTTGATTACAATTAATAAAAAATAGATTTAATTAAATAATAAATTAATATTTTATCCAACTATTTCGTTTAACTGGTCCACTGCAAATAAATAAACTAACAAAGTTAGAGGGACATTTTGTACTTGAATTTAAAGATAAAATAATTTAAATAAAAACAATTACTTATTTTTCAAAATTTCTGGTTTCCTTTAAATTTCTGAATTTTCCTAATAATTTGATTACATTTAATAAAAAATAGATTTAATTAAATAATAAATTAATGTTTTATCCAACTATTTCGTTTAACTGGTCTACTGCAAATAAATAAATTACCAAAGTTAGAGGGACATTTTTTACTTGAATTTAATGACAAAATTATTTAAATAAAAAACAACAAGCTGCTTTTTCAAAATTTCTAGTTTCTTTTAATTTCCTGAATTTTCCTAATAATTTGATTCCAATTGATAAAAAATAAATTCAATTAAATAATAAATTAATGTTTTGTCCAACTATCTCGTTTACTTGGTCCACTAGAATTTATTTAAATAACAAAGTTAGAGGGACATTTTTTACTAGAATTTAATGACAAAATTATTTAAATAAAATAACAAATGGTGATTTTTCAACATTTCTAGTTTTTATTTAAATTTCTGAATGTTCCTAATAATTTGATTACAATTAATAAAAAATAGATTTTATTAAATAATAAATTAATGTTTTGTCCAACTATCTCGTTTAACTGGTCCACGACAATTAAATAAATTAACAAAGTTAGAGGGACATTTTTTACTTGAATTTAAAGACAAAATAATTTAAATAAAAACAATTAATTGTTTTTCAAAATTTCTAGTTTGTTTTAAATTTCTGAATTTTCCTAATAATTTGATTACAATTAATAAAAAATAGATTTAATTAAATAATAAATTAATGTTTTGTCCAACTATCTCGTTTATCTGGTCCATTACAAATAAATAAATTAACAAAGTTAGAGGGACATTTTTTACTTGAATTTAATGACAAAATAATTTAACTAAAAACAATTACTTATTTTTCAAAATTTCTAGTTTCTTTTAAATTTCTGAATTTTCCTAATAATTTGTTTACAATTAATAAAAAATAGATTTAATTAAATAATAAATTAATATTTTATCCAACTATTTCATTTAACTGGCCCACTGCAAATAAATAAATTAACAAAGTTAGAGGGACGTTTTTTACTTGAATTTAAAGACAAAATAATTTAAATAAAAACAATTAATTATTTTTCAAAATTTTTAGTTTCTTTTAAATTTCTGAATTTTCCTAATAATTTGATTACAATTAATAAAAAATAGATTTAATTAAATAATAAATTAATATTTTATCCAACTATTTCGTTTAACTGGTCCACTTCAAATACATTAATTAACAAAGTTAGAGGGACATTTTTTACTTGAATTTAGAGACAAAATAATTTAAATAAAAACAATTAATTATTTTTTAAAATATTTAGTTTCTTTTAAATTTCTGAATTTTCCTAATAATTTGATTACAATTAATAAAAAATAGATTTAATTAAATAATAAATTAATATTTTATCCAACTATTTCGTTTAACTGGTCCACTTCAAATAAATAAATTAACAAAGTTAGAGGGACATTTTTTACTTGAATTTAATGACAAAATAATTTAAATAAAAACAATTAATTATTTTTCAAAATTTCTAGTTTCTTTTAAATTTCTGAATTTTATTAATAATTTGATTACAATTAATAAAAAATAGATTTAATTAAATAATAAATTAATATTTTTTCCAACTATTTCGTTTAACTGGTCCATTGCAAATAAATAAATTAACAAAGTTAGAGGGACATTTTTTACTTGAATTTAATTACAAAATAATTTAAATAAAAACAATTAATTATTTTTCAAAATTTCTAGTTTCTTTTAAATTTCTGAATTTTCCTAATAATTTGATTACATTTAATAAAAAATAGATTTAATTAAATAATAAATTAATGTTTTGTCCAACTTTATCTGGTCCATTACAATTAAATAAATTAACAAAGTTAGAGGGACTTTTTTACTTAAAATTGACAAAAATATTTAAATAAAAAACACTTTGATAATTTTTCAAAATTTCAATTTTTTTTAATTTTTTGAATCTTGCAAATAATTTGATTACAATTGATAAAAAATAAATTTAATACAATAAATTAATATTTTGTCCAACTATCTCGTTTAACTGGTCCAGTACCACTAAATAAATTTAACAAAGTTAGAGGGACATTTTTTTACTTGAATTTAATGACATAATTATAATTTCATATTCACAAAACACGGAATTGGGGAAGGTGCAGCATAAACAACTTGGCCTAGGTCTCTAATTTTGTATATTCTCTTAATTTTAGTAATTTTTTAAATAATCTCACAACATGTATAATGGTTTGACTTATATATTTATAAAAAGTATCATTGCATATAAAAATTAGTTTACTAGATAAAAACGTACTAATTAGGAACGTATTTTTCTATTTTACGACTTCACATTATACAAATAGAATTACCACACATCTATATTTTCTCAGTTAATATATGTCTCGCTAAGAAACTATAAAAAAAGAATCTCTAGATCATTATCGCCCAAATTAAAAACTCCGCCGTATGAAAAATACCCGTTCGGTTTGGACTACAATTTCAGTGAGAATGTCGGTATAGATAGAACGCGATCAGTTGACAGGCACTTTCCGTGCAAGACACCTGAAGCAGTCTCTGTGGGGCACCGGGACCTCCGACTGGGCCAGAAATCGAACTGGACCGGTCCGGTCCACTGTCCGTTGCTTGTCTACTCGAACTAATTGACGTACTCGTAGCTTACTAAATAAATCTGATATAAAGAATCACTTCTTGTGTCTGTAGAGAGATTCGAATAATTATACAGAAATATTTTGAATATTTATATTGTAACCTTGAAAGTACATAAAAAAATTGAACTGAATCGACTAAAACATTACATAATTGACACAAACTATATCATGTATAACAAGAATCATTTTTTTACTTATTTATTTATTTTAATAACTTTTATTTACCAATTACAAACAATAACAATTTATGAAATAGAATATTTCACTCAAGATATAAAAAGAAAACTCAAGATTGTGAATGAAATACAGAACAAAATAAGAATCAGGGAAGAAAATGATGATGAAAAACAAGAAAATAATGGATAGTCTTTTAAAAATGGTCAAGATCAGATTTATAATAAAAAAAAATCAAGGAAACAATTAAGAACAAGGTCAAAGATGAAGAGAATGAAGATGAAGATGGAGAGGAAGATGTCAGAGTTAAAAGCAAAAAGAAATAAGGGAATCGCCAAGAATATATGGAGAAAGCAATTTGCATTCGAACCTCCACCCCATATCTCGGAGTATAGAATTTTTCCAAACATGTGCGAGATCTCATTTTTTTTAAGCGCCCAAATTTAAAAAAAATCCTGCGAGCCGTGTTTGAGATCACGTAAACAAAAAATCGGCTGTGTCACCCCAGAACTTTCCCTACTCTACCGTAGAGTGTATTGTTTGTCCTCAAAATCAAGAAAAACTATAGAAAACCTACATGAAGATTTTTATGCGCCCTCTAGTGGCGCAACTATTGGAAATTCTAGAAAAAGTTTAAGACATGAGTTGTAGAGAATTGTATGCTCTAAAACTTTGTACTACAACATTTTGCACTTAAGTGTATTATTTGCCCTCAAAATCAAGAAAAACTAGAGAAAACATACATGCACATTTTTTACGCGCCCTCTAGTCGCGCAACTATTGGAAATTATGGAAAAAGCTTAAGACAAAAGTTGTTGGGAATTTTATTCTCTAAAACATTATATTATAACATTTTGCACTAAAGTGTATTGTTTGTCCTCAAAATCAAGAAAAACTTGATAAAACCTACATGAACATTTTTTACGCGCCCTCTAGTGGCGCAACTATTGGAAATTCTGAAAATAGTTTGAAACAAAAGTTATAGAGAATTTTATGCTCTAAAGCTTCGTACTTGGCACTAAAGTGTATTATTTGTCCTCAAAATCAAGAAAAGCTAGAGAAAACATACGTGCACATTTTTTACGCGCCCTCTAGTGGCGCAACTATTGGAAATTCTGGAAAGAGCTTAAGACAAAAGATGTTGGGAATTTTATTCTCTAAAACTTTGTACTACAAGATTTTGCACTAAAGTGTATTGTTTGTCCTTATAATTTAAAAAAAAGTAAAAAAGTGACATGTGTATTTAATCAATGTCGGTCTTGAGGACCTTCTACTATACCAATTTAAACCAAAATCTAATGGTCGCATTCTAGGCACACACCGACCCTCCATACCAAATTTCAGCTTGATTGGTCAAACGGTTCGGCAGTTATCGTGAACGATTACACACAGACAGACCATACGCTAGAAATGGTTTCAATCTTCTTGGGGGACCTCAAAATGGATATTTCCATCGATATCTCAATTTTTTTTTGCTCGTTCTCCCTACTTTCCCTTTGATGGGTCCGGGAAAGTAAAAACGAACAAAACTGTATTAATAGTTGTTTATTCATTTGCTTTTTAACCAAGACATTGCATCTGGAATTAGTTGGTGATTTAACCACTGTAGCATTTTTGACAGCATTAAAACGTTTTGTCGCAAGACCCTACCACTATATACTCTGATACGAACTTTGTTGGCGCCAACAATGTACTAAAATTGTTTTTAAACCAAAATTCAAATGAAATAAACAATAACCTAACTAGTTGAAGGAATTTAATGGGTATTTATACCAGCCAAGGCTCCACAGTTTGGCGGACTGTGGGAAAGCTCCGTTAAGTCTGTTAAGCACCACCTGCTTAAGACAATTAAAGACATTCCCTTGACTTTTGAACATTTTTGTACTGTATTAACTATCTATTCTAAACTCGCGACCTCTTTACTCTATGTCTGATGGTCCAAATGATCCTTTTCTTCTCACACCTGCACATGTCCTGATTGGAGAAACATTAACGTCTGTACCAGAGCCGAATTATCTAAACCTCCCAGATAATCGACTTAACAAGTTTCAACGGAGTCAAAGAATGGTACAAATCTTCTGGAAAAATTGGTCCAGAGACTACATATCTCAACTACAATCGCAGCCTTTGCAGCCAGGTGCATTGGTTATTATTGGTTAATAGGACGAATAGTAGACATTTTTTCTGGCAATGATAGAATCGTTAGATCCGCAACAGTGAAGACCCAATCTGGAGTGTAACAGCGACTAGCTGTCAGGCTCTGCTTGTTACCCCTCGAAAAGTAAGATAACGTATTGAAAGCCTACAGCCTGCCAAGGAAGGAGCTATGTTCGAGATGTCTACATTTATACTTGAATTTAATATTTTTTGTGCGGTTTGGCAACATCGACGGGATTGGAGTGCCAACGAAATTTATTCGTTCATTTTCATTCCAACGTAAAGAACTTATGCTTTAACATGTAACCAGACTTTGTCTATTTTTTAATCAACCATTTACATTTGTTCTCATTCTCAATAAAATTTATAAAACTGATATACTGTGCTACTTTAGTACAAAACAATAGTATTAGAAAACACAATTAGACACAATTTTTGGATTTTAGTTTTAAATAAATGATGGTTTTTTTATGTAAATAAATAAAGGGAAAAATAGTTTTTTGGCCAAACTTTGTTGAGAGCAAAATTTAGAATTTTAAAGCGAAATTACCTATTGACACGTCGTGGTCGTCAGTGTAGAGTTTTCGGGGTTTTGTAGCTCAGATTTTTATCTGACGACGCCACGACGAGCTCTAGCTCGCCACGTGGTATTTCAAGTAGCTCGGACTCTTTCAAGATTTGTATGAAGTCCGTTCGCCTCAAAATACAAGTCTAGTCTTCAGCTCTGTCAGGTACGTCTGCTATCGGACCAGACGGAGCTAAAGTATCTGAATACCAGAGCTGACGCCGTTTTCAGATTTCAATTTTGACCAGTAATAACAGAGATAGATACGTTCTCTCTCTAACACGTTGAATTCCTATCCCTAGGTCAGTAACGGTATATCTACAGTAGTAAGGTAAGCCACTTGGCTCCACTTTATTCGATTTTTGAAGTGCGTCTGCAGACCTCTGTAGACATCTGAAGTACGTCTTCTGCTTCATCACAGACATTTACATATCATCACAAACGTCTACAGAAGACGTACTTCAGACGTATACAGATCACCACAGACGTCAGCAGAAGACGTACTTCAGAAGTACTGCAGACGTAGTTCAAAAATCTGGGAATGTGGAGCCAAGTGGCTTATACCTTACTACTACTATCTACTTGTATATCAACATATATTGAACGTCCTGGTTGAACACAACTTATTTTTCTATGACATCAGGTAATTACCTAAAGATTAACCTTTCAGTATCCGGTCTGCTTCTATGCTTCTATTTCCTTATATTCTTCGATTTTGATTTCCAGTATATTTCAGAATATCCTACTAAGTATAGTAGGTAGTTACTGAAAGTCCTCTGTATTTTTCACAAGTACTTTTATTCCCTTTTTTATGTATTAGCAATTACCACACTTAAATAGTTTTTTGCGAAAAGTACAATTTTTTAATTATAATTAACAAAAATATATAAAAACGGTTATTTTCTTGTTTAATTTCGTTAAAAAATCTGTTTTCGTTTAAAATAATAATTTTTCTTTTGTTTTTTTTTCAGGTATTGAAAGTTGCGTAATCGTTTCAGTCGGCGGCAGTAGGTCAACAGCGCCAAGTTTATGTGGCGAACATGGTCACTGCATCAACCAACCAGGAATTGGATATAAATGTCAATGTCAACCAGGATATACCGGAAAGTATTGCCATGAAAGTAAGTCTTGTTATATTTATATAAATTTTAACTTTGATAAATAGTCTGTCGTTGATTGTATATTTTTTACGTCCTGACACGTCTGAGAAAGTTTTAGTCCTGAATTGTACAATTGGAGACGATAACCGAAATAATTCCTTTCAGTTATATAATATTTTAAATATTTTTATTAGTATAGTTTTCATTAACTGTTCTATTTGTGATGTCTTTTTGCACATTTTTTTTACTTGAATTTAATGACAAAATTATTTAAAAAAAAGCAATTGGTTATTTTTCGAAATTTCTAGTTTTTTTTAAATTTCTGAATTTTCCTAATAATTTGATTACAATTGATAAAAAATAGATTTAATTAAATAATAAATTAATGTTTTGTCCAACTATCTTGTTTAACTGGTCTTTTATAATTAAATAAAATTACAAAGTTAGAGGGACATTTTTTTAATTTATTTAAATAAAATTAATGTTTTGGCCAACTATCTCGTTTCTTTGGTCCACCGGATTTAAGTAAATTTACAAAGTTAGAGGGACATTTTTTTTTTAATTTAATGACAAAATTATTTAAATAAAAAAAAACAATCGGTGATTTTTCAAAATTTGTAGTTTCTTTTAAATTTCTGAATTTTTCCACTAATTTAATTACAATTGATAAAAAATAGATTTAATTAAATAACAAATTATTGTTCTGTCCAACTATCTCGTTTAACTGGTCCACCCATATTTAAATAAATGTACAAAGTTAGAGGGACATTTTTTTACTGACTCTGAAAAAATACTTAAATAAAAAACAATTGGTTGTTTTTCAATATTTCAAGTTTCTTTTAAAGTTCTGAATTTTCCTAATAATTTGAGTACAGTTGATAAAAAATGGATTTAATTAAATAACAAATTATTGTTCTGTCAAACTATCTCGTTTAACTGGTCCACCCATATTTGAATTAATTTACAAAGTTAGAGGGACATTTTTTTACTTACTCTGACAAAATTATTTAAATAAAATACAATTGATTTTTTAAAATTTCTGAATTTTTCTAATAATTTGATTACAATTAATAAAAAATAGATTTAATTAAATAATAAATGAAGGTTTTGTTCAACTATCTCCTTTAACTGGTCCACTGCAATTAAATCAATTTACAAAGTTAGAGGGGCATTTTTTTTCTTGAATTTAATAACAAAATTATTTAAATGAAAAAAGTAATTGGTAGTTTTTCAAAATTTCTAATTTATTTTAAATTTCTGAATTTCCCAATAATTTGATTACAATTGATAAAAAATAGATTTAATTAAATAATAAATTAATGTTTTGTCCAACTATCTCGTTTAACTGGTCCATTATAAACCAATTAATTTACAAAGTTAGAGGGACATTTTTTTATTTCATTGGCGATTTTTCAAAATTTCTAGTTTTATTAAAATTTATCGATCTTATAATTGTTTCGCAATTTTTTGAAACATAGTTTCTCAACATCGTCAGTTTTTTGTTACGTTTCAGTTTTCGATGTTTCCAAATTATTGTATAACAAAACACCGTCGTGTAACTTAAAAGCAGAACATTCTGCCATTCCCAACTTTTTTCTTCTGATCACTCCATATCGATGTTGTCAAACTAATTAAAACAAAAATAAATGCGGTACGCTCTTGTTACGCATTTTCGTCCAGACTTGCAAGCAAATGCCACAACGTCGGCCCGTATCATTTCTTTGAAGTGACGCCGACAAACCGACAGCAGATGGGTCGCCCTGATGTTGCGATGTTGTAGAGTTACGCTGTTACGACCAGTGTTGCCAATCTGCGGAAAATTACCAGATTTTCGGATATTTTCCTACTTTGCGGGTATTTCAATTTTGCGTGTAAAATTCTGGTATTTCCTTCCATCTTTTTTATCTTATGTCAGTTATTCACTGTTTTGATGTTTTGTGGGAGTGAGGCCACTTCTACTAAACATAATTACCCCTACAGCTATCTTGTTTCTCAAAAAAATAATACATAAAAAGATTAATTGGTTTGCATTGAACACACTTGGTAACACTTCCTTAAAAATGAAAAAGAAGAAGAGGATTAATTATTCACAATTTAAGCTATTGTTTGTGTTGCATTTGCATGTTGTAATTTGTGTTGTAATCTGTGGTATATATTAAAAAAAAATCGTTATAACTAACTGAGAAAAACTTCAAATTCCACGCATGTTAAATGGGGTATTTTGGGGCAAAGTTGCGGATATTTTGGTGATTTGACATTGGCAACACTGGTTACGACGTATCGTCCACACTTGACTTGTTACACCAACGTGTAACAATACGATGTTTTTTATTAATTCTACCACCATATTTCTATAACAGGCGATATCTATTCCAACGTATTCTCTCTATATAGCAATATTTTTTGACACTTTTTAGTCTTAATAGTACCATAAAGAACTATTTAACTTTATTTTCAGATATCAACGATTGTAAAATTAACCCCTGTGAAAATGGCGGAACCTGCGTGGACAAAGTAAATGCTTTCCAATGCATTTGCATAGAAGGATGGGAAGGTGCCTTATGTAGCATAAGTAAGTCAATTTTTGTATTTATTATATTGCATATAAATATTATATTTTTTTACACAGATACTGACGATTGTACTCCAAATCCTTGCCGAAACAACGGTACGTGCATTGACGGTGTAGCCGATTTCGAATGTGATTGTAAAGACGGCTGGAAAGGAAAAACATGCTCCTTAAAAGATAGCCATTGCGATCACACAACATGTAAAAACGGAGGCACTTGCCAGGATTTAGGTAACACCTTTATCTGCCGATGTCCACCCGATTGGGAAGGAACTACCTGTCACTTAGCCAAACAAACCGCCTGTCGATCAAATCCTTGTTTAAACGGCGGCACGTGCGTTAACACCGAAGACTACTATCAGTGCTTATGTAGAGACGGTTATGAAGGAAATCACTGCCAAGACGACGTTAATGATTGTAGTCCTCAACCTTGCTACAACGGCGGTAAATGCATCGACGGCGTCAATTGGTTTCTTTGTGAGTGCGCGCCGGGATTCACCGGTCCAGATTGTCGAATAAACGTTAACGAATGCTCTTCAAGTCCGTGCGGCTACGGAGGAACGTGCATCGATGATATCGGAGATTTCAAATGTATTTGTCCTCCAGGGAAAAAAGGAAAAAGATGTACCAGTAAGTAGGAACTTGTAATCAATAATAAGAATAACTCTGTCACTGGTCAACTTCTTCTTTTCCACACAACCTCTTCTTCTTTTCCACTTGTATTTCATTATTATTTCTTCATTTTCCTTGCCTGTCCTGTACCTAATCTCAATCAAGCGTATACATTGTATTCACTTCATGCATTGTTTCTAAATTTGAATTTTAAGTTTTTCTGTAATTACTTATGTTAACTATGTTTTGGAACCTTTTAGCCATTATTAGTACTAAATTATATTTTTTCCATTTTATTTTTACCCTCCACATTTTAACTTGTGGTACTTTCTTCAGAATGTCACTTGTCATATGTCACTTTCTACTTATTTTTTTTCCTCTTTCATTATTCTTATAGTTTTTTTTAATTAGTTTTAATTTTATGTTTCCAAGATATTCAATTATTTTTTTATGCTTGACTTGGATCAAAAAAATCATCAAATTCAAACAGTTTTTGTACCAAATCTAATTTTTTAAAAAATGCAGCAACATAAAAGTCTTCAACTGCACTTATGTTACAATATTTTGTCTGTTTATAACAAATATACACCTAGACCAACTAAATGCGGTTTACTTGTTGTAAAAGTCTCTGATTAGATTAACAGTTGCCAATTGACCATAAATTTTGACTTCAATTTGCCATTTTTCTGAATCAGCAATAAAAATTTTACCAAGAAATGGTATGTCATTTTTTGATAAATTTCCTTAGATCTACACCAATAACAGTGTTCATTTTGGCGGGAACGCTGTTTAGTAGTTGGACAATCACTTTTTGAATTGCGCATGCTGAGTTTTGGCACCAAAACATATTGATACGACAAAAACGTTAATTTTTGATGCTTTTTCCACGTTTCCATCGTTTTGTTTGGCATCTAGGATTTTTGCAATATATTTGTCTATTGTATGCATTCTGTTTTGGCTTCGCTAATTTTTTGACCTATTATAAGCCAGTTAGTCATCGGCCGTTTCTCAGTGTCTAAATTGCTTTCTTGTCTTTGCATTCTCATCTATTTTTTCCTTTCGCGGATTTGCTCCATGTCTCCTTTTTTCCCCTCATGTGCTTTTCGGTCTGTCTGAATATTCTGCATTTCTTTGCTCCAATTCTATAATTTTTTTTGTCAGTTGCTTTTTCCTTACAGCGGTTTTTTCAAAATTTGTCATTTTTGTAAGGTTGTAGGTTTTTGATGCGTGTGTGACTTAAGAGTTGTTTTGTATATTTTCATCTTCTTTTTACTTATTCATATAATCCATATTTAATGGGCACGAGTAACTATCATAATGTCTTTGTGTGATTTTGATATTCTGTTCATTATTATATTATTACTAGCTGAATACCCGTGCTTTGCTACGGAGTCTCTTTAAAAATAGTAACTGGACGACCGAGGTCTCCTTATTTTTTTCCAATTTTTCCCTATTTTTTTTCTATTTCTTAGTATTTTTCCCAATGTATCCCTATTGTTCCTTATTTTTCCTCATTTTTTTATATTTTTCCGTATTTTTCTGTTTCCATTTTCTCATTATTTTCTGCCATTTTTCCCTATTTTCCACATACGTTTCATTATTTTAATCTAATTTTCCTATTTTTAACACCATTTGTCTCTATTTGTACTTATTTTTCTCAATTTTGCCGTATTTTCTTTATTTTTTTCCATTTTTTTGTGAAATTTTCCGCTACTTTCTTCCTATTTTTAACTATTTTCCCCATTTTTCCCTATTTTTCCCCATTTTCTATCAATTTTTTTATATTTTCTTTCAATTTTTTCCTATTTTTACTTTTTTTACCAAATTTCCCAATTTGTACCTGATTTGCCCTATTTTTTAGTGTTTTTTCTTATTTTTCCCAAATTTTTACATTTTCCCCATTTTTCCCTATATTCCCGAATTTTTCCGGGTTTTCTCTAGATTTCCCATATTTTCTCCTGTATTTTTTAAACTATTTTTTCATTGTTTTGCCCTATTTTCCCAATTTTCTCTTTTGTCTCTTTACTTTTTCTATTTTTTCTCTATATTACCCTTTTTTCACTATTTTCATAAAGTTTCCTATTTTCCAGGTTTTTTCCCTGTTTGTTTCCCTATTTTTCACTATTTTTCCCAAGTTATATTTTTCACTTTTTTATTAATATTTCCTAGTTTTCACTATTTTGCCCTGTTTTTTTCACTTTTTTCCAGTTTTCCCAGTTTTCTCCATTTTCCCCTATTTTTACCTATTTTCTCTATTTTCCACTATTTTTTCTATTTTTCCTTTTTTCCCAATTTTTCGTATTTCTTTCCTGTTTTCCATTATTATTTCTGTTTTATTTATTTTTGCTTATATTTCCGTAACTGTAATTGTTTTTGCCTATTTCGGTCTATTTACTCACTTTTCCCCATT
Source organism: Neocrepidodera transversa (assembly GCA_963243735.1). NCBI lineage: Eukaryota > Metazoa > Arthropoda > Insecta > Coleoptera > Chrysomelidae > Neocrepidodera > Neocrepidodera transversa. The sequence continues at coordinate 9,344,667 of OY725349.1, read as the reverse complement.
TTTCCCTATTGTTTCTACTTTTCCTTTTTTTAACTATTGTTTCTACTTTTCCTTTTTTTAACTATTTTTCCACTTTTTTTCTATTTTTCCCTATTTTCTGCATTATTTCCTATTTCTTTATATTTTTCCTGTTTTCCGCTATTTGTTCGTATGTATTTCTATTATTCTATATTTCCTATTTTCGTTTTTTTCCTTATTTTCCTTTTTTTTCATATTTTCCTTTTTTCCCTATTTTTCCTTATTTATCGCAATTTCCACTATTTTTCCCTATTTTTCTCTAATACCAAAAACAAAATAGTCTCTATTCTTTTATACTAAGTTAAAATTTATTATTTTTTATTTTTAAATCTACTAATATTTTTTCTTCCTTATTCCTTCTTCCATATATTTCATTTTTTTCTGGTTTATTTCCAATTCCCTTTTGTTCTTAGACTTCTAATTTTACATAATCATATTTAATTTTTTTTAGTTAACGATTTGGCTTACCTTCCATCTCCAGGTAGCTGTCCATGGAATACACATACTTTAGAAAATAACGTCACGTGGCAACACGAATGTAACACGTGTGTCTGCACAAACGGTATCGTCAAATGCACTAAAATCTGGTGTGGTCTTGAAAATTGCAGAACCTTTAACCAACAAAACGTTTGTAATCTAAGTCAAGTTTGTGTACCTTCATCATCGGAATCCTGCCTTGCACCTCCATGTTTGCCGTACGGTGATTGTAGAGAACTTGAAAGCGGACGCAGAGTCAAGCCACCATCTTTACCTACACCCAGTACATGTTGGCCTAATCAAGCTGTACTTAGTAATAATTGTGCTAGACTAACGTTGTTATTAGACAGACCTAAATTACCGTCTGGTACTACCGTTGAAGGTTTATGTTTAGACCTGAGAAAATTATTAGCCAATCAACAAGCAATGGAAGGATATCATGATACTTTAGTATTACTGTGTGATCTAAAAAATGGTTATAATGATACAGTGGAAGTTACTTTGGTAAATTTATTAAAAAATATAGTTACATGTAACTAATTTTAATTTTTTTAGTCTGGTGATCGATGGGTTCTCGATGGTATCAGGGTAGTAGGCGAAGCAATTTCTCGCAAACATACAACTCTTTTGGCCTTAACATCAATCGTCGAAGTCAAAGTTGAAACAGCTTTAGTTTCAGGCGAACAACAGAGCAACAAATATTTAATAGCTTTAGTTTGTTTTATTATTATCGGACTTTGCGCTGCTGCGTTTGCGATCATCTTGTATTTGAGACAACACAGGAGAAGTATTGGACTTAGCGGGGTTAATCTTTCATCGCCGAATGAACCTTGCCATAGAAATCACGAAGATGAAAAATCGAATAATTTACAAAATGAAGAAAATTTACGGAGGTAAATTATTAAATAGACAATTACATTTAAAATTAATAATTATTATTTTTACAGGTATGCCAATCCTCTAAAAGACGATGTAGGCAGCTTAGCGAGCATAAACTCCATGGATATGCCACGGGTTAGCGTAGTTCGACCGATGTCCACTATCCTACCCCACGATAGCTCTAGTGAAATGCTAGAGATGATATCCGAAATGGACTGTCCGGGTTCCAGGAAAACGATGCTGGTACTCCCCGGTACGAGCGCTTCGGATAGCGCGCTAAAACTACACGAAAGTGTCAAAGTAAGCGAGGGCTTAAACAGCGCTCATCGCAGTAGCCAAATTATGTTGTACAAGGCGCAAAATCCAGACGTCCGGAAAAATACCGCGGCTTTCGACGATTCTTCGGGGCATAAGGACTTTAGCAAAAGTATTATTAATATTAATAAACAAAGGACTTCACAGCAGCAGCAACAACAGAGCGGAAGTGCAGATGTGCTAACAGTACTTGTTTGAGGGCCAGTGTTCTTTAAATTTTTACGTTGTCATTTTACCCTTAGGGTCCCAAACTGCATCAATGTTAAAAACGGTTCGTGTTAAGGTATTAATTAAAGCGATTTTTATATTTATGTATCTAAAAAAGGATCTTATATATTTCGTATGGGGTTGAAAGCTCTTATAAAGTACATCTATGAGCACAACTTTTGAATATGTTGCCAATACGAGTTTATTTTAATATGGGCTTAAATGGGGCTAAAACTAATTGATGTTTCATTTTTGAGCCTGAGCGTGTCTACATTTAATCGAAACCTATCATTAACTACAACAAGTTCGACTCTTCTACAATATTTTTTGGAGTTGGTTTGTTTTTTTACTTTATTGTTCTGAATCAGAGCTTTTGATTGATATATGAATCAATTGTACCTGTAGGCAGAAGAACGCCAACGAAATCATTTTTAGCCCAATTTAAGGGGAATGGGACGTTATTTCGGCGTGGCCGTTTCGGCGTTGGAAGTTTTGGCAACTTTAACAATATAAATATTAAATTACATGTTGTAGTTATGAGAAAGTCCTCTTACATATTCTAAAATATCCTCGTTTACTTCAAAATTTTAAATAAGCCATAAAATGCGTTCATCTGCATTCTTGTATTTTTTTAACTTCAATGGTGGGAGATTGCCCACCACAAGTTGCTCGAAATATAAATATCGACCTTTCTGCACCTAACGCAAGCCATCTATAAATTTCCAAATGGTTGGATGATCTGTTCTCAATTTGAACTGTAGTCTTCTATGTGCTGCCTCTGCATGGTTATTGGTCCGGTCTGTCTGTGGAATAAACCTGGTCGTCTAGCATTTTTTCTTTTGCAAAAAACAGGGCTTCTGCTAGAACATCAACAAAATGATCTAAATGGTCGATAGGAAGATTAAATTTCTCATATGAACAATTTCATCGAAAGTTGGCATCACTTTAGTGTACTTGATAGTGCTAATCATTCAATAGTTTTGAAAAAGCTGAAGGAGGAGCAGACGCACACAGAGAACCGGTTGATCCAAATTGTTGCTGCAACTAAGAGTAAGAAATATAAAGACTTGAACAAACGACAACTCATTGATGTTATTAGCAAGTTTGATTCAAAAAGTTTAGTTCAAAAAGTCTTTCAGGATATTTGATTGGAATTAGCCAAAATCGCGCACTGAATATATAATATAATACAATTTAGTTAATATATTAAATTCTTGAGTGTTTCAAATATTTTGACTACGTAAAGTGATGGCTTGTGTCAATGCGTTTGCCAATAAAATTAATATATTTTCGAATCATACATTTTTACCATTATACGTTTTTTCTTTATAAATTTTGTGGTTATACTTTTTATCCATTATACTTTTTTACCAATATACATTGTTGCCATTATACGGATTTGAGTTATGCATTTTTGATAATACATTTTAGAATTATACATTTTTGGATTATATATTTTTGGATTATACATTATCGGATTCTACACAATTAACAACTCATAAGTCAGATATTTTAAATAATAACACATCTTCCATTATCTTGAATGCTGCCTGTTGGAAATCGCAATGGTTTGCTCTGGGTTGCAAATTTGGAACAATTTCTTTAATAAAATCAAACATACGAGTATATGTGGCTCTTGATTTATTTGGTAGCAAGGCATAAAATACTGGATGGACTCCATGATTTTTTGTAGCCATAACTGTATAAATTTGCGAAAATAGAGTTGGTACTATGGAAAATATGCCGTCGGCATACCACATATCTGAAATCTGTAGGTGTTGCAACCACGATTCTCTCCCAAAAATCAAAATTCTATTTCATCTTTCTCCAGCATCAGCAAAGAGAAAATTTTCTTCTATGCCATCTTGAACAGGATAAACACGATACGACTCGGAAATTCTTCAAGACTTATAGGATTCGAAGGTGCGGCATGAATTTCGTTGCGTTTCTGTCTGATAACTTTTCTCATCGCGCCATGTTAGATCAATCACTTAAAAATTCTGCAAGATACTAACAAACTTATGAATTGAATAAGAACATTATTGCTTATTATACACACACACACACACCTTACATGACTCCGAGCCAAGGGGATATTGCACCTACTCGGTACTTGATCCCCAAGTCCCCTGCCACCTCCCCCAGGTTCTCAGCTATTGTTGACATATCGGGAGGTCGCTTTTAAGGACCGATGTCCCCTGGTCGTCATGTCATTCACACTACATTCATACAGCTGTACCCCCCCCCCCACCGGGCATTTTGGGACACCTTACCTATCGTAGACTTGTCTAGGAGACGACCGAAGCCTCTATCCCCTTTTGTCATCAATTTTGTCCTGTCGCGTGTGTCTGCTTCGTCAGTACGTATGGTCGTGTCACTTTACTTGTCATTTGTCACTCGCTGTGAAGTTCGTCTAAAACATAAAACTTATTATTTTACAATAATGAGTAGATATTCAAACAGCGAACTTTACTTACTTTCGTAATAGCTGGAAAAAAGAAACTCCGGTTTTTGGTTTTTTGGGTTTTTTTTTTTGGTGAAGCGAGCTCCTTTTGTGTGTTTTTTTTGTTTTTTTGGTGGATTTCTCTTTTTGGGGCCTCTTGACAATTACCAAGAGGCTGTTTTTTTTTCTCTGGAACTTTGTTTTGATTTTTCTGTCATCTGTGATTGGTAATTGCCTTCTCGGCCTCGCATGTTATCCGTGGTTGTCTTCTTCATATTCGAGGAGCTCCCTGAGCTCTAAGTTTGGGTGGGTCCACAGGTCTTCAAACATCTGTTCTGCTCGAGTATTTAAAGTGTCTAAGATCCTTGCGGTTCCTAGACTCTCAAATATCCCTCGAGTGGACACATACCAAGGTATGTTTGTGGCCTCTCGTAAACAGATGTTCTGTTGACTTTGGAGTCTCTTACTATTCGTTCTGCACGTCTGCTTATTATATAGAAGAATGTGATCCTTTATTTTTAAAAGCGATTAAGTTTCTTAGAAAATTATCATAAACGATTATTTACAAGTTATTTAGATAATTACCGGAGAAGATAATGTATCACCAGAACAATAAAAATACTAATTGATTTCTCTAATAGTTGGATTCAGTTTGAGCTCAGGTATACTTTAAATGTTGTGAAAATGTGGCATTAACGGATTAATAGGGACGAGTTATTCCAGTAAATCCCTTAAACTACATTTTCACTATTATTATACTAATGTTCATATAAAATATTAATTACACTATACTATTATAATTCTGAAAAACAGATTAAAGCATTTATCCCAATCATATGCAATACCTCACTTATTTCAATACTTTACTTATTTCATAATAAAACTTACAGCGGTTTTAACATACATACTAAAAACGCGAAATGGCCTGGCGCCCAAATGGCCACGCCGAAACAGATGTCCTAGACCCCCATTTAAGCCCATCTTGAAATGACCCATAACTACCTATTCGCAACAGTTTTGAGAGTTTGCTGCCGTGTTAGTAGAAAAGGGCCTATCTACAATTTTTACTTTTTTCATTTATTGACGTTATACTATTGGGTGCAACTAGATTCATTATAGACCCTTCGGCTCTAACAAATTAGCTGATGAGTTTATGTGTAATATAACTTAATAAAGGAACATAATTAACACATTCTTTGCATATTTTTTATCAGTACGTGACTTTCTTGGCTGGATAATTGTCATCAAGTGGAAGTATCCCTCAAAAGAAGTGGAAAAGTATATGATTTACCGGGTTTTAAAGCTGTTGTAAAAAATACCAATAATACTATAGAAAAAACATTACAAAATATGTTTAAATGGAAAGATTGTATAACTCAGTACAAATTGAACAAAATTTCGTCCACATAGGCCCTTTCCTGTTAAGTATTTTAGTTTAAAAAAGCCTATCTATCATAAATCATATTAGTTGATATCAGACTGTATTTACTAATATATGTAAAATTAATACTAAAGTTCATAAAAAACTGTTTTCTGTCCAAAACCACAGATGGCAGTACAAAATAACTTTAAACAGAATTATCTAAGAAGTACATTCCTGCAGATAGACCCTATTCAAATAGAACGGCAGTGTGCCCATTGAGATTTTGAGGCACTTGATCAGCTTTCGACTGACTCAGACTCCATAAGAAATATATGAGATCCTTAATATTTGATTTATTTACAAAATTAGTTGTCAAATTCCAAAAATTGCTTTGATTTTCCAATAACCTCATGCAAAAATTGTACCTATTTGATTTTATCACACTTAGCGCCAAGTGAAAGTGTAATGTGAACGTAAATTATCAACATATTTATTCAATCTTGTGTATTTTCTCCATTATCACTAGTTAACCGATCTATTTCAATACATTACTGATATAGTTCAGACAACTAGTGAGGATGGAAAAAGACAAAAGAGTAGGTAGGTCAAATAAAACATAGTGGGAGAAAATTTAAAAGAGAACAAGCTATAAAAAGGAGAAGAGGAGCTAACAAACAATAAGTTAAATTGGTAAAGTTTATTTCTACTTAAACATGATGATCTTATCACCATTTTTTTAATATCCATTTTTTATAGTCTCATTTCATTCTTCGACCTTAATTTTGGCAACATAATTATTAACTATAATTAGCTTTAATTGGAAATTTTTAAAAAAAAAACACTCAATGTACGTTTCAAAGAAACAAAAAAATGGCGGCGAAATTGAGGGTATCTCTTGGTATTTGTGATTTGTTGGGGTAAACGATTGTTTTTGCGATATTTGGATTTGTGTGTAGAATAATAGAAAAAATTGAGTTGATATTGAACCTGCGTCGATTTTCGTTGATTTTGATTCCTTTCATTCCTTCACAATTACAGTATTTTCATCAAAATTTCAATAATTGACGAGACCCAAACAAGCTTAAAATAGCTACAACGAAGCAACATTCTTTATTTTAACTGCACAAATAATAACACTACGTTGATTTTTATTCCATATGTTCCTTTGTTTTCTTCAATATTGCTCTATTAGTCGAGACAATGAAACAAAAAAATGTCCCTACTTTTTATCAGATGGAATCCAAAATAAATAATCTCGGGATTCCACAAGTCCAAATTGGATTAAGCAATAAATTTTAAAAAGTTGAACAGGTAATCTTGAAATTCCAAGTACAAAAAAACATGAATCTGAGTTATCCCCAAGTTCAAATAAAATAAGACAAAAAAGATGAAGATTAAAAAAACTATTTAATTTAATACAGAAAAAAATTTAATTTGTGAGAAACTTAAAAGTCCAAAATGAATCAGTTAAAAGTTACGAGAATCCAAATTAACTACAGAATATAATCTAAGGAATCCCCCAAATTTAGGTGAACTTTTTTTGACCAAAGTTGGGGTTTGAAATGAAATTTGATCAAATGTTGAAAAGTGAAACAGAAAATAAAAATGTTGGTCAAATAATGAAAATTTTGATCCAAGGAATAATTTAGGTAGAATTTTGCACATTTGAAAGAAAATCTAACTCTAAGGATCATATTTTAACCATTGATGATTAATAGAAAACATTGAAATAAATTTTTAGTAATTTGACCAAAAATTTTGCAAAATTGAAACCTTGCAATTTAGTGACGGTGTTTAAAGCACCAGGTGTTGGGAGGGTCGTTTTCGACTTGAAATTCTGATTCAACGCCCCAAAAAAAAACCCTCTGGGTTCGTCTTCTTCGATTATGTGAAGAAAACCCTCAGAGACGACGTTTAGGCCCAGGTTCCGGTGCACTAGGTATTCGGGGGATCGTTTTCGACGTGAAATTTGAATTAAGCACCCAAAAAACGCCCCTGCAATGATTTTCGAGTTGTTTTTGGCGATTTTGTCAGGAAAATTCTCGGGGATGACGTCCACGTCCAGGTTCTGATGCACCAGTTGTCCGGGGGTGTTTGAAGATGCCACATTTTAATTCAGCTACTCAAAAAACTCCCGGGCGCCGAGTTTCTCTTCTTCGCGTGAATTTCGGGAGAGTCCCACGGAGATGACGTTCATCGGCGTTCCTGCGCTCCAGGTCAGCTGTGGGTCAATTTGAACATTATAATCGTGATTAGCGACCTCGAAAACCACCGGGAGCCCGATTTGGGCCAGTTCTGATTCTTATTTATAAAGTTCTTTAATCTTCCAAAAATCGTCTCAAAAGAAAATGCAATTTCCGGTTTGTATATGATAAAAAGTAGGATATTTTTTCTTGGTCCGAAAAACTCCGAACTTTTGGCATTTTTACTGCTTCATTGCCTCGACTATATTTTTTCCAAATTACAATAATGGCGAATCTTTCTGTTAACATCATTAGGAGTTGAACAATATTTTTCATACAAACAATATTAAGTCATTTAATTTTTACTCCGGCAAAAACCGGAGGGTTATGTTGGCGCCGCCGGCTTTGCCCAGTTTGGTGGAGCCCCGCCTTAAAATATCGCCAATTAGCATATGGTATATGTTTAAGCATTTAACTTTTCTGTCATTAGCTCCTTGGAGAAACTTTTTAATTTAAGTCAAAAAGTCAGATAAAATATTGAAATTAAAATGTTTCCCTTTATAAAAAATTTTTTTGAAATTTCAGAACATTGATGATACATATTTTAATGGTAAGCACAAACTTATAAACTTGCTTTATTTTTTTTTTTAATTTTTATTAAACATTCATTTTTAATTTTAATATCCCGTTGGGCTACGCCTCTGTATTTTGTTCTCTGTTGCTCCCATTCAATAATTAATCAAAATACTCTCTACCCTAATTTAGAAATACTTTACTTTTTTAATTTTATGTTAATTGTTTAATTTTTTTTGTTTTCGTCTCTGTTCCTTCTACTTCTTTACCTACGTCTTTTTTTGTATTCATGAAGGATAATTTACGTAGCAATATGTTAATAGAAGTTTTAAAAACTTATAAAATATAAACCAAATACTGTTGTAATAAAAAAATAAAATTGACTAGAATTTTCTACCATTTGAATCAAAATTTAAATGGTTTTACTGTCATACATATATTATATAGTTTTTGTAAATTCAAATTTTTAAACTGGAATAAGAAATATTTTTATGCTTTTATTTTTAAATGTACAGTCAACAATTGACTATAAACTGGCACAAAAAAATATTTCTTTTTCCTAATGTTTGTGCAATTGTAGATTTTAAGACTAATTATATTTTCCAGATTTTATTTAACAGTTGATTGTCTAAAAAATAATAAATAATTAAATAAAACAAGAAAAGGAAGAGAAAAAGTTCCCTATTTTTTAATTGTTCTGGTGCTGTATTTTAGAAGCTACAGAGAAAAATAGATTTTTTTTTCTTTTTAGACAATTAATTGTTAAAATTCACATTTTATAGATACCTTGATGAGGTGTGGAACCCTAAAAAAAATATTATATAGACTGTAATGTAAAATAATTTTTTTTTTAATAATGAACTCTAACAAAAGTGATATGTGGAGAAATTGATCTCGTGATGAATGAAACCTGGTGACACAAATAATTAAGTTTTAAAAAATAGTGTGATATTATTTAATATTTTGATTTGTTTTTTTTTTATGAATATGAGATGAAACAAAGGTATTCCTTAAAGTTATGTATAAAAGATAAATTGGTGAAGAGCAAAAATGTATTGAGACTGAAACCAAAATAATATTCTACACTACAAGTTTCTTAGATATGCAGAATTAACCTTAGATTTTATTTATTCCTAAAAATGTAGATTTTGATGGATGGGAAACGGGTAACTTCTTCTTTTTCATGAGTGTGACATAATATCCTTTTAATCTGTTGTAACCAGGGACGCTCTGTCGTGCCAAATAATGATAGGCGCCTTTATATGTATTGAGCCAAAATTACCACCCAATCTCACACAGATCAATTTGTGCGGATTTTACGTGAAAATCATTGAGCAATACAAAAAAAATTAAAATAGCTTCAAATGTCCGTGGCGTAACAAATAGGAGGAGAAAGGTGACATATTCTTCCAAATGCATACCGCTGGACAATTGGACAATTTTAGGCCATTTATTTTGAACAATTCTCTATCAATTTGGACCGTTTTACTAAAATTTTAGACTGTGTTTGGACAATTTGAGACTATTTGGACAATTTTAGACCATTTTAGATTATATTGAACAATTTTCTGATCAATTTATGTAGCTTCAGTTCATTTTATTATTATTTTAATCCATTTTAAGACAATTTTAGACCATTTTCTATGTTTAAAAAAAATCTGATCAATTTAGGTAACTTTGGTTCAGTTTTCTCGAATTTTAGACCATTTTGGACAATTTTAGGCCATTTTAGATAATTTTGGACAATTCTTTGATTAATTTACTTAACTTTAGACCGTTTTATTACCATTTTAAACCATTATTGGACAATTTTACACCATTTAGGACTATTTTAGACTTTTTCCACAATTTAAGTAATTTTCAATAATTCTTTGATCAATTTAAGTAATTGTAGACCGTTTTATTATTATTTTAGTCTGTTTTTGGACAACTTTGGACCATTTCAGATTATTTTGAACTATTCATTGTTGCATTTAGGCAACTTTAAGCTAATTTTAGATAATTTTTAGACCATTTTGGACAATTTTAGACCATTATAAATAGTTTTGAACAATTATCTGATCAATTTAAGTAACTTCAAACCGTTTTAGACAATTTTTAGAAGATTTTGGACAATTTTAGATTATTTTGACAATTCTCTGATCCATTTTAGGTAACTATACACCGTTTTATTATTAATTTCAAAAATTTTTAGATTTTGGGCAATTGTAGACCATTTTAGATTATTTTGAACAATTCTCCGATCAATTTACGTAACTTTAGACCGTTTTTTATTATTTCAGACAATTTTTATAAGATGTTGGACAATTTTAGAGCATTTTTGATTATTTTGAAAAAATCTTTAATCAAGTTAAGTAACTTTAGAAGTTTTTATTATTAATTTAGAAAATTTTAGAGCTTTTCAGATTATTTTGAACAATACAATTGATCAATTTGAGTTTGAGTAACTTCAGACTGTTTTAGACAATTTGGACAATTTTAGATTAGTTTGAACAATCCTTAGATTCATTGTAGGTAATTTTAGACCGTTTTACTAATATTTTAGACGATTTTGAACAATTTTAGATTATTTTGAACAATTTAAGTAACTAAACTGTTTTATCATTAATTTAGACAATTTTTAGAAGATTTTGGATAATTTAATATTATTTGAAGCACTGATAATTCACACGAAAACCCAAACACAGTAGAACCGACATTTTTTGACCTTGTTCTTGTCTATTTTTCAAGATGATTTAAAATACGGGTTTCATGATATCGTTCCTAATTTTTATATAAAAAAAATTTCGCCGCCGGTATTGGTAGATAATTTTTTGGTTTTATGTAAAGGCGCCTTAAGGCCTTGGCGCCGTCGTGCGCCGCACGGCCTTGCCCATATGGACGGCGCGTCCCTGGTTGTAGCAGGGGCTTAACTTGAACCAAGATTTCCCATGAGAAAGTACTGCCACATTTTTTTCTATTGTAATAACGGCTCTTCCTCATTTTACGCTGTATTTTATTGCTTGTTTCAAGCATTACAAATAAGATTTCATATATCGTTGACCGTTTTCGAGATATCAAAAGAAATAGTAAAAAAATGTAAACATTGACAATTATATTCTTTTGGAAGGTTTTGGGGCGACACAACCGATTTTTTATTTGTCTCTATAATCAATGTATAATGTCCTTTGTATCACATACTTTGGATGCTTCCTACTAGAACGGCAGACCCTATAGTGAAAGCCATATTTAAAATGCAGTGTGGGCTTTATGGAGCGCAGAGTTGCCGCCAATGTCATTTAGACGGACATGTTAGAAAACGGAGGGTTGAGCTCGCCAAGACCGTATCAAGCTGGCATCGCCGCCGAAATGCATTGGGCTATGCTGCCTACACTGCATTCTAAATATGGCTAAATCTGATAAAAATAACTTGATGTTTTAATCATAAATAATCATTTGGTCCCTTTGTTTCATTTTGTATACCTTGTTAGAAGTTTTCAAATTATTTTTATTTAAATCTAAAAGTTCTGTTATATCAGAATAAATATGTAAATATTGATTTGTTTTTTTTTTGTATTTATTGTATTATTGTTCCTGATTTTATATTTACCACGTAAGATGTCATTTTAACACAATTCATTCCTGTAAATGTTCCAATTCATAATTTATTAATATTTCTCATTCTATATAGTTTTTATTTAAATAGATAAATAATTTTTTGTGTCAAATTTTCATAAAATATTGCCTTATTTGTATTTTGTAAATACTGTAAATAATGTTTGTAATTTAGGTAATGCGATTGTTTTCAAAAGTACTTTTGAAATAAAACTGCCATACAATTTTATGCTCTTTGTATTTGAATGTTATTTTTGACGATCTGGCAGCTATGTTGTCCTACTCAAAGATTTTTTAATTAATTTTATGCTTTATTACTGATTAAAATAATAAATTGAGATTTTTTTTTGAAAGCAATCGACAAGAAAACTTCATTTTTTGGTTGCCTCAGAAATATTAAGCTGTAGCAGTAATTGGCACAATGATTTGATTTCAGTGCCTTTCTCAGTGCCTATTACAAATAATTTGTAACAACCAAATGAAGTTTTCGTAATACTGTGAAAGTATTTAATTAAATAAAAAAAATTGTATATTTTGTAAAATGTTTTGCATATTTTAATAAAGAATGCAAGAGCTTTTTGAAATAAAAAAAATAAAGTCAAGCTTGTCATTTATACGAAATAAAGTAATTGTTTCCTTTATTTGTGTTTTACTTCCATTTTATTATACACGAATTTAATAGCTTCAATAGATTTAGAGAAAAACTAATTTATTAATTGGTGAAAATTTGGTTAAAATCTGTTTAATTTTAAAAAATCGTTATCGAAAAAATTGACACATATACATATTTTCCAACAATGGGGTTTTTTAACTTAAAGGACCTAAAACTGATCATTTTTTTGGAACCTACTACCTTTAAACTACCCCTCCACCAATAATTTTTGCAATCCGAGTGATGAAAAATTTCCTATGTAACTAAGTAACTAAAAGAGCTAGAGAGAAACTGATCATTTTTTTGGAATCTACGACCCTTAAACTACCCCTCTGCCAATTATTTTTAAAATCTGAGTGATGAAAAATTTTGAAGATTTTTGAAGGCTATAGTCTTGCCTTTATTTTTCGGGTCAAATTGCGCACTCGCCATTTTTTAAAAAAACTTAATTTCCTATGTAACTAAGTAACTAAAAGAGCTAGAGAGAAACTGATCATTTTTTTGGAATCTACGACCCTTAAACTACCCCTCTGCCAATTGTTTTTAAAATCTGAGTAATGAAAAATTTTAAAGATTTTTGAAGGCTATAGTCTTGCCTTTATTTTTCGGGTCAAATTGCGCACTCGCCATTTTTTAAAAAAACTTAATTTCCTATGTAACTAAGTAACTAAAAGAGCTAGAGAGAAACTGATCATTTTTTTGGAATCTACGACCCTTAAACTACCCCTCTGCCAATTATTTTTAAAATCTGGGTGATGAAAAATTTTGAAGATTTTTGAAGGCTATAGTCTTGCCTTTATTTTTCGGGTCAAATTGCGCACTCGCCATTTTTTAAAAAAACTTAATTTCCCATGTAACTAAGTAACTAAAAGAGCTAGAGAGAAACTGATCATTTTTTTGGAATCTGCGACCCTTAAACTACCCCTCTGCCAATTATTTTTAAAATCTGGGTGATGAAAAATTTTGAAGATTTTTGAAGGCTATAGTCTTGCCTTTATTTTTCGGGTCAAATTGCGCAATCGCCATTTTTTAAAAAAACTTAATTTCCCATGTAACTAAGTAACTAAAAGAGCTAGAGAGAAACTGATCATTTTTTTGGAATCTGCGACCCTTAAACTACCCCTCTGCCAATTATTTTTAAAATCTGGGTGATGAAAAATTTTGAAGATTTTTGAAGGCTATAGTCTTGCCTTTATTTTTCGGGTCAAATTGCGCAATCGCCATTTTTTAAAAAAACTTAATTTCCCATGTAACTAAGTAACTAAAAGAGCTAGAGAGAAACTGATCATTTTTTTGGAATCTGCGACCCTTAAACTACCCCTCTGCCAATTATTTTTAAAATCTGAGTGATGAAAAATTTTGAAGATTTTTGAAGGCTATAGTCTTGCCTTTATTTTTCGGGTCAAATTGCGCACTCGCCATTTTTTAAAAAAACTTAATTTCCTATGTAACTAAGTAACTAAAAGAGCTAGAGAGAAACTGATCATTTTTTTGGAATCTACGACCCTTAAACTACCCCTCTGCCAATTATTTTTAAAATCTGGGTGATGAAAAATTTTGAAGATTTTTGAAGGCTATAGTCTTGCCTTTATTTTTCGGGTCGAATTGCGCACTCGCCATTTTTTAAAAAAACTTAATTTCCTATGTAACTAAGTAACTAAAAGAGCTAGAGAGAAACTGATCATTTTTTTGGAATCTACGACCCTTAAACTACCCCTCTGCCAATTATTTTTAAAATCTGGGTGATGAAAAATTTTGAAGATTTTTGAAGGCTATAGTCTTGCCTTTATTTTTCGGGTCAAATTGCGCACTCGCCATTTTTTAAAAAAACTTCATTTCCTATGTAACTAAGTAACTAAAAGAGCTAGAGAGAAACTGATCATTTTTTTGGAATCTACGACCCTTAAACTACCCCTCTGCCAATTATTTTTAAAATCTGAGCGATGAAAAATTTTGAAGATTTTTGAAGGCTATAGTCTTGCATTTATTTTTCGGGTCAAATTGCGCACTCGCCATTTTTTAAAAAAACTTAATTTCCTATGTAACTAAGTAACTAAAAGAGCTAGAGAGAAACTGGTCATTTTTTTGGAATCTACGACCCTTAAACTACCCCTCTTAGAATTATTTTTAAAATCTGGGTGATGAAAAATTTTGAAGATTTTTGAAGGCTATAGTCTTGCATTTATTTTTCGGGTCAAATTGCGCACTCGCCATTTTTTAAAAAAACTTAATTTCCTATGTAACTAAGTAACTAAAAGAGCTAGAGAGAAACTGGTCATTTTTTTGGAATCTACGACCCTTAAACTACCCCTCTTAGAATTATTTTTAAAATCTGGGTGATGAAAAATTTTGAAGATTTTTGAAGGCTATAGTCTTGCCTTTATTTTTCGGGTCAAATTGCGCACTCGCCATTTTTTAAAAAACTTAATTTCCCATGTAACTAAGTAACTAAAAGAGCTTGAGAGAAACTGATCATTTTTTTGGAATCTGCGACCCTTAAACTACCCCTCTGCCAATTATTTTTAAAATCTGAGTGATGAAAAATTTTGAAGATTTTTGAAGGCTATAGTCTTGCCTTTATTTTTCGGGTCAAATTGCGCACTCGCCATTTTTTAAAAAAAACTTAATTTCCTATGTAACTAAGTAACTAAAAGAGCTAGAGAGAAACTGATCATTTTTTTGGAATCTACGACCCTTAAACTACCCCTCTGCCAATTATTTTTAAAATCTGAGTGATGAAAAATTTTGAAGATTTTTGAAGGCTATAGTCTTGCCTTTATTTTTCGGGTCAAATTGCGCACTCGCCATTTTTTAAAAAAACTTAATTTCCTATGTAACTAAGTAACTAAAAGAGCTAGAGAGAAACTGATCATTTTTTTGGAATCTACGACCCTTAAACTACCCCTCTGCCAATTATTTTTAAAATCTGAGTGATGAAAAATTTTGAAGATTTTTGAAGGCTATAGTCTTGCCTTTATTTTTCGGGTCAAATTGCGCACTCGCCATTTTTTAAAAAACTTAATTTCCCATGTAACTAAGTAACTAAAAGAGCTAGAGAGAAACTGATCATTTTTTTGGAATCTGCGACCCTTAAACTACCCCTCTGCCAATTATTTTTAAAATCTGAGTGATGAAAAATTTTGAAGATTTTTGAAGTCTATAGTCTTGCCTTTATTTTTCGGGTCAAATTGCGCACTCGCCATTTTTTAAAAAAAACTTAATTTCCTATGTAACTAAGTAACTAAAAGAGCTAGAGAGAAACTGATCATTTTTTTGGAATCTACGACCCTTAAACTACCCCTCTGCCAATTATTTTTAAAATCTGAGTGATGAAAAATTTTGAAGATTTTTGAAGGCTATAGTCTTGCCTTTATTTTTCGGGTCAAATTGCGCAATCGCCATTTTTTAAAAAAACTTAATTTCCCATGTAACTAAGTAACTAAAAGAGCTAGAGAGAAACTGATCATTTTTTTGGAATCTGCGACCCTTAAACTACCCCTCTGCCAATTATTTTTAAAATCTGGGTGATGAAAAATTTTGAAGATTTTTGAAGGCTATAGTCTTGCCTTTATTTTTCGGGTCGAATTGCGCACTCGCCATTTTTTAAAAAAACTTAATTTCCTATGTAACTAAGTAACTAAAAGAGCTAGAGAGAAACTGATCATTTTTTTGGAATCTACGACCCTTAAACTACCCCTCTGCCAATTATTTTTAAAATCTGGGTGATGAAAAATTTTGAAGATTTTTGAAGGCTATAGTCTTGCCTTTATTTTTCGGGTCAAATTGCGCACTCGCCATTTTTTAAAAAAACTTAATTTCCTATGTAACTAAGTAACTAAAAGAGCTAGAGAGAAACTGATCATTTTTTTGGAATCTACGACCCTTAAACTACCCCTCTGCCAATTATTTTTAAAATCTGAGCGATGAAAAATTTTGAAGATTTTTGAAGGCTATAGTCTTGCCTTTATTTTTCGGGTCAAATTGCGCACTCGCCATTTTTTAAAAAAACTTAATTTCCCATGTAACTAAGTAACTAAAAGAGCTAGAGAGAAACTGATCATTTTTTTGGAATCTGCGACCCTTAAACTACCCCTCTGCCAATTATTTTTAAAATCTGAGTGATGAAAAATTTTGAAGATTTTTGAAGGCTATAGTCTTGCATTTATTTTTCGGGTCAAATTGCGCACTCGCCATTTTTTAAAAAAACTTAATTTCCTATGTAACTGAGTAACTAAAAGAGCTAGAGAGAAACTGGTCATTTTTTTGGAATCTACGACCCTTAAACTACCCCTCTTAGAATTATTTTTAAAATCTGGGTGATGAAAAATTTTGAAGATTTTTGAAGGCTATAGTCTTGCATTTATTTTTCGGGTCAAATTGCGCACTCGCCATTTTTTAAAAAAACTTAATTTCCTATGTAACTAAGTAACTAAAAGAGCTAGAGAGAAACTGGTCATTTTTTTGGAATCTACGACCCTTAAACTACCCCTCTTAGAATTATTTTTAAAATCTGAGTGATGAAAAATTTTGAAGATTTTTGAAGGCTATAGTCTTGCATTTATTTTTCGGGTCAAATTGCGCACTCGCCATTTTTTAAAAAAACTTAATTTCCTATGTAACTAAGTAACTAAAAGAGCTAGAGAGAAACTGGTCATTTTTTTGGAATCTACGACCCTTAAACTACCCCTCTTAGAATTATTTTTAAAATCTGGGTGATGAAAAATTTTGAAGATTTTTGAAGGCTATAGTCTTGCCTTTATTTTTCGGGTCAAATTGCGCACTCGCCATTTTTTAAAAAACTTAATTTCCCATGTAACTAAGTAACTAAAAGAGCTTGAGAGAAACTGATCATTTTTTTGGAATCTGCGACCCTTAAACTACCCCTCTGCCAATTATTTTTAAAATCTGAGTGATGAAAAATTTTGAAGATTTTTGAAGGCTATAGTCTTGCCTTTATTTTTCGGGTCAAATTGCGCACTCGCCATTTTTTAAAAAAAACTTAATTTCCTATGTAACTAAGTAACTAAAAGAGCTAGAGAGAAACTGATCATTTTTTTGGAATCTACGACCCTTAAACTACCCCTCTGCCAATTATTTTTAAAATCTGAGTGATGAAAAATTTTGAAGATTTTTGAAGGCTATAGTCTTGCCTTTATTTTTCGGGTCAAATTGCGCACTCGCCATTTTTTAAAAAAACTTAATTTCCTATGTAACTAAGTAACTAAAAGAGCTAGAGAGAAACTGATCATTTTTTTGGAATCTACGACCCTTAAACTACCCCTCTGCCAATTATTTTTAAAATCTGAGTGATGAAAAATTTTGAAGATTTTTGAAGGCTATAGTCTTGCCTTTATTTTTCGGGTCAAATTGCGCACTCGCCATTTTTTAAAAAACTTAATTTCCCATGTAACTAAGTAACTAAAAGAGCTAGAGAGAAACTGATCATTTTTTTGGAATCTGCGACCCTTAAACTACCCCTCTGCCAATTATTTTTAAAATCTGAGTGATGAAAAATTTTGAAGATTTTTGAAGTCTATAGTCTTGCCTTTATTTTTCGGGTCAAATTGCGCACTCGCCATTTTTTAAAAAAAACTTAATTTCCTATGTAACTAAGTAACTAAAAGAGCTAGAGAGAAACTGATCATTTTTTTGGAATCTACGACCCTTAAACTACCCCTCTGCCAATTATTTTTAAAATCTGAGTGATGAAAAATTTTGAAGATTTTTGAAGGCTATAGTCTTGCCTTTATTTTTCGGGTCAAATTGCGCACTCGCCATTTTTTAAAAAAACTTAATTTCCTATGTAACTAAAAGAGCTAGAGAGAAACTGATCATTTTTTTGGAATCTACTACCCTTAAACTACCCCTCTGCCAATTATTTTTAAAATCTGAGTGATGAAAAATTTTGAAGATTTTTGAAGGCTATAGTCTTGCCTTTATTTTTCGGGTCAAATTGCGCACTCGCCATTTTTAAAAAAAACTTAATTTCCTATGTAACTAAGTAACTAAAAGAGCTGGAGAGAAACTGATCATTTTTTTGGAATCTACGACCCTTCAACTACCCCTCTGCCAATTATTTTTCAAAACTGGGTGATGAAAAATTTTGAAGATTTTTGAAGGCTGTAGTCTTGCCTTTATTTTTCGGGTCGAATTGCGCACTCGCCATTTTTAAAAAAAACTTAATTTCCTATGTAAC
The DNA here is from genome assembly GCA_963243735.1 of Neocrepidodera transversa. Classification (NCBI taxonomy): domain Eukaryota; kingdom Metazoa; phylum Arthropoda; class Insecta; order Coleoptera; family Chrysomelidae; genus Neocrepidodera; species Neocrepidodera transversa. The sequence goes on along the minus strand of OY725349.1, from coordinate 9,325,767 downwards.
TAAGTAACTAAAAGAGCTAGAGAGAAACTGATCATTTTTTTGGAATCTACGACCCTTAAACTACCCCTCTTAGAATTATTTTTAAAATCTGGGTGATGAAAAATTTTGAAGATTTTTGAAGGCTATAGTCTTGCCTTTATTTTTCGGGTCAAATTGCGCAATCGCCATTTTTTAAAAAAACTTAATTTCCCATGTAACTAAGTAACTAAAAGAGCTAGAGAGAAACTGATCATTTTTTTGGAATCTACGACCCTTAAACTACCCCTCTGCCAATTATTTTTAAAATCTGGGTGATGAAAAATTTTGAAGATTTTTGAAGGCTATAGTCTTGCCTTTATTTTTCGGGTCAAATTGCGCACTCGCCATTTTTTAAAAAAACTTAATTTCCTATGTAACTAAGTAACTAAAAGAGCTAGAGAGAAACTGATCATTTTTTTGGAATCTACGACCCTTAAACTACCCCTCTGCCAATTATTTTTAAAATCTGAGCGATGAAAAATTTTGAAGATTTTTGAAGGCTATAGTCTTGCCTTTATTTTTCGGGTCAAATTGCGCACTCGCCATTTTTTAAAAAAACTTAATTTCCTATGTAACTAAGTAACTAAAAGAGCTAGAGAGAAACTGGTCATTTTTTTGGAATCTACGACCCTTAAACTACCCCTCTTAGAATTATTTTTAAAATCTGGGTGATGAAAAATTTTGAAGATTTTTGAAGGCTATAGTCTTGCCTTTATTTTTCGGGTCAAATTGCGCACTCGCCATTTTTTAAAAAACTTAATTTCCCATGTAACTAAGTAACTAAAAGAGCTTGAGAGAAACTGATCATTTTTTTGGAATCTGCGACCCTTAAACTACCCCTCTGCCAATTATTTTTAAAATCTGAGTGATGAAAAATTTTGAAGATTTTTGAAGGCTATAGTCTTGCATTTATTTTTCGGGTCAAATTGCGCACTCGCCATTTTTTAAAAAAACTTAATTTCCTATGTAACTAAGTAACTAAAAGAGCTAGAGAGAAACTGGTCATTTTTTTGGAATCTACGACCCTTAAACTACCCCTCTTAGAATTATTTTTAAAATCTGGGTGATGAAAAATTTTGAAGATTTTTGAAGGCTATAGTCTTGCCTTTATTTTTCGGGTCAAATTGCGCACTCGCCATTTTTTAAAAAACTTAATTTCCCATGTAACTAAGTAACTAAAAGAGCTTGAGAGAAACTGATCATTTTTTTGGAATCTGCGACCCTTAAACTACCCCTCTGCCAATTATTTTTAAAATCTGAGTGATGAAAAATTTTGAAGATTTTTGAAGGCTATAGTCTTGCCTTTATTTTTCGGGTCAAATTGCGCACTCGCCATTTTTTAAAAAAACTTAATTTCCTATGTAACTAAGTAACTAAAAGAGCTAGAGAGAAACTGATCATTTTTTTGGAATCTACGACCCTTAAACTACCCCTCTGCCAATTATTTTTAAAATCTGAGTGATGAAAAATTTTGAAGATTTTTGAAGTCTATAGTCTTGCCTTTATTTTTCGGGTCAAATTGCGCACTCGCCATTTTTTAAAAAAAACTTAATTTCCTATGTAACTAAGTAACTAAAAGAGCTAGAGAGAAACTGATCATTTTTTTGGAATCTACGACCCTTAAACTACCCCTCTGCCAATTATTTTTAAAATCTGAGTGATGAAAAATTTTGAAGATTTTTGAAGGCTATAGTCTTGCCTTTATTTTTCGGGTCAAATTGCGCACTCGCCATTTTTTAAAAAAACTTAATTTCCTATGTAACTAAAAGAGCTAGAGAGAAACTGATCATTTTTTTGGAATCTACTACCCTTAAACTACCCCTCTGCCAATTATTTTTAAAATCTGAGTGATGAAAAATTTTGAAGATTTTTGAAGGCTATAGTCTTGCCTTTATTTTTCGGGTCAAATTGCGCACTCGCCATTTTTAAAAAAAACTTAATTTCCTATGTAACTAAGTAACTAAAAGAGCTGGAGAGAAACTGATCATTTTTTTGGAATCTACGACCCTTCAACTACCCCTCTGCCAATTATTTTTCAAAACTGGGTGATGAAAAATTTTGAAGATTTTTGAAGGCTGTAGTCTTGCCTTTATTTTTTGGGTCGAATTGCGCACTCGCCATTTTTTAAAAAAACTTAATTTCCTATGTAACTAAGTAACTAAAAGAGCCAGAGAGAAACTGATCATTTTTTTGGAATCTACGACCCTTAAACTACCCCTCTGCCAATTATTTTTAAAATCTGAGTGATGAAAAATTTTGAAGATTTTTGAAGGCTATAGTCTTGCCCTTATTTTTCGGGTCGAATTGCGCACTCGCCATTTTTTAAAAAAACTTAATTTCCTATGTAACTAAGTAACTAAAAGAGCTAGAGAGAAACTGATCATTTTTTTGGAATCTACGACCCTTAAACTACCCCTCTGCCAATTATTTTTAAAATCTGAGTGATGAAAAATTTTGAAGATTTTTGAAGGCTATAGTCTTGCCTTTATTTTTCGGGTCAAATTGCGCACTCGCCATTTTTTAAAAAACTTAATTTCCCATGTAACTAAGTAACTAAAAGAGCTAGAGAGAAACTGATCTTTTTTTGGAATCTACGACCCTTAAACTACCCCTCTGCCAATTATTTTTAAAATCTGAGTGATGAAAAATTTTGAAGATTTTTGAAGGCTATAGTCTTGCCTTTATTTTTCGGGTCAAATTGCGCACTCGCCATTTTTTAAAAAAACTTAATTTCCTATGTAACTAAGTAACTAAAAGAGCTAGAGAGAAACTGATCATTTTTTTGGAATCTACGACCCTTAAACTACCCCTCTGCCAATTATTTTTAAAATCTGAGTGATGAAAAATTTTGAAGATTTTTGAAGGCTATAGTCTTGCCTTTATTTTTCGGGTCGAATTGCGCACTCGCCATTTTTTAAAAAACTTAATTTCCTATGTAACTAAAAGAGCTAGAGAGAAACTGATCATTTTTTTGGAATCTACGACCCTTAAACTACCCCTCTGCCAATTATTTTTAAAATCTGAGTGATGAAAAATTTTGAAGATTTTTGAAGGCTATAGTCTTGCCTTTATTTTTCGGGTCAAATTGCGCACTCGCCATTTTTAAAAAAAACTTAATTTCCTATGTAACTAAGTAACTAAAAGAGCTGGAGAGAAACTGATCATTTTTTTGGAATCTACGACCCTTCAACCACCCCTCTGCCAATTATTTTTAAAATCTGGGTGATGAAAAATTTTGAAGATTTTTGAAGGCTGTAGTCTTGCCTTTATTTTTCGGGTCGAATTGCGCACTCGCCATTTTTTAAAAAAACTTAATTTCCTATGTAACTAAGTAACTAAAAGAGCTAGAGAGAAACTGATCATTTTTTTGGAATCTACGACCCTTAAACTACCCCTCTTAGAATTATTTTTAAAATCTGGGTGATGAAAAATTTTGAAGATTTTTGAAGGCTATAGTCTTGCCTTTATTTTTCGGGTCGAATTGCGCACTCGCCATTTTTTAAAAAAACTTAATTTCCTATGTAACTAAGTAACTAAAAGAGCTAGAGAGAAACTGATCATTTTTTTGGAATCTACGACCCTTAAACTACCCCTCTGCCAATTATTTTTAAAATCTGAGTGATGAAAAATTTTGAAGATTTTTGAAGGCTATAGTCTTGCCTTTATTTTTCGGGTCAAATTGCGCACTCGCCATTTTTTAAAAAACTTAATTTCCCATGTAACTAAGTAACTAAAAGAGCTAGAGAGAAACTGATCTTTTTTTGGAATCTACGACCCTTAAACTACCCCTCTGCCAATTATTTTTAAAATCTGAGTGATGAAAAATTTTGAAGATTTTTGAAGGCTATAGTCTTGCCTTTATTTTTCGGGTCAAATTGCGCACTCGCCATTTTTTAAAAAACTTAATTTCCCATGTAACTAAGTAACTAAAAGAGCTAGAGAGAAACTGATCTTTTTTTGGAATCTACGACCCTTAAACTACCCCTCTGCCAATTATTTTTAAAATCTGAGTGATGAAAAATTTTGAAGATTTTTGAAGGCTATAGTCTTGCCTTTATTTTTCGGGTCAAATTGCGCACTCGCCATTTTTTTAAAAAACTTAATTTCCTATGTAACTAAGTAACTAAAAGAGCTAGAGAGAAACTGATCATTTTTTTGGAATGTACGACCCTTAAACTACCCCTCTGCCAATTATTTTTAAAATCTGAGTGATGAAAAATTTTGAAGATTTTTGAAGGCTGTAGTCTTGCCTTTATTTTTCGGGTCGAATTGCGCACTCGCCATTTTTTAAAAAAACTTAATTTCCTATGTAACTAAGTAACTAAAAGAGCTAGAGAGAAACTAATCATTTTTTTGGAATCTACGACCCTTAAACTACCCCTCTGCCAATTATTTTTAAAATCTGAGTGATGAAAAATTTTGAAGATTTTTGAAGGCTATAGTCTTGCCTTTATTTTTCGGGTCAAATTGCGCACTCGCCATTTTTAAAAAAAACTTAATTTCCTATGTAACTAAGTAACTAAAAGAGCCAGAGAGAAACTGATCATTTTTTTGGAATCTACGACCCTTAAACTACCCCTCTGCCAATTATTTTTAAAATCTGGGTGATGAAAAATTTTGAAGATTTTTGAAGGCTATAGTCTTGCCTTTATTTTTCGGGTCAAATTGCGCACTCGCCATTTTTTAAAAAAACTTAATTTCCTATGTAACTAAGTAACTAAAAGAGCTAGAGAGAAACTGATCATTTTTTTGGAATCTACGACCCTTAAACTACCCCTCTGCCAATTATTTTTAAAATCTGAGTGATGAAAAATTTTGAAGATTTTTGAAGGCTATAGTCTTGCCTTTATTTTTCGGGTCAAATTGCGCACTCGCCATTTTTTAAAAAAACTTAATTTCCTATGTAACTAAGTAACTAAAAGAGCTAGAGAGAAACTGATCATTTTTTTGGAATCTACGACCCTTAAACTACCCCTCTGCCAATTGTTTTTAAAATCTGAGTAATGAAAAATTTTAAAGATTTTTGAAGGCTATAGTCTTGCCTTTATTTTTCGGGTCAAATTGCGCACTCGCCATTTTTTAAAAAAACTTAATTTCCTATGTAACTAAGTAACTAAAAGAGCTAGAGAGAAACTGATCATTTTTTTGGAATCTGCGACCCTTAAACTACCCCTCTGCCAATTATTTTTAAAATCTGGGTGATGAAAAATTTTGAAGATTTTTGAAGGCTATAGTCTTGCCTTTATTTTTCGGGTCAAATTGCGCAATCGCCATTTTTTAAAAAAACTTAATTTCCCATGTAACTAAGTAACTAAAAGAGCTAGAGAGAAACTGATCATTTTTTTGGAATCTGCGACCCTTAAACTACCCCTCTGCCAATTATTTTTAAAATCTGAGTGATGAAAAATTTTGAAGATTTTTGAAGGCTATAGTCTTGCCTTTATTTTTCGGGTCAAATTGCGCACTCGCCATTTTTTAAAAAACTTAATTTCCCATGTAACTAAGTAACTAAAAGAGCTAGAGAGAAACTGATCTTTTTTTGGAATCTACGACCCTTAAACTACCCCTCTGCCAATTATTTTTAAAATCTGGGTGATGAAAAATTTTGAAGATTTTTGAAGGCTATAGTCTTGCCTTTATTTTTCGGGTCAAATTGCGCACTCGCCATTTTTTAAAAAAACTTAATTTCCTATGTAACTAAGTAACTAAAAGAGCTAGAGAGAAACTGATCATTTTTTTGGAATCTACGACCCTTAAACTACCCCTCTGCCAATTATTTTTAAAATCTGAGCGATGAAAAATTTTGAAGATTTTTGAAGGCTATAGTCTTGCCTTTATTTTTCGGGTCAAATTGCGCACTCGCCATTTTTTAAAAAAACTTAATTTCCCATGTAACTAAGTAACTAAAAGAGCTAGAGAGAAACTGATCATTTTTTTGGAATCTGCGACCCTTAAACTACCCCTCTGCCAATTATTTTTAAAATCTGAGTGATGAAAAATTTTGAAGATTTTTGAAGGCTATAGTCTTGCATTTATTTTTCGGGTCAAATTGCGCACTCGCCATTTTTTAAAAAAACTTAATTTCCTATGTAACTAAGTAACTAAAAGAGCTAGAGAGAAACTGGTCATTTTTTTGGAATCTACGACCCTTAAACTACCCCTCTTAGAATTATTTTTAAAATCTGGGTGATGAAAAATTTTGAAGATTTTTGAAGGCTATAGTCTTGCCTTTATTTTTCGGGTCAAATTGCGCACTCGCCATTTTTTAAAAAACTTAATTTCCCATGTAACTAAGTAACTAAAAGAGCTTGAGAGAAACTGATCATTTTTTTGGAATCTGCGACCCTTAAACTACCCCTCTGCCAATTATTTTTAAAATCTGAGTGATGAAAAATTTTGAAGATTTTTGAAGGCTATAGTCTTGCCTTTATTTTTCGGGTCAAATTGCGCACTCGCCATTTTTTAAAAAAAACTTAATTTCCTATGTAACTAAGTAACTAAAAGAGCTAGAGAGAAACTGATCATTTTTTTGGAATCTACGACCCTTAAACTACCCCTCTGCCAATTATTTTTAAAATCTGAGTGATGAAAAATTTTGAAGATTTTTGAAGGCTATAGTCTTGCCTTTATTTTTCGGGTCAAATTGCGCACTCGCCATTTTTTAAAAAAACTTAATTTCCTATGTAACTAAGTAACTAAAAGAGCTAGAGAGAAACTGATCATTTTTTTGGAATCTACGACCCTTAAACTACCCCTCTGTCAATTATTTTTAAAATCTGAGTGATGAAAAATTTTGAAGATTTTTGAAGGCTATAGTCTTGCCTTTATTTTTCGGGTCAAATTGCGCACTCGCCATTTTTTAAAAAACTTAATTTCCCATGTAACTAAGTAACTAAAAGAGCTAGAGAGAAACTGATCATTTTTTTGGAATCTGCGACCCTTAAACTACCCCTCTGCCAATTATTTTTAAAATCTGAGTGATGAAAAATTTTGAAGATTTTTGAAGTCTATAGTCTTGCCTTTATTTTTCGGGTCAAATTGCGCACTCGCCATTTTTTAAAAAAAACTTAATTTCCTATGTAACTAAGTAACTAAAAGAGCTAGAGAGAAACTGATCATTTTTTTGGAATCTACGACCCTTAAACTACCCCTCTGCCAATTATTTTTAAAATCTGAGTGATGAAAAATTTTGAAGATTTTTGAAGGCTATAGTCTTGCCTTTATTTTTCGGGTCAAATTGCGCACTCGCCATTTTTTAAAAAAACTTAATTTCCTATGTAACTAAAAGAGCTAGAGAGAAACTGATCATTTTTTTGGAATCTACTACCCTTAAACTACCCCTCTGCCAATTATTTTTAAAATCTGAGTGATGAAAAATTTTGAAGATTTTTGAAGGCTATAGTCTTGCCTTTATTTTTCGGGTCAAATTGCGCACTCGCCATTTTTAAAAAAAACTTAATTTCCTATGTAACTAAGTAACTAAAAGAGCTGGAGAGAAACTGATCATTTTTTTGGAATCTACGACCCTTCAACTACCCCTCTGCCAATTATTTTTCAAAACTGGGTGATGAAAAATTTTGAAGATTTTTGAAGGCTATAGTCTTGCCTTTATTTTTCGGGTCGAATTGCGCACTCGCCATTTTTAAAAAAAACTTAATTTCCTATGTAACTAAGTAACTAAAAGAGCTAGAGAGAAACTGATCATTTTTTTGGAATCTACGACCCTTAAACTACCCCTCTTAGAATTATTTTTAAAATCTGGGTGATGAAAAATTTTGAAGATTTTTGAAGGCTATAGTCTTGCCTTTATTTTTCGGGTCAAATTGCGCAATCGCCATTTTTTAAAAAAACTTAATTTCCCATGTAACTAAGTAACTAAAAGAGCTAGAGAGAAACTGATCATTTTTTTGGAATCTACGACCCTTAAACTACCCCTCTGCCAATTATTTTTAAAATCTGGGTGATGAAAAATTTTGAAGATTTTTGAAGGCTATAGTCTTGCCTTTATTTTTCGGGTCGAATTGCGCACTCGCCATTTTTTAAAAAAACTTAATTTCCTATGTAACTAAGTAACTAAAAGAGCTAGAGAGAAACTGATCATTTTTTTGGAATCTACGACCCTTAAACTACCCCTCTGCCAATTATTTTTAAAATCTGGGTGATGAAAAATTTTGAAGATTTTTGAAGGCTATAGTCTTGCCTTTATTTTTCGGGTCAAATTGCGCACTCGCCATTTTTTAAAAAAACTTAATTTCCTATGTAACTAAGTAACTAAAAGAGCTAGAGAGAAACTGATCATTTTTTTGGAATCTACGACCCTTAAACTACCCCTCTGCCAATTATTTTTAAAATCTGAGCGATGAAAAATTTTGAAGATTTTTGAAGGCTATAGTCTTGCATTTATTTTTCGGGTCAAATTGCGCACTCGCCATTTTTTAAAAAAACTTAATTTCCCATGTAACTAAGTAACTAAAAGAGCTAGAGAGAAACTGATCATTTTTTTGGAATCTGCGACCCTTAAACTACCCCTCTGCCAATTATTTTTAAAATCTGAGTGATGAAAAATTTTGAAGATTTTTGAAGGCTATAGTCTTGCATTTATTTTTCGGGTCAAATTGCGCACTCGCCATTTTTTAAAAAAACTTAATTTCCTATGTAACTAAGTAACTAAAAGAGCTAGAGAGAAACTGATCATTTTTTTGGAATCTACGACCCTTAAACTACCCCTCTGCCAATTATTTTTAAAATCTGAGCGATGAAAAATTTTGAAGATTTTTGAAGGCTATAGTCTTGCATTTATTTTTCGGGTCAAATTGCGCACTCGCCATTTTTTAAAAAAACTTAATTTCCTATGTAACTAAGTAACTAAAAGAGCTAGAGAGAAACTGGTCATTTTTTTGGAATCTACGACCCTTAAACTACCCCTCTTAGAATTATTTTTAAAATCTGGGTGATGAAAAATTTTGAAGATTTTTGAAGGCTATAGTCTTGCCTTTATTTTTCGGGTCAAATTGCGCACTCGCCATTTTTTAAAAAACTTAATTTCCCATGTAACTAAGTAACTAAAAGAGCTTGAGAGAAACTGATCATTTTTTTGGAATCTGCGACCCTTAAACTACCCCTCTTAGAATTATTTTTAAAATCTGGGTGATGAAAAATTTTGAAGATTTTTGAAGGCTATAGTCTTGCCTTTATTTTTCGGGTCAAATTGCGCAATCGCCATTTTTTAAAAAAACTTAATTTCCCATGTAACTAAGTAACTAAAAGAGCTAGAGAGAAACTGATCATTTTTTTGGAATCTACGACCCTTAAACTACCCCTCTGCCAATTATTTTTAAAATCTGGGTGATGAAAAATTTTGAAGATTTTTGAAGGCTATAGTCTTGCCTTTATTTTTCGGGTCGAATTGCGCACTCGCCATTTTTTAAAAAAACTTAATTTCCTATGTAACTAAGTAACTAAAAGAGCTAGAGAGAAACTGATCATTTTTTTGGAATCTACGACCCTTAAACTACCCCTCTGCCAATTATTTTTAAAATCTGGGTGATGAAAAATTTTGAAGATTTTTGAAGGCTATAGTCTTGCCTTTATTTTTCGGGTCAAATTGCGCACTCGCCATTTTTTAAAAAAACTTAATTTCCTATGTAACTAAGTAACTAAAAGAGCTAGAGAGAAACTGATCATTTTTTTGGAATCTACGACCCTTAAACTACCCCTCTGCCAATTATTTTTAAAATCTGAGCGATGAAAAATTTTGAAGATTTTTGAAGGCTATAGTCTTGCCTTTATTTTTCGGGTCAAATTGCGCACTCGCCATTTTTTAAAAAAACTTAATTTCCCATGTAACTAAGTAACTAAAAGAGCTAGAGAGAAACTGATCATTTTTTTGGAATCTGCGACCCTTAAACTACCCCTCTGCCAATTATTTTTAAAATCTGAGTGATGAAAAATTTTGAAGATTTTTGAAGGCTATAGTCTTGCATTTATTTTTCGGGTCAAATTGCGCACTCGCCATTTTTTAAAAAAACTTAATTTCCTATGTAACTAAGTAACTAAAAGAGCTAGAGAGAAACTGGTCATTTTTTTGGAATCTACGACCCTTAAACTACCCCTCTTCGAATTATTTTTAAAATCTGGGTGATGAAAAATTTTGAAGATTTTTGAAGGCTATAGTCTTGCCTTTATTTTTCGGGTCAAATTGCGCACTCGCCATTTTTTAAAAAACTTAATTTCCCATGTAACTAAGTAACTAAAAGAGCTTGAGAGAAACTGATCATTTTTTTGGAATCTGCGACCCTTAAACTACCCCTCTGCCAATTATTTTTAAAATCTGAGTGATGAAAAATTTTGAAGATTTTTGAAGGCTATAGTCTTGCCTTTATTTTTCGGGTCAAATTGCGCACTCGCCATTTTTTAAAAAAAACTTAATTTCCTATGTAACTAAGTAACTAAAAGAGCTAGAGAGAAACTGATCATTTTTTTGGAATCTACGACCCTTAAACTACCCCTCTGCCAATTATTTTTAAAATCTGAGTGATGAAAAATTTTGAAGATTTTTGAAGGCTATAGTCTTGCCTTTATTTTTCGGGTCAAATTGCGCACTCGCCATTTTTTAAAAAAACTTAATTTCCTATGTAACTAAGTAACTAAAAGAGCTAGAGAGAAACTGATCATTTTTTTGGAATCTACGACCCTTAAACTACCCCTCTGCCAATTATTTTTAAAATCTGAGTGATGAAAAATTTTGAAGATTTTTGAAGTCTATAGTCTTGCCTTTATTTTTCGGGTCAAATTGCGCACTCGCCATTTTTTAAAAAAACTTAATTTCCTATGTAACTAAGTAACTAAAAGAGCTAGAGAGAAACTGATCATTTTTTTGGAATCTACGACCCTTAAACTACCCCTCTGCCAATTATTTTTAAAATCTGAGTGATGAAAAATTTTGAAGATTTTTGAAGGCTATAGTCTTGCCTTTATTTTTCGGGTCAAATTGCGCACTCGCCATTTTTTAAAAAAACTTAATTTCCTATGTAACTAAAAGAGCTAGAGAGAAACTGATCATTTTTTTGGAATCTACTACCCTTAAACTACCCCTCTGCCAATTATTTTTAAAATCTGAGTGATGAAAAATTTTGAAGATTTTTGAAGGCTATAGTCTTGCCTTTATTTTTCGGGTCAAATTGCGCACTCGCCATTTTTAAAAAAAACTTAATTTCCTATGTAACTAAGTAACTAAAAGAGCTGGAGAGAAACTGATCATTTTTTTGGAATCTACGACCCTTCAACTACCCCTCTGCCAATTATTTTTCAAAACTGGGTGATGAAAAATTTTGAAGATTTTTGAAGGCTGTAGTCTTGCCTTTATTTTTTGGGTCGAATTGCGCACTCGCCATTTTTTAAAAAAACTTAATTTCCTATGTAACTAAGTAACTAAAAGAGCCAGAGAGAAACTGATCATTTTTTTGGAATCTACGACCCTTAAACTACCCCTCTGCCAATTATTTTTAAAATCTGAGTGATGAAAAATTTTGAAGATTTTTGAAGGCTATAGTCTTGCCCTTATTTTTCGGGTCGAATTGCGCACTCGCCATTTTTTAAAAAAACTTAATTTCCTATGTAACTAAGTAACTAAAAGAGCTAGAGAGAAACTGATCATTTTTTTGGAATCTACGACCCTTAAACTACCCCTCTGCCAATTATTTTTAAAATCTGAGTGATGAAAAATTTTGAAGATTTTTGAAGGCTATAGTCTTGCCTTTATTTTTCGGGTCAAATTGCGCACTCGCCATTTTTTAAAAAACTTAATTTCCCATGTAACTAAGTAACTAAAAGAGCTAGAGAGAAACTGATCTTTTTTTGGAATCTACGACCCTTAAACTACCCCTCTGCCAATTATTTTTAAAATCTGAGTGATGAAAAATTTTGAAGATTTTTGAAGGCTATAGTCTTGCCTTTATTTTTCGGGTCAAATTGCGCACTCGCCATTTTTTAAAAAAACTTAATTTCCTATGTAACTAAGTAACTAAAAGAGCTAGAGAGAAACTGATCATTTTTTTGGAATCTACGACCCTTAAACTACCCCTCTGCCAATTATTTTTAAAATCTGAGTGATGAAAAATTTTGAAGATTTTTGAAGGCTATAGTCTTGCCTTTATTTTTCGGGTCGAATTGCGCACTCGCCATTTTTTAAAAAACTTAATTTCCTATGTAACTAAAAGAGCTAGAGAGAAACTGATCATTTTTTTGGAATCTACGACCCTTAAACTACCCCTCTGCCAATTATTTTTAAAATCTGAGTGATGAAAAATTTTGAAGATTTTTGAAGGCTATAGTCTTGCCTTTATTTTTCGGGTCAAATTGCGCACTCGCCATTTTTAAAAAAAACTTAATTTCCTATGTAACTAAGTAACTAAAAGAGCTGGAGAGAAACTGATCATTTTTTTGGAATCTACGACCCTTCAACCACCCCTCTGCCAATTATTTTTAAAATCTGGGTGATGAAAAATTTTGAAGATTTTTGAAGGCTGTAGTCTTGCCTTTATTTTTCGGGTCGAATTGCGCACTCGCCATTTTTTAAAAAAACTTAATTTCCTATGTAACTAAGTAACTAAAAGAGCTAGAGAGAAACTGATCATTTTTTTGGAATCTACGACCCTTAAACTACCCCTCTTAGAATTATTTTTAAAATCTGGGTGATGAAAAATTTTTGAAGATTTTTGAAGGCTATAGTCTTGCCTTTATTTTTCGGGTCGAATTGCGCACTCGCCATTTTTTAAAAAAACTTAATTTCCCATGTAACTAAGTAACTAAAAGAGCTAGAGAGAAACTGATCATTTTTTTGGAATCTGCGACCCTTAAACTACCCCTCTGCCAATTATTTTTAAAATCTGAGTGATGAAAAATTTTGAAGATTTTTGAAGGCTATAGTCTTGCATTTATTTTTCGGGTCAAATTGCGCACTCGCCATTTTTTAAAAAAACTTAATTTCCTATGTAACTAAGTAACTAAAAGAGCTAGAGAGAAACTGGTCATTTTTTTGGAATCTACGACCCTTAAACTACCCCTCTTAGAATTATTTTTAAAATCTGGGTGATGAAAAATTTTGAAGATTTTTGAAGGCTATAGTCTTGCCTTTATTTTTCGGGTCAAATTGCGCACTCGCCATTTTTTAAAAAACTTAATTTCCCATGTAACTAAGTAACTAAAAGAGCTTGAGAGAAACTGATCATTTTTTTGGAATCTGCGACCCTTAAACTACCCCTCTGCCAATTATTTTTAAAATCTGAGTGATGAAAAATTTTGAAGATTTTTGAAGGCTATAGTCTTGCCTTTATTTTTCGGGTCAAATTGCGCACTCGCCATTTTTTAAAAAAAACTTAATTTCCTATGTAACTAAGTAACTAAAAGAGCTAGAGAGAAACTGATCATTTTTTTGGAATCTACGACCCTTAAACTACCCCTCTGCCAATTATTTTTAAAATCTGAGTGATGAAAAATTTTGAAGATTTTTGAAGGCTATAGTCTTGCCTTTATTTTTCGGGTCAAATTGCGCACTCGCCATTTTTTAAAAAAACTTAATTTCCTATGTAACTAAGTAACTAAAAGAGCTAGAGAGAAACTGATCATTTTTTTGGAATCTACGACCCTTAAACTACCCCTCTGTCAATTATTTTTAAAATCTGAGTGATGAAAAATTTTGAAGATTTTTGAAGGCTATAGTCTTGCCTTTATTTTTCGGGTCAAATTGCGCACTCGCCATTTTTTAAAAAACTTAATTTCCCATGTAACTAAGTAACTAAAAGAGCTAGAGAGAAACTGATCATTTTTTTGGAATCTGCGACCCTTAAACTACCCCTCTGCCAATTATTTTTAAAATCTGAGTGATGAAAAATTTTGAAGATTTTTGAAGTCTATAGTCTTGCCTTTATTTTTCGGGTCAAATTGCGCACTCGCCATTTTTTAAAAAAAACTTAATTTCCTATGTAACTAAGTAACTAAAAGAGCTAGAGAGAAACTGATCATTTTTTTGGAATCTACGACCCTTAAACTACCCCTCTGCCAATTATTTTTAAAATCTGAGTGATGAAAAATTTTGAAGATTTTTGAAGGCTATAGTCTTGCCTTTATTTTTCGGGTCAAATTGCGCACTCGCCATTTTTTAAAAAAACTTAATTTCCTATGTAACTAAAAGAGCTAGAGAGAAACTGATCATTTTTTTGGAATCTACTACCCTTAAACTACCCCTCTGCCAATTATTTTTAAAATCTGAGTGATGAAAAATTTTGAAGATTTTTGAAGGCTATAGTCTTGCCTTTATTTTTCGGGTCAAATTGCGCACTCGCCATTTTTAAAAAAAACTTAATTTCCTATGTAACTAAGTAACTAAAAGAGCTGGAGAGAAACTGATCATTTTTTTGGAATCTACGACCCTTCAACTACCCCTCTGCCAATTATTTTTCAAAACTGGGTGATGAAAAATTTTGAAGATTTTTGAAGGCTATAGTCTTGCCTTTATTTTTCGGGTCGAATTGCGCACTCGCCATTTTTAAAAAAAACTTAATTTCCTATGTAACTAAGTAACTAAAAGAGCTAGAGAGAAACTGATCATTTTTTTGGAATCTACGACCCTTAAACTACCCCTCTTAGAATTATTTTTAAAATCTGGGTGATGAAAAATTTTGAAGATTTTTGAAGGCTATAGTCTTGCCTTTATTTTTCGGGTCAAATTGCGCAATCGCCATTTTTTAAAAAAACTTAATTTCCCATGTAACTAAGTAACTAAAAGAGCTAGAGAGAAACTGATCATTTTTTTGGAATCTACGACCCTTAAACTACCCCTCTGCCAATTATTTTTAAAATCTGGGTGATGAAAAATTTTGAAGATTTTTGAAGGCTATAGTCTTGCCTTTATTTTTCGGGTCGAATTGCGCACTCGCCATTTTTTAAAAAAACTTAATTTCCTATGTAACTAAGTAACTAAAAGAGCTAGAGAGAAACTGATCATTTTTTTGGAATCTACGACCCTTAAACTACCCCTCTGCCAATTATTTTTAAAATCTGGGTGATGAAAAATTTTGAAGATTTTTGAAGGCTATAGTCTTGCCTTTATTTTTCGGGTCAAATTGCGCACTCGCCATTTTTTAAAAAAACTTAATTTCCTATGTAACTAAGTAACTAAAAGAGCTAGAGAGAAACTGATCATTTTTTTGGAATCTACGACCCTTAAACTACCCCTCTGCCAATTATTTTTAAAATCTGAGCGATGAAAAATTTTGAAGATTTTTGAAGGCTATAGTCTTGCATTTATTTTTCGGGTCAAATTGCGCACTCGCCATTTTTTAAAAAAACTTAATTTCCCATGTAACTAAGTAACTAAAAGAGCTAGAGAGAAACTGATCATTTTTTTGGAATCTGCGACCCTTAAACTACCCCTCTGCCAATTATTTTTAAAATCTGAGTGATGAAAAATTTTGAAGATTTTTGAAGGCTATAGTCTTGCATTTATTTTTCGGGTCAAATTGCGCACTCGCCATTTTTTAAAAAAACTTAATTTCCTATGTAACTAAGTAACTAAAAGAGCTAGAGAGAAACTGGTCATTTTTTTGGAATCTACGACCCTTAAACTACCCCTCTTAGAATTATTTTTAAAATCTGGGTGATGAAAAATTTTGAAGATTTTTGAAGGCTATAGTCTTGCCTTTATTTTTCGGGTCAAATTGCGCACTCGCCATTTTTTAAAAAACTTAATTTCCCATGTAACTAAGTAACTAAAAGAGCTTGAGAGAAACTGATCATTTTTTTGGAATCTGCGACCCTTAAACTACCCCTCTTAGAATTATTTTTAAAATCTGGGTGATGAAAAATTTTGAAGATTTTTGAAGGCTATAGTCTTGCCTTTATTTTTCGGGTCAAATTGCGCAATCGCCATTTTTTAAAAAAACTTAATTTCCCATGTAACTAAGTAACTAAAAGAGCTAGAGAGAAACTGATCATTTTTTTGGAATCTACGACCCTTAAACTACCCCTCTGCCAATTATTTTTAAAATCTGGGTGATGAAAAATTTTGAAGATTTTTGAAGGCTATAGTCTTGCCTTTATTTTTCGGGTCGAATTGCGCACTCGCCATTTTTTAAAAAAACTTAATTTCCTATGTAACTAAGTAACTAAAAGAGCTAGAGAGAAACTGATCATTTTTTTGGAATCTACGACCCTTAAACTACCCCTCTGCCAATTATTTTTAAAATCTGGGTGATGAAAAATTTTGAAGATTTTTGAAGGCTATAGTCTTGCCTTTATTTTTCGGGTCAAATTGCGCACTCGCCATTTTTTAAAAAAACTTAATTTCCTATGTAACTAAGTAACTAAAAGAGCTAGAGAGAAACTGATCATTTTTTTGGAATCTACGACCCTTAAACTACCCCTCTGCCAATTATTTTTAAAATCTGAGCGATGAAAAATTTTGAAGATTTTTGAAGGCTATAGTCTTGCCTTTATTTTTCGGGTCAAATTGCGCACTCGCCATTTTTTAAAAAAACTTAATTTCCCATGTAACTAAGTAACTAAAAGAGCTAGAGAGAAACTGATCATTTTTTTGGAATCTGCGACCCTTAAACTACCCCTCTGCCAATTATTTTTAAAATCTGAGTGATGAAAAATTTTGAAGATTTTTGAAGGCTATAGTCTTGCATTTATTTTTCGGGTCAAATTGCGCACTCGCCATTTTTTAAAAAAACTTAATTTCCTATGTAACTAAGTAACTAAAAGAGCTAGAGAGAAACTGGTCATTTTTTTGGAATCTACGACCCTTAAACTACCCCTCTTCGAATTATTTTTAAAATCTGGGTGATGAAAAATTTTGAAGATTTTTGAAGGCTATAGTCTTGCCTTTATTTTTCGGGTCAAATTGCGCACTCGCCATTTTTTAAAAAACTTAATTTCCCATGTAACTAAGTAACTAAAAGAGCTTGAGAGAAACTGATCATTTTTTTGGAATCTGCGACCCTTAAACTACCCCTCTGCCAATTATTTTTAAAATCTGAGTGATGAAAAATTTTGAAGATTTTTGAAGGCTATAGTCTTGCCTTTATTTTTCGGGTCAAATTGCGCACTCGCCATTTTTTAAAAAAACTTAATTTCCTATGTAACTAAGTAACTAAAAGAGCTAGAGAGAAACTGATCATTTTTTTGGAATCTACGACCCTTAAACTACCCCTCTGCCAATTATTTTTAAAATCTGAGTGATGAAAAATTTTGAAGATTTTTGAAGTCTATAGTCTTGCCTTTATTTTTCGGGTCAAATTGCGCACTCGCCATTTTTTAAAAAAAACTTAATTTCCTATGTAACTAAGTAACTAAAAGAGCTAGAGAGAAACTGATCATTTTTTTGGAATCTACGACCCTTAAACTACCCCTCTGCCAATTATTTTTAAAATCTGAGTGATGAAAAATTTTGAAGATTTTTGAAGGCTATAGTCTTGCCTTTATTTTTCGGGTCAAATTGCGCACTCGCCATTTTTTAAAAAAACTTAATTTCCTATGTAACTAAAAGAGCTAGAGAGAAACTGATCATTTTTTTGGAATCTACTACCCTTAAACTACCCCTCTGCCAATTATTTTTAAAATCTGAGTGATGAAAAATTTTGAAGATTTTTGAAGGCTATAGTCTTGCCTTTATTTTTCGGGTCAAATTGCGCACTCGCCATTTTTAAAAAAAACTTAATTTCCTATGTAACTAAGTAACTAAAAGAGCTGGAGAGAAACTGATCATTTTTTTGGAATCTACGACCCTTCAACTACCCCTCTGCCAATTATTTTTCAAAACTGGGTGATGAAAAATTTTGAAGATTTTTGAAGGCTGTAGTCTTGCCTTTATTTTTTGGGTCGAATTGCGCACTCGCCATTTTTTAAAAAAACTTAATTTCCTATGTAACTAAGTAACTAAAAGAGCCAGAGAGAAACTGATCATTTTTTTGGAATCTACGACCCTTAAACTACCCCTCTGCCAATTATTTTTAAAATCTGAGTGATGAAAAATTTTGAAGATTTTTGAAGGCTATAGTCTTGCCCTTATTTTTCGGGTCGAATTGCGCACTCGCCATTTTTTAAAAAAACTTAATTTCCTATGTAACTAAGTAACTAAAAGAGCTAGAGAGAAACTGATCATTTTTTTGGAATCTACGACCCTTAAACTACCCCTCTGCCAATTATTTTTAAAATCTGAGTGATGAAAAATTTTGAAGATTTTTGAAGGCTATAGTCTTGCCTTTATTTTTCGGGTCAAATTGCGCACTCGCCATTTTTTAAAAAACTTAATTTCCCATGTAACTAAGTAACTAAAAGAGCTAGAGAGAAACTGATCTTTTTTTGGAATCTACGACCCTTAAACTACCCCTCTGCCAATTATTTTTAAAATCTGAGTGATGAAAAATTTTGAAGATTTTTGAAGGCTATAGTCTTGCCTTTATTTTTCGGGTCAAATTGCGCACTCGCCATTTTTTAAAAAAACTTAATTTCCTATGTAACTAAGTAACTAAAAGAGCTAGAGAGAAACTGATCATTTTTTTGGAATCTACGACCCTTAAACTACCCCTCTGCCAATTATTTTTAAAATCTGAGTGATGAAAAATTTTGAAGATTTTTGAAGGCTATAGTCTTGCCTTTATTTTTCGGGTCGAATTGCGCACTCGCCATTTTTTAAAAAACTTAATTTCCTATGTAACTAAAAGAGCTAGAGAGAAACTGATCATTTTTTTGGAATCTACGACCCTTAAACTACCCCTCTGCCAATTATTTTTAAAATCTGAGTGATGAAAAATTTTGAATATTTTTGAAGGCTATAGTCTTGCCTTTATTTTTCGGGTCAAATTGCGCACTCGCCATTTTTAAAAAAAACTTAATTTCCTATGTAACTAAGTAACTAAAAGAGCTGGAGAGAAACTGATCATTTTTTTGGAATCTACGACCCTTCAACCACCCCTCTGCCAATTATTTTTAAAATCTGGGTGATGAAAAATTTTGAAGATTTTTGAAGGCTGTAGTCTTGCCTTTATTTTTCGGGTCGAATTGCGCACTCGCCATTTTTTAAAAAAACTTAATTTCCTATGTAACTAAGTAACTAAAAGAGCTAGAGAGAAACTGATCATTTTTTTGGAATCTACGACCCTTAAACTACCCCTCTTAGAATTATTTTTAAAATCTGGGTGATGAAAAATTTTGAAGATTTTTGAAGGCTATAGTCTTGCCTTTATTTTTCGGGTCGAATTGCGCACTCGCCATTTTTTAAAAAAACTTAATTTCCTATGTAACTAGGTAACTAAAAGAGCTAGAGAGAAACTGATCATTTTTTTGGAATCTACGACCCTTAAACTACCCCTCTGCCAATTATTTTTAAAATCTGAGTGATGAAAAATTTTGAAGATTTTTGAAGGCTATAGTCTTGCCTTTATTTTTCGGGTCAAATTGCGCACTCGCCATTTTTTAAAAAACTTAATTTCCCATGTAACTAAGTAACTAAAAGAGCTAGAGAGAAACTGATCTTTTTTTGGAATCTACGACCCTTAAACTACCCCTCTGCCAATTATTTTTAAAATCTGAGTGATGAAAAATTTTGAAGATTTTTGAAGGCTATAGTCTTGCCTTTATTTTTCGGGTCAAATTGCGCACTCGCCATTTTTTAAAAAACTTAATTTCCCATGTAACTAAGTAACTAAAAGAGCTAGAGAGAAACTGATCTTTTTTTGGAATCTACGACCCTTAAACTACCCCTCTGCCAATTATTTTTAAAATCTGAGTGATGAAAAATTTTGAAGATTTTTGAAGGCTATAGTCTTGCCTTTATTTTTCGGGTCAAATTGCGCACTCGCCATTTTTTAAAAAACTTAATTTCCCATGTAACTAAGTAACTAAAAGAGCTAGAGAGAAACTGATCTTTTTTTGGAATCTACGACCCTTAAACTACCCCTCTGCCAATTATTTTTAAAATCTGAGTGATGAAAAATTTTGAAGATTTTTGAAGGCTATAGTCTTGCCTTTATTTTTCGGGTCAAATTGCGCACTCGCCATTTTTTTAAAAAACTTAATTTCCTATGTAACTAAGTAACTAAAAGAGCTAGAGAGAAACTGATCATTTTTTTGGAATGTACGACCCTTAAACTACCCCTCTGCCAATTATTTTTAAAATCTGAGTGATGAAAAATTTTGAAGATTTTTGAAGGCTGTAGTCTTGCCTTTATTTTTCGGGTCGAATTGCGCACTCGCCATTTTTTAAAAAAACTTAATTTCCTATGTAACTAAGTAACTAAAAGAGCTAGAGAGAAACTAATCATTTTTTTGGAATCTACGACCCTTAAACTACCCCTCTGCCAATTATTTTTAAAATCTGAGTGATGAAAAATTTTGAAGATTTTTGAAGGCTATAGTCTTGCCTTTATTTTTCGGGTCAAATTGCGCACTCGCCATTTTTAAAAAAAACTTAATTTCCTATGTAACTAAGTAACTAAAAGAGCCAGAGAGAAACTGATCATTTTTTTGGAATCTACGACCCTTAAACTACCCCTCTGCCAATTATTTTTAAAATCTGGGTGATGAAAAATTTTGAAGATTTTTGAAGGCTATAGTCTTTCCTTTATTTTTCGGGTCAAATTGCGCACTCGCCATTTTTTAAAAAAACTTAATTTCCTATGTAACTAAGTAACTAAAAGAGCTAGAGAGAAACTGATCATTTTTTTGGAATCTACGACCCTTAAACTACCCCTCTGCCAATTATTTTTAAAATCTGAGTGATGAAAAATTTTGAAGATTTTTGAAGGCTATAGTCTTGCCTTTATTTTTCGGGTCAAATTGCGCACTCGCCATTTTTTAAAAAACTTAATTTCCCATGTAACTAAGTAACTAAAAGAGCTAGAGAGAAACTGATCTTTTTTTGGAATCTACGACCCTTAAACTACCCCTCTGCCAATTATTTTTAAAATCTGAGTGATGAAAAATTTTGAAGATTTTTGAAGGCTATAGTCTTGCCTTTATTTTTCGGGTCAAATTGCGCACTCGCCATTTTTTAAAAAAACTTAATTTCCTATGTAACTAAGTAACTAAAAGAGCTAGAGAGAAACTGATCATTTTTTTGGAATCTACGACCCTTAAACTACCCCTCTGCCAATTATTTTTAAAATCTGAGTGATGAAAAATTTTGAAGATTTTTGAAGGCTATAGTCTTGCCTTTATTTTTCGGGTCAAATTGCGCACTCGCCATTTTTAAAAAAAACTTAATTTCCTATGTAACTAAGTAACTAAAAGAGCTGGAGAGAAACTGATCATTTTTTTGGAATCTACGACCCTTCAACCACCCCTCTGCCAATTATTTTTAAAATCTGGGTGATGAAAAATTTTGAAGATTTTTGAAGGCTGTAGTCTTGCCTTTATTTTTCGGGTCGAATTGCGCACTCGTCATTTTTTAAAAAAACTTAATTTCCTATGTAACTAAGTAACTAAAAGAGCTAGAGAGAAACTGATCATTTTTTTGGAATCTACGACCCTTAAACTACCCCTCTTAGAATTATTTTTAAAATCTGGGTGATGAAAAATTTTGAAGATTTTTGAAGGCTATAGTCTTGCCTTTATTTTTCGGGTCGAATTGCGCACTCGCCATTTTTTAAAAAAACTTAATTTCCTATGTAACTAAGTAACTAAAAGAGCTAGAGAGAAACTGATCATTTTTTTGGAATCTACGACCCTTAAACTACCCCTCTGCCAATTATTTTTAAAATCTGAGTGATGAAAAATTTTGAAGATTTTTGAAGGCTATAGTCTTGCCTTTATTTTTCGGGTCAAATTGCGCACTCGCCATTTTTTAAAAAACTTAATTTCCCATGTAACTAAGTAACTAAAAGAGCTAGAGAGAAACTGATCTTTTTTTGGAATCTACGACCCTTAAACTACCCCTCTGCCAATTATTTTTAAAATCTGAGTGATGAAAAATTTTGAAGATTTTTGAAGGCTATAGTCTTGCCTTTATTTTTCGGGTCAAATTGCGCACTCGCCATTTTTTAAAAAACTTAATTTCCCATGTAACTAAGTAACTAAAAGAGCTAGAGAGAAACTGATCTTTTTTTGGAATCTACGACCCTTAAACTACCCCTCTGCCAATTATTTTTAAAATCTGAGTGATGAAAAATTTTGAAGATTTTTGAAGGCTATAGTCTTGCCTTTATTTTTCGGGTCAAATTGCGCACTCGCCATTTTTTAAAAAACTTAATTTCCCATGTAACTAAGTAACTAAAAGAGCTAGAGAGAAACTGATCTTTTTTTGGAATCTACGACCCTTAAACTACCCCTCTGCCAATTATTTTTAAAATCTGAGTGATGAAAAATTTTGATGATTTTTGAAGGCTATAGTCTTGCCTTTATTTTTCGGGTCAAATTGCGCACTCGCCATTTTTTTAAAAAACTTAATTTCCTATGTAACTAAGTAACTAAAAGAGCTAGAGAGAAACTGATCATTTTTTTGGAATGTACGACCCTTAAACTACCCCTCTGCCAATTATTTTTAAAATCTGAGTGATGAAAAATTTTGAAGATTTTTGAAGGCTATACTCTTGCCTTTATTTTTCGGGTCAAATTGCGCACTCGCCATTTTTTAAAAAAACTTAATTTCCTATGTAACTAAGTAACTAAAAGAGCTAGAGAGAAACTGATCATTTTTTTGGAATCTACGACCCTTAAACTACCCCTCTGCCAATTTTGAAAAATTTTGAAGATTTTTGAAGGCTATAGTCTTGCCTTTATTTTTCGGGTCAAATTGCGCACTCGCCATTTTTTAAAAAAACTTAATTTCCTATGTAACTAAGTAACTAAAAGAGCTAGAGAGAAACTGATCATTTTTTTGGAATCTACGACCCTTAAACTACCCCTCTGCCAATTATTTTTAAAATCTGAGTGATGAAAAATTTTGAAGATTTTTGAAGGCTATAGTCTTGCCTTTATTTTTCGGGTCAAATTGCGCACTCGCCATTTTTTAAAAAACTTAATTTCCCATGTAACTAAGTAACTAAAAGAGCTAGAGAGAAACTGATCTTTTTTTGGAATCTACGACCCTTAAACTACCCCTCTGCCAATTATTTTTAAAATCTGAGTGATGAAAAATTTTGAAGATTTTTGAAGGCTATAGTCTTGCCTTTATTTTTCGGGTCAAATTGCGCACTCGCCATTTTTTAAAAAAACTTAATTTCCTATGTAACTAAGTAACTAAAAGAGCTAGAGAGAAACTGATCATTTTTTTGGAATCTACGACCCTTAAACTACCCCTCTGCCAATTATTTTTAAAATCTGAGTGATGAAAAAGTTTGAAGATTTTTGAAGGCTATAGTCTTGCCTTTATTTTTCGGGTCAAATTGCGCACTCGCCATTTTTAAAAAAAACTTAATTTCCTATGTAACTAAGTAACTAAAAGAGCTGGAGAGAAACTGATCATTTTTTTGGAATCTACGACCCTTCAACCACCCCTCTGCCAATTATTTTTAAAATCTGGGTGATGAAAAATTTTGAAGATTTTTGAAGGCTGTAGTCTTGCCTTTATTTTTCGGGTCGAATTGCGCACTCGCCATTTTTTAAAAAAACTTAATTTCCTATGTAACTAAGTAACTAAAAGAGCTAGAGAGAAACTGATCATTTTTTTGGAATCTACGACCCTTAAACTACCCCTCTTAGAATTATTTTTAAAATCTGGGTGATGAAAAATTTTGAAGATTTTTGAAGGCTATAGTCTTGCCTTTATTTTTCGGGTCGAATTGCGCACTCGCCATTTTTTAAAAAAACTTAATTTCCTATGTAACTAAGTAACTAAAAGAGCTAGAGAGAAACTGATCATTTTTTTGGAATCTACGACCCTTAAACTACCCCTCTGCCAATTATTTTTAAAATCTGAGTGATGAAAAATTTTGAAGATTTTTGAAGGCTATAGTCTTGCCTTTATTTTTCGGGTCAAATTGCGCACTCGCCATTTTTTAAAAAACTTAATTTCCCATGTAACTAAGTAACTAAAAGAGCTAGAGAGAAACTGATCTTTTTTTGGAATCTACGACCCTTAAACTACCCCTCTGCCAATTATTTTTAAAATCTGAGTGATGAAAAATTTTGAAGATTTTTGAAGGCTATAGTCTTGCCTTTATTTTTCGGGTCAAATTGCGCACTCGCCATTTTTTAAAAAACTTAATTTCCCATGTAACTAAGTAACTAAAAGAGCTAGAGAGAAACTGATCTTTTTTTGGAATCTACGACCCTTAAACTACCCCTCTGCCAATTATTTTTAAAATCTGAGTGATGAAAAATTTTGAAGATTTTTGAAGGCTATAGTCTTGCCTTTATTTTTCGGGTCAAATTGCGCACTCGCCATTTTTTAAAAAACTTAATTTCCCATGTAACTAAGTAACTAAAAGAGCTAGAGAGAAACTGATCTTTTTTTGGAATCTACGACCCTTAAACTACCCCTCTGCCAATTATTTTTAAAATCTGAGTGATGAAAAATTTTGAAGATTTTTGAAGGCTATAGTCTTGCCTTTATTTTTCGGGTCAAATTGCGCACTCGCCATTTTTTTAAAAAACTTAATTTCCTATGTAACTAAGTAACTAAAAGAGCTAGAGAGAAACTGATCATTTTTTTGGAATGTACGACCCTTAAACTACCCCTCTGCCAATTATTTTTAAAATCTGAGTGATGAAAAATTTTGAAGATTTTTGAAGGCTGTAGTCTTGCCTTTATTTTTCGGGTCGAATTGCGCACTCGCCATTTTTTAAAAAAAACTTAATTTCCTATGGAACTAAGTAACTAAAAGAGCTAGAGAGAAACTGATCATTTTTTTGGAATCTACGACCCTTAAACTACCCCTCTGCCAATTATTTTTAAAATCTGAGTGATGAAAAATTTTGAAGATTTTTGAAGGCTATAGTCTTGCCTTTATTTTTCGGGTCAAATTGCGCACTCGCCATTTTTAAAAAAAACTTAATTTCCCATGTAACTAAGTAACTAAAAGAGCTAGAGAGAAACTGATCATTTTTTTGGAATCTACGACCCTTAAACTACCCCTCTGCCAATTATTTTTAAAATCTGAGTGATGAAAAATTTTGAAGATTTTTGAAGGCTGTAGTCTTGCCTTTATTTTTCGGGTCGAATTGCGCACTCGCCATTTTTTAAAAAAAACTTAATTTCCTATGTAACTAAGTAACTAAAAGAGCTAGAGAGAAACTGATCATTTTTTTGGAATCTACGACCCTTAAACTACCCCTCTGCCAATTATTTTTAAAATCTGAGTGATGAAAAATTTTGAAGATTTTTGAAGGCTATAGTCTTGCCTTTATTTTTCGGGTCAAATTGCGCACTCGCCATTTTTTTAAAAAACTTAATTTCCTATGTAACTAAGTAACTAAAAGAGCTAG
Organism: Neocrepidodera transversa; assembly: GCA_963243735.1. NCBI lineage: Eukaryota > Metazoa > Arthropoda > Insecta > Coleoptera > Chrysomelidae > Neocrepidodera > Neocrepidodera transversa. Next base: position 9,300,324 of record OY725349.1, on the reverse strand, counting down.
AGAGAAACTGATCATTTTTTTGGAATGTACGACCCTTAAACTACCCCTCTGCCAATTATTTTTAAAATCTGAGTGATGAAAAATTTTGAAGATTTTTGAAGGCTGTAGTCTTGCCTTTATTTTTCGGGTCAAATTGCGCACTCGCCATTTTTTAAAAAAACTTAATTTCCTATGTAACTAAGTAACTAAAAGAGCTAGAGAGAAACTGATCATTTTTTTGGAATCTACGACCCTTAAACTACCCCTCTTAGAATTATTTTTAAAATCTGGGTGATGAAAAATTTTGAAGATTTTTGAAGGCTATAGTCTTGCCTTTATTTTTCGGGTCGAATTGCGCACTCGCCATTTTTTAAAAAAACTTAATTTCCTATGTAACTAAGTAACTAAAAGAGCTAGAGAGAAACTGATCATTTTTTTGGAATCTACGACCCTTAAACTACCCCTCTGCCAATTATTTTTAAAATCTGAGTGATGAAAAATTTTGAAGATTTTTGAAGGCTATAGTCTTGCCTTTATTTTTCGGGTCAAATTGCGCACTCGCCATTTTTTAAAAAACTTAATTTCCCATGTAACTAAGTAACTAAAAGAGCTAGAGAGAAACTGATCTTTTTTTGGAATCTACGACCCTTAAACTACCCCTCTGCCAATTATTTTTAAAATCTGAGTGATGAAAAATTTTGAAGATTTTTGAAGGCTATAGTCTTGCCTTTATTTTTCGGGTCAAATTGCGCACTCGCCATTTTTTAAAAAACTTAATTTCCCATGTAACTAAGTAACTAAAAGAGCTAGAGAGAAACTGATCTTTTTTTGGAATCTACGACCCTTAAACTACCCCTCTGCCAATTATTTTTAAAATCTGAGTGATGAAAAATTTTGAAGATTTTTGAAGGCTATAGTCTTGCCTTTATTTTTCGGGTCAAATTGCGCACTCGCCATTTTTTAAAAAACTTAATTTCCCATGTAACTAAGTAACTAAAAGAGCTAGAGAGAAACTGATCTTTTTTTGGAATCTACGACCCTTAAACTACCCCTCTGCCAATTATTTTTAAAATCTGAGTGATGAAAAATTTTGAAGATTTTTGAAGGCTATAGTCTTGCCTTTATTTTTCGGGTCAAATTGCGCACTCGCCATTTTTTTAAAAAACTTAATTTCCTATGTAACTAAGTAACTAAAAGAGCTAGAGAGAAACTGATCATTTTTTTGGAATGTACGACCCTTAAACTACCCCTCTGCCAATTATTTTTAAAATCTGAGTGATGAAAAATTTTGAAGATTTTTGAAGGCTGTAGTCTTGCCTTTATTTTTCGGGTCGAATTGCGCACTCGCCATTTTTTAAAAAAAACTTAATTTCCTATGGAACTAAGTAACTAAAAGAGCTAGAGAGAAACTGATCATTTTTTTGGAATCTACGACCCTTAAACTACCCCTCTGCCAATTATTTTTAAAATCTGAGTGATGAAAAATTTTGAAGATTTTTGAAGGCTATAGTCTTGCCTTTATTTTTCGGGTCAAATTGCGCACTCGCCATTTTTAAAAAAAACTTAATTTCCCATGTAACTAAGTAACTAAAAGAGCTAGAGAGAAACTGATCATTTTTTTGGAATCTACGACCCTTAAACTACCCCTCTGCCAATTATTTTTAAAATCTGAGTGATGAAAAATTTTGAAGATTTTTGAAGGCTGTAGTCTTGCCTTTATTTTTCGGGTCGAATTGCGCACTCGCCATTTTTTAAAAAAAACTTAATTTCCTATGTAACTAAGTAACTAAAAGAGCTAGAGAGAAACTGATCATTTTTTTGGAATCTACGACCCTTAAACTACCCCTCTGCCAATTATTTTTAAAATCTGAGTGATGAAAAATTTTGAAGATTTTTGAAGGCTATAGTCTTGCCTTTATTTTTCGGGTCAAATTGCGCACTCGCCATTTTTTTAAAAAACTTAATTTCCTATGTAACTAAGTAACTAAAAGAGCTAGAGAGAAACTGATCATTTTTTTGGAATCTACGACCCTTAAACTACCCCTCTGCCAATTATTTTTAAAATCTGAGTGATGAAAAATTTTGAAGATTTTTGAAGGCTATAGTCTTGCCTTTATTTTTCGAGAGAAACTGATCATTTTTTTGGAATGTACGACCCTTAAACTACCCCTCTGCCAATTATTTTTAAAATCTGAGTGATGAAAAATTTTGAAGATTTTTGAAGGCTGTAGTCTTGCCTTTATTTTTCGGGTCGAATTGCGCACTCGCCATTTTTTAAAAAAACTTAATTTCCTATGTAACTAAGTAACTAAAAGAGCTAGAGAGAAACTGATCATTTTTTTGGAATGTACGACCCTTAAACTACCCCTCTGCCAATAATTTTTAAAATCTGAGTGATGAAAAATTTTGAAGATTTTTGAAGGCTGTAGTCTTGCCTTTATTTTTCGGGTCGAATTGCGCACTCGCCATTTTTTAAAAAAACTTAATTTCCTATGTAACTAAGTAACTAAAAGAGCTAGAGAGAAACTAATCATTTTTTTGGAATCTACGACCCTTAAACTACCCCTCTGCCAATTATTTTTAAAATCTGAGTGATGAAAAATTTTGAAGATTTTTGAAGGCTATAGTCTTGCCTTTATTTTTCGGGTCAAATTGCGCACTCGCCATTTTTAAAAAAAACTTAATTTCCTATGTAACTAAGTAACTAAAAGAGCTAGAGAGAAACTGATCATTTTTTTGGAATCTACGACCCTTAAACTACCCCTCTGCCAATTATTTTTAAAATCTGAGTGATGAAAAATTTTGAAGATTTTTGAAGGCTGTAGTCTTGCCTTTATTTTTCGGGTCGAATTGCGCACTCGCCATTTTTAAAAAAAACTTAATTTCCTATGTAACTAAGTAACTAAAAGAGCTAGAGAGAAACTAATCATTTTTTTGGAATCTACGACCCTTAAACTACCCCTCTGCCAATTATTTTTAAAATCTGGGTGATGAAAAATTTTGAAGATTTTTGAAGGCTATAGTCTTGCCTTTATTTTTCGGGTCGAATTGCGCACTCGCCATTTTTTTAAAAAACTTAATTTCCTATGTAACTAAGTAACTAAAAGAGCTAGAGAGAAACTGATCATTTTTTTGGAATGTACGACCCTTAAACTACCCCTCTGCCAATTATTTTTAAAATCTGAGTGATGAAAAATTTTGAAGATTTTTGAAGGCTGTAGTCTTGCCTTTATTTTTCGGGTCGAATTGCGCACTCGCCATTTTTTAAAAAAACTTAATTTCCTATGTAACTAAGTAACTAAAAGAGCTAGAGAGAAACTGATCATTTTTTTGGAATGTACGACCCTTAAACTACCCCTCTGCCAATAATTTTTAAAATCTGAGTGATGAAAAATTTTGAAGATTTTTGAAGGCTGTAGTCTTGCCTTTATTTTTCGGGTCGAATTGCGCACTCGCCATTTTTTAAAAAAACTTAATTTCCTATGTAACTAAGTAACTAAAAGAGCTAGAGAGAAACTAATCATTTTTTTGGAATCTACGACCCTTAAACTACCCCTCTGCCAATTATTTTTAAAATCTGAGTGATGAAAAATTTTGAAGATTTTTGAAGGCTATAGTCTTGCCTTTATTTTTCGGGTCAAATTGCGCACTCGCCATTTTTAAAAAAAACTTAATTTCCTATGTAACTAAGTAACTAAAAGAGCTAGAGAGAAACTGATCATTTTTTTGGAATCTACGACCCTTAAACTACCCCTCTGCCAATAATTTTTAAAATCTGAGTGATGAAAAATTTTGAAGATTTTTGAAGGCTGTAGTCTTGCCTTTATTTTTCGGGTCGAATTGCGCACTCGCCATTTTTTAAAAAAACTTAATTTCCTATGTAACTAAGTAACTAAAAGAGCTAGAGAGAAACTAATCATTTTTTTGGAATCTACGACCCTTAAACTACCCCTCTGCCAATTATTTTTAAAATCTGAGTGATGAAAAATTTTGAAGATTTTTGAAGGCTATAGTCTTGCCTTTATTTTTCGGGTCAAATTGCGCACTCGCCATTTTTAAAAAAAACTTAATTTCCTATGTAACTAAGTAACTAAAAGAGCTAGAGAGAAACTGATCATTTTTTTGGAATCTACGACCCTTAAACTACCCCTCTGCCAATTATTTTTAAAATCTGAGTGATGAAAAATTTTGAAGATTTTTGAAGGCTGTAGTCTTGCCTTTATTTTTCGGGTCGAATTGCGCACTCGCCATTTTTAAAAAAAACTTAATTTCCTATGTAACTAAGTAACTAAAAGAGCTAGAGAGAAACTAATCATTTTTTTGGAATCTACGACCCTTAAACTACCCCTCTGCCAATTATTTTTAAAATCTGGGTGATGAAAAATTTTGAAGATTTTTGAAGGCTATAGTCTTGCCTTTATTTTTCGGGTCGAATTGCGCACTCGCCATTTTTTAAAAAAACTTAATTTCCTATGTAACTAAGTAACTAAAAGAGCTAGAGAGAAACTGATCATTTTTTTGGAATCTACGACCCTTAAACTACCCCTCTGCCAATTATTTTTAAAATCTGAGTGATGAAAAATTTTGAAGATTTTTGAAGGCTATAGTCTTGCCTTTATTTTTCGGGTCAAATTGCGCACTCGCCATTTTTAAAAAAAACTTAATTTCCCATGTAACTAAGTAACTAAAAGAGCTAGAGAGAAACTGATCATTTTTTTGGAATGTACGACCCTTAAACTACCCCTCTGCCAATTATTTTTAAAATCTGAGTGATGAAAAATTTTGAAGATTTTTGAAGGCTATAGTCTTGCCTTTATTTTTCGGGTCAAATTGCGCACTCGCCATTTTTAAAAAAAACTTAATTTCCTATGTAACTAAGTAACTAAAAGAGCTAGAGAGAAACTGATCATTTTTTTGGAATCTACGACCCTTAAACTACCCCTCTGCCAATTATTTTTAAAATCTGAGTGATGAAAAATTTTGAAGATTTTTGAAGGCTATAGTCTTGCCTTTATTTTTCGGGTCAAATTGCGCACTCGCCATTTTTTAAAAAACTTAATTTCCCATGTAACTAAGTAACTAAAAGAGCTAGAGAGAAACTGATCATATTTTTGGAATCTGCGACCCTTAAACTACCCCTCTGCCAATTATTTTTAAAATCTGAGTGATGAAAAATTTTGAAGATTTTTGAAGGCTATAGTCTTGCCTTTATTTTTCGGGTCAAATTGCGCACTCGCCATTTTTTAAAAAAACTTAATTTCCTATGTAACTAAGTAACTAAAAGAGCTAGAGAGAAACTGATCATTTTTTTGGAATCTACGACCCTTAAACTACCCCTCTGCCAATTATTTTTAAAATCTGAGTGATGAAAAATTTTGAAGATTTTTGAAGGCTATAGTCTTGCCTTTATTTTTCGGGTCAAATTGCGCACTCGCCATTTTTAAAAAAAACTTAATTTCCTATGTAACTAAGTAACTAAAAGAGCCAGAGAGAAACTGATCATTTTTTTGGAATCTACGACCCTTAAACTACCCCTCTGCCAATTATTTTTAAAATCTGAGTGATGAAAAATTTTGAAGATTTTTGAAGGCTATAGTCTTGCCTTTATTTTTCGGGTCGAATTGCGCACTCGCCATTTTTTAAAAAACTTAATTTCCTATGTAACTAAAAGAGCTAGAGAGAAACTGATCATTTTTTTGGAATCTACGACCCTTAAACTACCCCTCTGCCAATTATTTTTAAAATCTGAGTGATGAAAAATTTTGAAGATTTTTGAAGGCTATAGTCTTGCCTTTATTTTTCGGGTCAAATTGCGCACTCGCCATTTTTAAAAAAAACTTAATTTCCTATGTAACTAAGTAACTAAAAGAGCCAGAGAGAAACTGATCATTTTTTTGGAATCTACGACCCTTAAACTACCCCTCTGCCAATTATTTTTAAAATCTGAGTGATGAAAAATTTTGAAGATTTTTGAAGGCTATAGTCTTGCCTTTATTTTTCGGGTCGAATTGCGCACTCGCCATTTTTTAAAAAACTTAATTTCCTATGTAACTAAAAGAGCTAGAGAGAAACTGATCATTTTTTTGGAATCTACGACCCTTAAACTACCCCTCTGCCAATTATTTTTAAAATCTGAGTGATGAAAAATTTTGAAGATTTTTGAAGGCTATAGTCTTGCCTTTATTTTTCGGGTCAAATTGCGCACTCGCCATTTTTAAAAAAAAACTTAATTTCCTATGTAACTAAGTAACTAAAAGAGCTGGAGAGAAACTGATCATTTTTTTGGAATCTACGACCCTTCAACTACCCCTCTGCCAATTATTTTTAAAATCTGGGTGATGAAAAATTTTGAAGATTTTTGAAGGCTATAGTCTTGCCTTTATTTTTCGGGTCGAATTGCGCACTCGCCATTTTTTAAAAAAACTTAATTTCCTGTGTAACTAAGTAACTAAAAGAGCTGGAGAGAAACTGATCATTTTTTTGGAATCTACGACCCTTAAACTACCCCTCTGCCAATTGTTTTTAAAATCTGAGTGATGAAAAATTTTGAAGATTTTTGAAGGCTATAGTCTTGCCTTTATTTTTCGGGTCAAATTGCGCACTCGCCATTTTTTAAAAAAACTTAATTTCCTATGTAACTAAGTAACTAAAAGAGCTAGAGAGAAACTGATCATTTTTTTGGAATCTACGACCCTTAAACTACCCCTCTGCGAATTATTTTTAAAATCTGAGTGATGAAAAGTTTTGAATATTTTTGAAGGCTATAGTCTTGCCTTTATTTTTCGGGTCAAATTGCGCACTCGCCATTTTTTAAAAAACTTAATTTCCTATGTAACTAAGTAACTAAAAGAGCTAGAGAGAAACTGATCATTTTTTTGGAATCTACGACCCTTAAACTACCCCTCTGCCAATCATTTTTAAAATCTGAGTGATGAAAAATTTTGAAGATTTTTGAAGGCTATAGTCTTGCCTTTATTTTTCGGGTCAAATTGCGCACTCGCCATTTTTTAAAAAAACTTAATTTCCTATGTAACTAAGTAACTAAAAGAGCTAGAGAGAAACTGATCATTTTTTTGGAATCTACGACCCTTAAACTACCCCTCTTAGAATTATTTTTAAAATCTGGGTGATGAAAAATTTTGAAGATTTTTGAAGGCTATAGTCTTGCCTTTATTTTTCGGGTCAAATTGCGCACTCGCCATTTTTTAAAAAACTTAATTTCCTGTGTAACTAAGTAACTAAAAGAGCTGGAGAGAAACTGATCATTTTTTTGGAATCTACGACCCTTAAACTACCCCTCTGCCAATTGTTTTTAAAATCTGAGTGATGAAAAATTTTGAAGATTTTTGAAGGCTATAGTCTTGCCTTTATTTTTCGGGTCAAATTGCGCACTCGCCATTTTTTAAAAAAACTTAATTTCCTATGTAACTAAGTAACTAAAAGAGCTAGAGAGAAACTGATCATTTTTTTGGAATCTACGACCCTTAAACTACCCCTCTGCCAATTATTTTTAAAATCTGAGTGATGAAAAATTTTGAAGATTTTTGAAGGCTATAGTCTTGCCTTTATTTTTCGGGTCAAATTGCGCACTCGCCATTTTTTAAAAAAACTTAATTTCCTATGTAACTAAGTAACTAAAAGAGCTAGAGAGAAACTGATCATTTTTTTGGAATCTACGACCCTGAAACTACCCCTCTTAGAATTATTTTTAAAATCTGGGTGATGAAAAATTTTGAAGATTTTTGAAGGCTATAGTCTTGCCTTTATTTTTCGGGTCAAATTGCGCACTCGCCATTTTTTAAAAAACTTAATTTCCTGTGTAACTAAGTAACTAAAAGAGCTGGAGAGAAACTGATCATTTTTTTGGAATCTACGACCCTTAAACTACCCCTCTGCCAATTGTTTTTAAAATCTGAGTGATGAAAAATTTTGAAGATTTTTGAAGGCTATAGTCTTGCCTTTATTTTTCGGGTCGAATTGCGCACTCGCCATTTTTTAAAAAAACTTAATTTCCTATGTAACTAAGTAACTAAAAGAGCTAGAGAGAAACTGATCATTTTTTTGGAATCTACGACCCTTAAACTACCCCTCTGCCAATTATTTTTAAAATCTGAGTGATGAAAAATTTTGAAGATTTTTGAAGGCTATAGTCTTGCCTTTATTTTTCGGGTCAAATTGCGCACTCGCCATTTTTTAAAAAAACTTAATTTCCTATGTAACTAAGTAACTAAAAGAGCTAGAGAGAAACTGATCATTTTTTTGGAATCTACGACCCTTAAACTACCCCTCTGCCAATTATTTTTAAAATCTGAGTGATGAAAAATTTTGAAGATTTTTGAAGGCTATAGTCTTGCCTTTATTTTTCGGGTCAAATTGCGCACTCGCCATTTTTTAAAAAAACTTAATTTCCTATGTAACTAAGTAACTAAAAGAGCTAGAGAGAAACTGATCATTTTTTTGGAATCTACGACCCTGAAACTACCCCTCTTAGAATTATTTTTAAAATCTGGGTGATGAAAAATTTTGAAGATTTTTGAAGGCTATAGTCTTGCCTTTATTTTTCGGGTCAAATTGCGCACTCGCCATTTTTTAAAAAAACTTAATTTCCTATGTAACTAAGTAACTAAAAGAGCTAGAGAGAAACTGATCATTTTTTTGGAATCTACGACCCTTAAACTACCCCTCTGCCAATTATTTTTAAAATCTGAGTGATGAAAAATTTTGAAGATTTTTGAAGGCTATAGTCTTGCCTTTATTTTTCGGGTCAAATTGCGCACTCGCCATTTTTTAAAAAAACTTAATTTCCTATGTAACTAAGTAACTAAAAGAGCTAGAGAGAAACTGATCATTTTTTTGGAATCTACGACCCTGAAACTACCCCTCTTAGAATTATTTTTAAAATCTGGGTGATGAAAAATTTTGAAGATTTTTGAAGGCTATAGTCTTGCCTTTATTTTTCGGGTCAAATTGCGCACTCGCCATTTTTTAAAAAAACTTAATTTCCTATGTAACTAAAAGAGCTAGAGAGAAACTGATCATTTTTTTGGAATCTACGACCCTTAAACTACCCCTCTTAGAATTATTTTTAAAATCTGGGTGATGAAAAATTTTGAAGATTTTTGAAGGCTATAGTCTTGCCTTTATTTTTCGGGTCGAATTGCGCACTCGCCATTTTTTAAAAAAACTTAATTTCCTATGTAACTAAGTAACTAAAAGAGCTAGAGAGAAACTGATCATTTTTTTGGAATCTACGACCCTTAAACTACCCCTCTGCCAATTATTTTTAAAATCTGAGTGATGAAAAATTTTGAAGATTTTTGAAGGCTATAGTCTTGCCTTTATTTTTCGGGTCAAATTGCGCACTCGCCATTTTTTAAAAAAACTTAATTTCCTATGTAACTAAAAGAGCTAGAGAGAAACTGATCATTTTTTTGGAATCTACGACCCTTAAACTACCCCTCTGCCAATTATTTTTAAAATCTGAGTGATGAAAAATTTTGAAGATTTTTGAAGGCTATAGTCTTGCCTTTATTTTTCGGGTCGAATTGCGCACTCGCCATTTTTTTAAAAAACTTAATTTCCTATGTAACTAAGTAACTAAAAGAGCTAGAGAGAAACTGATCATTTTTTTGGAATCTACGACCCTTAAACTACCCCTCTTAGAATTATTTTTAAAATCTGGGTGATGAAAAATTTTGAAGATTTTTGAAGGCTATAGTCTTGCCTTTATTTTTCGGGTCAAATTGCGCACTCGCCATTTTTTAAAAAAACTTAATTTCCTATGTAACTAAAAGAGCTAGAGAGAAACTGATCATTTTTTTGGAATCTACGACCCTTAAACTACCCCTCTGCCAATTATTTTTAAAATCTGAGTGATGAAAAGTTTTGAAGATTTTTGAAGGCTATAGTCTTGCCTTTATTTTTCGGGTCAAATTGCGCACTCGCCATTTTTTAAAAAACTTAATTTCCTATGTAACTAAGTAACTAAAAGAGCTAGAGAGAAACTGATCATTTTTTTGGAATCTACGACCCTTAAACTACCCCTCTGCCAATTTTGAAAAATTTTGAAGATTTTTGAAGGCTATAGTCTTGCCTTTATTTTTCGGGTCAAATTGCGCACTCGCCATTTTTTAAAAAAACTTAATTTCCTATGTAACTAAGTAACTAAAAGAGCTAGAGAGAAACTGATCATTTTTTTGGAATCTACGACCCTTAAACTACCCCTCTGCCAATTATTTTTAAAATCTGAGTGATGAAAAATTTTGAAGATTTTTGAAGGCCTTTATTTTTCGGGTCAAATTGCGCACTCGCCATTTTTTAAAAAAACTTAATTTCCTATGTAACTAAGTAACTAAAAGAGCTAGAGAGAAACTGATCATTTTTTTGGAATCTACGACCCTTAAACTACCCCTCTGCCAATTATTTTTAAAATCTGAGTGATGAAAAATTTTGAAGATTTTTGAAGGCTGTAGTCTTGCCTTTATTTTTCGGGTCGAATTGCGCACTCGCCATTTTTTAAAAAAACTTAATTTCCTATGTAACTAAGTAACTAAAAGAGCTAGAGAGAAACTGATCATTTTTTTGGAATCTACGACCCTTAAACTACCCCTCTGCCAATTTTGAAAAATTTTGAAGATTTTTGAAGGCTATAGTCTTGCCTTTATTTTTCGGGTCAAATTGCGCACTCGCCATTTTTTAAAAAAACTTAATTTCCTATGTAACTAAGTAACTAAAAGAGCCAGAGAGAAACTGATCATTTTTTTTTTAATCTACGACCCTTAAACTACCCCTCTGCCAATTATTTTTAAAATCTGAGTGATGAAAAATTTTGAAGATTTTTGAAGGCTATAGTCTTGCCTTTATTTTTCGGGTCAAATTGCGCACTCGCCATTTTTTAAAAAAACTTAATTTCCTATGTAACTAACTAAAAGAGCTAGAGAGAAACTGATCATTTTTTTGGAATCTACGACCCTTAAACTACCCCTCTGCCAATTTTGAAAAATTTTGAAGATTTTTGAAGGCTATAGTCTTGCCTTTATTTTTCGGGTCAAATTGCGCACTCGCCATTTTTTAAAAAAACTTAATTTCCTATGTAACTAAGTAACTAAAAGAGCTAGAGAGAAACTGATCATTTTTTTGGAATCTACGACCCTTAAACTACCCCTCTGCCAATTGTTTTTAAAATCTGAGTGATGAAAAATTTTGAAGATTTTTGAAGGCTATAGTCTTGCCTTTATTTTTCGGGTCGAATTGCGCACTCGCCATTTTTTAAAAAAACTTAATTTCCTATGTAACTAAGTAACTAAAAGAGCTAGAGAGAAACTGATCATTTTTTTGGAATCTACGACCCTTAAACTACCCCTCTGCCAATTATTTTTAAAATCTGAGTGATGAAAAATTTTGAAGATTTTTGAAGGCTATAGTCTTGCCTTTATTTTTCGGGTCAAATTGCGCACTCGCCATTTTTTAAAAAAACTTAATTTCCTATGTAACTAAGTAACTAAAAGAGCTAGAGAGAAACTGATCATTTTTTTGGAATCTACGACCCTTAAACTACCCCTCTTAGAATTATTTTTAAAATCTGGGTGATGAAAAATTTTGAAGATTTTTGAAGGCTTGCCTTTATTTTTCGGGTCAAATTGCGCACTCGCCATTTTTTAAAAAAACTTAATTTCCTATGTAACTAAGTAACTAAAAGAGCTAGAGAGAAACTGATCATTTTTTTGGAATCTACGACCCTTAAACTACCCCTCTGCCAATTATTTTTAAAATCTGAGTGATGAAAAATTTTGAAGATTTTTGAAGGCTATAGTCTTGCCTTTATTTTTCGGGTCAAATTGCGCACTCGCCATTTTTTAAAAAAACTTAATTTCCTATGTAACTAAGTAACTAAAAGAGCTAGAGAGAAACTGATCATTTTTTTGGAATCTACGACCCTTAAACTACCCCTCTGCCAATTATTTTTAAAATCTGAGTGATGAAAAGTTTTGAAGATTTTTGAAGGCTATAAGTCTTGCCTTTATTTTTCGGGTCGAATTGCGCACTCGCCATTTTTTAAAAAAACTTAATTTCCTATGTAACTAAGTAACTAAAAGAGCTAGAGAGAAACTGATCATTTTTTTGGAATCTGCGACCCTTAAACTACCCCTCTGCCAATTATTTTTAAAATCTGGGTGATGAAAAATTTTGAAGATTTTTGAAGGCTATAAGTCTTGCCTTTATTTTTCGGGTCGAATTGCGCACTCGCCATTTTTTAAAAAAACTTAATTTCCTATGTAACTAAGTAACTGAAAGAGCTAGAGAGAAACTGATCATTTTTTTGGAATCTGCGACCCTTAAACTACCCCTCTGCCAATTATTTTTAAAATCTGGGTGATGAAAAATTTTGATGATTTTTGAAGGCTATAGTCTTGCCTTTATTTTTCGGGTCGAATTGCGCACTCGCCATTTTTTAAAAAAACTTAATTTCCTATGTAACTAAGTAACTAAAAGAGCTAGAGAGAAACTGATCATTTTTTTGGAATCTACGACCCTTAAACTACCCCTCTGCCAATTATTTTTAAAATCTGGGTGATGAAAAATTTTGAAGATTTTTGAAGGCTATAGTCTTGCCTTTATTTTTCGGGTCAAATTGCGCACTCGCCATTTTTTTAAAAAACTTAATTTCCTATGTAACTAAGTAACTAAAAGAGCTAGAGAGAAACTGATCATTTTTTTGGAATCTACGACCCTTAAACTACCCCTCTGCCAATTATTTTTAAAATCTGGGTGATGAAAAATTTTGAAGATTTTTGAAGGCTATAGTCTTGCCTTTATTTTTCGGGTCAAATTGCGCACTCGCCATTTTTTAAAAAACTTAATTTCCCATGTAACTAAGTAACTAAAAGAGCTGGAGAGAAACTGATCATTTTTTTGGAATCTACGACCCTTAAACTACCCCTCTGCCAATTATTTTTAAAATCTGGGTGATGAAAAATTTTGAAGATTTTTGAAGGCTATAGTCTTGCCTTTATTTTTCGGGTCAAATTGCGCACTCGCCATTTTTTAAAAAACTTAATTTCCCATGAAACTAAGTAACTAAAAGAGCTAGAGAGAAACTGATCTTTTTTTGGAATCTACGACCCTTAAACTACCCCTCTGCCAATTATTTTTAAAATCTGAGTGATGAAAAATTTTGAAGATTTTTGAAGGCTATAGTCTTGCCTTTATTTTTCGGGTCGAATTGCGCACTCGCCATTTTTTAAAAAAACTTAATTTCCTATGTAACTAAGTAACTAAAAGAGCTAGAGAGAAACTGATCATTTTTTTGGAATCTGCGACCCTTAAACTACCCCTCTGCCAATTATTTTTAAAATCTGAGTGATGAAAAATTTTGAAGATTTTTGAAGGCTATAGTCTTGCCTTTATTTTTCGGGTCAAATTGCGCACTCGCCATTTTTTAAAAAAACTTAATTTCCTATGTAACTAAAAGAGCTGGAGAGAAACTGATCATTTTTTTGGAATCTACGACCCTTAAACTACCCCTCTGCCAATCATTTTTAAAATCTGAGTGATGAAAAATTTTGAAGATTTTTGAAGGCTATAGTCTTGCCTTAATTTTTCGGGTCGAATTGCGCACTCGCCATTTTTTAAAAAAACTTAATTTCCTATGTAACTAAGTAACTAAAAGAGCTAGAGAGAAACTGATCATTTTTTTGGAATCTACGACCCTTAAACTACCCCTCTTAGAATTATTTTTAAAATCTGGGTGATGAAAAATTTTGAAGATTTTTGAAGGCTATAGTCTTGCCTTTATTTTTCGGGTCGAATTGCGCACTCGCCATTTTTTAAAAAACTTAATTTCCTATGTAACTAAGTAACTAAAAGAGCTAGAGAGAAACTGATCATTTTTTTGGAATCTGCGACCCTTAAACTACCCCTCTGCCAATTATTTTTAAAATCTGGGTGATGAAAAATTTTGAAGATTTTTGAAGGCTATAGTCTTGCCTTTATTTTTCGGGTCGAATTGCGCACTCGCCATTTTTTAAAAAAACTTAATTTCCCATGTAACTGAAATAGCTAGAGAGGAACTGATCATTTTTTTTAGAATGTACCTCTACCAATTTTTCATATGGAAATGGTCTTAATCATCTCAGGGGACCTCAAAATGGAAATTTCCATTTTTATCTCGAAAACTTTTTTTAGCTCGTTCACAATACTCTTCCTACTAGGAGATGATTCGGGAAAGTAAAAGGACACAAAACAACTTGGTTGTAAATAATTTATTATATATGTAAAGAGCATTTACAACATTAAAATATTATATGAAAAATAAACCAAATCACAATATGCTATCCATAGGTAAGAGAGGATGGCTTCAACCCAACCGTCAATTAAAATTAGGAGTTATATTCTGGTACAGACAATTCGGTACAGACCAATCACAAACTTTGTGGAGACTAAGTTTGTATGTATCAATTCACCTCACACTTTGCTACAATAAAAAAAATCGGTTGTGTTGCCCTAAAACTTTCCCAATGAGTATCCAGACACAAATTTGTTATGCTTAGACTCTCACCACTGCATTATCCCTTTTCTCCCTTTCTGTTTCTCGAGAAGGCTCAAAATTTAAAAAAAATTAGAGTAAAATTAAAATTTAATCAAATATTAAAAAATCCAACATGTTCTTTGGTTCTTAGACATTTCACATACAGAAGAAGGTTCGGATAATTTGTTTTTACTTTTGTGGCCACATTCTAGTGTTTTAGAGAATGGAATAAAAAAACCCTAAAAAGAAAACAATATTAAAATATGCCATTGATTTAATTAGAGTGTCTAGTTTTTTTAATATAATTTCTAAATTGTAAGATTAGGTGGGTTATGAAACTTCATTTAATTTCACCAGGAATTAATACTTACATCTTGGTACGTAAAATCATTATCTTTATATCTGCGTTCATTACATATGGGCCTATATAAAAAAAATACATATTAATTATACTCTAAAATTAGATATTGATGATAATTTAAGGTAGCACATGCAGAAATGATAAAAAACCGTATATGAAGATATTGAGATGGTGAAAATAAATAGTTCGAATGAAGTAAAAATTGAAACAATGAGACTAAACAAACCGTTAGAAAGCGGAAACCAAAGAATAAAGAATGGAAGAATATTTATTTAATAGGCCAGTAGATATAGAAATATGTCAAAAATTTAATAATAATTACAAAAGTTTTCAAATTTTAATAATGATACTAAGTCTGATTTTGCAACCTTTTTTTCTGAACGGAAGATGTTGAAAATCGGGATTTAATGAATTTTTGCAATATTAGAGCGGAGAAATTTGCAAAAGTTCTGCAAACTTTCAAAGTTTTGAAAAATAGCAATTTACATCTTCTGATAAATTTGCAACCATTTAAACAAAACGGAAATGTTTGTTTTATCAAAAATAATATGTTTTTCATTATAATTTTTCGATAAAAAATCCAGAAGTTCTGAAAACTCGAAAAAATAAGTAAAATAATTGTGTTTTAATTTGCAACCTCACACGTCAAACGGAAAATATGTTTTTTTCATAAAATTGGATTGTTTTATTAAAATAAGTTTTGGGAATAATTCCAAAAGTTTTTAATTAAAACTTTTCAAATCATGAATGTAAATTGTCAATCCTTAACTAATAAGACCAATAGAATTGATCTACTGCTGGAATGCAATAAACCTGATGTAACCTCCCACCCCCTGGCCATTTATCTCATGAAAAAGGCGAGCAGAAAGTAACAAACCGATGGCTATTTCGGTAAGAAACTTTTATACTCAAATTTATCATAAAATATACCTGATCGTCTAGTATTGTTAAAGGACCCAGTTGTGCTGTATTTTTATTCGTTATAGTAAAGTTTGCTGCAAGTAAAAAAAATAAAACACTGAAAAACCTTCAAATCGTATATTCCGTAATTTCAACCTTTTATGATAATTACAAAAATCAAAACCTTGAGACATTATTTACTCTTTACTCTATTTGTATGTGAGGACCCCTCACAGAGACCCGCCACTGGGTGCACGAAAGAGAAGACATTTGTCACATTTTACCAATTTGTATTTTGTGTTTGTGTAATTATTTTTATATTTCTGTTTGTTTCTATTTTATAACCTTTTTAATTGAGTGATTTGAAATCTCGTGTATTTACTATGGTCAATAATGTCCTAATCACTCAGGTAGGAAGATGGAATGCCCGCGGATCTGTTGCCGTCTGCGACATCGGGCATATTGCAATTGCGCGCAGCGGTCAGGGTTCTCCAGTGGGTGTCCTAATCCAATGTTGCAATTGCGCGCAAGCCTTTAAAAAGGTATATTGTGATTCGCGCAAAGTCGGAAACTACAGTAAACGGAAGTTTTATGTACTTCTTATACAGGGTGTTTCATAAGAAATGGTCAATATTTTAATCATAGGTTCAGGACTTCAAAATATTAATATTTTACTAAATAACTCTTTGTCTACTACTGAGATATAGGTTGTTAAAATTAAAATTTATTTTTCGTTTTTTTTGCAATAATTTCTTTATTATTTAACGTATTGACTTGAATTTATGGTATGGTTATATTTTTAAGTTAGTAAATCATAAGTATATTATCAATTTTGAAATTAGATCAAGAGGGCGCCACCTACACTCTACTGGATGAAGAAATGCATCCATTTTTCTTTAATCTCGGCTATTTTTGAAATTTTTTCAAGAGTTTATGATACACCCTGTAAATTTGAACAAAAAAATGGTAAAGAAAATTAAATAGATACTGTGTGTGGAACATTTGAATGCTATTAAAACAAGTATACCTTTTTTGTACAAATTTACAGAGTGTGTCATAAACTCTTGAAAAAAATTAAAAAATGGCCGAGATTTAAAAAAAATGGATACTTTTCTTCATCTAGTTGAGTGTAGGTGGCGTCCTCTTTGTCTAATTTCAAAGTTGATAATAGGCTCATGATTAAAATATTGACCATTCCTTATGAAACGGAAAATTTACTAATTTTAAATAATTAAGATAATAAAAAGTGGGTACTTTCTACATTGAAATAGTGATTACAAAAAAAACTAAATATTGTTTATTTTAATTTATATTGTATAACGTACATATATTTAATTTAAACATGTCTTATAGCATATAGTTTTTACAAATTCTATTCTGGATATTTCTTTATTTTTAAATTTACCTATCAAATTTGTTACATATTTTAATTTTCTGTCATAATTAATGTTTTTAATATTTTTTTGTAAATGTAAGCTATTTAATTGCACATAAGTTCCTACTTGAACATTTTTTAATTCATTTAAAAATACAAAAATATTAGGATGCGAAGAATAAAATCTTTTATTAAAATGGCTATGGAAAGATTCACAAGCGTTGGCTGTCCGTTCTCGACTTGGACTACATGAAGCCCACATCTCTGGAGGAAATCTTGCCGATTCAGAAATGTAATTCTCCGTTAAATAATCGCAGAAGTACGTTATACGGCTATCGTTGGAAGCTTCAGCAATCAAGTCTTCAACGAAGCATTCCGAAACATCAGCACTGTCTAAATATATGAGGCCGAAAGACCAGCGTAACCATTTCCCCAACTCACTGTTCTTGTCAGAATACTCTGTTTTGAGTCCAATATTTTGTATTTTTCTCAGCCAAGCTTGGCTGATGTGGAATCTGCAACCAGTTATCTTTAGCTGAGGCCAAACGTTACGGCTTGCTTTATGTATAGCTTCTTCGAAATCACACACAATTTCTATAGGATTAAATATCAGATTCTTGCTATCACAAGCAGATATTACAGATCTGAACACTTGCTCATAAGCTTCTGCCTTTTTATTTTTTATGAGTGCAAAAACTAACGGCACATAATGTCCATTACGAACCGCGTGAATCGTGAATAACTGCGTGAAGAATTTTGTGCAGTAGTTGAAGGTCCCATCACAGAAAAACTTTGTTTCACTACACAAAAATTGTAAGTTTTTTTCACAGCTGAATATAACTATTCCTATCTCCTTATTGAACGAAAGCACAATTAATTTGCTGCCACGTTCACTCAACATAAACTCCATTTTCGGAATACTTGATATGGATTAAAGATACGTTTTCTAAAGATTTTTGTTTTACTGTCATAATTGCCTTAATCCTTCCGTTGCGCGCAATCACAACATCCGACTTAAGGGCAAATTTCAGTACCCCGGGAGGTATTTGACCGCTGCGCGCAATCACAATATACCGGCGACATCCCTCATTGGGAAAATTTCACGCGGAGGGGAGATCACATTGCCTCCTACCGTCCCAAAATAATTAATTCTTTTTTTTTGTTTAAAAGGGACCGTACCTTAATAGACATAGTAACAATCTTGACCAACTCATAAAAACACAAGATTTTCTGTGTAATGTATTGTGTATTGTTGTAATTGGTAAATGAGACTCCTGACTTAACCCTTCCGAACACACAACGGCGCGCCGCTGTGAACGGTCAATTAAACAAATGGTTTACTTGTCCGGACGCAAATTAAATATGAATTTTCTTCCCCGGATTTTGAATTGGGGGTGTTTTTGAGACATTTTATTTAGATAGATATTTTTATTTTGGATTATTTTTCTTTACTTATTTTCTCTTTGGTTTTATGGTAGTTGTTTTCTATACGATAGGCAAAGGCCTACAAATAATTATTACGGGGTCGAAGTTGGCGGTAGACACAGGTCTACAAAATAATTGATGTTTTCGTCGATGGGTAATTTTACAGGAACTGATTTTTCTCTCTCTAGCTGGTTTTTTATTTATTCTTTCTCGAAGCGAAGCGTAGGTACTGTTAGATAGTTTAGGCGATGGTAAAAATTTTCAGACTGATTTTATTTCTCATTTTATGCCCTTTTATACCCAGAAATTATCTCATTTCGTGACGTAGGCATTGTAACTGCGTAGTGAGAATCTACCCTCTTGCGCCAATTTGTTTATGTTATCGTAGATAACTGCATTCCAGAGGACAACTTTTTAGCTATTTTGAGTCTTTTACGAATTTTAAGAGAAATATTTGAAGCGTAAATTTTATACAGGGAAAAATAAAATTAGAATTTATAAGTAAAATAATTCTACGGAAATAGAAAAATATAGGGAAAATAGTAATTAAAAATGGGAATTAATAAGAGATTAAGTGGCCTAGTGTAGGAACGTTTCAGTACCAGCAGTATCCAATTTTACACAACTTTCAATGCCAAATTAAAGCATTATATAAAAAAATTACGAAATATGAAAAAAATAATTTGAATAAAATTAAATAAAAAATGAAATGCTAAGAATTGAGTCTCCTCATTACATTTACACTTGAGTTTTTTTAAAACTAAAAAATAAAAAAACACGATTTGTTGCAATGTAAACTAAAATAGAAAAAAATACATTTTAAATTAACATTGATATAAAAAAACGTGGGGTGTTTTCTTCAATCTTCTAATAATATGACTTTTGTATATTTTTGCAATTTAAATAATGTTCCGTTCATCGTAGACTTCTGCAAAATTTTATAGTTTGTTTTCATTGAAAATTTGAAAACTTTTAGAATTAATGTGAATTGATTGTCTCTAACGACTGGCCTAACAGGGAAGCAGAAAATTAATAACAGGACATAAGAACAAAAATGAACATACAATAATTTAGACCAAAATGGAATAGAAATAATATCAATAACAAGTAAATTAAAGAACACTTCAGAATATTAGAATGGAAAATCTGGGAAGAATATTACACCCAGTAAAATTAACTGATAATAAATATAGGACTAAAATGACCGTGAACTCAGACAATAAATAGCCATTTGAGGTCTAGTTTTTACCAGGGACGCGCCGTTCATATGGGCGCATTTATATAAAACTAAAAAATTATCTACCAATAAAATTTTATTATATAAAAATTAGGAACGATATCATGAACCCCGTATTTTAAACCATCAATAGAAAATAACTATTATAGTTTTATTTGCCTTCCATACACTTTTAAAACATTTGCAAAGAAATGGGCTTAGAAGAAAGAAAAAAAACTATTTTAATGCTTATGGTCACGATTTATTTTTTATTATTTATAAATTTTATTTTTACTAGGATTCGGATTTCAGTTTTTCTTTTATATCGTGTGCCGTATGAACGTATCGAATATAAGCATTCGTAAAATCTATACAAAGTCAATCTGAACAGCTAAATAAAAGACTCATGTACAGAATCTGATAAATTTACTAGTTAAAACCATATAAAACCTCGTATATAAAATTGATGATTTTATCTCGTTTAAATTTCTTATCACTCGCTCAAAGTTGGCCCGCTGGATACCGGTCGAATCTAGTCGAACAAATAATACTAAGTGGACACATATGAAGGTCAAAAAATGTCGAGTCCACTGTGAACATTTGTGTTTGCATTTTCGAGTGAATTGTCAGTGCTCAAAATAATCTTAAATTGTCCAAAATGGTCTAAAATAATAATAAAACTGTCTAAAGTTACCTAAAATGGATCAGAAAATTGTTCAAAATAATCCAAAATTGTCCAAAATCTTCTAAAAATTGTCTAAAACGGTCTGAATTTACATAAATTGATCAGAAAATTGTTCAGAATAATTTACAATGGTCAAAGTGTCCAAAATGCTCTAAAAATTGTCTAAAATAATAACAAAACTGTCCAAAGTTACTCAAACTCAAATTGATCAATTGTATAGTTCAAAATAATGTAAAATGATCTAAAGAATTGTTCAAAATAAGCTAAAATGGCCTGAAACTGCATAAGACCTTCTAAAAATTGCCTAAATTAATAATAAAATGGTCTGAAGTTACTCAAACTCAAATTGATCAATTGTATTGTTCAAAATAATATGAAATCGTCTAAAATTTTCCAAATTAATAATAAAACGGTGTTAAGTTAGTTAAATTGATTAAAGAATTTTTCAAAATAATGTAAAATGCTCTAAAATTGTCGTCCAAAATCTTATAAATATTGTCTAAAACAATAAAAAAAGTCTAAACTTAAGCAAATTGATCTGAGAATTGTTCAAAATAACCTAAAAATGGTCTAAAATTGTCCAAAATGGTCTAAAAATTGTCTAAATTAATAATAAAACGGTCTAAAGTTACCTAAAATGGATCAGAAAATTGTTCAAAATAATCCAAAATTGTCCAAAATCTTCTAAAAATTGTCTAAAACGGTCTGAATTTACATAAATTAATCAGAGAATTGTTCAGAATAATCTACAATGGTCAAAGTGTCCAAAATGGTCTAAAAATTGTCTAAAATAATAACAAAACTGTCCAAAGTTACTCGAACTCAAATTGATCAATTAATTGTATTGTTCAAAATAATGTAAAATGATCTAAAGTTTTCTAAATTAATAATAACACGATCTAAAGTTACCTAAAACGATCTGAGAATTGTTCAAAATAAGCTAAAATGGTCTGAAATTGCATAAGATCTTCTAAAAATTGCCTAAATTAATAATAAAATGGTCTGAAGTTACTCAAACTTAAATTGATCAATTGTATTGTTCAAAATAATCTAAAATTGTCCAAAATCTTCTAAAAATTGTCTAAAATAATAATAAAACGGTCTGAAGTTACTTAAATTGTCTAAAATAGTAATAAAACGGTCGAAAGTTACCTCAATTGATCTGAGAATTGTTCTAAATAATCTAAAATGGTCTAAAACCCCTCAAAATTTTGTCAAAATTTTCTAAAATAATAATAAAACGGTCTGAAGTTACTTAAATTGATCAGACAATTGTTCATAATAACCTTCAATGGTCTAAAATTGTCCAAAATCTTCTGAAAATTGTCTAAAATAGTAATAAAGCGGCCTAAAGTTAACCTAAATTGATCAAATAATGGTTCAAAATAATCAAAAATGGCCTAAAGTTGTCCAAAACCAGTCTAAAATAATAATGAAATGGTTTAAAAGTACTTAAATTGATCAAAGAATTATTAAAAATAATTAAAATTGTGGAAAATGGTTTAAATTTGTCTTAAATTGTCCAACAATGGTCTAAAATGATAATAAAATGGTCTAAAGTTACTTAAATCAATCAAAGAATAGGTAAAGATAATCTAAAATGGCCTAAAATTGTCCAAAATGGTCTAAAATTCCCCAAAAACGATCTAAAGTTACGTAAATTGATCAGAAATTTTCAAAATAATCTAAAATTATCCAGAATGGACTAGAATTGTCCTAAAATGGATTAAAATATTAATAAAACTGTCTAAAGTTACCTAAAGTGATCAGAAGATTGTTCAATAAAATCTAAAATGGTCTAAAATTATCCAAAAAAGCCTCAAATTGTCCAAAAACGGTCTAAAGTTACCCAAGTTGATCTGAGAATTGTTCAAATTAATCGAAAATGGGCTAAAATTTCCAAAAACTGTCTAAAATTCTCAAAAAACGACAATTCACTCGCGAATTTGGCTTGCTTGCATTAATGTCGTGTTTTTTAAATTGTTTTCTTGTTATTATTTAATCAAGATGGCGTTGTGGAGCCATTTTATTGATGTTTCTGATAATGAAATGGACAATGTTAAATAAAGGAGAATAAATATTGTATTTTACCTTAAATTGACCCCATTATTATAACCCCAAATTCAGATTCAAGCTCTGAAAATTCAGATAATGAATTTATATTACTAATAAAAAAAATATCCGTGTAGGTATATGAATAATAAAATTAATTTAGAAAATAAATTATATCACGCCGCTCATGCTGTATAAAGAAGCAGCCGATATTAAGTTTTTATGCCGTTAAAATTGACTTCGTATAGACTATAAGTCCTGATTTATTATATACAGGGTGTTTCCAAATGACGCTTACAACGTTTGTCTGTAGATAAAATTACACAAAATGATATCAGGAATGACGGGTCACATGTAACTTTTGAAATACAGGGTGTTAAAGTTATAAAAAATTAAATTATTTTATTTGATAACTTTAAAATGAATGAATATATTGATTTGAAATTTTGCAGGTTTGTTTTAAGGTTTTAATGAAAAAAACCTGTTTCAATTCTTGATTCAGCGGTGTACATTTAGCAGAATATGTCACCTTTCTCCTCCTATTTTTTACGCCCCTGACACTTGAAGCTATTTTAATTTTGTATTGCTCAATGATTTTCACGTAAAATCCGCATAATTGTGTAATTTTGGCTCAATACATATAAAGGCGCCTATCATTGGCGCGTCCCTGGGTTTTACTAGTTGTTCTCTAAATCTCCCTTTTATTAGCAATCAGATAAGTGGAATTTTAACTCAGGTCATACGAGTTCTGATATTGACTTGCTGATATTAGTACAAACGTAAAGCACAAAATACTTTTGTTAAGATGTCTGTAAAAGAAGATGTAGAGGTGGAGCATTATAATCTCACTAGATATTAGGAACCAGGAGCGGCAACTTTAAATGATATTTACTCTTGATGATCCTACTATGTTTGTACAATGTTATTATTTGTCAGACAAAACACTAATCTTACTCAATAGCAAAATTATTCTAAATATTTACCTAAGAGTTGGTGCTGGTCTCTTGTAGCAACCAGGATAAATAGCGTTAAAGTGGCACGTGCGCTGGCATTGATTACATAATTCACCGCATCCAATATTGTTAACATTTTGAAAATCGGTTGGAGTTTGAATAAAAATCGGTATATATCCATGTATACATTGTAAAGGCAAAGATGGACCAATTGCATTTTGAGATTTCAATTGATCTTTTATGGATTTCCAAACCTATATAAATATATTACATTATAATCTATATATATCAAAAAGGTAAGTCATAAATTGCCTTAATGTAAATGTGAATACAAAAAAAAATACGGCCTTTGGAAAGTACAAAATGAAAATTGATTTTTTTTCCAGTATTTCATGAACTGTTGAACATTTTATAATGAAAATTGATACATGGCTTTCTTTTTTTTATATAAAACCACGAAATATGTATACCTCATAAAAATTTTAAGGGGGTTTTGAAGGCCTAAAGCCCCCAAACTTTTCTATGCGTTACAATTAAATTAGTTTAAGACATCATTTTTGAATTTTTTTTGCCTCTTATCACTTTTTTGGACTCAATTTTTATCGAGATGTGGCATCTTTTTCATTATCCTTCAAAAATTTTGAGTAGCAAAAAAGTAAGTTATAAGTGAGTATTCATGTTATTCACAGGTATAAAAAATATGTAGAAATGTATAATATTTACTATAATAAATGTTCAAAATGGCCTCCATTTTCTTGAATACTCTTTCAGTGCCGTTTTAAAAAGAAAAACTGAAAATCCATCCAATTAAGATTTTTTGATTTTCGATAACGATAAAAATAGGAAAACAAAAATCTGAAAACTGTCAAAAGAAATCGAAAGAAATATTTAAAAAAATGGAATAAAGAATTAAATCGAAAGAAATGGAAAAAAATCAAAAATCAAAAAAAAACGAAAAAAATCAACAAAAAACAAAAAAAACGGACAAAATTCGAAAAAAATCAAAAGAAATCGAAAAAAATGGAAAGAAAATCGAAAAATATATAAAAAAAATCAAAATAAATCGAAAAAAGAAAATTGAAAGAAAACGAGAAAAATCGAAAAAGATCAACAAAGGTCGAAAGAGATCGAAAAAAATCAATAGAAATAAAAAATTATAAATAAGTTAAAAGAATTAGAAAAAAATTGAAAAAATCAGAATAAAATTTGAAAAAGAATCAAAAATTTTAATGAGAGACGAGAAAAAATTAGAAGTATCGAAAAAATAAGAAATCGGAAATAATCGTAAAAGAAACAAAAATTATTGAAAACAAATGAAGAATAAAATTGTAAGCTATAGAAAATATTTAAAAAAAAAAATCGTGAAAAAGCGGAAAAAGTTGAAAAAAATCGTAAACAATCAAAAACCGGGACAAACAAAAGAAATAAAAAATAAATGAAAAACATCGAAAGAATTGAAATTAATTCCAACAAAATCGCAAAAAATGGCAAACAAATCGTAAAAATATCGGAAAAAAACAAAGGAATAAGAAAAAATGAGAAAAAAATTGGAAAAAATAGAAAAAAAGACAAAACAATGACAAAAAAGTGAAAAATTAGAAAATATCGATAAAATCAGAAAAAAAACAACAGAAAAATGAAAAAAAATCAGAAACAGTCTCTTTCTATAAAATAATTATAAAATTATTATAAACGAAAGAAAAATAAAAAAAAAGAACAATGGGAAAAGATTAAAAAAAATCGATAAAAAAACCAGAAAACACCAGAAAAAAAAACAAAACATCAGAATAATGAGAAAACAGGGAAAAAGTAAAAGAAAAATAATAGAAAAAAATGAAAAATAATACGGAAAAAACGAAAATAATCAAAAAAATTGTAAAAAGCCAAAAAAAAACGAAAAAAAATCGCTAAAATCAAACAATGTGTCAAGAATTTCTGCAACATCCGCATCCATTTCGTAAACTCCGTTGACATTTTGTTCGAAAAATTTGAATTGGAAAAGGTTTTCCTATGCAAACCACTATAATTTGTATGACGGGTACCGGAATGGCCCGTCCGATCCTGCTCAAATTCAATATGGTTCTTCCTTGGACAAAACTAATTAGGTAAAGTGAAAACTGGAACTCTATCGGAGCTTTCGTTCAAAAGTTACAGTGTTTACATCCAGACAGGCAGACAGGACATCCGTACAGTATTTTTTATTTTGCATTTTCGGACACAGGGGACTCGAAAACGTCGAGAAAAGTGATAAAAACTGGGGGTAAGCAATTTTTTTTCGCCATCACGAAACTAAAACTGAGGCTTTTGGGCCTCAGTAAAAATAGAAATATCTATTGCACCATTTTCTTAAGATCTAGTTAGGGGGCAAAAATGGAGAAGGATTTCCTATACCATACATATTACACACTTGAAAACTGCTATTAAAGAAATTCTTTAGAAATAAGGAAACATATGCTTCAAAATTTTACCATAATCCAATTAGGTAGGGCGAAAACGAGGGGGGGGTTTTGTTTATGAGGCTACCTATATAATTTAAGCTATTCTTAAAAAATTAAATATTTTATCATTTTCCGAAAATTGGATTAAAGGGGGAGGGCGGGGAGCTTTTTTATGTGGCTACTTACATCTCATATACCGAACATGATACAGACTTTAAAGATTAATATTCAAGCCATTCTTTAAAAATAAATAAACACGTTTTCCAGTTTAGAAGAAAGAGGGAAGAAAGTTTTTTTTCTATTTAATTTATTATTCTTTTCCCAACTTTCCTTAATTTTTATTACTACATTTTCTTTTCTGCTGTAAAATATAAACCTACTTCCATATATTTCATCCTGGCCAATGTAAAACCAGAGCTGTAGGAATGTTTTTGGCGCTCTTGGCAAATACCTAAATGCCATGCACACTTTCTCAGTTGCCAATGTTTCGCTTTTACAGCCAAACGGTTTTATATTTTTCTTTCTCTCTTTTATTAAATGCCCATCCACCATCATTTTGAATCAATTATCCAAATATTCAGAAACGACTTTATTAGTCAAATCAGTAGACATAAATAACCTAAATTTTTTACTGGTATAATCTTAAAAAGACTACACAAACTGTCCCGAGGACTTCCGATTTAGATCCGATTCAGGTCTGAAGATCCCAATCCATTTTCTGGACGTCTTCGGGACAACTGTTTTTGAACTTCCATTGGAGAAATTTCTTGTACGTCTCTAAGACGTCCTATTAGATATATTGAAAATGACAGATATATTGGGAAAATATTTAAAGTGAAATGTCTTAAAGCTCAACTAACCCATATAAATATGCCTTTTAACGTAATTTAACTAATGAGGCACAGACTGAATTGTCAATAAACTCCTGGTTGAAATAGAATACATACAGAACGAGAAAAAACAATCAAGAAGTAATATTAAGACTGTTTTTTTAATAAACTCGTTTATAATATTTATTTAACCATAATGGTTCCAGAAAGATACCTGTACAGGTCTAAAGAGGCTTTTCAGTGGTCCCAGAAATTTTTTATATTGGTTCGAAATCTGAAAAGGATCCTAAATCGGTCTAGAAACTTGCTATAATTTATATATTTAATTTCACAGCTAACATTTGGGTCTATTCAGTAAAAATTTGGTTAAAATTAACCCTAGGTTATAAAAATAACCGGAGGTTATTTTCCATTTTATATTCTGTATGGTATATTTGGTAAAAATTTGGACATAAAAAGTATCATAATAGTTAAAACATCAATCAGTGAGGAAATAATCAGTTACCAGTTATCATCGTCAAAGCAAATGTAAGTATGACTAAGCACTAATAAAGATTATTATAAAACCAAATTTGTGAAAATAACCTTAAAGTCACTCAACATACTGTGATAAGACAATGAAGTGCTTTTGACTTGGCTGCCAGGATGAGATAGCGAAGTTAAGAACAAGAAAAACAAGATAAAAGGTAAACTTTACAGCAGAATCAACAGAGATGAAGTCTGTCCAATTAATGAACAGAAAACTAAATACACTGATAATAAATTACGTAAGAACTGACTCTAAAATATAGATGAAAGACTTGGAATTATAATTGTCAAAAATCTCAAGAGAAAGCATTTTTTATAGCAGCAAAGACTTTATGTCTATTTTATGCTTACATTTTTTTTTACAATATACAGTTTTGCTAAGAACGAATTACAATGTAATTAAAATCATCCTTACCTTACTAGATTTAGCCAACATGTTCATATTTCCCATTATGTATAGACCCTTCTTGGCTCTAGATAGTGCTACACATATCCTGTTCTCAGTCGATAAAAATCCTACTTGGTTCTTCCTATTATTTCTTACAAGAGAAAGTAGAATTATGTCGTTTTCTTCGCCTTGAAAATTATCTACTGTAAAAACTTTTAAATTTGAGAGAGAATTAGTATTGGCTTGTTTTTTGATTGTATCTACTTGTCCTAGATACGGACTTAAAATGGTTATGTTTTCAGAGGAATATCCTACATTTATCAAATATTCCGCTAACTTTACTAAAAATTCCGCTTCGAACTTATTACACTTGCCAGTTTCTCCGTAATTGTTTTCTAGATTACTGTGATCAATAAAATATACTGAACGACTAATTCCAACGATAGATGGATAATTAACACAGCGATGGTTTTGTAAATCAGGATATATTGATGGACATATTAAAGCAGATATCTCTGGTCTCATTCGATGCTGAACATTCAGAGTCTGGCACATAATACCATTATTAATCATTCTTTCAAATAAACTAATACCCAGGTTGAAATCTTTGTTCATGGAATAATCAGATGTACTTGGTTGAAGTTGTTTGTGATCACCTAAAAAAAATTGACCATGTAAATATAACTCTATGTAGATCGCTTATTTAATAGTATGTTAAAAAAATAACGAGTTCGGAAAAACAAGGGTTATTAAAAAAAATCGAATTATGCAGAATTACAGGCTATCTGCAAAGTTTTATTAATATCATCGTTTCTGTTTTAGAGATATTTGCTGGTTCCATACTTTATCCCAAGCCTAGATAAATATGTGTAAAACAGCCCTTTTTGAAATCCAAAAAAGAAATATGTCTACGACATGTAGAGAATTATTTGTCCAACCTCTTCTTATTAAAGCCGAATAAACAATAGTCGACTGTCTGATCATTTTAAAAAAATGTAGCTTCCTCATCAGAAAAAACGGAATAATGTTTATTAGGTAAAAATTGATAATTAAAAAGGCAACATAAAGCGTCCACACCGAAAATAACACATAGGAACATTGTGTTTATGTTGCTTGTTCTTGGAACTTGTTTCTGAATCTTTTTTTGTAGAAACAAAAGTTCCTAGAAGTTTCCTATTTCCATAAGAAATATAAAAAAAACATTGATAAACATATTTTGTTTCTCAACGGTATTTTTACCGGTTTTGCAGAAACATAATGTTAATGTCACTAAAATAAGTTACCTTGGTGTGGACAGAATATTTACGAAACTTTTGCTGTTGTTTATATTTCCATAAACAGGTTATAGCAAACATTATGTTCCTCTGTGTTTCTTTGGTGTGGACATACCTTAAAGATAAGTATCCACCAAAGGAACATTGAGGAAATTTTTACTTGCTGTTGTATGTTTCCCAAAATGTACCTTGATGTTCCAATAAGTTGCTCAATGTTTCTTGTTATTCAAATCCGAGTTGTTTCATTTTATTGCTGCGGTGGAGACAATAGAGAGTTATCGAAAGGTATCTTTTGAACTGTCATTAATAAAGTTTCTCTTATTTTGACATATACGCAAGCGCATTTAGTTCAACTTTTACGGTCGTCTCTTAATAAAATACGGGCTTCTTGTACTTTATTTAAATTAAAGTAAGGGGCCTTTAATTAAAAGTTTTCTTATTCTGACAGTTTTTCTATTAATCTGTCATATTATTGTCAAAACAGGTTAGGTTAAGTAAAAGAAGAGGTCAATGTTAAATTAAAGAAATGTCATAGTAAAGTTTTAACGGCGAGTCGCTTTCGATAGTTTGATTTTAAAACCACCTTACAGGATCTTTTATTAAAAGCAGCCTCTATTTGAATGTTTCGAAAACTCTCTAATGAGTTACTAGATGTTGTTTATTATTTTATATGTTTACGTCGATATGGCACCATTCAGTAAATGAAATAACTATTTTTTAATTGAATTGATTGAAGCCTACAGAAACTTATAGTTTGTGGAATCCAAAATATATGAAATATAAATACTCAAAACATGGCGCATGTGGGATAACTGGTGAAGATGAAACAGAAGTGAAAAGAATCAAGGGCTTTCTTCTGTAAAGGAAGAAATGCAATATCTTTGTCTTTGGAGTCAAATGCGTTAAGTTGTTATGAACAAATGCCTAAAACAAACCGTGATTTTTTTGTAAATTTTTATTCCGTTTTTCAATTATTTTTAGTATTAAAAATAGTAAAAAAAAACAAATAAAAAACAAAAATTATTGTAAAAATTTCGAATTTAGCTTTGTTCGAGTTATTTTGAAAAATACTGAAAATAGGGTAATTTCGGTTTACTTTCAAACATGCACCGCTGAAATTTCATGATATTTAGGTGCTATACTAAGTAAGTAAGTAAGTAAGTAAGTAAGTAAGTAAGTAAGTAAGTAAGTAAGTAAGTAAGTAAGTAAGTAAGTAAGTAAGTAAGTAAGTAAGTAAGTAAGTAAGTAAGTAAGTAAGTAAGTAAGTAAGTAAGTAAGTAAGTAAGTAAGTAAGTAAGTAAGTAAGTAAGTAAGTATCCTTTATTTTGCTCAAAAGATTACAAGAAATGTAAAATAGCAATAGTCAATAAAACAATAAAAGAATAAAAAGGTTAGAGTGAAAATAATAATAAAGACAAATAAATAATATGTTCATATACATACACAGTACAAATGTAAAACACTATAATTAAATGAAATATTCGGATAGTGAGTAGAAACAGTTTTCTATTAAATATGTTTTACGTTTACTTTTAAATTTATGTGAAATATTAATATTTTTAATTTCATTTGGCAGGTTATTATATATTCGCAATCCCATAGAATTAGGAGATTTATAGCTGATACACCGTTTTGAAAATGGTATATTAAAATTATTTTTATTTCTAGTATTTAATGAGTGAATTTCTTTGTTTAATTTAAACTTATGTTTATTTTGAAAAATATACAGACACGATTCATAAATGTAAAGTGACGGTAAGGAAAGTATTTTAAATTGTACAAATAACGGTTTACAGGAATTCCTATAGTGCACGCCGTCCATACATCGCACGATGCGTTTTTGAGCAATAAATACTTCACCTGCCAAGGTGGAAGTACCCCAAAAACATAAGCCAAATCTCAAAACAAAACAATCTACCTGTGCATAATATAAATGTAACAGCTGGGTCTTATTTAAAATATTCCTTATATTTTTAAATAAAAAGTTACTCGAATTAAGGGTTGAAATGAGTTTTTCACAATGAGGTTTCCAGGTTAAGGTAGGGTCCACCTTAATTCCTAGAAAACTGACAGCCTCTACATCATCATTTACAGAGCAATTATTCACAACTATAGTAAGTGGATCACATGACTTTTGAACAGTATGAAAAGTAGCTAACTGAGTTTTAGCTGCATTAAAAAAGAGCTTATGTTCATTAAGCCACTGACTTATGACCTCTAATATTTTTTGAATATTTACGGATGTCATATTAGATATTATTAAGGATAGATCATCCGCATACATGGTAAAAAACAGTTCAGTAAGAAACAAATCTAAATTATTAACATAAAGTAGAAAAAGACAGAGACCCAATACTGATCCCTGTGGAACACCCATCTCAACTATCGAGTATTCTGAGTTATATTTATTTATACTAGTCTCATCTTTATAATGAATTTGAACAAATTGTTTCCTGTACCTTACATATGACGATATCCAGTCTAAAGGTTTCCCCCTTATTCCAACATCGTACAATTTTGAAATAAGAATATCATGATCGACGCAGTCGAAGGCCCTGCTGAGATCGCAGAAGATCCCGACTGGGCACTCGCCTGCCTCAATAAACTTAATAATTTCACTGTAAAAAGAATGAGCCACTGTAGAAATGGACTTGCCAGCCCGAAACCCATGTTGCTTATCTGTTATAATATTATATTTTACTAGAAATTGCTCCAATCGAGATAGAAAAGCATATTCAAATATTTTTGAAATAGAAAAAGGAACTGTGACAGGTCTATAGTTTTCAGGTACAAATTGATCATGTTTTTTAAAAATAGGAATGATTTTGCCCGATTTTAGAATATGAGGGAATGAGCCTGTGACAAAAGATAAATTTATCAAATATTTAACCACAAAAACCCTTGAACGCAATTGTCATACTCAAAACGTATTGATCATGCCTTTTAATATTTATACCCTTTAATTCAATTTTCTAAAAAAATAACTAAAAACTTTGTTAGCATAATTTAAACCAAATTAACCAGAATTGCTGTTTTCAAATTTTTTAAACAATTTTCCTTTTGACACCAAAATGATAGATAGTCACGCCATCTATCGTATTGTTTGATGTTGTTTTTAATTTTCCTTTTAAAATAAAAACAATAATATTTCTTTCTCCTCCACAAGTGTTGATATGTTCAATTCTTCGCATAATATTTTAATTTATATACCAATTAACTTCATTTAAGTTTAAAAATTATTAAATTCTAATATTCTATTATAAGATTACAAATTATTTTCAATATTAAATGATAATTTTTTTTTTAATAATACCAATAATACCCATTTTGGATGATCAAATAATGTATCAATATATTATTAACATAATATGGCTTTAGTTCATTAATCGACCATTAAAATATGAGCCAGGATAGTCACGGTATAAGTGCGAATCTGACATAGATCTCAACAAAAGTAGTTGACGTGAATTTCCTAAAAAAAACTGGCCACTGACAGCGATAATCACACAGAGTGTATTGTTCGGGAATTTCCACGTAAAATATCGCTGAGAATATTCCAGCGGCGGACATTTGGATGAGATATAGGGCTCTCGATAACCTCTCAGAGAAGTTACAAAAGTTGTCACAATTGAATATAAATAGCTAGCCGAGCTATCTTTAGGGCCTCTTTGTGTTCCCTGGGATACATCTTCCTACAAAAAACTAAATAAACACACTACTTATACGCTTATTTAGTGGGTACAGTATATTCCCGCAACAAGTAAACAAAACTGAGTGTTGTTTAATTAAAAATGCTTTGGTAGAGAAAAAAGTTTACTTATGTTTCCTGAGGTTACTAAATTTAGAAACAAATAACAACATATAGCAACAAAAAAACCTGTTTTTCTTTGGTGGATAGGCACCTTGACGTTTTTAGCATTTCGATTAGGTTTGTTTCCATATATAAGGCAGCAAAAGATAAAAAATGAATATTCAAACTTTAAAATAGTAACGATGAAGAAATAGCATTAAACTTATTTGATTCCTACAAAATAAATTTTAGTTTGAGACTTGTCAATCGTAAAAAACTAGTAAGAACCTTAATTTATATAAAATCTAATTCCAGCGGTTTAAATTGTGTCTATTTAAGTTGTATTAAAGCTTAAAGATCTGCGGCCAATAAATCTTCTCCCAGTTGTAGAAAAAATAATTGAAATAATAATCTACGAACATCTTGCAGAATATCTAAACAAAATAGTTATTTTCCTAACAAGTGCGGAAAGTTATACTTTTCCGCACGCAATTGCAGGTGCACGAACGATGCGAAGCGGAGTTCGAGCATGCAATTAAGTGGGGAAAAGATACTTTACGCAAGTGTTAGGAACAAGCAAGAATTAATGTTTAATCATTTTAGCATTTATAAAATCAGTGCGGAAAAGTATACTTTTCCGCACGCTTGTAGAAAAATAACTTAACCAATCTCGATTTAGACGAAACCATTCTTGTGAAACTGCTTGCCAGATATTAATGAAGGAAAAATTGTTATTAGTGTTTTTGTTGACTTAAAAGGGCCTTTGAAACTGTAGATCGTGATAAGTTGATATCAATGTGCAAAAAATATGGGATAACAGGATCAGTGAATGGTTAAAACATTATCTAAAAATGACAGCTATCAAAGTTGATGGATGTTGCTCAGAAAAAGGAAAAAATATCTACGGAATTCCTCAAGGGAGTGTTCTTGGACCTTTGCTTTTACTTTTTATTTTGTATATGAAGGATTTAAATAAGTATTTACTATATTCTTTTGTTAATTTCTTTGCAGATGATACTTTAATTGGCCTTCAAGTTGAAGCTAAATACAAAGAAAACTAAATGGGTCTTAGGTAATATATTTAATTATACTAAATTTGAGCAAGAAATTTTTATAGTTAAAATTGGCAATGAAGTAATTGATTATGTGTGTGAAATAAAGTATTTAGGCGTAATATTGGATCCACAACTAAATTTTTCCAAACACATCGATTATATATATATATAAAAACATGGGAAAAAAATAGGGTCTTTCTATCGTATTTATAAAAAAAATTCTCCTTGGTGTAGAAATATCTTGCTCCGCCTTACCTAAGCAATTTTTTTGTCAAAAGATCAGATATGAGTATGACTATAATTTAAAAAATAATGATCATTATAAGATTTAATACAACTGCCATGGAAAAAACGTTATTTGTGGAAGGGTTAAGAGTCTATAACAGTTTGTAATTATTAAAAGTGTAAAAAACTTTAAATATTGGTTAAGAAAAATGCATTTTTTAAAATAAGTGTAATATTCTGTATGCTAATAATAATATAGGAGTATTGCAGGGAGAGTGAATGCAGTAACATAACGTTTGATAGAATTAAAAAAGCCGTTACTTTTAAGCCCTAAAAATCAGTATTCTTTTCTTTTTAAAGCGGTTAACTAAGGGTTAGTGGCTAGAAAAGACGAGAACCACAGTGCCAGTGGCCAAAAAAAGGCAAAGTGAAAGTGTTTAGTGAAAAACAACAGTGAAAGAGGGAAAAAAATTAGAAAACCTTAATAAATCATTTGACACGAGCTTCCCTCAAAACATTAAAACAGGAAAAGTCATCCCTATTTGGAAAAATAAAGACCGTAAAATGATTAGTAATTATCGACCTGTTACAATCCCTTACAGTATTTCTAAAATATTTGAACACGCCTTTTTAAATAGACTCATGAATTTCTTAGAAAAATGCAATATTCTTAGTAATAATCAGCACGGATTTAGAACACAGAGATCAACATCCACAGCAATGTACTCTTTTTATAAAAAAATTGTTGAGTTTTTCGAAGCGGATGAATGTCCTGTTGCTATCTTTTGTGATTTAAGCAGGGCATTCGACTGCGTAAATCATAATATTTTGCTCTCAAAACTGGAACATTATGGTATACGTATAATACCTCTATGTTGGATTAGGGCTTTTCTTGACAATAGAAATCAATTTGTATCATTGATAACTGGAGATGGCCGTCATCGTGTACGATACGATTCGGAACAGTTGCAATTAACAATGGGTGTACCCCAGGGCTCTATTCTTGGGCCCATCCTTTTTTTAATATACGTTAATCAAATTGATCAAGTTATTGAAAATATGTCTGATACGGCTTATGCTGACGACATATCAATTATTATATCAGCTAAAAATACGAAAAATCTTCAAAAAGAATGTGAAAAAGTAATGAGCAAAGTATCAAATTTTTTTAATAGTATTAGCTTATTTTTTAACGTACAAAAAACTGAATTAGTTAGATTGCATAACCTGCAAAATAAAATAGAGGATATTCGTTTTCCTATAAATGATCAAATTATGGTCAATACCCATAACAGCATAAATTTCTTAGGAATCAACATCGATGAACATCTTAATTGGCATAACCATTGCCAGCATTTGATTTCAAAATTAAATTCAGTTAAATTTCTTTTCATCAACTTAAAAATGTACTTACTCTAAGTCAGTTATGTGACCTCTACTACGCTCAAGTTGATTCTAGGTTAAGGTATGGTATCTGTCTCTGGGGTGAAGCCAGTAGAGCCTCTAATGTTTTTATAGTTCAAAAGTGTATTATCAGGTATATTGCCAATGTTTCTAGATTATCGTCATGCAAAGACATTTTCAAGAGGCTAAATATTTATACTTTAGCTTCTATATACATTTTTGAACTGTCTGTGTTAATTTTTAAAAATAAGCATACCTATTTATTAAACGGAGATCTCCATGGATATAGTACGAGACTGAGAAATGAAATTCATTCACCAGTCACGTCAAAAAAAAAAAAAGTTACTTACTACTCTCCTAATCATCGAGGACCCAGAGTATTTAATAAATTGCCGGGGAACATCAAATCCTGTAGAACTATCCCTGAATTTAAGACGAAATTGAAACATTTTTTGGTAGAAAAATCTTTTTATAGTGTAAATGAATTTCTATCAACTACTTAATATTAGATTTAATTTTAGGCATGTATATAAAATTGACTATATTCTTATACAGTATTGTATTGTCACACGGAATTGTATAAAAATAAATAAATAAAGAAGCAACACAAAATTATCGTAATTAGTTAATTTGGCTAAGTAAGCGGCCAAATTGACGAAAAAATACTGAAAAATAATTTTTATTAATAGACCAAAACTCTTTATAGCTCTTAAATTTCACTTACAGAAAACAGACCTAATACAAGCAAATGAAAATTCAAGTCAAAGAAAGAAATTTCTTTTTAACTATTGTAAACAAAGTGGTCATAGGGTTAAATAGTGTACTACTTGACTATCTAAATCCAGCCTGTGTTTAAAAAAAAAATTAAAAGGCTATGTGAGATACGATTCCCGGGCCCACTGCACCATTAGCGGGTACTATGCCACGCTGCTACCAGAGCTCATGCTTAAATATATTACAGCTAGGGCAAGTTGTCTCCCCTAACTGGGAGACTTTGAAGAACAAGAGAGAGGAAAAATGGAGGAAAAAGAAGAAAAAAAGGAGGGTGAAAACCATGAAAATTCTGATGAGGATAGTAAAACCTCAGAAAAAAATGAAAGCGAAGAATCACTTAAAAAAAAGATAGTGAAGATATAATTTGATGCAGAATGGATTATTCCAACTAATATAAATTAACCATTTTGAGCTACTAATGTATAATGAAAGATTATTACTTTAATCGCTTTTTGTAAAAATAGTAAAAGAAAAACATTTACCTAGTAAAATGACGTGCCTACAACGCGTCGTTAAAAGGGGTAAAATATGAGCTTCTAACACTTCTGCTGCCTCCTCAACAATGACAGTTTGGCAACCAACTTTTTCTAAAATCCCGTGCATTCTTGCTGCACAAGTCGTAGTCATGCCTATGATAGCCATTCTTTTAAGTACTTCAACAGTTATTTTATCGTCTTGTTCTTTAAACTGTCGATAAATATATCTCTGTGTATTTAGGCTTTCAATCATGTTTTGTTCATCCTACAAAATGTGCAAAGTTAGAAAATAGTATTTCAGTAAACAAAAATTGAAAGTGAGAAATTATCAGAATATTAGAGAAACAACTATAGAGAAAACGAAATAAGTTAGTGTTAATTAGTCTGTGCGGATTTTTTGTGTTCGGAAACTCATGATTAAGACTGTAAATACTAGTAAAAACAATATTTTTAAAATGGCAACCAATAAGTTAAAAAAACGCACAAAATCAAGAATATTGGAAAGAAAAGAAAATAAAACATTAATATTTTTTTATTTATTTGTAAGTTTTTTTAGGTTTAGATGAAATAATAGAATTTTAAATAATAAGTGTGGTAATTTTATGATTTTTACTTTCCCGACCCACCTCCTAGAAGGTAAAGTATTGTGAACGAGCCAAAAAAAATTTCGAGATAAAAACGGAAATATCGATTTTCGGGCCCCCTGAGACGATTACGACCATTTCCAGATAGAAGTCTGTCTGTCTGTATGTGTGTATTCTTCCACGATAAGAGGCCACACGTTTAAGCCGATTGAGCTGAAATTTGGTATAGGGGTTTGGGTTACCCGTCGGAAGAACCCATTAGTTTTTGTTCGACATCTATCAAACGGAAATGTCACTATCAAAAAATGACAGATCCAATCTCTCACGGAATTTAACTTGCGATATGTCATTTAAAAGACCTTGAAAAACTCTATTCAGAACAGTCAAAATTATTTCTCCAACTGTCACCTGTCAAAAATAAACAATGTCAAAATGTGAAACTGAAATTAAATATCTGAAAAAGTATTCGTGGATATTCGCCAGGAAACTTTTGGAGCGACACAACCGTTTTTTTTTTATATTTTTGGATTTATTTTGGCTTATTTATTTTCTCTTTTTTCGGTTTTTTTTATTCTTTTTCCTTTATTGCCCATTTTTTGGCTTTAATCAGACTATTTTGTTTTGCCT
The DNA here is from genome assembly GCA_963243735.1 of Neocrepidodera transversa. Lineage (NCBI taxonomy): Eukaryota > Metazoa > Arthropoda > Insecta > Coleoptera > Chrysomelidae > Neocrepidodera > Neocrepidodera transversa. Next base: position 9,262,458 of record OY725349.1, on the reverse strand, counting down.
TCTTTTACCATTTTGTTTTTTTTCCCATGTTTTTAGCTTTTTTTTGTTTTTTTTTTTTGCTTTTTTCCTTTTACTTTTTAAAGCCTTTTTATCCTTTTTTGGCCATTTTTGCATTTATTTGCCTTTATTTTTGCTTTTTATACCATTTTTGGCCTTTTTATCACTTTTTGCCCTTTTTTTTGCTTAAAATTTTTTTAGCATTTTTAGCCTTTTTTGCCTTTATTTTGACTCTTTTGAAAACATTTAAATTTTTTTTTAACTTTTTTTGTCTTTCTTGAACTTTTTTTGCCTTTTTTCGCCTTTATTTTGGCTCTATTTTGTCTTTTTTTACATTTTTAAAAGGATTTTTAATTTTTTTTATTACTTTTTTGGCATTTTTTTGCCATTTTTTACATCTATTTTGTTTTTGTTTTTTAAACTCTTTATTTTTTTTTGCAATTTTTTACTTTTTTTGCCTTTTCTAGCCGTTTTTGCCTCTATTTTGTCTTTTTTAACTTTTTTTTATACTTTTTGGCGTTTTTTGTTTTTTCCCTTTACTTCTCTTTTTTTTGTACTTTTTGTTGATTTTTTTTACCCTTTTTACTTTCCGAACAACAAAGTTGTATAGAAGGAAAGTATTGCGATCATGATATTTTGGCCATACCCAGATTTTAACATATCTTTACGTTTTGAGGTCACCTGAATGTCTGTCTGTGTGTGGGAGTGTTTGTGTGTGTGAACACGATAGCGTCTAAACGGCTGAACCGATTTAGATGAAATTTTATATACATATTTAGGGTAACAAGGAGACGACCTGTATAAATGGTATTTTGGTGTTAATCAGACAACCGGAAGTGACAGTTGCTGTAAGTGATGACGTCAGTACTAAACAAGATGGCAATAAAGTTTTACACATATATTTTTTAGACGTTATAATTTAATTTCAGATGATTAAAATTTTCAAAAACTTTTGCCATTATTGCCAGATTTATCAAAAAGTTGTTTTTCATTTTTTTTTTAAACTGGTAAAAGAATGCATTTTTATGAAAAATTACAGGATATAAAAGTTGTAGAACATAAAATTTTCTACATATTTTGTCTTTACCGTTTTTCCGAATTCCTCATAGTTTCGCCACTAGAGGGCGTGAAAAAAAAGATATGACTTTTGCGACTTTTTTTTTAGATTTTGAGCCAAAATTATGGATTTTTATAAAAAATTACAGGAAATCAAAATTGTAGAACATAAAACTTTCTACAAATTTTGTCTTTACTTTTTTTTCGAATTCAGCATAATTTTGTCGCAAGTGGGCGTGAACAAAAATATATAGACATTTGCACCTTATTTTTAGATTTTGTGTCAAAATTATGATTTTTTTTAAAAAATTGGCGTGATATAAAAATTGTAAAACAGAAAATTTCCTACAAATTTATCTTAACTTTTTCGAATTTCGCATAATTTCACCGCTAGAGGGCGTGAAAGAAATATATATATATAATAATAATAATAATAATAATATGATTAAACAATAATTTTACTAATAGTCTTCGGAAAGTTGTGTGGGATTACCCCCCCTTTATTTCCTTTGTTTGCCCATTTTTCTTTTATTAAGCCTTTTATCCTTCTTTTATTTTTCCTTTTATTACCTTTTTTGCTTTTTTTTTGCATTTTTTGCCCCTTTGCCATTTTTTACATGAAGATTTTTATGCTATTTTTGATTGTTGCCTATTTTCATTCTTTTTTTATTAATTTTTGAGTATTTTTGTACTGTTTACGTATTTTTATTTTCCAGCAATTTACTTCATTTTTATATCATTTTCCCATTCAGGAATTTTGTATTTGGTAATTAAAATAATCATATTCGCCACAGCCGAGTAGGGAAAGTTCTTGGGTTATAGTTACTTTAAGACTTATAACTATATTATGCATTTTAAAAAATAAAATAATTTAAAGAATCGTAAAATCTGAGGAGTTTTATGAGCATATTATTCTTAAAATTACAAACCTTTTTGACATAAGATAATACTAAAATATATTTAAAAAATCAATTTAGACATATAACTTACCCTTTGATAATAATATATAGGCACCCCGTTAAAATACTCATTATTAAATGTATTTCTTCCGTTAATTTCAAATTCTATTTCAATTAGTTTTTTTTTATAACATTTTCTCTCTTCCCAGCTTTTATTCTTTGATAAAATATATCGTAATTCATGCCTTTTATTATATAAATTATAACTTTTTAATTTCTGACTTTTACTCTGAGAACCGAATCGTATTAATCGGTCAGTGAAATCTACCAAACCTTCCAAAAATTGATCTAATGCATGGTTAGTACAACATACTATTAAGAAAGGTCCGCAATGTCTCCTTTTTCTTAAAAGTGACTTTGTAATTTCTAAACCCAAATAGGTTTTTCCTGTTCCAGGTGGTCCTTGAATAATAGTAAATTCTTGATTATGAGCAGCTTCAAATGCTATTTTTTGAGAGTTGTTTAACGTATCACAAATGTTTAAATGTTCTAAAAAAAAAAACAACAATTAGCTTAATTTTTAATAATCAATATAAATATATGGTACTAGCGGAATACGGAGTTTATAAGATTAGTACCTGGACGACCGAGCTTTGTTTTTTCCTATTTTTCTTCATTTATTTATATATTTTTTTTATTTTTCCCTATTTTCCACTATTTGTCATTCTTTTTCCAAGGTTTTCCCTATTTTTTGCTACTTTTACATTTTTTTTTCTATTTCTTCCTATTTTTCAATATTTTTAAGTACCTATAATTTTTATTTTTACATTTTTTTTCTATTTCTTCCTATTTTATCCTGTTTTTCATTATTTTTTCATGTTTTTCATAGCTTTTTCTTGTTTTTCATTAATTTTCCATAGTTTTAGCTATTTTTTAATATTTCTCCTTATTTCCCACATTTTTCGCTTTGCTCCAAATGTTTCCCTATCTTTCATTACTTTTTCCTATTTCTCCCTGTTGTTCCCTAACTTCCCTATTTTGCCCTAATTTTTCCTTTTTCCATTTTTTCCTATTTTTTTTTCTTTTTTCCTCATTCTTCCGTATTTTTCCTTATTTTACTCTCATACTTTATTTTTCAACGCTTGTCCCTATTTTTCACATATGTTTCCCTGTTTTTTTCTATTTTTCTCTAAAATACCTCTATTTGTCCATATTTCTCTCCATTTTTTCCATTTTGCCACATATTTCCCTATTTCCCTATTTTGCTCTATTTTTCTCTAATTTTCCGAATTCTTCCGATTTTGTTCTATTTTTCCTATATTGCGCTATTTTTCTATTTTTCCCATTTTTTCCAATTTTTTTTATTTATTTCTCTTTTTTATTGTTTTTTCCTATTTTCCTTGTTTTACTAATTTTTCCCTATTTTTACTTATTTTTTCGTCCTTGTCCCATGCCCTATTCATATTATTGCCTATTTTGCTATATTTTCCCTATTTTTCCTGTTATTCCCTATTTTTCCCTAATTATTCCCTAATTTCCCTGTTTATATTTTCCCATATTTTTCTCAATTTCCCCATTTTTCAGTATGCTTCCATATTTTTTTGTAATTTACCTATTTAACCCTATTTTTCACCATTTTATTTTTCACTATTTTCCATATGTTTCCTATTTTACACTAATTTTACAATTACTCTATTTATTTTCCGTATTATCACTATTTTTCCCCATTTTTTATTACAGTTCACTATTTTCCCAATATTTTTCTAATTTTTTCTATTTTCCATTATTTTGTCCTTCCCTATTTTTGCATTTTTTGCTCTATTTTTTCTCCATTTTTCCACATTTTTGACTATTTTTCTCTAATTTACCTGTTTCCCAATTTTGCCCTACTTTTACCTATTTTTCACTATTTTCACATATGTTTTCATATTTTTTTCTACTTTTCTTTAATATACATACCTATTTTTCCATATTTCTCTCCATTTTGCCACATATTTCCCTATTTTGCTATTATTTTCTATAATTTTCCGATTTCTTCCTACTTTGTTCTATTTTCCCCTTTCCTCATTTTTTCCTATATTGCGCTATTTTACCTATTTTTTTTAAATTCTTTTTATTTATTTCTCTTTTTCATTGTTCTTTCCTATTTTTCTTGTTTTACTTATTTTTCCTTATTTTTTCCTATTGTTCATATTTTTGTCTATTTTGGAATAGTTTCCCAAATTTTCCTATTTTTCTCTATTTTTCCTATTCCTGCCATATTTTTCCTGTTTTTCATTATTTGTCCCTGTATTTGTCTCTTATTATTTTTCACATTTTTATTTTTCTGTATTCTTCCCAATTTTTGTCTCTATTTTTCACTATTTTTTATTACAGTTCGCTAATTTCCCTATGTTTTTCTATTTTTTTCCTATTTCTTTCTATTTTTTTCCTATTTCTTTCTATTTTTCCCTATTTCTTTCTATTTTTTCCTATTTTTCATTATTTTGTCCTTATTTGTCCCTCTAGTCCCTATTTTTGCGTTTTTTGCCCTGTTTTTTCTCTATTTTTTCCTATGTTCTCCATTTTTCCCCATTTTTGCCTATTTTTGTCTAATTAACCTTTTTTTCCCAAGTTTGTTTGTTTTGTTTCTCTATTTTTATCCCTATTTTCCCTTTTTTTCTGCATCTTTTCCAATATTTCGCTATTTTTCGTTATTTTTTTCCTGTTTCTTTCTATGTTTTGTTGTCTCTTTTTTTTTATTATTTTCCTTATTTTTCTTTATTTTCCATTGTTCCTTTTATATTTTGACGCATTTTGCCCTAATTTTCCTATTTTTTCCTATTATCCCCTATTTTTTTTATTTTTCCTATTTTTTCCTGTTTCTTTCTATTTTTTTGTTTTTTCTGTTTTTCATTATTTTCCTTATTTTTCTTTATTTCCCCTATTATTGTTCCTTTAATGTTTTGGCGCATTTTGCCCTAGTTTTCCTATTTTTTCCTATTATTCCTTATTTTTTTATTTTTCCTATTTTTTCCCGTTTCTTTCTATTTTTTGTTTTTTCTGTTTTTCATTATTTTCCTTATTTTTCTTTATTTTCCCCTATTATTATTCCTTTTATATTTTGGCGCATTTTGCCCTAATTTTTCCTATTATTCCCTATTTTTTTACCCGTTTCTCAATAATTTTTCCATATTTTCCCCCAGTATTCTCGAAATTTCAAGTCTCTGGGTTCAGTAGATTTTGCTATGTCAGTCAGTCAGTCAATCAGTCAGGATTTTGCCGCTTATTTTATAGATGGTAAATAATTTAATAAAAAAAGAGTATTTGTACATTATTCTCTAATTTCACGAAGATGACTTATTTTCTAAATTTATAGAAATTACTGAAAAATTGCTAATGAAAATAATTTTCCAAAAAAAAAATAAAAGTATATTAGTAAAATTTAAATGATGCATTAATAAATACATATGCAGACAAGAGACCTTATTAGTATAGAAAACTAGTTAACATTTTTTTTTTATTTTACAAAATCTCAATTAATGGTTTGTTTAAATGTAAACTAACGCTTTTAGACGTTAATTAAAGAAATTTTGGGTAATTTAATATTACGTTGTTTCGAAAGTCAATTTTTTAGCTTAAACACAAATGAAACGTAAACATTTAAGTACATGAGAAATCTTAATAACTTACTCAAGTAATCAAAAAAACAGTTAAAATATGTATAAAAATATCATATTTGTATGCTTCGGTTTAATGTACAGATAAATCACAACTTAATTCAGGTACTGTCGATTTATTGACAATATTAAATATTAACCATTTTCCAAAACAAAAAATATAAATCAAAAATACTTACTAATATATGTACATATTTGCTCATATCCATCATTCAAATCATAATAGCTACTGGTCAATTTAGGTGATGACACAGAAGTCTCAACATTAATAATATATTTACTCATTGATAAATAGTTCTGTGATAAGATTTGAAGTACCTTTAAAACACGATAATATGGTTCAAAAAATACCAAACATTCTATCAGTTTGTAGCTAGTTCCAATATTAGGTTTCCTGGATTCGAAGGAAACTAATAAAGTACCACATGATGCTAAACCTGAACAATCAGCTACAACACCATGACATATACTTTTAAACTCATTATTAGAAAATATGAGTAAAGTACCGGATATTAATCTTTTCTTGTTATGTAACACATTCTTTAAATTTTTCTTATCAAATTCCAACTTATAGCAGAGGATATTTTGGTTGAATGTTGTTCCAATAAATTTTACATTCTCAAACACATGTATGTTAGAGTAAGATCTTTGTACTTTCATTAAATAGTCGCGAACGTCTTCACGTATAGGATTTAAAAAGTCTTCTCGTAAAAGTCTAAATTGGATATCTAAGTATTCAGCGACATCTCTGTAAGGGCCATCTACTATATTTTTTCTTATGAAATTACGTTCTGGCGAAATAAGTTCTTGAAGCTCTGGAAATAGTCCTATGGTTGTGTAATGTGGGGTATCTAAAATAGGAATTATTAAGTAGCCAATAGTATATCATATAAATAATCTTAGAAATATTTCATTGATCTAAAATTTTATTATTTTTTAAGAGTTTTCAAGGATTTTTTATTGGTCTCAAAATAGTTTTAATATTTTATAAAATATTTGTAAAGGAATTTTTTTAGAATTTTTCAATTATTTTTTAAGAGTTTTCAAGGATTTTTCAAGATTTTTTAATATTATTTAAAGGACTTTCAAAAAATTTTCAGCGATTTTTTATTGGTTTCAAAATACTTTAAAGGATTTATAAAATATTTGTCAAGTCTTTTTCTAGAATTTTTCAATTATATTTTAAGGATTTTTCAATTTGCCTATTTTTCACTATTTTCCCATATGTTTCCCTATTTTTTTGTAACTTTCCTATTTGTCGATTTTTCACTATTTTATTTTATTTTTCACAAATTTCCCATATGTTTCCTATTTTACTCTAATTTTACTATTACTCTATTTATTTTTCCCTATTATCACTATTTTTCCCCATTTTTTATTAAAGTTCACTAATTTCCCAATGTTTTTTTAATTTTTTCCTATTTTTTTCTATTTTCCCCTTATAGTCCCTATTTTTGTTCTCAATTTCTTCCCCAATCAATGATTTTTTATTCGTTTCAAAATGGATTTATAAAATATTTGTCGAGGATTTTTCTACAATTTTTCAATTCTTTTTTATGTTTTCAATATTTTTTAAGGATTTTTTAATATTATTTAAAGGACTTTCAAAAAAATTTTCAGCGATTTTTTATTGGTTTCAAAATAGTTTTAAGGATTTATAAAATATTTGTCAAGTCTTTTTCTAGAAATTTTCAATTATTTTTCAAGGATTTTTAAGGATTTTTCAATTTGCCTATTTTTCACTATTTTCCCATATGTTTCCCTATTTTTTTGTAACTTTCCTATTTGTCGATTTTTCACTATTTTATTTTATTTTTCACAAATTTCCCATATGTTTAGTATTTTACTCTAATTTTACTATTACTCTATTTATTTTTGCCTATTATCATTATTTTTCCCCTTTTTTATTAAAGTTCGCTAATTTCCCTATGTTTTTTTAATTTTTTCCTATTTTTTTCTATTTTTTCCTATTTTCCCTTATTTTGTCCTTATAGTCCCTATTTTTGTTCTCCATTTCTTCCCCAATCAATGATTTTTTATTCGTTTCAAAATGGATTTATAAAATATCTGTCAAGGATTTTTCTACAATTTTTCAGTTCTATTTTAAGTTTTCAATAATTTTTAAGGATTTTTCAAGGATTTTTTAATATTATTTAAAGGACTTTCAAAAAAATTTCAACGATTTTTTATTGGTTTCAAAAGAGATTTATAAAATATTTGTCAAGGCTTTTTCTAGAATTTTTCAATTATTTTTCAAGGATTTTTCAAGGATTTTTTAATATTATTTAACGGACTTTCATAAAAATTTCAAGGATTTTTTATTGGTCTCAAAATAGTTTTAGGGATTTTCTGTAAATATTTTAAAAAAATTGATTTTTTACAAACCTTTCAAGAATATTTAAATGATTTTTCAACCTTAAAAAAATTGTTATTTTTAAGGACTTGTCAAGAATTTTTTAAAAGATTTTTAAAGGACTTGACAAAAAAATTTTAATAAATTTTCAAATTTTTTACGAAATTTTCAAGGATGTTTCGTTTATTTTCTAGAATTTTTCATACATTTTTTTAAGGGTTTTAAAAGGATTACAACGATGATTTCAAGGATATTTTTTAAATTTTTTAAGGATTTTTCAAGGATTTTTTAAATATTTTTTTAAAAAATTTTCATAAAAAAACTTTACACTTTTAAATTTACTTCACAAAACAGTGCTCTATTCGCTTTAAAGATAATTTCGTGATATACAGATCCTTTTTAAATGTAATCGTCCATTTTGGATAAATTTGATGATATATTAATAATAAATATTACTTCAAAAACTACCAGTACTAAAGTTAAGCTAAAAATTACACCAAATGTGCAATAGGGTATAAAGCAATAAAAGTCATGATTATTTTTTGTTGATTACCTCAGACAAGAGACGGTCAAACGAATAATGAACAATTTATAAAGAAAATCTATCACTCTGCATAACCAATTTATTAGTCCCAATTGATAAATATTCTCTTAATAATAATTTTACTAAACGTAAAAATAAAACTGGCCTTAATATATAGTTGATTTACAAAATAAATTTCGTGAGAAAGGATGTTGATAAGGATAAGAATAAAAGGCTTAAGAAAATCACTAACTATAGAAAACAGCCGCCCATTGATTTCCTTTGATTGTAAGTGCAGGTGGTAAACAACTACTGTAGATAAGCATTTAATAGCTATTTTAATTGTTATTTGTTGACTCATTGTAATTAAAAAACCAACCTTTATTAGAATTTTTAACGAAAAATTAAAATTTAATACCAACAAATATATTTAGTGGAATCTTTTTTACTAGTTAAATTGGAACACATTAAAATATTTAAAAATATGGTAGCTAGAAATCCTGTTTTAAAAAACATTAAAATTAAAAGAGAAAGCATAAAAGATCAATAAATTAGTTGAAAAAATTATTAGTGTTGTTATTGTAATAACTCCATTATAATATTGATTTGTTATAAATTAAGAGAAATGTTGTTTTTATAAGATATTAAACTAGATTGAAATGGAATTTAATAAAATAAGCGAAAATTAAGATGAGAAGAAATGAAACGTAAAAACCAAATTAAAACTATTTGAAGATGGGACAGGGACAATCCAAGGAAAAAGTTATTATTGCCTAAGCGGGAAACAGTGGTATCCAAATAAGCCAAGGTGATATTTTGTCAACAAAAAATGTGGTATAGATGATATTTATTATAAAAGGTGAAGATATTTAATAGAAAAATAACCAACCAAATTAGAGCCAGCCAAGAACTCGTTTAAGTAACAGAAAACCCAAGAAGATTTTATTATTATTATTATTTATTATAGAAATATCGAACTATTGATTTTTCAAGAAAATAATCAGATAAGTACAAAAATTAATTTGCATCTCATTTGCACTTAATAAACCACCACATTTTCGTTAAAAATTGTTTATACTTCTAGGCATTATATATATCTAAACTACGAGATACTATAACTTTAGGTTTCACAAATATACATAAACAATTTATAAAAAACCCTATCTAGATAATGTTCACAATAAATTTACGACCAGAAGTAATTACAACTATTAAAGTTGAGAAGGGGCAACTAGTTTCGGCGAAAATCCGCCATCATCAGGCTTAAAACGACTACCGCCAATAAACTTGAAGTAATGTAACAAATTAAAAAACTTACCAAAGTATTCATGGGGGGTTTTTATAAAAAGAATCGTCAAAACTAGTCACACCTTTTTAACTTTAATAAATTATTTCTGGTACTTTGACTTCGAGTTTTAATTACCTCATCGGTTGACTACCAGGATAACCTTTTGGACTTAAATTTTTGAGCCTTTATTGGATAAACAAACATTTAAAAACAACTCTTAAATACAGTAAACAACAAAATTTGAAAAATAAATAATTTAATTAATATAAACAAGGAAATTTAGACACCTATATATTTAGTTAGCTATTAAGTATACTGGAAAACAAAATTTTCATTCTAAGTGGGCCGGGAAACCTACTATTTTATTTATTATTAGATTTGGCCAAGATATTTAATTAATAACCTCACAAAATTTGTAAGATAAAAACTACAAACAAAATTAATGAATCTAATAAAAATACTTACTAAATGCTTTAATATAACCATTAATGGCACTCCAATAACTTCTTTCATTATTTTCGCGACTATAAACAGGATACGCCATGTTACATATAAAAGTAAATGGATGAACAGGAACAAATTTATATAAGTGTATATAAATATAAATACGTGTCTGTCGTCTATACGTCTAATAGTGAATCGGTAAATCCCACAATAATATGACCGTGAAAAAAATTAAAAGTGGTCATAGTAGGAACGAGGTCCGTCAAGAATATCTGAAATCTCTATTTTTGTTATTTGGGTTCCTACCCCTAATTGTTTGCATGGTTTTGTATAATCCCTTTATATAACCATAAAAATTCTGACATTCTTTACCAAGCGCCGTAATTTTACTTCTCGTTATTTTATTCGTTCCAATCGCTGAATTCATATCGATGATATCGAATGACTAGAACACTTCCCATTTTTGTTGTAAGTCAAAGTCAGTTTATTTACAAATCACTGTAATATCTATCTCTTCCATGGACATTATGACAGTTTCTTTCTTATATTAAATAATGAAAATTGCACAGAATTGCAAAGTGGAAATGTGAAAAACCCATTGTATAAAGAACAACGAAAAAACATATACAATTTCGAATATGTCAAATTCACTTTTCGCTTGACGTTTCACTTTCTTCTTCTTTCCTCATTTATTGGCCTTCACCAATGAGACAAAAATATCAATTTCACGTAATGTAATTTTGTTGTACTCAAAAAAAAAGCACAAATGGAATAGTTTATCACAAAGTCTATAAACTTCATTTGTATTTATAATTAACAGAGGAATTAAAGTGGAAACTTAAAAAACCATTGTATAAAGAACAACGAAAAAACATACAAAATTTCAAATATGTCAAATTCACATTTCACTATTTTCTTCTTTCCTCATTTATTGGCCTTCACCAATGAGACAAAAATATTAATTTCATGTAATGTAATTTTGTTGTACTTAAAAAAAAAACAAATGAAATAGTTTATCACAAAGTCTATAAAATTCATTTGTATTTATAATTAACAGAGTAATTATAGTGGAAACGTTAAAAACCATTGTATAAAGAACAACGAAAAAACATACAAAATTTCAAATATGTCACATTTCAATTTCGCTTGACGTGTCACTATTTTCTTCTTTCCTCATCTATTGGCCTTCACCAATGAGACAAAAAAATCAATTTCACGTAATGTAATTTTGTTCTACTTAAAAAAAAGCACAAATGGAATAGTTTATCACAAAGTCTATAAAATTCATTTGTGTTTATAATTAATAGAGGAATTAATTCATTAATTGATTTTTAAAATATAACTTTTGAATCAATCGATATTAAGAAAAATTAAGAAAAAAAAATTAACAGAAGGCGAGCATAAATTCTAATGGGTTATTTTTGTATAAAGAAATTTAAGTTATAATCTGTCAAATATTTCTAGACTTCAGGTTGACAAGTAATTTTGTGTTGAAAAATATTTAGTGTGGCTAATCTGTTTGGATGTGTCTAGTCGGCGCCAGTATCAATAAGTTTAAAAGTAATGAATTATTTGAACATAACAAATATAATTACAGGGAATACAATTTAGCATATTCTAATCTATGACTAAATATTTATTGTTCTAATAAAAGGCAGCGTTTAAAACGAAAACAGAATTTTCTAAATTCTTCTTTTTATTAGACTTCTTCATAATTAACAACAGTTAGTCACAGTGATTGGCTGTACATCTTTTCTTGATAAAGTTCATTTGCATGCGCATGTGTAACAGCTGTAGGGTTAGGCACTTTAGGCAGTTGATGAGGGATTTACCGAATTTATTTTTATTCATCCCAGCAAGAGTCAGCGTTTTTATTTTTATTCACAGAAAACATAAAACATGGCTTCGAAACGTGAAAATAATAAATATGTTCCTTTTTCAAGCAACCATCGTGCAAAATTGAATAAAAATGAAGAAAAAGGTGAGTATTTTTATTAGATTAAATTATTTTCCACAAAAGTTATCGATAATTGATAAAAAAACGTTTTTTTTATAAGTACTTATGGTAATAAAATAACTTGGCAAATACTTAACTAAAAATAGCTTATGGAAGTATTAACATTTCCTTATATATATATATATTACTTTATAAAAATTAATATAGTGTATATGTTTAGAAAATTATGTCTGCTGCATTATGTGAAAATCATCCAGAGAGAAATTTTAATACTGAATTTTTTTATGAGTTTATTTAAGTAAAACCTTTGTATTTATTCTTTCATAGTTCCACCGTAAACCATTTTTGGCGGAATAAAAAAAAAGTGGTAGTTCAAATGAAGTCGAAAATTGGGGTTTCTTATCTTTACAAATGCTTGTGGCATTTATATGAATGATTTTGCTATATAGACATTTTATTTGTCCAACTACTAAACCGACCGCTTGGTTAAAAATTTGAGAAGTGGGGAACGAACCAATAAAGGGAAAATTAGAGAAGTGGGGACGCTGGAGGTGTCGTTTTAGTTGTTGGACAATCTATACAAATAATCTACCTAATGTGGATTATTTTTTATGATACAGGATCATAAAAATCGATGAAATTTAAATTTGGGCATGCAGTTTCAGTATTATTTTAGTTGTACCACCAAGCCAAATATAATATTTCAGACACTTTCAAACTAAATTCGCAAAAGGGGAGGTTACAGGTAATACGTCATAGCCCGCGAGATTTGAAAATAAGTCAGTAGGGCCCAAAAGCGTTAAGATTTAGAATTATTAATCAGTGTAGATAATACATTTTGACCTTATATATTCAAAAGTATTTTTTTAAAAAACACAAAAGTAGCCCATTTTGTACGTTTTAGGTGCAAATTATGAGTGGAATCAAAAATTAATTTGGTCAAACAGTTTTTCTTTTAATAATGAAATAATAAAAATTTATACCTATATAAAAATTATTCTATCATTAATGGAAGATATGTTAAAAATATTTCAATTTTAATTAAAATTCCTGTTTTTTTTAACAACTTCTTTTTAACTCGGGTATATAATTTTTTTTGTCATTTTTTGAACAGCGAAATGTCTGGCGCTCACTAGTTTATATACAGCGTGTTTAAACAGTATGGAAATGGTCCTGCGTGTTTCAAAAGTCTTAAGATGATCCTGGAATTCAAAAACTACTAAAGATAAATAAAACAAATTCAGGATTTAGTAATGACATATATCTATTTTCACACATTCATTTGTTTTTGCTACCGGCGTGAGTCTTGAATTCATTTAAAAGCAAATATGATATGACCGTTTCCAGAATTGTGAAACATCCTGTATATCTTATTTTGTTTATAAAGCTTTCACTCAGCTTCCAGCCTACGAACTTACCCCAAGATAAAAGTGTTTTTTTTTTTCTGATATTTAAATTACCCCTTTTTCATAAGGAATAAAGAAATCATCTCTTTTTCTTTTCTAATAATACAGGCTTTATCAGTATGTTATATATACACAGCGGTCAACACGAATTGCAAAAATACTAATACTTTAATCTTATTGCTTAAGGGTATAATAGCACCTCAGTAAAATTTGAAATCGAAAATCCTTTTGTAAAATAGGCTGAAATTTTAAATGTATATATTGGAGGAAGTTATCGAGGGCTTCCGATTTTTTTTTTCTTAGAAGTACTTTTTGTTAAAAGAGAAAAAAAATCGTCGACCTCATAAAATTGGAATTTTAACAAATAAATATGACCTGACCTAGATAATGTCACAATAAATATGCTGTAAAAATTTTGTTTCTTAATATCAAATTGTTGTCGAAAAAACATTTTTCAAAATTTCTTATTTATGTGAATCCAGCTCTTATTTATATTATTTTTTATTCCCCTTTCAATGGTATAAATTTCATTTCAATATATTATTTATTTATTTTTGTTATGAGATATAAAATGCATTTTTATCTTTAAATTTTAGTTTTCATATCGTTTAACCCCTGCAACATAAAAACTATCAACGTTATTAAAACTTGCTTACTGTTGATAGAAAAAGAAAACAATATTCTATATTTCAAAATTTTAGATCAAAAATTGTGACCGTGAAAACAGGGCGAGACCATAACTCCAAGGATTTTTTAATTTTCCCTCCTTTGATCTCTCCCTTTTCTCAAGGTCACAATTCTTGCTAAAAAATTTTGAAAAAATTCTTAATTATATTACTTTTTATTCCCCTTTAAATGGTATAAATTTTATATTAATATATTATTTATTTATTTTTGTTATGAGATATAAAATGTATTTTTCTCTTTAAATTTGTAGTTTTCATATCGTCTAACCCCTGTAACATAAAAACTATCAACGTTATTAAAACTTGGCGACTGTTGATAGAAAGAGAAAACCATATTCTATATTTAGGAATTTTTTCCAAATTTTAGATAAAAAATTGTGGTTGTGAGAATAGGGAGAGACCACAACTATAACGATTTTTTAATTTCCCCTCTTTTGGTTTCTCCCCTTTTTCAAGGTTACAATTTTTGCTGAAAAATTTTGAAAAAATTCTCATTTATTGTATTTTTTATTGCCTTTTCAGTAGTATTAATTTCATTTTAATAAACTATTTATTTATTTTTCTTATGGGATATAAAATGCATTTTTGTCTTTAAAATTTTAGTTTTCATATCGTTTAGCCCTTGTAACATAATAAACTATCGACGTTATTAAAATGTTCTGACTGTTGATAGAAAGAGAAAACAATATTCTATATTTACGAAATTTTTCAAAATTTTAGATAAAAAATTGTGGCCGTGAAAACAGGGCGAGACCATAACTCCAAGGATTTTTTAATTTTCCCTCCTTTGGTCTCTCCCCTTTTCTCAAGGTCACAATTCTTCCTAAAAAATTTTGAAAAAAATCTTATTTATATTCTTTTTTATTCCCCTTTCAATGGTATAAATTTCATTTTAATATATTATTTATTTATTTTTGTTATGAGATATAAAATGTATTTTTCTCTTTAAATTTGTAGTTTTCATATCGTCTAACCCCTGTAACATAAAAACTATCAACGTTATTAAAATTTGGCGACTGTTGATAGAAAGAGAAAACCATATTCTATACTTAGGAATTTTTTCCAAATTTTAGATAAAAAATTGTGGTTGTGAGAATAGGGAGAGACCACAACTTTAACGATTTTTTAATTTCCCCTCTTTTGGTTTCTCCCTTTTCTCAAGGTTACAATTTTTGCTGAAAAATTTTGAAGAAATTCTTATTTATATCCTTTTTTATTCCCCTTTCAATGGTATAAATTTCATTTTAATAAATTTATTTATTTTTGTTATGAGATATAAAATGTATTTATGTCTTTAAATTTTTAGTTTTCATATCGTTTAACCCCTGTAACATAAAACTATCAACGTTATTAAAACTTGCCGACTGTTGATAGAAAGAGAAAACCATATTCTATATTTAGGAATTTTTTCCAAATTTTAGATAAAAAATTGTGGTTGTGAGAATAGGGAGAGACCACAACTATAACGATTTTTTAATTTCCCCTCTTTTGGTTTCTCCCTTTTTTCAAGGTTACAATTTTTGCTGAAAAATTTTGAAAAAATTCTCATTTATTGAATTTTTTATTGCCTTTTCAGTGGTATTAATTTCATTTTAATAAATTATGTATTTATTTTTCTTATGGGATATAGAATGCATTTTTGTCTTTAAATTTTTAGTTTTCATATCGTTTAGCCCTTGTAACATAATAAACTATCGTCGTTATTAAAATGTTCTGACTGTTGATAGAAAGAGAAAACAATATTCTATATTTACGAAATTTTTCAAAATTTTAGATCAAAAATTGTGGCCGTGAAAATAGGGCGAGACCATGACTCCAAGGATTTTTTAATTTTCCCTTCTTTGGTCTCTCCCCTTTTCTCAAGGTCACAATTCTTCCTAAAAAAATTTGAAAAAATTCTTATTTATATTCTTTTTTATTCCCCTTTCAATGGTATAAATTTCATTTTAATAAATTATTTATTTATTTTTGTTATGAGATATAAAATGTATTTTTCTCTTTAAATTTGTAGTTTTCATATCGTCTAACCCCTGTAACATAAAAACTATCAACGTTATTAAAATTTGGCGACTGTTGATAGAAAGAGAAAACCTATACTTAGGAATTTTTTCCAAATTTTAGATAAAAAATTGTGGTTGTGAGAATAGGGAGAGACCACAACTATAACGATTTTTTAATTTCTCCCTTTTCTCAAGGT
Source organism: Neocrepidodera transversa (assembly GCA_963243735.1). Classification (NCBI taxonomy): domain Eukaryota; kingdom Metazoa; phylum Arthropoda; class Insecta; order Coleoptera; family Chrysomelidae; genus Neocrepidodera; species Neocrepidodera transversa. The sequence continues at coordinate 9,245,993 of OY725349.1, read as the reverse complement.
TACAATTTTTGCTGAAAAATTTTGAAAAAATTCTTATTTATATTCTTTTTTATTCCCCTTTCAATGGTATAAATTTCATTTTAATAAATTTATTTATTTTTGTTATGAGATATAAAATGTATTTTTGTCTTTAAATTTTTAGTTTTCATATCGTTTAACCCCTGTAACATAAAACTATCAACGTCATTAAAACTTGCCGACTGTTGATAGAAAGAGAAAATTATTTTCTATATTTAGGAATTTTTTCCAAATTTTCGATAAAAAATTGTGGTTGTGAGAATAGGGAGAGACCACAACTATAACGATTTTTTAATTTCCCCTCTTTTGGTTTCTCCCTTTTCTCAAGGTTACAATTTTTGCTGAAAAATTTTGAAAAAATTCTCATTTATTGTATTTTTTATTGCCTTTTCAGTAGTATTAATTTCATTTTAATAAACTATTTATTTATTTTTCTTATGGGATATAAAATGCATTTTTGTCTTTAAATTTTTAGTTTTCATATCGTTTAGCCCTTGTAACATAATAAACTATCGTCGTTATTAAAATGTTCTGACTGTTGATAGAAAGAGAAAACAATATTCTATATTTACGAAATTTTTCAAAATTTTAGATAAAAAATTGTGGCCGTGAAAATAGGGCGAGACCATAACTCCAAGGATTTTTTAATTTTCCCTCTTTTGGCCTCTCCCCTTTTCTCAAGGTTACAATTTTTGCTGAAAAATTTTGAAAAAATTCTTATTTATATCCTTTTTTATTCCCCTTTCAATGGTATAAATTTCATTTTAATAAATTTATTTATTTTTGTTATGAGATATAAAATGTATTTATGTCTTTAAATTTTTAGTTTTCATATCGTTTAACCCCTGTAACATAAAACTATCAACGTTATTAAAACTTGCCGACTGTTGATAGAAAGAAAAAACCATATTCTATATTTAGGAATTTTTTCCAAATTTTAGATAAAAAATTGTGCTTGTGAGAATAGGGAAAGACCACAACTAGAACGATTTTTTAATTTCCCCTCTTTTGGTTTCTCCCTTTTTTCAAGGTTACAATTTTTGCTGAAAAATTTAATAATACAGTATTAATTACTTGACTGTATCAGAACCAGGGACGTACGGTAGATAGAGATCCAACTTGTACCTCCTAATTTTTACGCCACTGGAAAAATTTTGCTTTTGACATATTTTTCTAGTACAAAAAGTGCATATGGTTTGTTTTGTAAATTCTCAACAGTTTTTGAGATATCCAAGATTATAGGTCAAAAGTTGTTTCTTTTTTTTATAAACATTAACATTTTTCTTGGTCATGTACTGCCTACGTCCTCCAGTTATTATTGTATTTAATTTTCATATCTATTTCTTGGTTTTGTATTTAGTATTTCTTAAAATTTATAAAAAACAGTAATTTTCATTACTAAACAATAGAAACAATAACTATTATAATTATTGAACATTGACCTACTTAATATCGGATATCTTTAAAACTGTTCAGAATATTCATAACAAACCGTATGCACTTTTTGTACTAGAAAGGTATAGAATTTTGAAAAATATGTCAAACCAAAATTTTTCCAGTGGCGCAAAAATTAAGGGATACACAAGTTGGATCCCTATCTACCGTACGTTCCTGGTTCAAGTTATAGACAGGTCATTATTACTGTAATATTAGAATAATTAATATAGACCGAAACAAAAAAATCATAAAATATAAAGTTCTTTTGGAGGGAGTTATACAAAGAATGGGTTTTTTTCTGAAAATTTAACACCCTGTAACTTCGTTCAGACTCAATTTAAAAAATGGGTTCATAAAGACTTTTGGTCTTAAAATAAAGTAAATATATTCTAAAAAATCTATTGATAATATTGATATTGCACTTGAGAATGGTACTATAATTACAGATAATATAACTAAAGCCAACGAATTCAATAAATATTGGAAAAGAAATGAGTAAGAAAATCCCAAATGAAGAGTTGCCAATAAACTTCTCAGTAGTTGTAACAGTTCCCAACTCAATATTTCTCGAACCTATTACCAAAAATGAACGGACAATTATCATTTCCAACTTAAAAAACAATTGCTCGCCAGGCCCAGACAATATAAATGCACAAACCTTAAAATTTATTCATTGCTATATTCTTGAACCACTTGTATATATAATCAATCAATGTTTTTTAACAGGCCATCTCCCTCAGCAATGGAAAGTTTCAAATGTCATCCCTATCTTTAAAACTGGTAAAGCTTCTCAGTTAAATAATTATAGACCCATATCGGTTATAAATAATGTTGCAAAAATTTTTGAACATTTATACAAGAAGAGATTAATTGAGTTCCTAGATAAAAATAATGTGATAACAGGAAGACAATTTGGGTTTATAAAAAAATCGAACACCGAAAATGCTATAATGGACCTTGTAAATATGACAGTGGAGACCTTGGACAGATCGGAAAAAAGATTAGCTGTTTTTCTTGATCTGGCCAAGGCTTTCGACACAGTGGACCACGACTTACTAATTAAAAAGCTCAAGAATTATGGCATTCGGGGTGTAGCTTTAGACTTAATAATTAATTATTTATCTAATAGAACCCAAAGGGAATAAATTTAGTTCAGAGTCACTGGATCTACATGTTAAATCTACCACTGAACATAACATGAAAAAAATTTACCAATGGTTAAACAATAATAAACTTTCTCTAAACTTAAAAAAAACTAAATACATTACTTTTTCTCCCACCATTACAGATCAGCCAAAAAACTTTTATATAAACTGCATAAACAATCTTCTCTTTATTCAAATAAAACCGGCTAAAGCACAATCACCCTGTACTTAAAGAAATAACAAAATTTAAACACACAGTAGCAGGCTGAAAACGCTACATCAGCATAATTCGCCATTTCAAAAGTTTAAACATTTTTTTTTAAAACTAGGACGGGTAGGAAAAGATTATTGCTCAAGAAAGCGATATTTGTATATACTTAAACGCGACATCAAGACGCCGTTAAAAAAAAAAAACTGCGGAGTTTCGTTTTTTTTTGGGGGACCGCGGAAGGCATTTTGTAATAAACTCCGTAGGGCCTTGTGCTGTCACCACGGTGATAGCTTTAAGTCCTTACGTCCTTTATTTTGTTGCGTTTGGCAGCGCGACTGTCACCAGGGCTTGAAATAAATTATTTCTCAAAAAAAAATCGAGGAGACCGAGCGGGTGGGTCTGCTGAGGGGTCGCTACCCCTTACCTGGATTCGCCAGGGTTTACTATACCTGGTTGTAGACAGACGAGTTTGATCAGTATTCCCCAATTTTTATTTTACTTCCCTTTTGATCCCTCCCTGAACTAACTCTGTAGTTCGGAAAAATATTCTACTCAGCTCTAGGGGTGTAGGTTGGGGTGTAGGTTCTGGGGAAGCTAAATAATAAGACCTGCGATAAATTTTATACCCAATTATATTAAATCAAGACAAGACTGATAATCAAAAATAAAAAAAAAAAAAATAATAATAACAAGACACCAAAAGAAAAAAATTAACCCCGTGACACTGACTGAAATTTAATTATGGCAAATAACTAACCCTGAACCAAACGTTAATTTTGCCGCTTAGCGACAGCAACTAAATATTATTACGTTACGGTTATGGATTCTATTCCTTGCAGGATTTATAAGTAATAACAAAATTAAGGTTTAGTTCGAGTACATAAGACAACGAAACAGACAACATGTGTATAAGTGACAACTTTCTAAGTGGTAGAGAAGCTCTCGCAAAACAATGAAACCCATATGCCTTACCCAGTTACCTTAATACACGAAGCCCTTCCCTTTTCATAAAGAAATAATATCTCCCTTAAAATAATAGTATCCTTTAACTAAATATATTTATATCCCAACCTTGCCTACAATTAAAATATTTATTCCCCTTGTCCGTATGACATTTAAACAAAAACTACCCCTGGTTAGAAGGAAAAACTCATTTCCCTTAAAAATAATAATATTCCTATACAAGCTAGGTTTGTATCACTAGCGCCCCCCAAATTAAGGTGGAAGTGACCGTAACGTCTGGCACTAACGAAAATGGCTTAAAAAATAATAGGTTTATGTACTGAGACTAAGAAAAAAAGAACTAGTGTTAATCGAATGGAAAAATTATCCTCACCCTTTCTTGAAGTCGCTGCTATTCTTCTTAGCTTCCGTGTTAGCCGGCAAAACACACCCTGGTTAACCGACACGTTCAGAAGAGTAAATAAATTAACCCCCGGTCCCAAAAAAAATGAAATCGTTACTCCGCCGATGGCGAAAATCACCCTTTCGGATAAATAGAAAAATAAAATTAACCCTTACGGATAAATAAATAAATTACCCGCTAACTGCGTGACGGCCCACAAGTAACCCGTCAAATTTTCGACTGCCGACTCTTCGGACCTTCCGCGGTCCCCCAAAAAAACACGAAACTCCGCAGTTTTTTTTTTAACGGCGTCTTGATGTCGCGTTTAAGTATATACAAATATCGCTTTCTTGAGCAATAATCTTTTCCTACCCGTCCTAGTTTTTAAAAAAAATGTTTAAACTTTTGAAATGGCGAATTATGCTGATGTAGCGTTTTCAGCCTGCTACTTTGTGTTTAAATTTTGTTATTTCTTTAAGTACAGGGTGATTGTGCTTTAGCCGGTTTTATTTGAATAAAGAGAAGATTGTTTATGCAGTTTTATATAAAAGTTTTTTGGCTGATCTGTAATGGTGGGAGAAAAAGTTATGTATTTAGTTTTTTTTAAGTTTAGAGAAAGTTTATTATTGTTTAACCATTGGTAAATTTTTTTCATGTTATGTTCAGTGGTAGATTTAACAGTGTCCCATGTAGATACAGTGACTCTGAACTAAATTTATTCCCTATTTTAACTCTTTGGGTTCTATTAGATAAATAATTAATTATTAAGTCTAAAGCTACACCCCGAATGCCATAATTCTTGAGCTTTTTAATTAGTAAGTCGTGGTCCACTGTGTCGAAAGCCTTGGCCAGATCAAGAAAAACAGCTAATCTTTTTTCCGATCTGTCCAAGGTCTCCATTGTCATATTTACAAGGTCCATTATAGCATTTTCGATGTTCGATTTTTTTATAAACCCAAATTGTCTTCCTGTTATCACATTATTTTTATCTAGGAACTCAATTAATCTCTTCTTGTATAAATGTTCAAAAATTTTTGCAACATTATTTATAACCGATATGGGTCTATAATTATTTAACTGAGAAGCTTTACCAGTTTTAAAGATAGGGATGACATTTGAAACTTTCCATTGCTGAGGGAGATGGCCTGTTAAAAAACATTGATTGATTATATATACAAGTGGTTCAAGAATATAGCAATGAATAAATTTTAAGGTTTGTGCATTTATATTGTCTGGGCCTGGCGAGCAATTGTTTTTTAAGTTGGAAATGATAATTGTCCGTTCATTTTTGGTAATAGGTTCGAGAAATATTGAGTTGGGAACTGTTACATCTACTGAGAAGTTTATTGACAACTCTTCATTTGGGATTTTCTTACTCATTTCTTTTCCAATATTTATTGAATTCGTTGGCTTTAGTTATATTATCTGTAATTATAGTACCATTCTCAAGTGCAATATCAATATTATCAATAGATTTTTTAGAATATATTTACTTTATTTTAAGACCAAAAGTCTTTATGAACCCATTTTTTAAATTGAATCTGAACGAAGTTACAGGGTGTTAAATTTTCAGAAAAAAACCCATTTTTTGTATAACTCCCTCCAAAAGAACTTTATATTTTATGATTTTTTTGTTTCGGTCTATATTAATTATTCTAATATTACAGTAATAATGACCTGTCTATAACTTGAACCAGGAACGTACGGTAGATAGGGATCCAACTTGTGTATCCCTTAATTTTTACGCCACTGGAAAAATTTTGGTTTGACATATTTTTCAAAATTCTATACCTTTCTAGTACAAAAAGTGCATACGGTTTGTTATGAATATTCTGAACAGTTTTAAAGATATCCGATATTAAGTAGGTCAATGTTCAATAATTATAATAGTTATTGTTTCTATTGTTTTAGTAATGAAAATTACTGTTTTTTATAAGTTTTAAGAAATACCAAATACAAAACCAAGAAATAGATATGAAAATTAAATACAATAATAACCGGAGGACGTAGGCAGTACATGACCAAGAAAAATGTTAATGTTTATAAAAAAAAGAAACAACTTTTGACCTATAATCTTGGATATCTCAAAAACTGTTGAGAATTTACAAAACAAACCATATGCACTTTTTGTACTAGAAAAATATGTCAAAAGCAAAATTTTTCCAGTGGCGTAAAAATTAGGAGGTACAAGTTGGATCTCTATCTACCGTACGTCCCTGGTTCTGATACAGTCAAGTAATTAATACTGTATTATTAAATTTTTCAGCAAAAATTGTAACCTTGAAAAAGGGAGAAACCAAAAGAGGGGAAATTAAAAAATCGTTATAGTTGTAGTCTCTCCCTATTCTCACAACCACAATTTTTTATCTAAAATTTGGAAAAAATTCCTAAATATAGAATATGGTTTTCTCTTTCTATCAATAGTCGGCAAGTTTTAATAACGTTGATAGTTTTTATGTTACAGGGGTTAAACGATATGAAAACTAAAAATTTAAAGACATAAATACATTTTATATCTCATAACAAAAATAAATAAATTTATTAAAATGAAATTTATACCATTGAAAGGGGAATAAAAAAGGATATAAATAAGAATTTTTTCAAAATGGTACAATTTTTAGGACAACAAAAAGTACAAATGCACAAAAATCGCAAATAGCGCACAAAATTGCACGTAATTTACACAAAAAGATGAAACTAGTCCGGATAGATTCTGCTACAATAGACAGGTTCGACATTTTCTTTTAACTGAAATCGAGATTTTGTTATTTAAAAACGATCAAAAAAAATTTGTGCCAAAATATTAATATTTATGTCCGCTGTAATCATTTTAAAATCAAGGATCGCCGATCCTTGATTTTAAAACGCTTACAGCGGACATAAATATTAATATTTTGTGTTCAAATTTTTTTTGATCGTTTTTAAATTACAAAATCTCTCAATTTAAGTTAAAATAAGAAAAATGTCGAACCTGTCTATTGTTGTGCTAACTTGATATAATTTTTCTATTGATAAAATTTTATATAACGAGAATAGGAACCCTTATCTTGTCAAATTTATGATAACAGTTAGTCAACTCTTTTAAATTGCAAGTGTTTGATAATAGTTGAAGTTGTATACTACTTTGTAAAAAGTTTATAACTCAAAAAAATACTTTTATTCCTATTTCAGATATACCACAAAGAAGATCACTCAGCAATTACAATAGAAATAGGCATGCATATAACAATATATCTTCTCTTGAAGATTCTATTGATTTCACAAATATTACATCTATAAAAAGTTTAATGAATAATAGAGACGTTAACAAAATATTAACAATTATGGACAACAATATTGAAAAATATAGTGAAATATTTATCAACAAACTTGATTACGATGTCTTAACTAATATTACAAATTTAAATAAAATGGTTTGTTCTTCAAATTTGATAACAAAAAAATTCAAGGTTTTACAAACAACTATTAATGAAGATTTTTTTAAATTGTGGAATGTATCAATATCTACACATATATTAGAATTACATAGTTCTAGTTGGTGGATGGGAATTCAATCAGATTGGAATACCCTTTTGATATTGTTTGAAGAATGTCTTGATTTGATTCCTTCTACATCTTGGCCATTAATACAAAAAACACTTAAATTATTAGAGATAAATAGTGATTTGATTGAAAAACAGAAACATATGTCATTTTCAAAAGATTTTAAAGAAAAATTGTTGAACCTTATTCAAAAGACAGACAAATTTGAAAATGCATATCTCGAGAAAAATAATAAGAAAACTATTGTTCTAATGACTGAACCTGAAGGTGATTACAGAATTATAGGACTATTTCCGCATCTCAATGAATTGATTTCACCAAAACGAAATTTTATAAGAAAAAATATCGTAATTGGTCCTTACAAAGATATCGCTCAATACTTGGATATCCATTTTAGACTTTTACGAGAAGACTTTTTAAATCCCTTACGCGAAGATATTAGTGATTATTTAAAAGGAGTAAACAGACGTTTCTTTAATATAAAAGTGATTGACAACATAAAATTTATTGAAAAATCATTTAATAAAAATTATGTCTGCTACACGTTGGAGATTAATATGAACTATAAATTACAGAATTCGTTTCAAAACAACAAGAAACGGTTAATACCTGGTACTTTACTAATCTTTTCTAACGATGAATTTAAAAGTATTTTATGTGGAGTTGTAGTTGATTGTAATAGATTAGTACAAGGAAGGTTGTTAGTTTCCTTTGAAGCTACAGAACCCAATATTGGAACTAAATATAAAATGATAGAATGCACGATATTTTTCGAACCATACTATCAAGTTTTAAAAGTACTACAGAGTTTATCGCAAAAGTCGCTATCAATGAGTAAATATTTGATTAATGTTGAGACTTCCGTATCATCCCCTGTATTAACCAATCGTGATATCGCCTTTTATGATTCAGATAGTGACTCGGAAGATGACTTTGTGGGAATATGTGAATCTGTTAGTAAGTATTTGATTTCTGCTGTTTTGCGTTTTTAATATTAATTTATTTACTGAATGAACCTAAACAAAGTATTCCATATAATATAGAATTATACACAAAAAACATTCAAACATTACTTGGAAATTTTATTCAATATTTTTACTTTTCGAACACAAAACGAAATTGTATGTTGTAATCATGATATTTTTCGATATTCTCTTAAACAAATTTTTACGTTTTGAGGTATAGTCGGATCTTTTTGAAGTTATTAAATTTGTAACCGCTAATTTTTTGTGGAATGATATGTAGGTGAAGGTAATAGAAAAGACCTCTCGTCTCCGTGTCAGTTAAAAGCACTGTCAGATGTTTTTTATTTTAAACAATTTGGATGGAAAATTGGTTTCTTCGAATTTTCGCAAAAACTGCATCTTAGAGAAAAGTCATCTGATTGCGCATATTTTGCCTGTGCATCACTTTTCTCTAATAAGATGCACAGTTTTTCCGAAAATTCGAAAAAACCAATTTTCCATCCAAATTGTTTAAAATAAAAAAACCATCTGACAGTGCTTTTAACTGACACGAGGAGATGTCTTTTCTATTGCCTTCCCCTACATCATTCCACAAAAATTTATTAACTTCAAAAAGTCAGCCCGATCCGAATAAACGAAATATCAAGTAAACGATAAAACTAACAGAAATATGAAAATAGTTATTTGTGTAACTAGTGCAAAAAGTGCATATTTGTTGCACACAACATTTTTTCTACGATCGAAATAAATATGACATTTTTAACAGTTTTCAAAAAAATTTGAACTGACAATTTGAAATTAATTGCAGAAACTATCACAATCAATCGGACAGTGACAGTTCAGGCCACATCCATAGGTCAAATCGGTAGCAATGAAACGATTTTGATTAATCAAACGGATTTCTATTTATAAAATGACCACTAAAATTTGCTTGTTGATCGTTTGTGATCTTATTTGAGATTGATTCCATTGAATCACGGATAATTTAAATAATTTAGGTAATATTAATATGAGTACCTATACAGATACTTCGGTAAATTCATCAAAACAAAATGTATTCCTGAGAGTCCCTATGGTCTAATGGCACAGATACCGGGCTCCAACCCCCCCATAGTGCAAGGGGATAGAGAATGCATGGACGACCCGGAGAAGGGAGAGGCGTTCGGAAGACACTTTGAAGGCACGTTCAAACCTAACGGCCGAAGCAATAAGGATTTTGAAGACATTGAACGAAACATCGAAGAAACCCTGAAGAACGCAAATGTGGATGTTCCAGAAAGCCTGCTTACATCCACAAAAGAGATCCAGGTAGTTATAAAAAGCCTCCCCAACAACAAGGCCCCAGGATACGACGAAATCGATACAAGAATGCTGAAAAACTTGTCAAAGAAAATGATGGCGAAGTTAGTACAGATATTGAACGCAATCTTCAGACTGTAGCACTATCCAAGCAGCCTGAAGATTGCGAACATCATACCTATACTAAAACCAAGGAAGAACCCGAAATACACGGACAGCTACCGCCCCATCTCGCTACTAAACATACTGGCCAAGGTAGTAGATAAAATCCTACTGGACCGGCTGCTGAAAGAAGAAGACAGGATAAAAATAATCCCACATGAACAGTTTGGATTCAGGCAAGGTCACTCCACCGTGGGACAACTTGTAAGAATAGTCCACTATGCGAAGGAAGCATATAGAGCCAAGGAGAACACGGTGGTGGTGACCTTGGATATGAAGAAAGCCTTCGACTCAGTCTGGATAGAGGGACTAGTACACAAAATGGTCCAGGCACGTTATCCCCTGTACCTAGCGAAGATCACGTACTCATACCTAAAGTCGAGAACATTCTATGTAAAGATAAATGGCTGCACGTCGGGGCCGTACAATGCAGAGGCTGGTGTTCCCCAGGGGTCAGCAGTGTCTCCGCATCTCTATTCCATACTGACGCATGATATACCCTTGCGGAACGGAATAGAGACAGCGTTGTACGCAGACGACACTTGTCTGTACAAAAAATCACACATAGCGCAAATAGCAAGCAAGGGACTTGAGATCCATATAAATAGAACCATACTGCCCTATCTAAATAGAAACAGGATAGAAATAAATCCTGAAAAAACGGAAATTATGATCCTCACGAGAAAACACACAAATAACAGACTAACATCTCACTTCAGAGTGAAAGACAATGACATCGAAGAAAAGAGGGTCATAAAATATCTAGGTTTCTATCTAGATAGGAGATTAAGTTACCACGAACACATTAAAACACTAACTTGTAGAGCCAGTGGTTGTATCAAGGTGTTGCACCAGCTGTTGTCAAAAGACAGTGTGCTCACCACTGATAACAAGTTACTGCTCTACAAGCAAACAATTCGCCCCACGCTAATATATGGATGTCAAGTATTTTGCTCCACTTCCGCGTCACAGCTCCTCAAGCTACAAAGGGTACAGAACAAGTGTCTGAGGATGGCCCTTGGAGAGAGCCGATACACGAGGATAGCGGTACTACACGACAAAGCACATATCGAAACTACAAGAACACATCACAAAAATCTCAGACACATTCTACAGACGCAAACTCACATCACCACTCTTACACAACATCACACAAGCAAGACACCACAATAACCCCAATCGTAAACACGGTTGGCTACATGAGAAACTACCGCTGTTCTTCGAGTAGCTTCGAAGTTGGGCGGCACTGGCGTGTAACCTGGAGTGTTTCAGTTTGTTTAAACCAGGACGTAATAATTAAAAAATACAAAAGCTCAAATATTGCACTTAGCGATTAACTACTGTACTCAAGCAAAATAACGAGAAAAGCCTCGGTAATGGTAATCCTGTACCAAGGAACGAGGGCCCCCAACCTAAGCAATCTCACACTAATAAAACTACAGCCACTGCCACAACAACGGCATACCCTTCCGAGACCTCCGGTACCCTGGAGAAGGCGTAAGGGGAAAAGAAGCTTAGATTGTTCATATAGTGTTGTAGCAAGTTTGCAATGTAAATAGTAACAATGTAAATAAAAAGTTTGGAATTTGGGCTCCAACCCAGGCGACTCGGGTTCGAATCCCGGCGGCGGCGTCGAATTTTTTTTTAATTTTTATTTACTGAGAAATTGACAATTCAAAGCACTGTAAAATTTACTTTTATGCACTAGTGCACAAAGGATTTACTTTTATGCACTAGTGCACAAAAGTTATACTTTTAACACGGAAGATGGTGCAAAAAGTGGTCACTTTTTGCACGATCGTAGAAAAATGGATTTTTCCTACGATTACTACCCAAAGTAGGCTTTTGCACACTCAAATCTAACCGCAAAGTTGATCTTTTCCGTGATCTGTAATAATTTGACATTATTGTCGCTCTAGTGCGTACTTTTCCGCTCGCCTGTTTTCATTTACAATAAACTAAAGAAAGGTAGTAAATAATAGGTATATTAAAACAAAATGTAGGGCAGTCTGAATATTTTAGTTGAAATATTAATATTTGAAGATATTTCGAACGAAATTAAACTTTATTTTATAAAATTTATCTAGTAAAATATAAGTCAGAAGGTACACCTGTATGCAATAGTGATTGCATATTGAAGTACCTACTTACTATTTTGTGCAAATAGTAGACTATGAAATTAATGAAACGTCATTATTTCATTTTTACTTTATGAAAAAGCTATTTGAAAAATGGAGAGTGAATGTGAATTTTCAAGCACACCTCCAGATGTAGCAGATTTTGCTAAAAATAAAACAATATAATATTTTCATGGACTGGTGCCGCTCAAAGAAAATTAAAAAATATTCGGAGAATGTATTGCTGACTTATTTTGGCGAAAAATCGCAAAACTCTAAAATCTTCAACCTTGTGGTCACAATATTCGATGCTTAAAAGCACTTTACAAGGAAAAAATAATATTAACATCAGTAAATATACTAAACTGATTGCATTTTTGAAATTAAAAGCAGTGGGTTACAAAGCAAAGAAGTCAAAAACATTCTCAAAGGAACAAGTGGAGAGCTTTATTAGATTTGCATCTGACGATGAACATTTGCTGAGAAAGGTACAAACGTTTTACTTTTTATTTTATTCTGATGTAGAATTTCTCAGAATATTGTTTTTAGGTCATCTTAATCATGGGTATTGCTGCGGTGCATGCCGTAGGGACGAATTAATTAAAATTGAATTAAAGGATATATATATAGATGATAGAGAATCCTTTCTAGTGGTCCAAATCCCAGATTCGAAAACGAATCAAAGTCGTACATTCGCAATAACTAATAGTGCCGAAGAAAATGCGATCGACTATATTTTCTATTATAGAAAATATTTTAATTTAAGACAGCAATGTCAAATTAAAAGTAATAACATTAGCCAGCGCTTATTTTTACGATACTCAAAAGGTAAATGCTTCAATCAGGTGATTGGTATGAATACTGTGGGCAAAGTATCAAGTGATATAGCCCGATAAAAATTTATTTACTGGTCATTGCTTTCGACGAACGTCGGCGACATTATTAGTAAATGGTGGAGGCGACTTAATTCAGCTTAAAAAACATGGTGGGTGGAAGAGCAGTAATGTAGCTGAAGGATATAAACAATAAAATAGATACCTTCCAAAAAATTTCTGGGAACGCAGCAGTACCAACTAACGAAGAACTTTCGATTCCTCCTATATGTAAAATTGCAGAAAAAGATTCAGATATTACCCTACCTTCGACTTCTTCAGGTCCTGGGATAAATATTAAAAATTGCTAAAATTGTACGTTCAATTTAAATATTGTAGCCAATAAATAAAAATCACATTCTAATAAAGTGTATTTTTCATGTTTTTTTTTTTTAATTATTTGTCTAAAAATAATGTGATCGTAGAAAAAATCTTGTGTGCAATTCGAGCAGAAAGTGCTTTGCCGCTTTCGGCAGATTTTTCGTTTGCCTTCTACTTTTAATAGTTACAGTGTGGCTCACTTTATATAGCTTATTACAGTAAATTTAATTTTAAACAATTTTGGTGACAAGCGTAGTAGCGTATAATGTATTGCTGAAAAGAGTAAGAAATAGTATCAGATTAATAAAAAAAAAACATGAGGGTGCCATTTGAAATAAGAGTGTTAGGGGTAGAATTTTATCTTATGTAACTCAAATATTTAATATTTACTGACCAGAAACCTGTGGGACACCCGGTATACAGAAATTTGTTTTCACTTTAAATTTTTTAAAACTGGAAAAGCTACGGCAAATATATTCCCGTTTTTCACTTTTTTTGTATAAAATTCGCCGAAATAGAATTGCTTTAAGCCTCTCAAATATGTAGCAAACTGGACTTATTCCATGCAGAATACACTACTAATATATTGATTTTTTTTTTTAGAAAAGTTGAACATTTCTATTGCGTTAAATGCTACACAAAAAGTAGCATTCAATGCAGCTTGTAGTCAAGAATTTGTTATTATTCAAGGACCACCTGGAACAGGAAAAACATATTTGGGTATACAAATAACAAAATCACTTCTGAAAAAACATAATGGGCCTATATTAATAGTATGTTATACTAATCATGCATTAGATCAGTTTTTGGAAAGTTTGGTAGATTATACGAATAGATTAGTAAGGTTCGGTTCACAGAGTAAAAGTATGAAACTAGAAGATTTTACTTTATACAACAGAAGAAGTTTATTACATAAAGTCTTATCAAAGCGTCAAAACTCTTATGAGTTGAGACGTACTTTTAAACAAACATTAATAGAATTAGAACGTCAATTGGAACTAATAGATTCCTTAATACCTTTGGTTAAAAAATCTGAGGGTATCATCTCATTTGATATAATCAAAAGTTATGCCGCCTTGAGAAACTCACACTTTGAAGAATTTACAAAGGAAGAATTTCTATTTTGGCTTTTACAGGAACATCCTACCGTAAGTTTTTTTTTTCTTATAATACACGAAATGATTGTTATTTAATTGTATAAGATAATGAAACGATAATAAAAGGTAAAAGATAATTAAAGTGATTAAGCTCAAATTATATTATGGGTTCGTTCCACGAATAGAATTTGAAATATATCAGAAGTAAAATATTCAAAAAAAAATTTTTGGACGCCAGTCAGTTGCTTTTTTGGTGTAATTAGAAACAATTGACAAAAAAACTATGATATATTTCAAAATCCGTCCTTCTTTTTTTTGGGTTAAGGATATTAAACTCGAATGAAACGTTAGGTTAGGTTATTTAACGATAATTATTCAGAGATTTCTTTTTTTCAATAAAAACTTAGCTCCATTTATGTAGAGGGTCTTGGGATTGTAGGCGCAAGCTGTCCTGTTCCTCTGTCCCGTGTCCAGAAAAACTTGTTGGACTGTCAGACGTGGGAACCAGCGGAAAATTGACACAATCACCAAGGAAAACCCTAAAAGTTCACATAGGATAAATATAAGATTAAAATCTTATAAATTACCAGAGTTCGTGGTCTCTGTTATTGAAAAAGAGTATAAAACGATGATATATTAAAATAAAAACATGAATTTTAAATCAAAATATGAAATACAAAAATTTTTAATATGAATTGAATATTAAGACAATCTGTAAAATCAAATTAAAAATTAGATTCTCTTTTTCGTATATAGACACACAAAAATCAATAATTTTTATAATATAGATAAGACATGAACTTTTAAGTAAACAAATAAATCAAAATAAAAAAAATAACGGGATTTATAGAATTAAAAATAAAATTACAAGCGTTGGTTTAATTAATAACGATCTCAAAGAATTTTAGTGAAAATATAATACAATATAACAAAACTTACCCTATATAACTAAAGGGGAGACAAGAAAGAAATCTTCAGTAGAAAACACTGGCAATACAAAGTCTGTTTTTGATATTAAATAGATTAAACTATAAAATATACAGAGTAGAGGAAGAATGAAAATAGAGGGTGGCACAAGAAAACGTAACAATAAGTAGGGAAATTATTGTTTATTCACAATTTAATTAAAATAAGTTTTCTATCCTTTGAAGTGAATTTTTTTGGTGTTTTTTCTCTTCGCTTCTTATTTAATTCCTCTTTATTGCATATGCCTAACATTTTGTTTCTTTTATGGAGTTAAAACAATTTTTCTGTCGCTGTTCTTTACCAAGTATTGAAGTTTGGCAGACCCGGACCTGTCATCTTTTTATTTTATCCCTAATATTTGGCCTTAATTTTGTCTAGTGGGGGAATTCCGTTGTGCTCGTAGCGGACCCAGCTACGTTTTGAGTTCAGTACAGTTGAAGACGAAAGGATGGGAAAACAAATAAAGTACTCTCAAATTTTACCAAACAGATTTATTATCATTTTGTACACCATACCCGTACCCCCAAAACCAACATATTAAGGACGGCCTAAGGTGCGACTCTCCCCTAATAGCGGAAACCCTGGTGTAAATCTTTATTCGCGGATCTCATGAAAGTCGGCAAAACCCTTCTCCGTCCATACATGCACAGACAGACTATACTCATCTCCTTTTGATCGTAAAATTATGTATTGTCCGATATCGGAAGAGTGCAGAGGCGGCGCGAGGACTGAGTAAAATGTAATGTAGAGAGAGCCGTTTTTGGCGCATCTCACTGAAGCGATGTCCACGCGCTTTAAGCCTTTCTTCCGGTATCCCAATACCACACTTAACCAGAGTTGTAGAAGTCTATACCACTTCAGCAATAACCAGAACACCTGATATAAAGGGGGCAGATCGGGATAAGTTCCTGCGGAAACCCACCTTGCCCTCTACCATTCTTTGGACATGATCGTGTCGGTAGAAAGAAGAGTAAAGGACACCCCTAGTTAAGCGGCCCGGCACGTCATGTTAATTTTTGGTGCTACCTTTTTTCGTGGTCAAACGAGTCTTTTATTCTAATCATTATTAAAGTGATACAACATTCCAAATCCCCGAGATCCTCAGGTAAAACACACACAGAGAACAAATTCTACCCCCTTTCATGAGACCATACCTTCATAATAATTTAACGTTAACTAAATGTTAGTGACGGACGCACCTATTGCCAATTCCCTTAAAATCGTAGTAATAACAAAATTACGCTCTACTAGGCTAACCTTAGATATCCCTTTGTACCTATTTTACCGCCTAAACTTCTGGTACAGTAATAAACAAATATACCCGGTTTATTAAAAATACAGTGGTTATCGTAATGATTCAAATGCTAACTCTATGCAACACAAATGCGGCAATTAAGTTAAATAGCAAAACATTGTAAACAACCCACAATAATAAATAAGTAATAACAAAAGATGTTTGGTACCATAAAGAGATTAAAAGCAAACCGCCGGACTGATGGCTTTCTTGTGTACACTTGTTCGGGTGGCACCCTGCCGGTAGGGGTCCCTTAGACACGCAACTGATTGACAGTAGAATTTATCGAATAGTAACGGTACCCATAAAACCCGGTCTGACCTAATTCGCAGAGTCCGTTGGCCTAATTTCGAGAGTAGAAATTATTTATAGCATTGCAATTTCAAAATACTAATAATAAAGGACCGGTATCTCTATTTCGCAAGAACAAATTTAGTGAGCTTGAAAATTAATAATAACTTTATACCTATTTTCTGAGAATGAATTTAGTGACTTGCAAAATAATAATAAAATCATAATATTTATACCTGTAACAAACTCGCGGTGCAATAATTCTCCCCAGGAATTCATATTGCGTTGGACTTTACACTTTTAACAACGAGGACGATTTAGGGGAAGTGGGAAACCACAGAAAAATACAACACGCGAAAACAGGAAAGGTCCTCTCATACGAAAATGAATATGGGTCACCCTTTTAGATAATCCTAAAATTAATTTTCGTACAGGAAAGGTCAATTCCTATATTTAGTCGCTATACCTTTCACCGTCGTTTACTATGTAATTGCAGATGAGTCACCTTATAGATAACCTTAAATTCAATTACACCGTAAGTACTTAGAGGGTAAGAAAAAACCTACGGTACGGAAATTAATATGAGTCACCGTATAGATAACCCTAAAATTAATTTACGTCAATGTAATTAAGATTTCTCAGCTTCTGGTTCGAGACCTGGCGGGAAGGTCTCGCTACATAACAAAAATGTCGAAAGTTAGAAACTTCCCTTCTACAATAATTAATATGGGTCACCGTATAGATAACCCTAAAATTAATTATCGTCAAGGTAACGAAGATTTCTTACTTTCGTTTGACGTACCTCGCAAGAGTGGTTCGCTCTGCAAACGGAGATGAGTCACCTTATAGATAACCCTAAATTCGTTATACAGATGAAACCTTGAAAACCAGAAACTTCCCTTTGGAGATAATTAATATGGGTCACCGTATATAGATAACCCTAAAATTAATTATCGTCGAGGTATCGAAGATTACTGATTTCCTTTTAACGTGCGTTAATAACGCCTATATATAGAGAAAATGAGTCACCCTATAGATAACCCTAAATGCGCTATATATAGTTGCTACTATCGGTAAATGAAGGGAAGACATAGATGGAATAAATACAGGCGTCGTTAAAAAACGAAGATTTCGGTCAAGTTCAAGTCGACGTTAGTTTAAATAATTTGGCTTTTAGGAAGGTTAAAATTCTAACGGACAGCGTGGATGTGCTTCGTTAGGAGCTTGGATTTTAAGTGCCCTCTCGCGGGTCTCAAGATGCCCTATTTATTCAAAAAATCTCCTACTTGATTCAATATGTAAAACAGAGAACGCTATACAAATCCCACCCAGAACTATGCGCCCTCGTGGTGGTGCTCAGCCATGACCACCAAAGCAGTTCTCACGTCCCTTATCTTGCTTTGGAAATTTCCTAGAATTTGTGCATTATCGCGACCACCCTCCGAACCAAACCTCTTAAAGATTCCCATGCTTTTGTGTAAAACTTTATAGGTGAATATTTTAATCTTTTAAAACGAAGAAATATCGAATTCTATTTAAATTATTTATCATTTTGATATAAAATTCTCTCCGTTTTATTATCGTCTTTCCTTTACTATATAAAAAAAGTAAAATTTTAATCAGACCGGGGGCTGTCCGGCTTCAATATTAACATGTTTCCATTTGTTCTAGGTTGAATTTTATTTCTCTTTGAATTTACATATCACGGTTTAACGTTATTTTTTGTTTATATTTTTAAGTTTTTGCCATGACCATAATAATTTTATTATTTTTATACACTTCTTCCAATCACCTAAGTAATTTTTATGTTTCTTTTATTGCTTTATCCACTATTGTGTGTTATTAATTCAATATGACAAAAATTTCTGCGAATGTAATATTATATTTTCAGAATAATGTATATTATCTAGATCTAATATATTTTTTCTAAAATTTTACATTTGTATAAAATTTATTTTTAGAAAAATGCTGTAACCGATTTTGAGGAAATTAATATCATTTATTCAGACTATTTTAAGTAAGTACAGGTTTAAAATTATGTTGATGTGATATATCATTTTAATTAATAAATTATATTTATCATTTAAAGTAGATATTTATGATAAATAAATAAGTAAATAATTCACCAATTTATATTTTCTAATTTTTTTTTTTTATAATTAAAGAGAAGATACGAAGACTCGGCGCTTTGTGAGAAATAGAAATTACAGTTTAGATATTAATTCGATGGTAAATGCAATTGGGTTTATTAGAAACGAGTTGAAGGATATTAAAAATGAAAAAGCAAATTTTATTTCTAAATTTGCGACAGATGATCCAAATAATGTTAAAAAAGGAAAAGAAAATATTATTTCTAAAATTGCGATAGATGATCCAAATTATGTTCAGGCTGTATTAGGTTACGATACCCATATACAATTTTTAGAACGCAATTTCAGAATTATTAATGAAAAGCTAACATTTTTAGAGGTGAGTGTTTACAATCAACCGAAAAGTATTAATATTTTATTCTGTTTTTTTGAAGCCATTTTTTCAGTAATAAAATTAAAAAATTATAATAACCTGTAATAATACACTTTTTTAATTTTAAAGACACGCCTAAAAGAAGAATATAATCCAAATATAATTTATAATGGTAACGAAAATCCGTTTGATATGAACTATGAAATCCGTTGGCAAAAGTATAAGCTTTGGCTAAGACAAACCGAACAAGCATTAACTGAAAGTAAAGAACGCCTACTAATTCATTATAGAGATATGTTTACCAATTTTACAAAAGAAGACAATAAAGTTACTGTTGAAGTACTTAAAAATACATCTATTGTTGGCATGACTTCAACATGTGCAGCAAGAATGCACGGGGTACTAGAAGAGGTTGGTTTTCAGATAGTCATTGTTGAGGAGGCAGCAGAAGTTTTAGAGGCCCATATTTTACCTCTTTTAACGAAGCATTGTAAACACCTAATTTTGCTGGGTAAATTTTCATGAAATGTTTTAAATCAAAGTAATTTATATTTTTTGCAGGTGATCATCAGCAACTTAAACCGAGTACTTCGGATTATATCATTAGGAAAGATTTTAATCTTGGCGTTAGTTTATTTGAAAGAATGGTTAATAATGGTATTCAGTGCAACACTCTAAATGTTCAACATCGAATGAGACCAGAAATAGCTGATTTAATCTCTCCAGCAATTTACCCTAAATTAGAAAACCATCAAAGTGTATATAAATATGCGCCTATAATTGGGATCAGTAAATCGCTATTTTTTATTGATCATAATAATCCAGAAGAAAATTTTGGAGATTCTAGCAAGTGCAATAAGTTCGAAGCAAAATTTTTAATAAAGCTAGCAGAATATTTGATTAACGTTGGATATTCCCCTGAAAACATTACAATTTTAGCTGCTTATCTTGGACAGGTCGCTACAATTCAAAAAGACGCCGACTTTTCTTTAATCGGAAATATAAAAGTTACTGCGGTAGATAATTTTCAAGGAGAAGAGAACGATATTATTTTATTGTCTCTTGTAAGAAATAATATTGATAAAAACGTAGGCTTTTTGTCGATTGAAAACAGGATTTGTGTTGCATTATCTAGAGCAAAAAAGGGTCTGTACATATTGGGAAATATGAAAATGCTGTGTGAAGCTAATAAGGTAAGGATAACGTTATTGTGTTTTTGGCATTAAATTGCCTGATGTTTACACGTCGTAAACTCAGGCAATGTCTCTCTATGCACTTGGGCCTTTTTTTAAGAATATACCTGGATAAATTTCACTGAAAAGTTATCCAGAATTTACAACCTTATCCAAATATGTGTTAAAATCACATTAATATGATAAATATTTAATACCATATCCAAACAGCTAATACTTTTCTTCATGTCATAACTTGCATATCTACGTCATTCAAATTCCTAGAAACATCCAACATTCTTTCCCAATAATCTCTGTCTTCATTTTAACTTTTCTCCCTCATATGAGACGAGAAATATTGTCTTATTATTTTATTCCATAATAGGTTCGACATTTTTCTTATTTTATTTATTTTAACTTAAATCGAGAAGTTTTGTTTAAAAACGATGAAAAAAAAATTGAGCTCAAATTATTAATATTTACGTCCGCTGTAAGCATTTTAAAATCAAGAATTGGCGAGAGGCTGGAAAACGTACCGTGTGACGTCAGTAGCCATTAACGGATCGCCACTGGATTGCTGCTGCGCTGTATTCACACACATTTTACAGGGTTACCGTTTTTACTAAATTTCCTACTAAATTAGTAGATTTTTAACAAAATGGAGGGTGTTTGGTAGAATTGATAATAGACAGGTTCGACATTTTTTTTTTAACTGAAATCGATATATTTTTTTATTAAAAAATTCCTGTCGGTAGGGGCGACAGGGGGAGGTAGATTTCTGTTGTATAAATTTGAGACTAATCCTTCCCCACCCCACGATATGGTTAGATCAAAAAAAGTTTTAAAAGAATAAATATTATAATGCATGAAAAAAGTCTCATGACTTGTTTCAATATTTTCAAAAATAGCAGATATGAATTTTTTGAAATTTCAACCCCCTCCAGTTCCATCCCCTTAGGTATGATTAAAAAAAGTTTCAGACAAATTAATTTTATAATAATTAGAGCATAAAAAAGTCTTATGGCCTGTTTCAATATTTTTCAAAATGGCGGATATAAATTTTTTGAAATTTCAACCCCTTCCAGTTCCACCCCTGTGGGTCGGATGAAAAAAGTTTCAGTCAAATTAGTTTTATAATAATCAGTGCATAAAAAAAGCCCAATGACCTTTTTTAATATATTCAAAAATGGCGGAGATCTGAATTTTATATTTTCATCAAAAAAAAATTAATATTTACGTCCGCTGAAAAATTCAGTAGATTTTTCAGATTTGAATTTAAAACTATATTTTATCGCGATCTATCTATGGAATATTTAAGACGAGTGTCAGAAAAAATTTTTTGTAACATCCAAACGTGACAAGTGATTCGCTTAAATTAAAAATTGTTTTCAATTTTATTTAGTTTTTTCAATTTTTTTCCCATTTGCTCCTATTTTGTATAAAATTTTTACCAATTGTTCCCAATTTTTTTGAATTTTTTAGTATTTCTATATATCTTTCCAATTTTCCAATTGTTCCCATTTTTTTCCAATTTCTTCCAGTTTTTTCAATTGTTCCCAATTTATTTCATTTTTTTTAGTAATTTTTTTTCCTATTGGTGCTAAATTTGTTACAATTTGATTACAATTTTTTCTCTTTTTTCCAATTTTTTTCTAAATTTTCCCCACTTTTTCTCATTTTGCACAATATTTTTCCAATTGTTCCCAGTATTGTTTTTTTTTTAGTTTTTATCAATTCATTCCAATTGTTAAAAATTGTTTCGAATTGTTTTCAATTTTATTTAGTTTTTTCAATTTTTTCCCATTTTTCTCATTTCTATTTTGTACAAAATTTTTCCTAACTTTTTCCAATTGTTACCAATTATTTTCCAATTTTTACAATGTTTTCCTATTTTGTACAATATTTTCCAATTGGTGGTAAATATTTTTCAATTGTTTCCAATTTTTTACAATTTAATTACAATTTTTTTTCTTTTTCCAATTTTGTTACAACTTTTTCCACTTTTTTCATTCTTTTTAATTAGGAACAACATTTTCGAATTTTTTCTAATTTCTCAAAATTTTTTGGAATTGTTTTCGGTTTTTTTAATTTTTTCAAATTTTTCTCCATTTTTTCTTATTTAGCACAATATTTTTCCAATTGATCCCAATTTTTTTTTAATTCATCAATTCTTTTCAATTTTTTCCATTTTGAAGTTTGAACAAACGTAAGTATGAGCTCTAGTAGCAGCGTGGAATAGTGCTCGTTAGTGGTGCGATAAATACGGGATCGAATCCCGCACACAGCATATCTTTTTTTTTATTTTATCGTTATATTTTATTTTTAAACGTTATTAAATATTTTTTTTATTTTTTTTTAATACACAGGCTAGTTTAGGTAGTAAAGACATCTTTTAAAAAAAAAATACATATCACCAGGCAGGTAAAAAATATGTACAAAATATTTTTACTGCGATGAGATACTCGTGATTTTGGTAGTTTATTATTAAAATGTTGGTAGAATACGGTTTATTGAAAAATATTTAATTAGGTTGAAAAGTAAAATATAACGATAAAAAGAAAAAAAAAGATATGCTGTATGCGGGATTCGATACCCGGACCTATCGCACCACTAACGAGCACTATTCCACGCTGCTACTAGAGCTCATACTTACGTTTGTTCAAACTTATTGTTTAAGCGAATCACGTGTCACCTTTGGATGATACAAAATATTTTTTCTGTGATGATAAATATACCATAGATAGATAGCGATAAAATATAGTTTGTAATTCAAATCTGAAAAATCTACTGAATTTTACAACGGACGTAAATATTATATTTTAGCTCAATTTTTTTTGGCGCTTTTTAATACAAAAATATGTCGATTTCAGTTAAAAAAATGTCGAACCTGTATATTAGCATTTCTACAAAAAATCTACTAATTTAGTAGGAAATTTACTAAAAACGGTAACCCTATAAAATGTGTGTGAATACAGCGCAGCAGCGGGCCAGTGGCGAAAGGTTCATGGCTACTGACGTTACACGGTCTAGTCTCGCGCACAATTACCGTTTTAGAGCCTCTCGCCGATCGTTGATTTTAAAATGCTTACAGCAGACGTAAATATTAATATTTTGGGCTTAAATTTTTTTTGATCGTTTTTAAATAAAATCTCTATTTCATTTAAAAAACAAAAAAGTTGAACCTGCCTATTGTAAGACCGTTACACAAAATCACGTACCACTAATTCTCAACCAATGACATTAGAGCAACTTAACTGTATAAGCATTGTTCGCCTGGCTTATATGGGTTGGTTGAAAAGAGCTAACATCCGCCACAATTAACACTGTTTTATTAACTACCAGATAGAGCAGTCGCGTGGCTACGGCTGTGCTTTTTCACTAGCTAAAAACATGTTCTTGTTCCTTCATTATAAACTTTTTCCAAGATTTCACAAAAGCATTACTAGTTATACAGTGGATAGTGAGTGACATAACAGTTAATCAATCTGATCATTGTTAAAATGTATTTAAAAATATAATGTATCTATGTTTTATAATATAATAAATGGGTGTAAAAATAATCCTTACAGTTCACTTCAATACGTGTTTTTTATATATTAATGTAACTCCTTGAAATGCATTGTGATAATAATTTAACCGCTTGAAATTGCGGTTTGGTCCTTCGATTATTAGTCGATGTTAACACATCGGCAGCCATATTAACTTTTCCAAACATTTATCGATTCTTAATCATATGTGTTCATTATTATAATTATATGTAGGTTTGGAAGTCTATAAACGATAAGTTAACATCTCAAGAAGCCATTGGTCCAAGTCTACCATTAAAATGTATGCATGGAACAATAACGACTTATATTAAAACTCCAGAAGATTTCCAAAAAAACAGTAATGCTGGATGCGATAAAGATTGTGACAAACAATTAGTTTGCGGCCATAAATGCCAACAAAAATGCCACTTGGGAAATTTAAATCATCTTAACTATGAGTGCTCCATGCCATGTCTTCTGTAAGCATTTAAATTAAATACATTAATATAAAATTAATATTTTCCACTTCTGTCGCTATTTTATTTATTTTTTGTGATTCCACCATTGTTTTTACATTTCAAGTACTAATTTTAATTGCATAGGTACATTCTTTTCTTTTTTTAATCGTTTTTTTTTATTAGTTTTTAGACTGTTCTTATTATTATGTTATAGAAGAGTTTAAATATTATTGGAATTCTTGTTTCTTTTCGGTATTTTACCTTATTTTTACATATTTTCGCATATTTCCAGGGAAAATATTTTTCTTATTTTTTCCCATTTTCACTCGTTTACCCTTTTTTGCAAATTCTGGAAAAAGTTTGACAACGAAAATTGCTCTATAACTTTGAACTACAACATTTTGCATTAAAGTGTATATTTTGTCCTTAAAATTTAAAAAAGGCAAATATCATATCTTTATTCAATAATGTCTGTCTTAAAATCTGTTTTGTGAGAATCTTTTATTTACTGCATGAATGTTTTCCGTTCCAGTACTTTTTCTTCAATTTTGCCATTCATTCATCAGTAATTAATTATGTCTTTGCTCTATTAAATGTCTTTTCCTATGTACCATTTTAAGGGAAATGGTCTATCCATTTATCTGTTACTTTTACATTTTTCGACTACTTATAGATTTATTTTTTATATTAATTATTGGTCTTTATCCAATTTATTAGTGACTTACTTTTTTCACCATTTATGGTCTTTCATCTATTACATTTTTTTAAATAATTGTTATCTTGTCTCAGAGTTTTTATCTCTTACAATATCCTTCAGTTTTCATCAGCATTTAACTTTTAGTTTTCTTTATAAAATAATCTGGTGATTAACAATATTTTTAATAAAAATAATAATAAATGTATATCAGTGTATTATAATTAATTTCTAATTAGTATCATTTCCTTATACAGCTGCATATGTGAAACTCACGGTGAGCTATGTAAAAAAATTTGTGGCGATATATGCGATGATTGTTTACAAGAAGTTACTGTGACTTTACCTTGCCAACATGAAAAAACTATTCATTGTCACAAATCAAAATCACCTAAACAAATAGTATGTAATCAAGAAGTAACAGTGAAATTACCCTGTGGGCATAACAAAAATGTAGAATGTTACTCTAAAAACGACTTGAAAAATACAAAATGTATACATGATGAAATAATAGAGTTGCCTTGTGGTCATATGGTTGAAAAGTCGTGTCAAACTACCAAAGAAAATGTTAAATGTACCAATTATTGCAAAACTGAATTGTTGTGTGGACATAAATGTATTTTGAACTGTCACATTAACATTGATCCCGATCACAAAAATGTAAGTATTAGTTTTAGTGGTCATCAAAAACTAAAAATAAGTTATTTACACATATATGCTACAAAGATTATGTATTGAATTGATACTGGGTTCGATATACTAATAATATTTCAATTTCTAGTATATTTGCCAAGAGGTATGTCTGAAGATAAATTTGAACTGCAGCCAACTTAACGATAAACATACAAGTAAGGTAGCATGTGGTAAAAAGCCCTCTTTATGCAATGAAGAAGTTAAAAAAATTAGAATTGCCTGCCAACACTGTTTTCCAAAAATCGAATGTCACGTAGATGTTAATGCAAACCAATGTACACGTCCTTGCAAGAAAACATTACCTTGCATACACAACTGTACAAATAAGTGTAGCGACAAATGTGGTCCTTGTACAAAAAAGGTATGTATAATTATTTAACTCGGTTTTTACTTGTTGAAAATCCATTATTAAATTTAAATAAATAAAACAACGTTTTAAGATTTCCACAAAAATAATAACAAAAGTTATTAATTTAATAGTGACTAGTTTCGTTATTTACAAGAAAATCAAGAAATTTATACTAAAACAACTAAGAATAAAATTACCTCTCTAAAATTATGAGGGCTTAACCAAAAGCTATTAACAAACGTTCAAGCAATTAAAAACTAAAGAGAATTTAAAATAATTTAAAAGAACATTTGTCAAAAGGCTTACTGTCAGTAGATAGAACGTTCTTTAACTTTAACGGTTCCATAACTAATGACAATGACGTTTAGATTGTGACAATTGTATAAGAAATCAACTTGTAAAGTTTTATTCTAAACGTCATTGCCTTTACTTATTGAGTCTTTAAAGTTAAAGGGCGTTCTATCTACTGACAGTTAAGGTATTAAAAGAGATTTAAAAATGGTGAATTGTTAAGGTCAAGTTGGTCATTTAATAATAAAAGGTAATTCATACTGAACTTTCGTATCTTTTGCGACAAAAACATAAACTTAACAACTTAATTTCAAAAAAACTTTTCAGATATTATCACACAACATTAATAATAAAAATAAATTTTCCGATCATCAATTTTATAATAGATTTAAAAATTTATCTAACACTAATTTTAATCATGAAGAAAGCGAGCTTTTAGGAAAAGGTTTTAAATATAATTTATCGCCAAATAATAATATTAAATCTTTAGAATTACTAGGTGTTGATACCGAATTTGCATTAAGAGATATTCCTAACAATTTACCGTTAAAATTTCAAGCTTCTTCTTTAATTAAAAAGTCATATCTTAAAGATTTTCCTTCGAATATACAGCAGCAAAAAATTTTAAAATCAATTAAACAAAAATCTGTCTCTGATAATATTGTGTTTTCTAGGGCTTAATGAAGTAGATTATATTAATAAGACCTTAACCTTTTTGGATAATGACAATTATAAAATTTTAAAACACGATCCAACTGAATCTTACCAATTTACCCTTTATAATTCTAAATCTGTAATAAGTGAATTTGATCAATACAAAATTATTATCATGAATCCCCAAACTCCCAAACTTTATTCTTTTATTAAGCTTCGCAAAAATAAGTTTCCGATTAGACCAGTAGTTTCTTTTGTAACCGCTCCAACTTACAAATAACTTTCTTCAAAATTAATTGATCTTAATTTATCCCTCACTTAAACCAAATAAATCTAATTTTAAATCTTTTACGTATTTAGGTTTGCCAAATCAAAATTTATCCTCTTTCTTAAGAAATTTAGACATGAATGTTGCATATAAAACGATCAATACTTTAGGCATGGCAATTAAAAAAAATGAGGGGGTAATCCCACCCAACTTTCCGAACACTCTTAGTAAAGTAATTGTTTAATCGATTATTTTAGTTTTTCTGCATTAAAATACATTAATTATATTACCTATCGAATGGTATAAATCCCATTTTAATATCTTTAATATTTTTAAAGTTATTCATTGTTTTTTAAACTTTTATTAAATTTCAAAAAAAAATTATGAATTCTACAATTTTTTGAATAAAATTCTGAAAAAAATCACAATTATAGAGTTTTTTACTACAAATTTAAGGGTAATTTTTTTAAAATTTTTAATATTAATTTTAACCTTAAAACAAATCAAACCTATTTTTGAGTAATTTTAAAATCAATAAATAATTAATATCTCATTCAATTTTATTCAAAATGGGAAACAAACCTTTTTTTTAGATTTTTTTGGATCAAAATGTATTAATAAAGTTAGTTTAAAAAACTAAAAAAAAAAAAATTTTTTGTTAAAAATTCATGGGTAAACCCATTGAATTGTTTTAACTTTTTTCATTTTTTGCTATAACTTTTACAAATACTATGTTAAAATTATGAAATAATTTACACACATAGTAATTTTGGATCCTTTTCGGATATGCTATTTAATTTTTTCATTTATTTTATACTTATTGATAAAACGAAATTACAAAAAAATTATAAAAAATTCTTTATTTTGGTTATAAATATTACAATTCTAAATTCTAAGAAACTAAAATCAATTTTAAATTTAGAGTTTTATTTTATCTTTAAAATGGCGCAAATCCCAGTTCAATAACTTCAATATTTTAGAAGTTATTCAATTTAGTTTAAAACCGTAATATAATCTTAAATTTCTTAGCCAATTTTTTAAAAATTCCAAAATTTTTGTAATAAAATTTTGAAAAAAATTATAAATATAAAATTAATTATTACAAATTTAAAGATATTTTTTTTAAATATTTAATATAAAAATATAACTAAAAAATAATAATTTAATAAAGATAAAAATTAAAATAAAAACTAGCGGCGAAACTGTGCGCAACTTGAATAAATAGTCAAGACAAAATTTATAGAAAATTTTATGTTCTACAATTTTGATACCATGAAATTTTTCATAAAACTCCATAATTTTGTCTCAAAATCTAAAAAAGTCACAAAAATGTGAATATAAATTTTTTTCACGCCCTCTAGCGGCGAAACTATCAGGAATTCAAAAAACCGGTAATGACAAAATGTGTAGAAAATTTTATGTTCTACAACTTTCATGTCCTGTAATTTTTCATAAAAATGCATTATTTTGGTTATTTAAGAAAAATATGAAAAAAAAATACTTTTTGATAAATCTGGCAACAATGGCAAAAGTTTTTAAAAATTTTAATCATTCGAAATTAAACTATAACGTATAAAAAATATATGTGTAAAACTTTATTGCCATCTTGTTTAGTAATGACGTCATCACTTATAGCAACTGTCACTTCCGGTTGTCCGATTAACTCCAAAATCTATACTGGATTCAGGTGA
Organism: Neocrepidodera transversa; assembly: GCA_963243735.1. NCBI lineage: Eukaryota > Metazoa > Arthropoda > Insecta > Coleoptera > Chrysomelidae > Neocrepidodera > Neocrepidodera transversa. The sequence goes on along the minus strand of OY725349.1, from coordinate 9,216,650 downwards.
CCTCAAAACGTAAAGATCCGTTAAAATCTTTGTTGTTCGGAAAGTAATAATAAAGATAAAATAAATAAAAATTTTCAATCGGGTGTTTATATTCACTAACTTGTGGTTCTTGTCCAAAAAGGTATATAGGTCAAACAGGGAGAACATTTGTCAAAAGTGTTAATGAACATAAAAGATCTTTCCAACATAATAAATTAGATTCAAATTATTCCAATCATTTAATAATCATATTTTTAATGATAATTTTGAAATTTTACATACGCAAAGTAAAGGCATTCGGTTAAATTACTTAGAAACATTAGAAATCAATAAACTCAAACATACGGATTTATTATTAAATGACCAACTTGACCTTAACAATTCACCATTTTTAAATCTCTTTTAATGCCTTAAGCCTTTTGACAAATGTTCTTTTAAATTATTTTAAATTCTCTTTAGTTTTTAATCGCTTGAACGTTTGTTAATAGCTTTTGGTTAAGCCCTCATAATTTTAGAGAGATAATTTTATTCTTGGTTGTTTTAGTATAAATTTCTTGATTTTCTTGTAAATAATATTAGTCTGATGAAGTTACTATGTAACGAAACTAGTCACTATTAAATTAATAACCTTTGTTATTATTTTTGTGGAAATCTTAAAACGTTGTTTTATTTATTTAAAATTATGTATCAATTCACCAAAGAAATTTTTTTAATACTCTTTGGGAGGCTATTAAAACTAAAATGTATAATCCAAATCTTGCATGCTCATTAATTTCAATGAATAAATAAAAATAGAAGATTTGAATAAAAAAATAAACTATTAACTCGACTTGCTTTAGATAAACAAAAATTAAAATACAATATTGATACAAATTTAATTCAAAGGTGTTTTTTATTAAAAAATATTTCTAGTCCATTCGCCGTGGATAACCAAACTTTAAAAAAATCGTATAAATAATCTTTAATTCCCAAGAAGCTCCTATAATTGCTTGTCACTTGAATGAAATAATATCATCATTAGCCAAAACTACACTTTTTTAACACTAGCCAGGTATCAATGAATCTTGGTCAGGCATTGGTAAAATATAGACTAAAAATTTTAATATAGGGCAAATATTTTCCATCTGGAACCAATATAAGTAAATTGTTATTTGAACATATTTATTGTATAAAACACCAAAGTCTAGTACCACAGAATAATTTAATAGCAGATTTAGGAGAAACTGGCAACTAGTTTCGGCACACATATGCCATCATCAGGCCAAACTAATTTTCTCATAAGTTTCGCCGAGATGATAACACGTTTTTCACGTTACCCATATAGCACGATACATCCTGGGGACGTCCAATTTAGGTCTAAATGTCCTGGACCATTTCAGGGCGTACTGAAAACGTTTTTTGTTAACGTACCCAGTATACATACGAATTCGACATACTGCGTACGTCCATCTGTGGACGTTATTTACCTTTGATTGATTTAACACATATGAAACAATGTTGTTCGTTATTTGTATAATCTGATTTATCTCGTCATTTGTATAATATTAAAATCTGCTTTCCTCCCGTTATTGACACATTTTTTTTCATTTATACTATACAAACAAGCAGAGTCGGACTGTTGCCGCCTGGGCCAACCTTAGTAAATGTTGGGGCCCAAATACAAAAAAAAATGTGGGGCTAAATACAAAATGACACAAACACAATTAAATAGCATATATGCTGATCGACGAGGACACAACAGAAAAAGGGAATTTTTTAGAGCTTGTATTACTACTAGCAAAAAACGACGATATTTTAAAAAAATACATTGAAAAAGCGGCCTAAGAGTCTAAACGAAGAAAGCAAAGGAATCCTAAAAGTATTGGTAGGGGAAATTTGGTCACGTTTTTAAGTAAGACCACTATAAATAAACTAATATTTATTATAGGTAATAAAATAAAAAGCTTAATTGCATCCGAGGTTAAAAATGTACAATATTACAGTATTCAGGTGGATTCAACTCAGGATATTAATGTTCTAGAGCAATGTGCTATTGTGGTAAGATATATGTCAATAATGATGCGGAGGTTCAGATAGACTATTAGATATTGTACAAGTACTACAGGCATTGGTTTGAAAAGCAAACTTAATGAAGAAAACATAATAGGATGTAGTTTCGATGGTGCTGCCAATATGTCAGGTCAATATAAAGGACTTCAAGCACATATTAAAAAACCTATCTTCCTAGTCTATATATACCGGTGCTATGCCCACATTTTATATCTTGTGGTAGAAGATAGCATGCAAAGTAGCGTTAGAGTTAAATCATATTTTGGGCTTCATAATCGGGTTGCATGTTTCATATCAGAGTCCCACAAAAGAATGAATATTTGAAGAAAAAAAATGTCAAACAAAGAATGAAAAGATTGGTCAAAATTGGCGAAACTAGATGGTGGAGCAAAAGTAAGGCTATTTCTAATATCTTTGGATCCTTTGACGATCAATCAAAAGAAACATTTACAACTCTTTTTATATGTTTTATTCGATATCGGTAATGGTGCCGATTTTGATGCGAAAACCTGTTCTGACAATTTTTGTAAGTATGAAACAATTCTTATTTCCTTTATGATGATGAGGCCATTTCCAACTATTTTGCAGATAGAGGGAATCGATTTTCTTCAAGCTTATCACATTGTTAATAATGCTCAAGAAAAAATTAATTGCATCAATGATGACGTTCAGGAGTTAATACATATTGAAGTAGAGCTGCCATTGGTAAGAATTAGAAGAAAAAAAAGAATGATAGATGAAACTATACTGAGGAATTGCACTATTCATGACAATATGAAAAAAATTGAAATAGAAGTGTATAAAGTAATAATAAATCAAACAGTGCGTATAGTATACAAGATAGATTTGAAACAAATAGAAAAATATATGAAGAGTTTTCCTTACTGAATTACCGAAATTTTGAAAAACTCCCAAATATTTTAGATCGTGATCAGTCCGAAAAATTAACAGAGCTTTGCTCGAAACTTAATATAGACCACCAAGATCTAAAAACAGAGTTACTAGACTTTTCAAGACTATATCTATCTATAAATAGAAATAGAGACAAGCACTAAACAGATTATAGAATATTCAAACTACTCGCTAAATTCTGTTTAGTTCCACCAATCCTCCAAGGCTGTAGGTCAGTCGCTGAAAATGAAACATGCCGCTCTGTTATACTTACTCTATGACGAATGACATTTGACAACGAAATTTCAACCAATCAGAAGTAAGATTTTATTAAAATCATATTTCGCTAACGATATATTCTGGAAAGCTCAATAGAATTTTATATATATAATGAAGTATATTTTGACCAAAAATTATCGTTCCCCGTTGGTAGACCTTTTTCTAGGTTGGCAACACTGAGGGAACTCCCCCATTAAAACTGATAATTTTTTTTAGGTTTCGATACGTTCCGACTGCGGTCACTTGAATAATACAGTTTGTGGCACTCAACTGACGGTGTGCAACAAAGAATGCGATAAAAAAATGAAATGTGGCCATACCTGTCCAAGGAAGTGTTCTGAACCTTGCAGCATGATTTGCTGTCGTTGCAAATATTTTGAAGAAACAAACCAGTAAAAACGTTAAATTTGTCTAGAAATGCCGACAGGAGTAAATTCAAAGAAAATTAAGATTAGTAAAAAAAATACTATTACTATTTTGATATTTTAGGTAGTGATAAATTGAACTACAATAATTCTTAAATTACATTTTTTTTTACATTTACCTTTCTATTGTGTTTTTTGTATCTTGAAAACAGCTGTTTTTCGTTGATACGCGATATAATCATCATTTTTAATTCCAGTTAAATTTACGTTAACTTTATATTATACATAACCCATTAGTTCATAATAGTGATCGGAATATATACTGTTAATATAAATATCGGTAACGTATCGGCAACTTTTGCCGATAATCGGTATCGGCAAAATTTGTCAATTTATATCTGCTTATTTAATATGAACTATTTTCCTCAGTTAAATTTTTACATAATTGCACTATTCTATTCAAGAACTGAGCACTACACTACGTAAAATGGGTAATCACTCAGGCGGCCGGGGAATTACCGATGCTTTTCACTTTACAGCGTTGTCACTACTGACAATTTTTACTTATATCAATATATATTGCTTGGTACAGATATTTTATCGATACCTATATATCGCTATCGACAAAAAATCTATCGGTTCATGATTTGTACGTCTTATTGTTTCTATGCCACTAAAAAACCTTCATACAATGTATCTTTTCAAAAGTTCTGCATACTTGTTCGTACAATTTTTTTAAATTATACTTTTTTTAATATCACTTATAAATTATCTATTCCAACAACAGATGTTCTCTTGTTTAATACTTTTCAACTATTTATATGCGCCAAAATATATATATACATTGTATATGCTTTTGGTGAAATTGAAACATTTAATCTTGTTTTATTTTTTGACGTATTTAAAGCAGAGGTGTGAAAAAATATGGTTTTGAAAGATTTCTTTCTTAGTTTATGTTTTGTACTTTCATGTTTTATAAGAAATTTCATCTTATTTTATTATATTTTTATAAGTTTCGTGTTTGAAAAATTATCACAAGTATTATTGGAAACTGATCTTATGTAAGATTATATGTATAACCTTTATTTTTTATATAACCTTTGTTTTTTTCTTCTGTTTAGAGTTTTTGATTAACAAAATTACAATTATATTTTAATTTAATTTTGTGGATTTTTTTTTATTTGTATTTGTTTTATGTTTAGATAATAAAATATTTTTGATTTCATAATTTGTAGTTAAATGTTTATTGGATTTTATTTTTATCTTTATAAATAGATATAATTTTGAAAAATTTACATTTTGTAAAGAAGAAAAATTGAAAAAGTGAAATGTTTGGGGAAGTCCCACAAAAAATTCAACTCAGGACAAGTTCCCACTAGGCGGATTTTCTGCATCAAATTCTAAGTGCGATGCGATTTCGAATTAATTTGCCGCCAATTTTTTTGCGGATCAGATACGCAAAAGTTGGCTTTATTTCAACTTTTGCGGATTCCACTAGATTCATAACTTATAATATATTAATTATACCTATACATTTATAACATCAAAATTTGTGTTATGTCCCTGATGAAGTTAAATAACTGTTATGAGCCCTTATTCAATGTAATAATTATTCATTCACGATTTTAACGAATCTAGGGAATATAACCTAAATTATTTTCTTACCTTTTAGTATTTTGATTCAATTTTTCAATGAACTTTTCTTTTTATTATATATTTTATTTAAGGTTATAAAAGTACTACCAACATAACTTGCTGAACTCCCCAGAAATGGCAGATTAGCATATTTAAAAGACCGAGACTACACACACGTTAACGTGTGGATAATTTCAGAAATTCCCCACACGTTAAAATATTAAACTTGGTTATCTGACTTAAAAAAATTATTATTTTATTAAAAGAAGTCTTTACTATCTAAATCTAGCCTGTATATTTAAAAAAATATATTAAAAGAATTCTCACTATCTAAATCTACCTGTGTTTAAAAAAAAATAAAAGGGCCATGTGGGATTCGATCCCCGGACCTACTGCACCACTAGCGAGCACTATGTTTACGCGGCTCTTGCATAAATGTGTTCAAACTTATTATTTAAGCGAATCACATTTCACGTGTGGGTAATTTTTAAAATTATCTACAGGTTAACGTGTGGCTAGTCACAGTGTTTAAAAAAAGCTGTGGCTACCCGTATAAGGTAAGCCAGACGAATATTATTTGAAAAGCAATGACGTCACTCGTGTTATAGTTATTGTACGCTTAAAAGTTTGATTATTTACACAGAATAAAATTAATATTTTTTTAATACACAGGCTAGATTTAGATAGTCAAGACTTTTTTAATAAAATAATATTCGTCTGGCTTACCTTACGGGTAGCCACAGCGTATTTAAAAATCGGCTGCAGATTTTCCGCCTAGTGGGAACCCGCCTTTAATATATAATTACTTTGTTAGGTATATAAAGATCATTTTATTCACTTTGGCAATTATTTGTAATGAAATATTTGGTCCCTGAACACTTTTTAAATTAGCTTTTCTCTAAAACTTGAGACTTTAAATTACGCTCCTTGAATTCTGTTTCTTTGGACTTTAGTTCGATTTTTAAATTGCGCGGCTATGACGTATTATATACTCTGTCTTTTGAATAAAAAAGCTGAGTTCGGCTTGAAGAATTCGTAGCGTTACGAGTAGTGTGTGAGTATTTGAAGTAATGTCAAGCGAATTTTTGGCAGTACCCGAACGGCGGGGTAAAAAGAGTATCCAAGCCGAACTCGCCTATAGTTCTTGACATATACTCATGGACATGTTCAGTGATGAAAAATTATTTCGAGGGAAAGATAAAACGATGGTTCGGTTAATCCCTATCTCTCTCAAAATCGTATAGTTAGGATGTTAGAAATAACGCATGAACCGAACCTATACGCCATCTTTCTCAGTTTTTTATTCAGCAAAAAATATTACAACGATATACGGATTGGGCATGTAGAAGAGGAATATTTACCATCAAATATACGTGAGTAATGTGCGCGAACAGTCGGCCATTACTAAGACTCATTAGTTAAAACGTCTTGTTTACATTGGGCGCATTCAGCAGACAAAACAGTTGTTGCTACCGGTGGGAAGCGGTAGCGAAATTCTGCTGGGCACACCGCTAGATGATTTAACATTTGACACTAAAGTGACAGTTACTTTTTGATGACAGTTTTCTTTTTTTGGCAATTTGCATCTATATTTAATTGATAAAGATCTAATGGATTTTAATTTGATAAGGGAAATTGTAAATGATTTTAGCACAACCACTGGAAATCCTTGAAAACAACGAAAGAAGAAATTTGCCCAAAAATGAAGGTTTTTAAGAAATAACAGTTCTATTGTACATGGATGATATGTTTAAGGAACATTTTAGAATGTCTCGGGCAGCTTTTGAAATAATTAAAATTAATTGAAATGAGAAAAATACCATTTCGAAACCTTGCATGATTTTCTGAGGTTCTTTCAACATCGTAAAACTGTTCATTAAATTCATATGTTATTAAATAATATTCCATTTCTTTCTCCATATTTGACATGTTCACAACTCCCAACACGTTGTAAAAAGTGAGCGTACTTTTTTCTCGCTACAAAAAATGGCGACCGCTCCACAACATGTTGGCGGTGAGCGCTTGTGCCAGCAGAAAAATCATAAACTGTTGCACAACTGTTCTCTCTGCTGAATGCGCCCATTTGTTTTTTGCGTGCTACGCTATAGGGGCATCCACCATTTTCAAGGTCTATCGCGTCCACCAAGCGAAATGCTCCTTCACTAAATATATTTCTAAGACTCTCCAACATTTTTTTTAAATGACAGACTTTAGGTCGACTAGTAATTTTGTGTTAAAATATATAGTGTGGCTAATCTGTTTGGATGTGTCTACTGGGCAAGTACGAAGTTTAAGAATTAGTGAATTATTCGAACATAAGCATTAAAAATAAATTAGCATATTCTAATCTATTACTAAATATTTATTGATCTGAAAAGAGGTAGGGAAATTGTTAAAAATTTGGAAAATCTAGATATGGATCTTTTTAACTTAAATAGTATAGACATAAAGAGTTTTGACGAATTACTGACAGTTAGTGATTTTTTCGCCAACGGCTGGGGATTGTCAAAAAGTTAAAAGAAATATTTGGATGGACAGTATAGTCACTATACTATAAATTCTGTTCCCCTTTATTCAACTTCACTTTAGTTTAAAGTTATACATTTAATATTTTGTGATAAAACTAAAATAATCGATATATCGATTGATTTTATTTTTGGTATTTAGATAATGAGAATAATTTTACTATTCATATATGTATATACAAAGTATTTAACTAACCTTCTATTAAGATTTTTATATTTTGAATTTACATGGTTCCTTTTTTTTAATTGAATCTCTTATATCAGGTACATTATTTGACGTAGCTTTTACAAAATCATGCCCTATTTTTCAATACATTCGAATATAACAAGACATAAATAAAAAGGTACTTGGTTTCGCAGCCAGTCCCATTTTCAAAATTACGCTAAACAATAAGGTGTACCAACCTTACCTACAAATTAAATCAATTCAGTGATACTACGTCATTATTTTTTTTAATCTTTTATTACTTGAACAAAAAGTAAATTTGTGGAAAGTCGGAAAGTTATTTAAGGGTTACATTAATAAAGTGTTTTTAGTTTTAAGATACATAGGATATTGAAGGCCTGTCATTGGTTGGAACGGATTGACTTGTCGCATGATGGATCCACTACAATTTTCGCGATATCCGTGAGATAATGACGTCAAATAAGGAAAAATAATCGTCAAAAGCAAACTTGAACTTGAAATGTCATTGTCACTGGAGATCAAACGTCAGTTGAGTTGACGCTTTCATCAAAAATAATAAAAATAAACTAACCATGCGGGTTGCGATTAGAATTTCTATTACACATTCATATCAATTATGTAAAAAATTAACTCCATATGGAACTGAGTTTAATATAGTGCGGTGCATGAACGAGATATAGTTTTTAATCTAGTTTAGTTAGAAGCTCTTTATTGTACAAGATGACTTCTAGACGAAGCAGAATTAAGGGAATTGCTAATATTCCACAAAGACGTAAACCTACGCTTGATGAAACTGAAATAAAATTAAAAGTTGAAACAGGACCTAGCAGCACATCTGAAAATACTGCTGTTGATGGTTTAATAGAAAAAAATGCAGTTTCAGAGAATGATTTACCTAAAGATGTTACTAAAAGTGAGGATAAAATTTCTGCCACTGATAACATTTCAGAATTAAATAATACTGTAATATTTGATGTAGTAAATAATTTTTCTGTACGTGATAAACCATGTGACAATAATTTAATTCTTAAAAAAAAAATTATAAAAATTCCTGTATCATTAAACGCAATTCAAGATAGTAAAATAAATTTACCTCAAAATGATAATTTAAAAGAATCTGGAGAACTGAATAACCAAATTTCTGTAAATAAAAATGCTGGGAATAGTACAGAAAAATTATATAGTAGAACTGCTACAACTAAGACTGATCCTTTAGAAATTAATAATTTTGTTGAAAAAAGTAAAGATATCGAACCACATTTGAAAAAATCTGAAAATAATATTTTTAAACGGAAATATTTAAAAATTCCTGTTTCATTAAATGCTATTCAAAGAAATAAAAGACCTTTACCACAGGATGATGAAGCTCTAAGTTCAAGTTCTCTAGGGCTTAATAAAAGTGTTGCCCCTTCTGATGTAACGCCTGTGGAAGAAATACAAGGTGTTTCTATGTCAAATGAAAATTCGTCTCAAATAAAAGGTAAAAAATATCATGCAATAACTATATAATTCAAAACATTTTTTCCCTAAATATGTTATTAAATAGTGTACTTCTGTTTTAGAAAATTTATTTCAAAAACCATTATCTGTTCCGAATAATACTGCTCATTCAGACACTGAATACCCTCTACCTCCACCAAGTCCTAATAAGACAAATAGATCTAGAATAAAAGCTATACCGAGATTAGCATATCGTAAAACAAGTTTCAGTGCCAGCGAATCGGAAGATGAAAGTAGAAAAATAAATAGAATAAGAAATGATTCTGTAAGTATTACTAAAATATTGAAAACCACAAAATAATTTTATAATGTTTAGGTATGTTCGACCACTTCAGTGGTAGCAGAATCGATAGCTGAATGTCATTCTCCCCAAAGACAAAAAGATATCATAGCATCAATTCTTCCAAAAAGAAGTGGAGGGTCCGAACAAACGCGAAAATTAGCAGAGGCTAGAAGAGAATTTATAAGAAGATTTGGTGCAAACAAACCAGAGAGACACAAATTAACCATGCTTGATCTTATTTTCTACAATCCGGATACAAATCCTATGACGTAACTATTATCTAAGTTATTGTAATATTTAAAATAAATGACTTTATTTTTAGAATTGAAGAGAAGAATTTAGAAACGCCAGAATTGAAAAATCCTGAAGTTCATGATGTAGAAGAAAATGTGGATAATCCTGAAGAACCAATTGAAGAAACAGCAAAAAGTGACGAAGAAAACAACATGCCTGTACCGCAAATTAAAATAGGCCCATCAGGAGAAATTATATTAGATGAACAAAGTCTTCTGATTGAACGAAAAGATGTTCAAAGGCAAAGGTATGTTTTTAATTACTTTTATCTAATTATAGCATTTATCTAATAGTGGTTTTATTTCCATACAATAAATATTCAGTTTATTTTTTTCTTTTTCTAGGGAAGAAATGGAAAAGAAAGAAGTCGTAGATGCAGATAAATTTAAAACAGCTTATGGCATATATAAAAGAAAAAAGCGATCAAAATTCTGGTCCCATTCAGAAACTTTACGTTTTTACAAGGCTTTAAACACCATAGGAACAGATTTCATGTTGATGTGTGAACTGTTTCCAGATAGAGTGAGACGAGAATTGAAAACGAAATTTAAAAAAGAGGAAAAATTGAACAGGCATCTAATTGACAGGGCACTGATGAATCCTTGTAATTTTGACTTTGATGACTTAAAGCATGAGCTTGAGACTGAGGAAAAAGAATTGGAGGAATTGATACAGCAAAAAGAAGAGCAAAAGAAGCAAAAGAATGAAAAATTGAAGGAAAATCAACAAAAGATTTTAGAACAAATTAGAAAAAGAAAAGGTAATTGATTGTTGTATTTAACTACTTTAAATATTGATTTGTTCATTTTTAGCTACTGAAATGGATAAGAAACAAAAAACTATTCAATCTAAGACTACGAGTAATGAAAAAGAAGAAATTCTTAATAATTTCAAAGCTAAGAAATCTAAGAAGGAGAAATTGTCTATCAAGAGCTTTCAGTCAGATAGTGATGCTGATGAATCAGATTTGGCAACACAAAGTGAATCAGAAGAAGAAGTTATACTATCCAGAAAACCGACAAGATCTGGCAGATTACCGAAAGTTGTTCAAAGATACGAAAATGAACTAGCCAGCATTAATCATGTCATGAAAAAGAATAGAGTTCCGGATCACGAGCAACCATCGAACATAGAACCCGGATCTATAATGATTATAACGGAAAAGGGATCAAATGGAGAACCGATTTATAAAATATATATGGTAACACCTGAACAGAAAGCAACTAGATTGGATGTATCCACAGATGTTATCACAAAAGCTATTCAACTTAAAAAAGGAGTATCAGCAGAAAACCTCATGACAATTTCAGCTAATGTTACAGACGATGAAGATATCCCTGAGGAAAATAATGTTACTATACCAGCAGATAAAAATGTAACAACTCTTAAAAGTGATGCTACAACTTCTGTAGAAATTATTGATGCTTCAAATTTAAAAGGTTTACAAACAAACTTGATAAATAATGTTAAAGTGATAGCAACTGAAAAGGAAGTTTGTTGCCCGGAAGATTTAGTAATGTTTAACGATGACCCGGAAATATTATTAGAGGTCAACAACGAAGGTATTTGTTCTAAAATAAATACTGTAGAGGATAATGTTACGATACCTGCGGATGATAGTGTAGTAACGTTACGAACAAAAGTGCCTAGTGATAGCATTTAAATATTAGTTTAGAAATAATGTGTTTAGATTAAGATTTATGGACGGCATAATTAGGTTTATATTGTGCCCTTAATATATTTATTATTGTAATTTTATGTAGGTCGAAAATGAGATTATGTTACATATAAGTATTTTTCCAATTTTTTTTTAGTGGAAAAGTTTTGCAATAAATATTAATCTTTGGATTAATCACATATTAATAATTCATTTATTTTGTGGTATACTAAATTAGATTGAATTTACAATAAACTTTATGTACTCAGGAAAAAGCTTTGTAATTTTTTAATAGTAAAATATACAGAGTTATTTGTTGTTTTAATTTAAAGATATTACAGCGGTTTTAGTTTTATTTTTTGTCTGCATTAGGATAAAATATATTAATATGCAACACTGGCACAACTCAAAAAGTATAATTATGAGTAAATGCGTTTTAAAGTTTCGATTTCTACAATCTGAAATTTAGCTTTCTGGAATGTAAGTTATAGCTTTTCTAATTGTTTTAATGAGGATATCTAAAAAATGAACGTTTAAACTTTTTAAATAGAATATTTAATATGAAATTCCTATAACTGTTTTTTTTATTTTTTTTTTCGTTATTTTAGAGTTGTGCCACTATAACATGATCAATTTTCAACTGAATATAAAAAGACAAGTAAACAATGGTTGTTAAGAATGAAAGAAATTCTGTAAAAAATAAGGCAAAAACGTAAATATTTTTGATTTGACAAAAATAAAACAAATATATCTGCGTGTTTAGAAGTCGTCAGGTGCCTGCTAACGCTCAGGGGCTTCTGACTTGTTCACTAGTGCGTAAAGTAAAATAAAATTTGCGAAACACATTTTTTTGCAATATCCTTATGTTTTTAATCTTGCCAAGATTCTATGTGCCAAAAAACAACTGGTTACCTTCAAGATTGTGTAAAAGAAGCTTTTTGTACTAGATCGCTTATTTTATACTTAATACCTACATATTTTTTGATAGTAGAAAAAATATTGTATGCAACTGTGTGTAAAGTGCCTTTTTTCACTCATGTGATTGTCGCACTCGCTTCTCGTGACAAATTCACATTCGTGAAAAAAGTATCACTTTACACACTTGTTGCACTATTGACCCTCGTTAATTTAAAAAAAAAGTTAAAAAGAAAAATAAAAATAAGTATATTTAAAAATGTTATAACAAAAAAAAACATATTTTAAGAAAATGTTATATGGAATGCATGCATAAAAGTTTCCAAGTTGTAAAAAAAAATATAATAATATGGTTGAAAATGTTGGAATTTTATTTTTCAATGAAACTTGAAGAATAGTAATATTTATGGCAAAATAAGATATATTAAAATTAATTTGAGGAAGAAATATTTTATAAAATTTAAGAAAATTGGAATTGTAGTAAGATAATTTTTTTATATTTTTGGTTACCTATTTCATGTAAACAAAAAAATTTTTATGATCAAAATTTTAACACAAAATGTTATAGTATAATTTTTCTTTCTAGTAAACGAATATGTTTATTTTTGAATCCCTCTAGTAAATGAATAAGTTTATTTTTGAATGTCATTTAAGGAGTGATAAAATAATAAACTTGTTAAGTGCGCTCTTGTTAGTTAACCAATTTTTTTTAAATTTTAATCAAGTATCTTCTATCAATGTTAAATAAGTTTTTGGTAATTTTCAACCACATTGTCAGCATTATTTTGACTTTTACACCGGAACTTTGTATTATAGGCCTGATGATGGCATTAGCATGCCGAAACTAGTTGCCTCTTCCAACTTTTAATAAATACTTGTGATACCAGACTTTGATTTCATTTATTCACATTAAATTTAAGTAATCGAAGTTAAATAGTTGAACAGAGAATATAGTGTTAATAGAGAATAAACTAAGGGTTGCGATATATTAATAAAACCTAGTGGCAAAAGGTTAAAAAAATTTAATTAAAAAAAAATAGAAGGTAGAAAAATAACAGATCAATAGCAACAACAAAAAATTTTTGAAGAAGAAAAAATTGTTAAGATTAATGTTATTTTGAAAGTTATTTTATAATGGATTAGACTGAATTAAACTTATACACAATATAATTGAATTTACTTCAGAAAAAAAAATATATCAAGAAAAACGAGAAAATCAAAAAAATTACAAAAACCGAAAAAAACACGTAAAAAAGGTAAAAAAATACAAAGAAATGAAAAAAAAATCGGAAAAAGAAAACAATGGTAAAAGTTGAAATCAAAAAAAATCAGAAAATTGTAACATACGAAAAAAAAAACGAGAAAATTATATAAAAACTGAAGAAAAAACACATAAAAAAAGGAAAAAAAAATCTGATGTGGCCAGCATGACCTCTCGCCATTTTTGAATCAAAAATTTACACGTGAACACAAAAAAGTATGAAAGAAATGGACTTTTTTGTAAATCTGGCAACAATGGCAAACTTTTTGAAAATTTTAGTGATACGAAAATAAATTATGGTGTATACAAAATATATGTGTAAAACCTTATTGCCATTTTGTTTAGTAATGGCGTCATCACTCATAGCAACTGCCACTTCCGGTTGTCCGATTGGCACCAAAATCTAATCAGATCTAATCTAGGGTATCCTGTATGCAAAATTTAACATTTTTTTATTCAGTGCTTTTTGAGTTATCGTGACTACAACATCCATCCAAACACACACACTATAACACACACAGACATCATCGGGAAAATATCAAAATCGTATTCTAGGGACCCCAAAACGTGTATCCATTGAAAACTCACTACCCAATTTTTAGCATGATTCCTATACCTCTCTTATCTGAAGGGCGAGAGGTAAAAAAACAAAGAAATCGAAAATACCGGAAAAAAGAAAATAATGGTAAAAGTTGAAGTTTGGAATATAGAAGCAAAATGGGATTGTAGATATTAAATTTGGAGTTGTCTGGAAAAAGAAATTAAATCAGAAAGTCAAACATATTTAGGCGGACTTCAACGACAGTTAAACAGTAGGAAGAGGACATAAAAAGTGAAGAAAACGAGAGGTAAAAAGTTACCGGAAGATCATAAATAAATTTTTTTTAAGATTTGTAAAATTAATTTGTTATTTTCTTACTTTTGCTTAACCCAACCCAAAATTGAGATTGTGTAAGTAACATTACAATATATGGATGCAAACCAAAAGAAAGCAGATTACAGGTAATAGAAACGCAATATCTCATAAAAAGAACAAAGAAAAAATCATTGTTGGAGATGAAGCAAGAAAAAATAATGAGATGATTAAGTACGAACACCTATTTTGAATGGAAAATAAGATATTACAAAAACTGTATTAAAAACTAAATCCTAACAAACACAGCAACTAGCTAAAGACAAACATAGGTGAAGAAAATTTAATAGGTATAGGATAAGTACTTGAATTATTAGGATAAAAAAATGAACAATTATATAAATACAACCGTACAAACACATTTTTATTTTTTTCTCATTGCATTATTAGTACACTTATATGAGATAGTATAACTTAAAAGTATCAATTGGAAAATAAAATTTGTTTGAAATAAGTTGCATTTATGTCAAATATTTTGATACAAAAGTTAAATAAATTAAAAATTTACTTTTGATCAGGCAACTTCTAACATATCACAAGGAAGCCATTTTGAACTCTCCAATGCATCCCATAAATTACAATCGGCATCAATTTTATCTCTGTTTAATTTATCGATATCCAAGGGTATAGAATGTTCTAAAATTTACAATTATTAAAAAAATATTTGTGAAATTAAATTTAATAAATACCTATCAAATCCAAATCATCTTCTTTCTTTTCAGCAAAAGGATTTGAACCATCATGATGGGGAATTTGATGTTCAGACTGATCATAGTATCCTTGCTATAATATAATTTATCGTTAATACATAAAATAATTATAAAAATGTTTCTTACCGATTGCCATGACGCATAGTTTTGCCAATAAGTGGATGGGTCATAATACTGGCTGAAATCTGTCCCATTGGACTGATTTGTAGAACTACCACTAGTGTTAGGGGTTCCAGGAGTTAGAGCACCTTTTGGTTTAGGTACTGCATTACATATTTTTAGAGCCTTTGTTCCAAGACCTATATAACCATTCATAGATATCAAACTATCTTTCATTTCCTCCTCGCTACCAAATCTCACAAATCCATAACCTTTACTAAATCCACTGTTATCCAAAATTACTAAAAAAATATTACAATAACAGGAAAAAGAACAATTATAATCAAGAACAGTAATTACCTTTAGCAGTCTTAATTGTGTTGTACTTAGAAGAAAATACTCTATAAAGATTATAATCATCCACATCAGGACTCAAATCTCCAACCCAGACAGAAAATTCTCTATCTATAAGTGATCTACCTGTATTACTGGCGTTATTTAATCTAAATCTTATCATGGGAATTGTATTTGGAATGGGTTTACCATTCAATTTATGCATTGCATCAATAGCTTCTTCATCATTGGCAAAATGTACAAAACAATATCCGGCAGGTTCGCCAGTAAATTTGTTTCGCATTATTTTTACACTCAATGGGTTTTCTCCCATTTTTCTAAACGCTGTTAAGATGAATGTTTCAGTCATGTAGGGTTCCAACTTGAAAAACAATTTTAAATGAATTTTAATTAACAATGGTTTAAAATACTTACACTGCCCATCCATAACTGACAATGCACCATATTACTCATTTTGGAAAATAGTTTTTAAATACTTTCTATAAAATATATAATACGGCCAGAAATATAACCTATAATAATAAACTAAACAATCACAATCACAACTTAAAATGACGTTTAACGTTTAACTAATCCAAATAAACTTTTAATATCACATGACTAAAAGAACCAATCGAAAATTACAAATGGTTCAAAATATAAAGCCGCTGTCTGCAGGGACCCGATCCGATGTTGCCATTTTGAGACTTGATTCGCTTAAATAAAGCCGTTTTTTAGCCACCACATTGGTTTAAAACATTTTTAAACTGTTCTAAATGACGTCATTAATTAAAAGATGGCTAAAACGTTTTAAAAATGCAATCTGTCACCTGCCGTATATCATGTGATGTAACGAAATACATTTTCTAAATTGATAAGAGAAAGAAGTTGATTTTTAATAAATGGATTTAGATTTTTTAATGATTGTTAATCAGATGCAGGAAGACGATTGCTTGATAGAGGCTTTGATTAAAAATTGGAGTGATTTTCATACATCGCATTCTGAAACGTCTACAATTTTATTTGCCGAGGTTTTTAGACAAGAGCACATTAAAATTGGAAAGTTTACTGAAGAATGGATAGACAGATATGTAGAAAGTGACTTTTTTAACTTTATACATGGTAAATATGGTAATTCATTCTCATTAATTAGAAAAATAATGGTATTTTGTGAATCACCTATCAAATCAACAAAAAGTTAAATGTATCTTTTTCTATGAATGTATCCAACCATCAACCACAGATATTGAAAACAAAAATTCACAGAACGAAAGGGAACATACGAATCTATTACAGTGTCAACTGCCAACCGTTATTGAACCATTTGCCTCCAACTGGTTTAAATAATTTAGCTTTGGTTTAAAATATTTCGTAAGCATCGCTAAAATGTAAACAGTTTAAAAAAGTAGGAAATATTTTAAAACAACCCTTCGCTAAAAAATACCTTAAATAAGTTTGAACACATTTAAGCAAGGGCTCTAGTATTCTAGCAGCGCGATATAGTGCATGCGAGTTGTCCAGTGGGCCCGGGGATCGAATCCAACCTAGCCTTTTAATTTTTTTTTAACACAAGCTAGATTTAAATAGTCAAGACTTCTTTTAATAAAATAAATATTTAAATACACAGGCTAGATTTAGATAATCAAGATTACTTTTAGTAAAATAAATATTAATTAAAATGAAATTAAATCTGATGTACTTCATTTCAGTTCTGTGGTTAAGAATTCAAGTTTAGCGCCTACATCTTGTCAAACAGCATACTTTCAAAAACGGCAACATCGGATCGGGTCCCTGCAGATAGCGGCTTCTCAAAATATCAAGTTTTAATTCGGAGTGCGTTCAGTTATTAAGGTCATTTAGCTCCAATCAGGATTATTTTGAATAAATACAACAACATATTCCTCCCTTTTTACTACGAACAGAGCAATTTATTTTTAAAATGTACTTATTTTGTAATGTATGTACACAGAAATCACACTATATATATTAAATTCATATATTGTAATATGCGTATGTATGAGGCGCCGTTTGGGACAAAATACAACTCTTCCAATATATATAATGTTACACCATATATATATAAAAAATATCCATATATATAATAATATTGCACCATATATATAGAAAATTTCCATATATAGAATGTTTTCATATAGACTCCTAATTTTACTAACCACCGCAATAGATTGAGGGCGCTAGTTATCCTTTCACTGATTGGACGTGTAACGTAGGTCGTAGATTCATAAATGCAGTGTTGCCTTTTTTCGATCTGTTGGAAATTATCCATTTTTGGGTATTTTTGCGATAAATTATTTAGAGTGTAGTTTGTGGCCATTTTCAATAATATTAAAATATTTTCTGTATACGCACAATTTTTATAACAAGAAATATACTGATCTTTTCAAATTTTTATTTCTTTCAGCTTAAAAACTGATCATCGGAGTAAATAATATATTACATTACGTGTGTGAAAAATCACTTTCTCACAAGTGATGTACACTATTTTTCCTACTACCATGCGATAATTTTACCAAATAATGTACATTTTGACGTTTTTTGTTTGGTTGCATAAAAACAGCGATCTTATTATTATTATTGCTATTAAATGTTATTAATTTTCACACCTGTCCAATATATTTTTGTCTAATTTAATCATCCCTATAATCAATTATCGAAATTCAATATATACATACACACATGCCGAAATTTTGAGGTTATCTTTTTTATATCGGCTTTTTACTGATTATTGCAACTCGAATTCCAAAAATTTTTATCACAATCGATACAATATCCATTTAATAAATTAATTTACACGAAATATAAATTCAATCTAAAAAAATTCCCATCAAAATAAACACAAACTACAAAAAAGAAATATCGCTCAATAATTATTATTTATTTATTTATTATAAACACAGCATACCCCCAGTGGGAGTATGTTGTGATTATAAAAATAATTATCTAACAATGATGTGAAAAAAATAATCAAAAAGCTACGACCTACGTTACACGTCGCGATCCGTGAACGGATAACTAGCGCCCTCAATCTATTGCGGTGGTTAGTAAAATTAGAAGTCTATATGAAAACATTCTATATATGGAAATTTTCTATATATATGGTGCAATAATATTATATATATGGATTTTTTATATATATGGTGTAACATTATATATATTGAAAGAAGTTGTATTTTGTCCCAAACGGCGCCTCATACGTATGTGTCAAGGGTTCTATTAATGCACCATTTCTCTTTAAAAATTTAATGAGCAGGTTTTTAAAATTTAGCTTTTTGTTGTTCAACTATTTTTAAAAGCGACAAATATTTATGTCGCGTTAATCCGAAAATGGTTGACATACTCGTTTACAGATACGATTTTCATGACATTCGTACTCGAGTAAATTTTTTAACTGAACCAAACATAAAAAGAGTGAACAGAGTTGGGCGTTACTAAAAAAAGTAAAGCGTTAATTTACGTTATTTTTGTTAAAAAGTAAAACGTTAGATAAACGTCACCGTTACTTTTTTAAAAAAGTAGATTTATTCGTTACTTTCCAAGAGTAACGCGTTACTTTTAAAGTAATAATGCGTTAATTTTCTATATATTCCTCTTGTTCCATATCTTCTCATTCTTTAATTGTCCATTTCACCATTTATCGCCGTTATTATTGCACGTATAAACAAAATTTTCAAAAAGTTGTATGATTTTTTAAAATGCTATCCAGAACACAGTGGCGCGCGAAATTGACGGGGTACAAAAAAAATAAAATATTATTTCATATCAAACAGCAGAAACAAAAGAGAAAAACCTTAGTTTTAAAGAAACGAGTTACTTTTTAGTAACGCGTTACTTTTGCAGTAACGCGTTACTGTAACGGAGTATCGATTTCGCGTTACTTTTACAAAGTAACGCAATATCGTTACATTTCGCCCGCGTTAAAATGTAACGAAATTACTATTAACGCGTTACATTTAGTAACGCGTTACTGAAATGTACCGTTTTAGTTTCGTTACTCCCAGCTATGCTAGTGAATA
The DNA here is from genome assembly GCA_963243735.1 of Neocrepidodera transversa. Classification (NCBI taxonomy): domain Eukaryota; kingdom Metazoa; phylum Arthropoda; class Insecta; order Coleoptera; family Chrysomelidae; genus Neocrepidodera; species Neocrepidodera transversa. Next base: position 9,196,741 of record OY725349.1, on the reverse strand, counting down.
ACTTTATTTATTTGCTATATTAAAACATAAATACAAAACAAGAATTTTTTTTGGAACCTCTTTTTCACATTATTTGTTTCCGTTTTTGTTTTATTATTAAGATAGTTGCAAACCAATAATTTACAGTAACTACAAACAAAGGTTAAAATTTATATAAACAAAGTAAAAATTATGCATTGCTGAAAAACATCGTAAATTCCCAGAATAGAATAAACTAAACACAGAACGCACTCCTGCCAACAACACTGGATGATCTCACTATTTCCAAGAATGAATAAGAGAATGGTAATAGAATGTAAAAGAGAAGGATATCGAGTGAGTTCATTTCTATTTATGTTTCTTAATAGAATAGTGCGCATACTCGCGATTTGACAAGCAACCTTTTTGCTTGATTTGTTTATCTTATCATTTAATTTAATATAAATTGAAGAACTTGATGAAAATTGGAATTAAAGTTATATAGTGTTCATAACAATTTGAATACAAGTGCACTGAATGTTGTGTTGTTGTTCCGACAAAGAGGACTACGGAAAGGGTGCGTTTTTTGCATGATCGTTATCTGTCTGATATCCCCGCTCTCGCTTCGTGATTTATTTAATGTCCGCCATTTTAGTTGGTAGTTGAATAGGCGTTAACTTTTGTGTTTTGGCAGGTCCGATGGCTGCAATAAGAAAAAAATTGGTAATTGTGGGTGATGGAGCCTGTGGTAAAACATGTCTTCTAATAGTATTTAGTAAAGATCAATTCCCTGAAGTGTACGTGCCCACTGTATTCGAAAACTATGTGGCGGATATCGAAGTGGATGGAAAGCAAGTAGAACTCGCATTATGGGATACAGCAGGTCAAGAAGACTACGATCGTCTGCGACCCCTTTCATATCCAGACACAGATGTGATTTTAATGTGTTTCTCAGTGGATTCACCGGATTCATTAGAAAACATCCCTGAAAAGTGGACTCCAGAGGTAAAACATTTTTGTCCAAATGTGCCAATTATTCTGGTAGGCAATAAAAAGGATCTGCGTAATGATCCGACTACCATTAACGAACTCAAAAAAATGAAACAAGAGCCAGTAAAACCTCAGGATGGACGATCAATGGCTGAGAAAATTAACGCTTTTGCATATTTAGAATGTTCAGCTAAAAGTAAGGAAGGTGTAAGAGAAGTTTTTGAGAATGCTACACGTGCTGCTCTACAAGTTAAAAAGAAGAAGAAGCATCGTTGTGTAATGTTTTGAGCCAATACATATTCTATATTTTATAATAATCGTTACGTGTGTTAATTAATATCAAGGGGGCTTCAGCATGATGTATTGACTAACAAAATAAACCCCTCTTTTTTCTCTTAGTTCTCATTTGTTCAGAATCCTTTTCCTTAATTGTATAAAATCCGTAAACAATCTTAAATAAGTGTCAATGTGCACAAAATTGTATAAACGTCCACTTACTAATTTAAATCTGTATGTTATAACAGTATTTACCTTTTATAACGCCATTGTATTAAGATTAATTTGTTTTGACTTAATACTTCTGCTATAAACAGTTTTTATTTTGAGGTACTCATTGATTTTAAGAAAATATTTATTGGCAACATTTTTAGTATTGTATTATGCCAGTTGCCTATTTACTGTAATAGCTTTAAATTTTTCAATATAATGTATTCTAAAAATAAATAAAATTGTTTTCCTATAATCTTGTGTTATGAAATTTTAAAAAGAAATTGTAAAAGAATGTGTTGTTTAGCTAGCAGTATATCCTGGATGATTCATTACTCATTCAACAGGTATGTTTTAACTCTAAATAATCAAGGTTAATATAAATTACTTGTTTGTGTTAAGAATTTCAAATATTTGAGCATTTTTTTAATTAATTTTTATGTTGAAATCTATTATACATTGAAGGGAATCTAATGGAAAAATGTTTAAATTATATATGATTGGATAATATACAAAATAATTAATTACGATAAAGATTCAATATTTTTAGTTATAAAAATATTCTTTTAGAGAAAATTGTTGGCATAATAAATTTTCTTGTATTCTTTAAATATTATTAAAATTTTGTTGTGATTATGATATTAATTTATACAGGGTGTTTCATAGGTAAAGGTACATACGCTAACTGTGGATAAAGGATGAATCCAAAAAACCTATACAGGTCGTTTCTTTTATCATGTGCTAACATTGCTATATTCTAAACCATTAGAGATACGAAGATGATTAAATACAGAGAACATTACATTGGTCAAAAAAAAACTAAAAATGCGATATTTGGTTTTTTTGCGCATAGAACTTTTAATTCAAAAAATATAAAAAAATGGAAAAGGAAAGTTTTATTGTATCTGAAATTTTCTACAAAAGCGTACTAATAAATCTGATAGGACGTTTTGTGTCTTAACGGCCACCATCAAGTTATTACCCTTAAATATTTCAAATTCAGTGATAGATCACACTTGTTATTTTAACGACGTTTTATTTAAAATAATTTAACATCATCAGTACAATAATTTTTAATTATACGGTCCTGTCGTAGTTCTTTTGTAAATTTGTTTTAATTTTGTCAAAATTAATATAAGATTATCTATCAATTTCAAAACGAATTGGACGATAGGCATGATTCGGCATTACCTAACAATTTCGATAAAAACGATAATAAAACCTAACGGACGAAGAGTACGATTTGTAATCTGGCTAAGACATAAAAACCTGGAAGTGAAGATATTTCTAAAAAAATAATATGGAGTGACGAATCAAGATTCACTCCATTATCGGTGGAATGAATATTTACATATAAAGAAACCAATTTTCAGGAAAGGTTCGGAATAAATGTTTGGTTGGGAATTTTGGGAACAAAAATTCTAGATCCTTTCTTTTATGATGAGAATTTGATAGTTATTTAGATGAATTGCCACTGAATTAACATACGGCGGGAAATCAAATATTTTTAAAAAGACGGTGCCCCTCCCTATAACTCAGCAATAGTAAGGGAACATTTAGAACCAATATTCATAAAAAAATGGATTGGAAATAATGGAGTGATTTCCTAGCCAGCTCGATCTCCGAACCTTACTCCTTTAAATTTTTTTTGTCTGGGGATACTTAAAGGGATAAAGTTTTTTTGACACCGACTACAGATATCGACCATCTCAATGAAAAAATATTAGAAAATTGCCATAAAAATTGTGTATATGTATTCAACAAAAGAGGTCGTCATTTCGAGCATTTATTATAATATGTCATTTATTTATTTTCTTTATTCGTTTCATTCGTTATAAAATATAAATACTTTTTTCTGCTTGCTTCATTTCTTACTACTTTGTTTTTTTTTATTTCACTGATTTTACTTTTTTTATCGAAGTTATAATGTGCTTGTTTTAATGAAATCAAAACGAATTTACAAAATAACTACGACAGAGCCGTAATTACAAAATATGATGTTAGTTATTTAGATAAAAAATCATTAAAATGACAAATATGATACAACCCGAATGTGGATTTTAACGGTTTATCAATATTTGATATATAAAAGAAAAAATAACTTGATGGTGACCGTTAAGACACGAAACGTCGTATTGAAAATTTATTAGTGCACTTTTGTAGAAAATTTCAGATACAATAAAATTTTCCTTTTCCATTTTTTCATATTTTTTTAAATAAAAGTTCTATGCGCAAAAAACCAAATATCGCATTTTTAGTTTTCCCTGTATAACTCGGGAAGAGCGAGATACTGTAGATTTTTTTTGACCAATGTAATGTTCTCCAAAATAGCTAACTTTTGCCCATTTAATCATCTTGATATCTCTTACGGTTTAGAATATAGCAATATTAGCACATGATAAAAGAAACAGTCTGTATACAGGGTGTTTCATTGGAAACGGGCATAATTCAGGGAACACATTTTTCATAAGATGCCAAATCTATTGAGATATTCATAAAAAATAAAATCCAGGTGTCATACTTCACAAAAAAATTACTAATTTTGGGCATCCCTAAAACAACACCCTGTATTCCTGAGTTTGAAATGTTTGTTTCCGTATTCAAAAAGAGCGCAAAAAACTGAATCTAAAGATGTGCCTCCAGAGTTTGCTCAGAATAATTTACTACTTCAGTTTTATATTCAAATTGCGTATTAATTTCATAATATTTTAGCTTACTACAAATTGCAATGGATTAAACATGTAATAATATTTCAAACACCCTGTATAAAAAAGTCTGTAACCTATTAACATAACGATAAAATGAAATTTAACACAATCTACTTAAAAAAAAACACGTACCAAAAGCAATGAAACTCCGATCTTTATACAGGGTTTTTCAAATATTATTACATGTTTGTAACGTTTAATTGTGCTTATATTCAAATAAATTAGGTGTAAAAATTATTTTTTTAGTATTTTCCAGTTAATGGTAAAGTCTAGTCCATTTTATTCTTGCGCAAAACAGATTAGAGCGCCGCCAAACATAATTATTCATTTTTGGATGAGAACTCGCCTAATATATCAACAAAAAATATGCGATTTTATTTTAAATTTATCTAGAAAAGGACGATAATAGTCGTATCACTTTTACCAAAATTTTTTTTACAAAAGTGGCACAGACGCTCTTAATTAAATACAGAATCGATGGGTGAAAACCACAGCTTCCTATCTTTAATATTAACGGAGCGCCCGTCCAAAAACGATTTTAGGCAAGATAAACATATGTTATTGACGCCTCTTAATACTGATTTCATTTTGACTTCCCAAAATTCTAATAAACAAGCAATTTATTAAGTATAAAATTGAAGTAGTAAACTATTCTGTGCAAGCTCCGAAGTATCATCTTTCGATTCAGTTTTTTTTTGCGCTCTTTTTGAATATGGAAAAAAACATTTTAAATTCAGGAATACAGGGTGAGTTATTTAGAATCACCTAGGTGCCCCCCCTATCTACAGTTAATAACCGTTGTCTGAATTCTTTATTCAGACAATGTAATAACGTATGCACGTTTCCCAATGAAACACCCTGTATGATGGGTCTAGCTCGCTTTATTACTAAGTTACAGGGTATTTTGTCAATTTGACTCATTTCTTTCAACCCCCGTATATTTTTAACCATCCAGTGGTGTATTTATTGGGCCGGAACGGCGGTTCCGGTACATTTTTTTCAGAACAGAACCGGTACTTTTTTCAGAAAGGATTTTTTTTTGGAACGAAGTTCTGAGTTAACTATAGTAGAAAGCGTCACGTAATGAAAAAGCGTTATGCTCCCTCCAGGCGACCTTCACTCTCTTTCTCTTACTCTGTCTTTTTTTACAATGATGATTTTTTTACAATATGATTTTTTTTATTTAGAATTTTTTTATAGTATTTATAATTATTTTGAAAGAATGTGAGAGTTCTCATTTTCCTGATTTTTTGTTTATTTCTGGTTTTTTCTATTTCTTTTGTTTTCTAATTGTTTCTCATTTTTTCTTGTTAATCTGATTTTTTTTGCGACCATTTGCCATTTTTTTTGGGATTTTGTTACGATTTTTTGCTATTTTTCGATTTCGTGTGTTTTTTACGACTTCTTTTTCTCTAATTTTTTTCCAACGTTTTCTGCTTTTTTCTATTTTTTTCAGATTTTTTTCTGATTTTTTGATTCTTCCGATTTTTTCTCGCTTTATTCTTTTTTCTGTTTTTTTTTGTATTTTTTTTCTAATCTTTCCTCATTTTTCTCATTGTTCTGTTTTTTTTTAAATTTTTTCTTTTGTTTTCTAATTGTTTCTCATTTTTTCTGATTCCTCTGAGTTTTTGCGACTATTTGAGATTTGTATGCCATTTTGTTGCGATTTTTTGCCATTTTTTTGGGATTTTGTTGCGATATTTTTCGATTTCGTGTGTTTTTGCGACTTCTTTTTCTCTCAATTTTTTCCAACGTTTTCTGTTTTTTCTTATTTCTTCAGATTTTCATTTTATTTTTCTAATTTTTTCGATTCCTTTACTTTTTTCTCGTTTTTTCTTTTTTCCTCTGAGTTTTTGCGATTATTTGCGATTTTTTGCCATTTTTTTGCGATTTTGATGCGATTTTTTGCCATTTTTTTTTGGATTTTATTGCGATTTTTTTACGGTTTCGTGTGTTTTTTGCGACTTCTTTTTCTCTCAATTTTTTCCAACGTCTTCTGTTTTTTTTCTTATTTTCTAAGATTTTTTAGATTATTCTAATTTTTTCTTGTTTTTTGTTTTTTCTTCAAATCTTTCCTCATTTTTTCTCATTTCTCCCTTTTTTTCTGATTTTCTCTCATTTTTTCTTGGTCCAGGATTTTCTTCGGTGTTTTCGTTTTTTCCCATTGTTCTGATCTGTTTCTGTAATTTTTTTATTCTTTTTTTCTTTTATGAATTCCCTTCTGTTGTTTTTTTATTTTTTCAAATTCTTTTAGGTTTTTTCATTTTTTCTTAGTTTTATTCTTCTGCTGTTTTCAATTTTTGTTGTTTTCTTTTAATTTTTTTCTCATTTTAAAATTTAACACTTAATATAATATATTAAACTACAAACGTAAAGTTTATTTATAAACAAATCCCAGTTAAAAACAAATTAATATTACTTAAAATACTCTCCTATAAAATTTTATGTACGCACCATAGATTTTTCTCATAAAATAAATATAGGAAACTATATCCAAATTTCAAATGTAGGTAAACTATATATATACAGTGTGAAATTTACTAATATTGTTTTATAATTATTGTACCTATTTAAAAATATTTTTATCCAGAATTTAGGTAAGGTATACAGATTTGCTCTTGGGCTTGACTTTTTTTTGCGCAAGGCACAACTTTCAGATGCTATATGAATGTACGTACAAAAAGATTAGGAAACTGCTGTTTAGAAGTAGGCTAAAGAAGCCCCTTTCTTAAATATACTCTTATAGTAACTTTTAATTTTTAATACCTGTTATATTTTAGATTTAATCCTTCAATTATTGTATTTCCGATGTTATAGCATTAAAGATTTAATTTAATTTAAAGTACCACTCACGAGATTACAAAATTCCAAGTCATAAAAAAACACTTTAGTTGTATTTTGAAGAAAAATTCACGTCAGTCAACACTGTGTTGAATTTGTATTATTTATTGTTTATTTTTTCTCAGGATTTTGTTTCATTTTGACTATAGATAACAATTTATAAATTAAACATAGATAAGGTATTAAAATTACACTTTTAATGAATATTATAATCATGATATTTCGAGTATTATTTTAGGAAATGAAATGCTTTGAACTAAAAAAAATAAAGATAATTTCATTGTTTTAAACTATATATATTTTTCCATATAATAGTTTGTTTATTGACTTATCTCTATAAACATTTCCTGTGATTAAAATAAAAATACCGTTTTCAAGTAAATGCCACGCAAAAGTTCATCCAGACATTTTGCTTCCACAACTCATCGATAAAATTTATATCTAAATAATTAATTATAAAAGAAAGGTAATTTTACAACATTTGAACAGTTTCTTTACAGGGTGATCCAAATGAAAAATACTAGCACCCAACTGCACATTAAATATATTATTTAAAGAAAAAGTATATTGTAATGAAATACTCTGTATGAGTTTTTTTATAAGTTAATTGTTAAAACGTTTTTATAAACAGAGTTTTATTTTAAAGAATTTATTGATGGTAAGTGGTATATAAGATGTTCTAAATCAACAATTCTGGAATATAAAGAATCTTATTTTTATTTTTTGGAACATCATTATTATTAAATTTGGGATATGGATAATCACCCTATAATAGCACAGAAGGTCCATAAAACGTTTTTATTTTGTCCCTAGGTCCGATGACTTATAAATAACGTTTTATAAATATTTGTGGCTCATTTTAAAAGATATACCAATAAGGACGTTTTACAAACGTTATTTGTGGCACGTTTTTAAAGATATACCAAAAAGGACGTTTTATAATAAACGTTATTTGTGTCACGTTTTTAAACAATTTAAATAAAAAGGGTGTTTTATAAACATTAATTGTGACAAGTTTTTAAATATATACCAATAAGAGCATTTTATAAACGTTATTTTATGGCACATTTTAAAAGGTATAGAAAAAGGGATTTTTTATAAACGTTATTTGTGGCACGTTTTAAAAGATATACCAATAAGAGCATTTTATAAACGTTATTTATGGCACATTTTAAAAGGTACAGAAAAAGGGATTTTTTATAAACGTTATTTGTGGCACGTTTTAAAAGATATACCAATAAGAGCATTTTATAAACGTTATTTATGGCATATTTTAAAAGGTATAGAAAAAGGGATTTTTTATAAACGTTATTTGTGGCACGTTTTAAAAGATATACCAATAAGAGCATTTTATAAACGTTATTTATGGCACATTTTAAAAGGTATAGAAAAAGTGATGTTTTATAAACGTTATTTGTGGCACGTTTTTAAAATACATACTAAAAAGCACGTTTTATAAACATTTGTGGCTCATTTTAAAAGATATACTAATAAGGACGTTTTATAAACGTTGTTTGTGGCACGTTTTTAAAATATATACTAAAAATTACGTTTTATAAACATTTGTGGCTCATTTTAAAAGATATACTAATAAGGACGTTTTATAAACGTTATTTGTGGCACGTTTCTAAAATATATACAAAAAAGCACGTTTTATAAACATTTGTGGCTCATTTAAAAAAATATACCAATAAGGACGTTTTATAAACGTTATTTGTGGCACGTTTTTAAAGATATACCAAAAAGGACGTTTTATAAACATTAATTGTGACACGTTTTAAAAGATATACCAATAAGAACATTTTATAAACGTTTTATGGAACATTTTAAAAGGTATAGAAAAAGGGCTATTATATAAACGTGATTTCGTATTAATTTTGGTCATTACTGGTATCATAAAAAAGGTTTGTTGATTATCCTGGAAAAACGTTTAATCAAAATGTTAGTTAAACGTCTGTCTGGGACGTTTTGAGGATGTCCAAGTTTGTGATATTTGTACCTTTCTCGTACGTCCATAAAAACGTAAAATGTACTATAGCGGATCTTTTTAAAACGTCCAGTAAATCCGGAAGAGTTGTTTCTTTAAATGTTTTTTGATGACTTTGTGCTAATTTGAATAAATTGGAATAAATCGCAAAAAAACAAGACGAAATTATAAAAAAAGTAAAACAACCATAAATAATTGCAAAAAATCCAAAAAAAAACGCAAAAATTGTAGAAAATCGCAAAAAAAACTCGAAAAAAATCACAAAAAATGATAAAAAAATTGCCAGGGCAAATATAATTGAAACGAAATCGTAAAAAAATCGCAAAAATATTCCAAAAAAATCGCAGAAAATTGCAAATTAACGCCAAAAAAAAAACAGAACAAACAAAGACCGGAAACTAGTGTCCTTAATTTTTTAAAAAATGAAAAAATTTGAATAAATTGGAATAAATCGCAAAAAAACAAAGCGAAATTATAAAAAAAGTAAAATAACCATAAATAATTGCAAAAAATCTAAAAAAAAAAACGCAAAAATTGTAGAAAATCACAAAAAATGACAAAAAAATTGCCAGGGCAAATAATTGAAAGAAAAACGTAAAAAAATCGCAAAAAGAACAACCAAAAACCGGAAAAAACTGTAGACATAAAAAAAAGAGAATTATATAAAGGCTATTAAGAAGAAACCTCTAGAGAATGATCAAAGTTAATTAGAAAATTCAATTTAAAGAAATTTAAAGAAGATTATTGATAATAATAAAAATTTGGAGAAGGAAAATATAAAATTAGAAAATTCAAGTTATATGGTGATTATTAGAAGAGAATGAATAATTAGAATACTTAATTTTTATTTCCTTTTTTCGTAATTTGTAATGTTTGTTATTTTTTTATTCCATAGAACCCACCCAAATTTGAGATTATTTTTTTGTAGGAGTAAATGATTACAATATATAAGACTTTATAATATTCAGCAAGTGCTGATTTAAATTGGTTTTTGCTGATTAATGAACATCAATAAAGATCACTTTTTTCATAGATATCGTCGCTATAGATTCCATAATAAAGGTGACGCCCACTTTAGTGAATTTACTCCTAACTGCAATATCTACAAATTCAGCTACTGGCAACGTTGTACAAACAAAAAGAAGTATTAAATAGACATAACTTATAAACACAGTTTATGTTTTTGCTAATTTGTACAACGTTGCCAGTAGCGGAATTTAAAAACAAGATTGTTTTTTACTATAATTCATTAATAATTACGTAGAATAACTATAATCCTAATATCTACTAACATTACAAAGTGACTATATAGATTGTATTTATAATAAACTACAAGTGTGAAAAATGTAGTTATTCAAAGTATTATATTTTGTTAATTCTGAAGAAATGTAATATAACACTAAACGTGGCAACATCGGAATTGATATATGCATCTAAAATTCTTGCTATACGCAGGATTTGAAGAGAGTGGAAGGCAACGGATTTACACACGATTCGTCATACAGGGGATTCCCTTTAAATTTAATCTAATTCTGGAAATTCCTGAAGGAATTTGATGGCGTATGTCTTACGGGGACATTTTAGGGGTATATTAGGATTAAAAAAAAATCGAGATTAAAAATGAAATGAATACATCTACACTTTTTCCACTTAAAATTATCCCAACTTCTTTCTAATTTTTGTCACTTTTTTTCCCCTATTTTCACTAACAAATTTCCCCTTTTCTCTTATTTTTGTAACTTTCAGTACTTTTCGACAACACTTTTCTTTTTAATTTTGTCACTTATAGTTACTAATTCCCCATTTTTTCTTTCTTAATTATGTCACTTTTCTCAAAATTACACCCACTTTCTTTCTTAATTTGGCGTTATTTGTATTACAGTTACAGTAAGCTCAAGCTCTATAAACGAATTAGGGAGAATTATGAAAGGATAGAGACTAACGGTATGCAACCTTGCATACAAATGTAAACATTTTTGGTTGTCTATCTTGCAACGAGTCAGAAAGGACAAAATCGACAAAAAATTATCAAAAAATAAAAAAAAGTTGACCGTACTGCGAGAATCAAACTCCGGAAAATGGAAAACTATTTACTTTTTGTTGTTCATGGTACATTTTTATACCATTAATAGTTACTAAAAATGAGTCAAAACTCCGAGGTGTATGAAGTAGACCCTTTTTATCAACTTTATACAATTGTGGCAATAATATAAATGTTGATATTTATTGTACACCCTAAAAACCAACCAGTTGAAGTTTTCTTGATATGCCATCTATTGACTAAATTAAAAACTTTCAGATAGAATAGTTCTAAATTTTGAAGTTAGATGACGTTGTTATTAAATAATATCCAAGACTTTGATTGAATAAAATAAAATTAGTTTTTAACTACAAAAGTATCAAAAGTTGGAATAGTTAATAATAACAGTTTAAGGAATATTAGTGACTTAATCTTATTCCTAATATTTAATACATTTTAATGTGAACATACTGTTAAAACCTTAATATTTTCAATACTTAATTAATCTACTACCTTCTGGTAGTTATAGTTATAGTTATATATCCATAAATTTTAAAAAAATAAACATACCTTCTCTCCGATACAGCCAAATAAAGCTTCATATGTTAAACAAATACTACACTACACTGCACATTCAAAATACAAAGATTCCGTTGTAACTTTTTCAATTTGATTTCTTTGAAGGGTTAAATACAGCTTTTAGATGGTTTATAATAAAATTACACTCATCGATCACTAACTAAATATGATATAAGGTGTGAAAATCATTGGCACAATAGCAAAGTGAAAATTAACAATATATAAAACTTTTGACAGATATTGAGGTTAGGATGACAATTCAGTGCTACCAACATCTTAATCTAAATTCGCAGAAAATATTTCATTAGATAACAAAACTTATAAATGAAGACGCCATATTGGAATTTGTAGGCGTGTCAAGGTCGTATGTTATATAATAAATCGTAGTAAAACGTAATAAACCAGGTCTCCATTAATAACATGGCCAATTTTCGAAAGCAAATATCCACTACCTATATAGGTATATTGAAAATTAAATTAAAAATGTATTTATAAAAGGTAATTCTTTTAAGAGATTGAAAATAAATGCTTTGCTCATATAGTGATTTGTTATCTGAATAAATAGTACAGTAAATGAGGATTTTACTTAAAAAACATACGGGCTAAACATTTGAAAGGGTGTTGGGGGGCATGTCCTCATCAGGCTAAAACCGAGTTTTCGTATCTGAGGGGGTGCGGGAAGATACAACCCCCTGCCAGTATCGGGGAAAGTTGGTTATTATTTTTTATCTTCGTTGCTATCGCCCGAATATTTATGTCCAAGAGGTCAATTTGGTTTGAAATAAGATAAGCTACCTAATGATAATGAAATTAGGACCGTAGGTCAATTAGGTCAATTACAATTCCGTGTCAAAGGTCAAAAGAAAAAAAAATAAAGACTCCTTCAAAGTTTTTACTGTTTTTTTATTTATGTTTTTCAATTAATTTTTTAATGAATTTAAATTAATTAGTTGATTTAAATAAATTAATAAATTTCAATTTTTTTTTTAATTTTCGAACTTGGCCTTTTTGAAAGGACTTGAAATAAGTTTTAGCAAACTTGGCGGTGCCGGATATTTTTCGCAGGCGACGGGCATATACATATTCTTTGTTTTTTTTCAACCCCAGTCTTCCGGATCTTTGTAACTTCCCATCAATCCCATCCACTCTTGAACCTGATGATATACTCGATGAGTATGTAGGCGAGCTGCATCTTCAGTAGGTGGTAAGGAAGCCAAATTGAATGCATTTTTTTCCCAGATTGAAGGAAATGCTTGTAATGTTAAAAGTTGACCTTGTTTCCTCCATACAGGTTGTAGAAGAAGAATTGTCCACATTATGCGAAAAAACTTTCCAATTTCACGTATTTACAGAAAACAAAAATCGTCCCTCACTTTTGACCTTTGATCGGTCATTGTAATTGACCTAGGGCCTTAATTTTATTTTATTTAAATAGCTGATTTTATTTCCAACCAAATTGACCTCTTGGATTTATATATACGGGCGATAGCAACGAAACTTACGCCTATATTGACAGGGGGTTGTATCTTACCGCACCCCCTCGGATACGAAAACTTGGTTTTAGCCTAAGGACATGCCTACCAACACCTCCTCAAAATTTTAGTCCGTAAGTATTTTTTTTAAGTAAATGGGATTTTCATGTCTTCATTTACTGTAGTAAAAAAATTGAGCAAAAAAAAGAAATATGTATATCAGTACGTGGCGATTTGTGCTGAAATTTGCTTCTTAGATTATTTTTTTTGTACCAAGTACTATTTGGCCCTGCAGTAAGTGATGATATATAAAATATATAAAACAGAAAAATAAACAATTATTTGTGATATTAAAACTTTATAGTACCTAAAAACGTTTTATTTTTAAACTTAATTTTTTTTGCGAGAAGAAAATCTGTATATATTTATATGACGCTCGAAATGTATAGTATTATTATTAGAGCGAAGCAAAGCGAAGGTACTGATTTTACAATGTCCGTTTGTGCATCTGTCTGTCTGTCTGTCCGTTTAGTCAACTGCAACCGTCTGTCTATCCGTTTGTGCGTGTGTTTTTTCGTCTATCTTAGCGATAACTCGAGAACGGTTTCGAATTTTGGATTTCTGTTTTCAGCAATAGATAGCTGGTCACCTTAGCTCGGCCACTATTGTTTTCAATGACCTAAGTCAACTGCAACCGTCTGTCTGTCCGTTTGTCTCGGCAATAAATCGAGAACGGTTTCGAATTTTGGAGTTTTGTTTTCATCAATCAATAGAACGGTTTCGAATTTTGTTATTTTCAGTGATCTAAGTCAACTAAAATCGTCTGTCTATTCGTAGCTGAGCTTCTTGGATACTGTTAGCTTGCTGGGTTTATTTTTAAAGGAATATGTAAAAGGGACTGTGATCCCTAATATTTAAAAATATTAAAAAAACAAACTTAACTTGCATACTTTTTTGTGTTAACGCACATATCTTATGCAATCGGAAGCATCAAATTGTCTGAATTTTACTTTCCCGCTCCCATCAAAGTGAACGAGCAAAAAAAAATTCGAGATATCGATGGAAATATCCATTTTTAGGTCCCCCAAGAAGATTGAAACCATTTCCAGAGTAAGGGTTGGTGTGTACCTCGAATGCGACCATAAGAAGAAAGTCACTTTCTCCTTTCGCCGGTGAAAGTGTGTGTTCCTTTGTCACGAGCACTTGCTACATTCTAATTTGGTACACGGTTTACCCTGTTATTTCACTGCTATGACCATTAAATGGTTTTTTTTTCTGTGCGGTACACACTAGTTCGCTCCGGCGGTAAGATTTTAATCCCCGACCCGAAAACATGACAGGTAAGTTCGCTCCGGTACTAAATTTTATGAGGGGTGATTGGGTTTGATTCGCAAAAATATGTATAACAGCAGAATGAATGTGCTCCTGAAAACACACCATTTTCTCTGCTAGAAGTATAGGACAGTGACGACACATAAAAATTAAAAGTTTTTAGTCAAAAATGAAAACTATTTAGTGAAAAATGATTTGGTCACTAATATAGTCATTTTTGCATGTGTAACAAATTTCAAGTTTTTGTGTAAATCAACGAGTGTATGTCGATGGAACATTTAAATGTTGCACGAAATTCTTTTACCAACTTTCTACAATTCACGGAGTCGAAATGAACATTATATATGTACCATTGGTTTTTATTCTACTATCAAATAAGTAGGAGAAATCATACAAAAGTGCCCTTCAGTGTGTAAAAGAAGAGTGCTTGAAACTCAATTTAATATTTAACTCGTCAGTAGTTTACGTAGATTTTGAAAAGTAATACATAAGTGCAGTCCATAAGATTTTACCAGCTTCTAGCACTAAAGGATGCCGATTTCATTTAGGACAATTTTGGTAAGTTTACAAACAAAAAATGATAAGCACCTATCCCCTAGAATACAAAATACCAAAATTTCAATAAAAATACCAAAATTATTTCAAAAAAGATATGACACACAAATGTGAAATACCCTGTATTGTTTTAAATATTAGCACCTATCACAATATACTTTTTTTTCAGGTGGCGAAAAATGCAGTCTTGGATTGGCCTCAGAGTAATCCAAAAATTCTGATATTGGAAATTATCTAGCATAAATTTTTGGTCTACCATTTTGAACCCAGAAATGGTTGGGATTGTTTTGCTACTGATTTGGCTGCAATAATACCGAACACAGAACCTGTAGTAAAATTTTCAGATTAGCTGGTAGATAATTATATTGCTGAAGTTGCATCTTCCTCCTTCCATGTGGACTGAACACAGTTCCTCAATTCAACGAATTACCAAAGTTTGCATTCCAAATTTAATTCTATGTTTTATTATCCACATCCTAATATATTTTAGTATTTAGAGGTTTTAAAAAATATTCAAATAGACATTTATATAAAGATAAAAAGCAACAAAAAGTATATCGGAGAGAAGCTCGTTTGAGAAAAGAATTTGTAGAGAAACAAATTTCTCTATTAAACGAAAATGACAACGCATATGATTTTGTAAAAATAATGTCTCATAGGTATAAGCGTCTAGAAAAATAGTTTTAAAATAACAGGTATTTGATTTTTAAAACTGTATTTTTAGGAATAGCTCAAATTATACTCAAAATGGTAAATAAATAATAATTTTACAAATAAAACTTTTTTATTTTTCAATATTCTATATAATCTACCTGGATGAGGTAGGTAAACCGGGGTGAATTAGTATAGTACCTTTGGAGTGAACTCATATACGATTAACAAGCTCAACTGTACGCGGGAGCGAACTAGGATGCGCCCTTTATGTGCCCCCCATGTATTGTGGTTATTAATAATTTTTATGTGCTTTCTCCGATGGTGATCCCCCTACAGGTGCTGTCCTTCTCGATGGGTAATCATGGTTACCCCCTATGGAGCAACCTATGTTTTTTTAAGTTTATTTTATTTTATACTTTCATTAACTTCGTTAATTATTCAGTATAATTTCTTTTCGAGTACCATCATTTTTAATTTCTACTTATTCTACCCTTAATGGCCACTTCACTATGTGATTAATATAAAATTTTTTTCTCCCCTTAGTACTTAATATTGGCTTGATGATGATCAGTGACCGAAACTAGTTGCCTGCTAGTACTATACATTTTTGTAATTAAATTTTGTGGTACCTGACATTGTGCTTTATTACCTGGAATCAACAAATTATTTAAATAGCAGCCATTTAATTTGACATTAATTACATGCCAATATTTTAAACTGCGTTTATATACAGTGTGTTCCAAAAAGTTTGCACCAAATGGAAAACTTATTTACCATGTACGAGGGAAGTAAAAAAATATGAATTTGTTTTATGAATAAAATACCTTTGTTTAAATAAATATAGAAGTTATTTGGAAAAGTTGTTTAAAAACAATATTACGCTTTTTGGTATTATAGAATATAAAAGAATTAGATAACAAGCATATATTTAATATATTTAGATCTTAATTTTACAATGATTCTAACAATTTTCAATTATTTTATATTCCTCGTCGTTAATTATTCTGTACGACAAATTTAATTTTCCTTTTCCTTCAAGCTGTACATATTTATATAATTTTATAAAAACTGGAGGAACTTTTTTAACATTAGCAGTTACCGCTAAATCATCCATGTATTCACCTTGCGCTAATCCAACAAAATGTGCTCGATCAAAAGGAATTCCTTCTTCTTTTCGCCGATTCATGTAATTCATGAGTTCATCCATCATCTCAACTTTAGTTTTCGAAATTTTTCCTTTCAAAGAAGCTAGAAAGAACCGCACCTAAAATACATTAATCCTAATATTGGATTATAACAATGGTTTGTACTTACTTGAATTCCAAAAATAACAAACGGAAATACCCTAAATGGGATACCAATAAAACCCATTGTTGGATGGTTGATATTCACAATTTGTTTGTATAAATATTTTATCCATTTATTCTCAACTTTAATCTCGCATTCATCAGTTAGAAAAGGATAAGTATACAGGTAACCTAAAAATATAATACAATCTAACAGTAGTTTAAATGCATTATTGTATCGATACTTTTTACAGCCCTAATAAGGTCCGATTGACGTTTTTTATGGTTCATTTAACGTCAGAACGTCCGAGGACCAAAATAAAACGTTTTAAAAACAAAATAAAACGTTTTAAAAACACAAGAACGTTTTTAAAATGGACATAAATAAACGTCCAAAATATGTCGACAAAACGTCGGAACTCAAAAATTAAAAACAAAATGTTTTGTACGCTATACAGAAAGATAAAAAACCGACTACCGAACTTTTTTTTTAACGTCCATGCCAGAATGTTTTTATAAACGCATAGGGACGTTTTTAAAACGTTTTATTTTAGTCGTTTTTAAATATATGGACATAAAGAAAAGTCCAAAATATGTCGACAAAACGTCCGAACTCAAAAATTAAAAACAAAACGTTTTGTACGCTACAGAACGATAAAAAACTGACTACTAAACTTTCTTTTTAACGTCCATGTCAGAATGTTTTTATAAACGCATAGGGACGTTTTTAAAACGTTTTATTTTAGTCGTTTTTAAATATATGGACATAAAGAAAAGTCCAAAATATGTAGACAAAACGTCCGAACTCAAAAATTAAAAACAATCGTTTTGTACGCTACAGAACGATAAAAAAAACGTATACTAAACTTTTTTTTAAACGTCCATGTCAGAATGTTTTTATAAACTCATAGGAACGTTTTTAAAACGTTTTATTTTAGTCGTTTTTAAATATATGGACATAAAAAAAGTCCAAAATATGTCGACAAAACGTCCGAACTCAAAAATTAAAAATAAAACGTTTTGTACGCTACAGAACGATAAAAAACTGACTACTAAACTTTCTTTTTAACGTCCATGTCAGAATGTTTTTATAAACTCATAGGGACGTTTTTAAAACGTTTTATTTGAGTAGTTTTTAAATACATGGACATAAAAAAGTCCAAAATATGTCGACAAAACGTCCGAACTCAAAAATTAAAAACAATCGTTTTGTACGCTACAGAACGATAAAAAAACGTATACTAAACATTTTTTTAAACGTCCATGTCAGAATGTTTTTATAAACTCATAGCGACGTTTTTAAAACGTTTTATTTGAGTTGTTTTTAAATACACCAATAAAAGTGTTTAAAAAGTATGTTTTTAGAAAAAGTCAAAAAGTTAGCTTCTTTAAAAGTTTTTATAAGTCGTTTTTATAACCACTGTAAAAAAACGTTCAAAAGGCGTTGTGTTTTTGTGTCCACAAAAGTATATTTTCAGAAAGAATGTTTAAACGTTTTATTTGAGTCAATTTAAAAAACACCATTAAAAACTTTAAAATAACTGAAATACACGCTTTATTTATATTTCTTTTAATTAACTACAACTTTATAATCGATACTTACCAGTGCAAAATATAACATCATCAATAAGTTCTTCAGAATTATCATTAAAGATAACTGAGTGCTTGGTAAATTCTTGTATTCCTGATTTTCTCTTAATTGTTTCCGGTATCTTTTCTAGCGGATTTAAGGGGCTCCTATGACAAAGAATTACCTGCAGGTATTTATAAATAAATTGAAGATATATATTTCATTAATTTGAAATGTTACTTTCAATTCTCAGTTGTCTTATTATATTTAGAAATATCATTTTATTTTCTTTTAAAATAAAAGTTTTTGTCAGAGCACAAGATGTAATTGTTCTGGTTCAAGAAATTAACAGTCTTTGAAATTGTAAAAAAGTCTCTTAATACATACAGTTAGAGCTACAAGTGATAATGGAAGAAACCAAAGAAAATTGAAAAAAATTGAAAAAACTTGAAAAAAGAGCGAAGGAAATCAACAATAAGCAAAAAGAATTTAAACAAAACAAAATAAATTGGGAAAAATCGACAAAACCCAAACAAATCGACAAAAATCGAATTAAATTAAAAAAAAACACCGAAAAAACTCAACAAAAAGCGAAGCAAATTGAAACAAACAGACAAAAAATGGTAAAATCGAAAAAAGTGGATATAAATCGAAACAAATTAAACAAAAAACCAAAAAAATTCGAAACAAACTAACAAAGATAACAAAACGCGAAGAAATTGAAACAAACCGAAACAATTCGACCAAAAACGAAACAAATTGAAAAGAACCGAAAAAAATCGAAACAAATGAAAAAAGTCGAAAAAAATTAATAAAAACCAAAAAAATCAACAAAAAGCGAAACAAAATTGAAATAAATCGATACAAATTGACACAAATCTATAAAATACTAATAACAAACAAATCAGCAAAAATCAAAACAAATAAAAAAAAATAAAAACAAATTAAAATAGGTCAAAAAAAGCAAAACTAATTGAAACAAATTGACAAAAATCGAAAAAGAAAAACGATGAAAACCGAAGGAAAATAGAAAAAACCAAAAAAAAAATCGAAATAAATTATAAAAAATGTCAACAAAAATTGAAAAACCAAACAAAAATCGACATGAATTAAAAAAAGGTCGACAAAAAGCGAAACAACTCGACACAAATTGACATAATTGAAACAAATCGAAACAAACTGAAGAACGCCGAAAAAAAACAAATCTAATTAAAAAAAGTCGATAAAAAATTAATAAAAATCATAAAAAATCAACAAAAAGCTAAACAAATTGAAACAATCGATACAAAATGACCCAAATCTATAAAATCCAAACAAATCGGCAAAAATCGAAACAAATTTAAAAAAATCAAAACAAATTAAAATAGGTCGAAAAAAGCAAAACTAATTGAAACAAATTGACAAAAATGGAAAAAAAAAAGACAAAAATCGACAAAAACCGAGAAAAATCGAAACAAATTATAAAAAAAGTCAACAAAAAACCAAGCAAATTGAAACAAATCAAAAAAATCTATAAAATCAAAACAAATCGAGAACATTTGAAAAATCAAACATAAATCGACATAAATTAAAAAAGGTCGACAAAAAGCAAAACAACTAGACTCAACTTGACACATAAGTGAAACAAATCAACAAAAATCGAAACAAACTGAAAAAAACCGAAAAAAAACAAAACAAATTAAAAAAGTCCAAAAAAATAATAAAAATCATAAAAAATCAACATAAAGCGAAACATATCGATACAAATTGAAAAAAATCTATACAATCCAGACAAATCGGCAAAAACCAAAATAAATTAAATTAAAACAAATTAAAAAAGGTCGACAAAAAGCGAAGCAAATTGAAACAAATCGAAACAAATTGACAAAAATCTAATTAGATAATTAGCAAACCTTAGTTAGAGACTTGTCTGGTTCATTTTGGACGTCACAAAATAAGAAATATTTATAAAAGTAAATACTTACGTTATCAGTACATTCCTTAATCAATCTTGCGATATCCATCCCCGAAGAACCAGATCCTACGATCAACACTTTTCGATTTCTGTAATCTTCAGCTTTTCTAAACGAATGACTGTGTATTGATCTTCCTTGAAATTTTTCAATTCCTGTAAACGTCGGTATTGAAGGAACTGAGTAATTTCCAACACATATAATAATGGCGTCGAATTCTTTCACATCTAATGATTGTAATTTAAGATCTTTTACCTCTACTGACCATCGTCCTTTTTCTAGAGGAGATACTTTGGTTACATTTTTGAAAAACTGCAAGAAGCGTGATAATTAGGTATAAAGTAATATAGTGAGTTGTGATTTTATTTACTTTAATATGAGGAAGTAAATTGAAATGTGTTGCAAAATCTTGTATATACTTCAAAACATCAGGTTGTCTAACGTAAGAATGTTCTGGCGTTTGAAATGGAAAATCTTCAAATTGCATTAATTCCTTTGGTAGATTTGTTCTAAAAATAAAAAAAATAATGCATTGTGTCCTGCAACTGCAGTTCTACAATAGGTTATGGGCCCGGGGCTTGGCTATTGAGAATACATACAAAGTAAAGTTTGAAAAACGAAAATTTCAGTGGAGTGTTAACTGGTGAACAAAATGGCGTAATCATGGTACAAGCATTGAAAAGCTTAAAGGCCGCGAAAATTATTCTGATTAGAAGTTCCAAATGAGTGCGTTATTACAATTAGATGGATT
The DNA here is from genome assembly GCA_963243735.1 of Neocrepidodera transversa. NCBI lineage: Eukaryota > Metazoa > Arthropoda > Insecta > Coleoptera > Chrysomelidae > Neocrepidodera > Neocrepidodera transversa. Next base: position 9,175,600 of record OY725349.1, on the reverse strand, counting down.
TTGGAGCTGTATTTCTGGATAATCAACATCCAAGACAGATGATGAGGTAAAAGCACTTCGTGAAGAGAAAGTCTTGTCAAAAATAATACTTTCTTTAGACAAATCGACTTATCCTTATCTTGTGCAAGCTAAGACTACAAGTGAAGCGTAAATGACTCTTGAAAAAGCTTTTGAAGGGCTATATAGGCCATTAAGTTTATTGAGAAATATCAAAATGGAAAATATGGAAATTATTCTGCATTAGCCATAAGAAATAAAACAAAGAGAACTCTATGGATCTGGGGTTGGAAGAAATCAAAAAAATGCTACAACACCAGAAATACCAAAAATCAGAAAAAATATAGAAAGGTCAGTTTTAGAAATTTTAAATTCTGTCAATAGGGATGAAAATCAACATATTTGTTGAATAAATTAAATAAAAATCAAGAAAAAAAAACATTTCAACAAAACCCAGAAGAAAACAATCAAATAAGTAAAAATCGTGGTGAATTAGAAAAAATGTGAAAATCAATAAAAATGTGGAATAAATTAATAAAAATCCAAAAATGAGTCAGGATCAGAAAAAAAAGTAAATCGAGTATAAATTAATTAAAAATAAATAAAAAAATTGAAAAACAGAAAATGAACAGAAAAAATGTGAAAAAATATAGAAAAAATCAAATAAAATTCGTTAAACCAAAGGACCCCGCACGGTTCTTATGGAAAAAGAGTTCCAGTCGAATTGGCTGAAATTTATTATAATGTAGTTTATGATGCCCTGATCAAATGTCTCTATGGGCCTAACGAGATATAATGGACAGGTTTTGAGATACAGGGTGTTAAACATGCGGAGGCAGTGTTGTTCTTTACCTTTAGAAAATAAATAGAGTGGCGATTAGTTTGTTACAAGTTAATAATTATAACATTAATATTATCGATACCAGTTGTAATAAGACTCAGTCTACAGGGTGATTCTTTATGTACTAGCCAGTTTTAAAATTTTTATGTAATTCTATGAACAAAAACTAACTAAAACGCAAAAGACCGTAGATTTGCAGAATAAGTAAATATCATTTGATTTTAATACTCAATGATTTCAGGTTACTATTATACAGGGTCACTCAAAATTGTCTTCTTTGGTTGTATTTATTTAAATTTTTTTAGGACTATATACAGGGTGAATCACGACCGACGCCACGGAGTTTTATATCTAAATGGCATATAATCATTCATTTTTATTGATGTGGTGTTATGTAAGTCAATAAAGACTGCATTTTAAAAATATTTTGAAATCTACAGGAGGCTCCAAATAAAAGTGCCATACAGAAGTTATGTATTTTAAATGTAACACAGTATATTTTTGTACATTTTTAGATTCGTCCTGAAAAGCTGATTTCAAAAACCTATTATAAAATGAATTGTTTTTTCAACTCTAAATCGTTGCTACTGAGAAACGACATAAAATCGGATAAAACAGTTTACATGTCCCAGATTTGTGCAGTTACTTTTAATTTAAGTTACTTTTAAAGTCTAGTAAAAAGTAACTAGTAACTTAGTTACTTATTGAAAGTAACTAAGTTACTTTTGAGTTTGGAAAAGTTACTTTCGACAAAAATCAACCCGATTTTTGCAAATATATTTGGGCCAGCACAGTATTCACCTCGTAGATATATTTCTCCGATATAAATTTCGAACATTTGGTGTTACTAAATAACAAAAAAAAGTTTCAATAGTTCTGTTCTGTTTAAAGAACGTAGGGACGGTTCGGTTTAGTTGTTCTTCTTACGTTCTTCTTATCTTACCCCTTTATTCATGAGATTTGTTACTGTATTTTACTATTAGTTGTTATCGGTTGCTGGTTGTATTGTTGCTACTACAGCTATGGAAGCTATGTCATAAAAATTGACAATAAATAAAATTATTAGACTTCTACAATAGATATTATTGTACCAAGGACGAAAAATTGTATATTATAGTCGAGCCTGCAAATTGATATCCGAAGTGCAGACGAGGCTAGCAAGCAAGCGATACAATCGACAGTTTTTCGCCGAGGTGCATATTACATTTTTTCGTCGTCTTGTTAAATATTAATTATTATTACAATTATTATAATTAATGAAATAATGCTAAATTATAGGAAAGCCCGCCCCTTAACGCCCGCCCCTTAACGATTTTTTTTTCAAAATTTTTTAATATTTATATTTTTGAAAAATTCTTTTCTCGGGGTATTTTAATACAGAAAGTTCACAAAAATTGACCATTTTGCTCTGAGAGTCATAATCAACAGTAAATGACAGTTATTGTCACAGGCGTCTATGTTTTTATTAAATCGCGGATTAACGAAAATGACTCAATCGCCGCTCTTGCACCGTTCCGTATCATAGTGAAAACAGCGGACGAAAAGTGTTTGCGGATGAAAAGTCTGTCTGCGGACGAAAAATACTGGCCTTCAAAAATAGTCGATATTTCGTTCGGGAATTAGTACGTAAAATGTCATTTTTGTAGTGGTCGACGAAAAAAATATTTTTATTTAATAGTGATATACATAAACCAAAATTATAAATCAAGTTTCAATTCAAGTGAGTATGTTTATTTTTTTTACTGTTTATTTAAAGTAACTATTTTAAAAGTAACTTAGTTACTAGTAAGTGTAACTATAGTTACTTTTTTCATAAAATAACTAGTTACTAGAAGTAACTTTAGTTACTTTTATAAAAGTAACTAGTTACTTGTAACTAGTTACTTTTTAAAAGTAACTATCCCAACTCTGACATGTCCCTATCTTAACTTTTTGAGTTCTACTTGGTGGCATAAGAATGAAATATATACAGGGTGATCAAAATTTGCGTATTTTGAGTGACCTTGTATAATAGTAACCTGAAATCATCCAATATTAAAATTAAATGATATTTATTTATTCTGCAAGTCTCCGATCTTTTACGTTTGACTGAGTTTGTTCAAAGAATTACATAAAAAGTCTTAAAATTGGCTAGTAGAAAAAGAATCACCCTGTAGACAGAGTCTCATTACAATTGATATCGATAATATTAATTATTATCTTTAACTTGTTGTAACAAACTAATCGCCATTAATAAATAGAAATGAGAAAGATGTGGAGAATTCAGTAAAGGCCAGAAAAAAAACACATAAAAAAGAGATGGAAAAATCTGTAAAAATAGACAAAATTAAATGAAAGATGAAATATAGATTAGAGAAAGCTATTCAAGCTCTCTCCGTTCCAAAATACTCGTATCCGAATTTCAGACTCATACGAGAGTAGGTTAACTTATAATTTATATTTTAATATTCTATACAGGGTGTCCCTCAAATAGTGTAAAAAAATTCAAGGGGTGATAGTACTCCTAAAATTAATAAAAAAAGTTCCCATAAGCATAGGTCGTTAAATGCATATTAAGGGAGTTATAGGGGCTTTAACTAAATTTTAAAAATGGTTTTTTTTTAATTATAAGTTTAAAAAACAAGATAAAATTTCGAAAAAAAAAACTAGGGGACATAAAATTTAATCCTAAATCCAACGGTGATATGCATGGTTGCGTTTAGAAAATTATCCAAAGAAAATGTACTTTATTTAATAAATTGGGTGTAAAAATTGTTTTTTATTTTATATTTTCCAGTTAATGTTAAGACAAAGGCAATCTACTAATAGGACATGGTATCACTTATTACTTGGGAAAAAGATTCCACCTGTGTTATAGGCACCAGTACATACTGGAACCGATAGAGGGCCCATGTCTTTAAAGGGTAAATGAAACCACAAACAAGTTGTGAGAATTTGATTTCTATGCATCTAGGGCCGTATACCGAACAGCTGTTTCATCCTTTAAGGGCTTAACAGCGGCTAAAATGTGACAAAAATAAAATTACCTTTGAAAAAACAAAAAAATATGAATAAGATAATAATGTCATGTCAATGTATTAATTTTCTGTTTCTTATTCGCTTATTAAAAGTTTAAAATATAATCGAGTTTAACCTTCCAGTCCTCAATTACAACAAGAAACGGGGCGCCGGGTCTTACAGACCCATAGCCATTTTCTTTTTTGTGTAAAGTGTTTTACTAATACAACATATTTATTGGGTAGAATTAACCTTTATTTATCTTATTAATACAAAAAAAAATTAAGTTATAAAAACAAATACTCAAATTATATTGTAACAAAAAAAACAATACAAAATTTTGAAAATGAGGATTAAAAAAAATACGAAACGAAAACTTAGTTTCTTAACATAAACATGTTAAAAACAGATAAAAAAATTAATATTTAATGATTTTTGGCACCAAGCTTGAAGATGTGTTAGGCAAATAAATTTATGACATTTTTGACAATAGTATTTGGTCTTTGAGTCTTTATTACACCAAAAACTCCGTTTTCTAGTTCCCGGTTGAGGTTCAGGATCTTTTCTATTTAGTATACCTGCAGCTTCTTGTCTTCTCTCTTTCACTGACGGTGGTACATTCGTTTGAAAAGTACGTCGCACTAGTTGGTCATTGGTTAGAGATAGTGCAAGATCTCAAAGGAAAGTTCTTCTTACAACATCATACTTTTTGTTATTGAAACAGTATATAATCTGAGAGTTAACAGCCGCCATATTCATCAAGGAATCAAACACTACCATGGGCCATCGTTTTGTGTTTCTAGCTACATGATAAGTAGCAGATAACTTATCTAAATTATCCACACCACCTTTTGTATGATTATAATAAGTGATAATTTCTGGTTTGTATTTCTCATTCGTTGATGTATCGATTTTATCGTCATGGTGTAAACTTGATATAAGAACATTTCGATACTTTTTAGGTATATATGAAACGATGGTATTATTCTCTTGGAATCCAAATAATGAAGAATATTCGGGTCGAGCCTTCGTGTTGGTAAATTCTAGTGGCAGCTCTCTCTTGTTTTTTTTTATAGTGCCAACATACGTAATTTTGTGATATTCAAACAATTTGTTTACTAGATCTAAACTTGTAAACCAATTGTCGCATGTTAAATTTCTGTTCGTTCTCGAAATTGGTTCTATCAGTCGTAAAACTACAGTAGATGGATCGTTTGGTAGCTTATATGGACCTGGTGGCTGTTTGCCAACATAAACTTCAAGATTTGCAGCATACGATGTAGCAGAGTCAACCAATGCAAATAAACTTCGAATTGGCGCTAACTTGTCAAACAGTCGTCTTTCTTCTCTACTTTCTAAATTGTCGAATCGCAAACATCGAAGTAAAAAAAAGAATCGGTCTTGAGACATGACTAACCAAAATCGCTCAATTCCCACTCCACTCCTGTCCCATAATTCCTCAGTATTTAGCCTAGCACTTTTCAGGGTTCCAGCTAGATATAACAAACCAAAAAGGGCTTTTATTTCGCATATGTCGGTGGGTTTAGCTCTTCTTTCTCTGGAATAATTTTCAGAAATCCTAGCAATATATAAATTTGTATTTGTAACAATACTGTTCAACATTTCATTTGTAAAGTAGAGAGACCAACATTCCATAATTGTTTTAGAATTTTTGCCATATTCTTTGACGCCAGGTAAATGCAGAATAATATTTTTTTTCCTTGTTCTAACGGCCTTATTGGGACAATGTTTTTTCCATCGACTAGTTCCATCTTTACCGACAAAACTTGGTACTCTTGGCATTTTCTGGGGAGGAGCAACAAAATCTTCGCCTTGACAGTCTTGCTCTGATTCACTGTCGGAACTTCTCTCTTCTAGAACATCTTCCTCAGAAGCCAGCTCCGCTTCTTCATCATCAGGTTCTTCATCTGTTCCTAACTCTTCCCGTAGATGACGGAGTTTTTCTTGTTCTGCCTCGTAACTCATCATCTAAGACAATGATTAAAATATTATACACATTCTTGAAAAATATACTTCACAAAATAACGATCTACGTACAAAATATAATTTGTGTATAATTTTACAAAAAAATATACAATATTGTAATTAAAAAAAATGAAACTCACCAAAGTATTAAAAACACGTCCGGAAAAATATTTGTATCTTAAACCGGGGCGCCGGGCCTCACAGACTTACCGCGCTATAAAAACTAAACCACAAGGAATATATTTTTACCACTTGCTACAATTAGACTAACGCCTGAGATAGGAAGGTACCTGAAAGTACAGCACTGCAGAGAGTTACGCCGAGAGTTGACGAATAATATCCGAAAGGCCGGGTCTCACAGACCCGGTGCCCCGAATGGAAGGTTAACTATACTGCGTTTATTTCTCACCATTGTGCCCTGTAACTACAGTTCTACAATACTGTAGTGGTTCAATTGGTTAAATTATGATGTTGTTCAGGTATGACTGAAAAGCAAGCAAAAGATGAATTACTGTTATTTACCTTAGACCTTGATACATAGAAGTATGTATGGGTAATCCAAATTCATCTGTTCCAGTTTTATCTGTATAATTCCATGTACCTCCTACTAGACCTGTTTGTTCGAATACCTCACATTCATGATGTTCGCTTAAACTATGTCTTAATGCTACGAGACCTGCTGCTCCAGCTCCAATAATTGCGATTTTCATATCTGTAAATAAAGAGTCTTGTAAGTACTTGCGTGTATGAATCCCATTATTAAGGTACCATGGATTTTGATACCAGAAAATAACTGGTTGCAAAAAATGGATAAAACTCCCATTGTAAATCATTGTAGATTTTTACACAAACTATTTTACATTAAAATTTGATGGTAGAATTAAAATGACAACAAATGTTTAGATGATTAAAGAATTAAAACTCAGGAAGTGTCATATTTGATAGTACACTCATCTTTATTTATTAAACTGTCTGAAAAAAACATACCAAAAAAAACGTATGTCGCATTGTACTTAATTAGTGTCATTATTTGTCATCAATCATTACTTGTAAAAGTTTCATAACTATTAAAACTAAAGCGTCTAGCTCCATCATCATAACTTTCTGTATTTCAACTCATCCAAATCAAACTGTTAATTGGGGTATTTTTGGGGAAAACTTTTATGAAGTATGAAACAAGTACTATTTGGCTAATATAAGTTGAGCTCACGGAGCTAATTTGATCAGATTATTCAAGCTGCTCTTTTCTTAAGAATTTAGTGACTTGTTGTTCAAAATTAGTTTACAGTATCCCTATATAATATTCCAAAATATACAAAGATAAAAGGTTGATAATAATTCTTTAGTCGTAGAGATTTATGACTTATGACCCTGAGAAGTATATAGAACACATTTCAAAAATCGAACTATCAACATCCCTAAAACCTATAAATCGAAGTTCCAAATTCAACGTCGAGACGCCGATCCACATTTCATTTCTACTACGTCACACCAGACTAGTCGCGTCCCAATGTCCATAATTTCCAGATTTGTTTCTATTATAAATAAAATGACTTTTCTCTAGATTTGTAGAAATTTTAGGACTAAAATTCCAATTTGTATCGTTACAATGTAACCTTTTAATTGAAATCTAGATATTCGGTAATTAGATTATTATTAATTGTAATTTAGAAGATGTAAAATATCCTAAATGAGCGTTTATTAATAGGTTTAAATCATTTAAATATAATTTTTAGAAAATCAGTTTAAGGGTGTTCAGAAAAAAACAAACAAAAATCATTATAGTTAGTAAGTTTTATTTAATACAAATATTTACCTCTAGATAAATCCTTACTCAATTCTTGAAAATTAAACCTATTATAAACATCGTGTATGAAATTTTTGTTTTATTTATTTCGAAAAAAAAAAGTGTTAACCGCCCTCCTATTAACTAGTCTCTTTTAGAAAAATGTGCAAAATGCTCGGACAGATCGATTTTTAAAATTATCATAGTATACTATGGAATAAAAGTTTTGACCTTTGCTTGATCTACCTTCAGGTAACAGTCGTACCTTCAATTTTTTAAATGAGAAAGTGCATCACGTAACACTTTATTTGAAAGATTTTTAAATACTGAGTTCAAAAAAGTATTCTACAAAATTTGTGGATTTTGAGTTGTGCGAGAAAAAGTTTTAACCCTTTAAATTCGGCTGTCGTATATAAATGATTCATAAAAACTATGTTGTGATTTGGGCATTGTAAATAAATAATTTTGTATATTTTTTTTATTTTAATGCAAAATTTTACAAATTTTTACATATTTTACATTTTTTTTACAAATTTTACCGAACAATTTTGAAATTTTTTAAATTTTCGATTAATATTTTAATGTTTTTTGAAACATTTGATATTTTTCAATTCCTGATTTTTTTAATAATTTTGTTTTTTGAAATTTTCGAAAAAAGTAGCAAAATTTAAAATTTTTGAAATTTTCAAATATATAATTTTATTTTTTGAAATTTTCGATATATTTTAGAAAATTTTGAATATTTTGACGTTTTTAAATTTTTGAAAGCTTGGAAAAAAATTGGAAAATTTCAAATTTTTCGAAATTTTTCATATTATTGAAATTGTCGAATAATTTTTGAATGGTTTTTGAGTCTTTTAACATATTTGAAATGTTTAAAATTTTTGAAACATTTTTAATTAGACGAATAACTTGACATTTTTACTGTTTGAAAAAAAAAACTAAATTTTTCGACATTTTTGATATATTTTAGAAATTTTCGAATAATTTTTGAAGGATTAAAATTTTTGAAACATTTTTAATTAATCGTATAATTTAATGTTTTTTGAAATTTTCCATATATTTTAGAAATTTTTGTATATTTTGACATTTTTACTTTTTGAAATTTTTTAAATTTTCGCAAAAAATTGCAAAATTTTTGAAATTTTCGAATAATTTTTTAATGATTTTTAAAACTTTTGCCATTTTTGAAATATTGTTTTAAATTCTTGAAATTTTTGAAATATTTTTAATTAGACGAATAATTTTGAATATTTTCACATTTTTAGTTTTTGAAATTTTCGAAATTAATCGAAAAAAATTGCAAAATTTTCTATATGCTTTTGAAATTATTGATTTTTTGACTACTATTGAGACTTTTAGGTGTGAATTAACAAATAAAACACTGTGCGCACCTTACCCTGGTCTAATATTTTTTACCGGTAAAAGTTCTACATATATATTCCTAATTTAAAGTTAGTAAAAAAATTGATTTATGTTTCTAAATAATTATATAGATCTGTTTAGTTATGAATTTGTTTTTCCAAGGGGTAAAAATTATATTTTAGTTATGGCAAATATGACCTTTCAGACAAAATGCAAATAACAGACAATTGTCAGTTTAAAAATGACAAATGACAGTGTAAAAGTGATAATTGTCAGTTTAAAAGTGACAATTGTCAGTTAAAATTGACAATTTTCAGCTTAAAAGTGACAATTGTCAATTTAAAAGTGTCAATTGCCAGTTAAAATTGACAATTGTCAGCTTAAAAGTGACAATTGTCAATTTAAAAGTGACAATTGTCAGTTTAAAATTGACAATTGTCGACTTAAAAGTATTTTTTGGTTCTGAAAATATTATAGAATAATAAAAATTAAACAACAAGCTTATATAATATATTTAATTCTTAATTTTACAATGGTTCTAACAATTTTCAATTACTTTATATTCCTCGTCATTAATTATTTTGTACGACAAATTTAATTTTCCTTTTCCTTCAAGCTGAACATATTTATATAATTTCATAAAAACTGGAGGAACTTTTTTAACATTAGCAGTTACCGCTAAATGATCCATGTATTCACCTTGCGCTAGTCCAAGAAAATGTGCTCGATCGAAAGGAATTCCTTCTTCTTTTCGCCGATTCATGTAATTCATGAGTTCAGCCATCATTTCAACTTTAGTTTTGGAAATTTTTCCTTTCAAAGAAGCTAAAAAGAACCGCACCTAAAATACGTTAATCCTAATATTGGATTATAACAATGGTTTGTACTTACTTGAATTCCAAAAAGAATAAACTGAAATACCCTAGATGGGATACCAATAAAACCCATTGTTGGATGGTTGATATTCATAATTTGTTTGTATAAATATTTTATCCATTTATTCTCAACTTTAATTTCGCATTCATCCGTTAGAAAAGGATAAGTATACAGATAACCTAAAAATATAATACAATAGTTTAAACGCATTTTTGTATCAATACATTTTATAGCATAAATTTTACTTTAGGTAACTAATAACAAAACGACAAATATACTGAATCAATAATTACAAAGCAAAAGTGCGTTTAGATATTATTTTGAGAATAGAATAATACTAGATGGAAATGGAAAAGGCGTTCGACACTACATATGAACAGGAATTAACGCTATTCTCACCAATCAAAATTTTCCCGAAATTTGACGAATTTTCTGAGACATTTGTTTTCGACTTTTATGCTTAAAAACTAAAAACTTGATCCAGATAAAAAAATTTTCAGTCGAACTGATAATTACCATAATTACGATTTACCAATCTACTCCGTTAAGACCTTTATTTGGGTGTATCTGAGTTGCTAGACGTTGGAAAGTAGGTTACAAAATTACGAATTTATACGAATTGCTAGAAAACATTGTCGAGTTCCTAAACGGCAAAAAATTACAATGTCCTGTGCAATATGAACGGACCAATTAAGTCGATAAAGCTTCACAGTTCCGTTACAAAAACAAAAAGAGAATATCTTAGTAGTATACTATATTATTATAAAGAAAATATTATAAGGTATCGCTTACATTAAAATTATATATTAGGGAGTTATTGAACACCATATGAGAACTTTCCCTTATAATAACAGCTACGCATGCGTAGACATTCTTTTTTAATAAGGGAACCTTAATAAAATACTGCGTTCCCTTAATTGCGTTTGATTACAGTAAGCATTTAAGGTGACTTTATTTCCCTTATAGCTGACAGCTGAGACAATTCCTAACCTCGCAAAGATTATTTACTTATTTACTTATTTAATTATATTTAATTTATACTGTTTTACGTTGTCTTTTTTTAAAGTATTTTTATTAAATTAATAACTTTTAAAACAAAGTATACAATATTTTACTTTTATATCTTATATATTAACAACTATACTGTCAACGTTATAAATTGAGTGAGCTATGTATATGGGGTTTCCAGTAACATTTACTTATTCTCCAGCATCTGTTACTATTATATCCGGTAGGAGAAAAATATTTATTAGCATTGGAAGGTTCCCTAACTTAAATCTTAAATTTTTCACCATCTCCTGGCCCGTCAAATTATTAATATCAGGGACCATTATTGCCTTATACTTCGCCGCAGTCAATTAAAATATTAAATATTGCTAACTCGATGTTCATCATCTCTATCGTCGCCGAAAATAACACCTTGGATGAACGTGTCCATTGAAAAACAATATCAAAAAGGTAATCACCAACAACAATCAGTAAGGTTAGAAATAACTCCCGCTTTTAAAGCATCGCTTTCCAATAAGTCAATTTTTAGCGTTAAAAATAAGGTCTTGCCTTATTTAAGTTAGCCATTCCCTTATTAGGGCGGGTTGTATAAAAATTGTATTAACTGGAGTTTGGTTAACAGTCGTTTTATTTTAATTGATCAGTCAAGAATCTGCCTGTTGTATAAAACTGTTTGGCAGCCATTTTGTTAACTGCTGTTTTTAGAAGGTTGGCAACGCAAAAATAGTTCAAATGGCATTAAACTGTCAAAAATATAACCTAACAATAAAAGAAAAATAGTCTGTTTCTGTTTCTACTGGTTCTATATTATGCTGTCTCAACAAGTCTGCAGAATTTATACTTTCTCTATGACTGCAGCCTGAAGACTGGGTGTATATTGCCGGTTTCGAAAACGGTAAAAGTAAATAAAAGAGAAAAAACAAGGTCTACTAACCTAATTTTTATTGTTGAAATAGTCAAAAAATATTTCAATAAAATTGAGTGCAAAAGGACTGATGCCATTTCCAACCATGCAAAAAATAAGGGGTGGTATCATCACAAATTGTGGCCGACGGTTGGCAAAAGCAATTAGACACTGGTCAATAGATCTACTTGCAATGGACTTATCAATGCAACAAAAATCATTAACAACTTACAATTGAGCCCGTGGCCAAAAATAGATAGATAGATACCATCAATGCTTTATTCCCAGAAATGTTTTGTTAAATAAAACTTCTTTCGATATAACAGAAAAACCTACTAACCTCTCTGTAGCCGAAACTAATACCGGAGAAAGTTCTTCCAGAATATGTACAATTGCTTTCGATAACAGAAACCTACACCTAAATTCCTCTTTACTCCACTCAGTAAAGTGATTAGTTCTCATTCTAAGAGTCCCGGGATTTCGAGGATGTAAATACATATTTATTAACTCGTTGAAATCTTCATCATCTGTTAGCTCCATTTTAAGTATAGAAAAAATAATAAAAATCTTGAAAAACCGTAGCTAATAAACCTTTTGACAGCTAATTGAGTTTTAGGTTATAATAGCATCGTTAACTCCTAAACGTTCATTTTTGGGGGTAAATTGACCATCTTAAACGGGGTTTTACGGTAAACGTGTTTTATACAACTCGCTTTGAGTAGTTAAACTTGGATTTACCGGTAACTGAGTTTTATACAACCCGCTCTAAGGCATTACCTTAACCGAGTGTGTTCAATAACTCCCTATTTTCAATAACATAACATTATAATTTTTTTATTATCTTATTACCATCTTATTTCTATATGTCTGTTCGGTTTTTTTGTCTGCCTGTCTCTCTGTCTGTCACTTTTGAACCATTTCAGCGGGTGGTGCAGCATCGGTAAGGGGGGATGTGATCCAGGTCCATAATTTTCCACCTTTTCCATTTTTTTTTATTAAATTTATCATTTTTGATCGCCCGCTCCTGCATTAATCTTCCTGAGCGCGCTGGCTTAATGTTCGGGATAGCTAATGAAACCTATTTAGCTATAAATATTGCATGTACCTTATACCTTGCATTTTTATGTTGCCAGCTCTTAGACTATCAGTAAAATTGAATATATTCGGGTGGTGATGATAAAAGTATGCATTTGAGTCTGAATGGTACTCACATGCATTCGTTGTTCTATGCAAATTCGAGGTCGCCTCTGCCCATATAAATGGTGGATATAAGCAATCTTTAGAAATGTAATTTTCGACCAAATAATCGGAAAACTTTTCCAATTTACTATTTTTTTGTTGGATTACCATTAAATCAATCTTCTACGTAACATTTACTCACCTCATCTGGATTTAAAAAGTAAATGCCGAATACATATATCAACCGCTTTCCAACTTCTTCTTCTGCCTTATTATAAAAAACAAGTCCTACTACTGCTGTATTTTTCGCTTCCAGGCCTGTCCTAGGTAGAACTTACAACCTCGAATGATTGCTTCAAGATAAATGATGGAAATAGCTTTATGCACAGACTGTTCGAAGTCACAAGACATTTTGCAACATAAATTTCATTTTCAGCTTTAGTTTTTCCAGCAAGAGTACGTATTTGTCGCATGATTTATTAGGAAGAAGCGCAAATTTCAATGGTATATATATTATTAACCAAGCCATGTGAAGTGTATAGCTGATAAAAATAATTCGGGTAATAGTGGATACTCTTACTCTATATCAATACAAGTCGCTTTAGTAAAATACTGTATATGTATCGCTTTCACAGGTGAATATTAATAAATTTAATTTTCATAAAAAAAATGGCTCGTTTCTGTTAGTTTTTACTTCTCGACGCTACACAGAATCATGTACCTCTACTTGTGATTTTGGTAGAATTTTTTGTAATTTAAGTTCTTTTGAATGCGCGAAATGTCCAACGTAGTTAGCCCATTTTCTTAATCGAAACTGGCAAGTTACTTTTGAATGATCTTAGATGGTTTTTCATGAGGGGGATTTCCTGCCTACCTTTTACAAACATTATGTACTTCCTGTCTTTTCAGGTTAACATTGTGGTCGTGGTTGGTAATATCCAGTGTTTCGCGTTCGGTATAAATTTTGAGTTACACTTTTTATTAGTACAACACCAAGTTATTGTATTATTTTAAGAAACGTGATTACGACTGAACTTGTAACTGTTGACTATTAGCAAAGTTTTACACTTTTCACTTAAAAAAAATGAATTGTAACTCCATTGCAGCATACTAGTTCACTTGAGTTACAGAAACGCTAAGGAAGGACTGTATGTGACCAAAATTATAACAAAACTGAATGTTATAAAGTCATTTAGGTAGAACAAAAATCCCTTAAAATATTCATTAATTAATAAAAATCAATAAAAAGTAATTAATATATTTTGAAAGTGGCGCTGCTTCTTGACCAATAATTACGTTTTACTTTATACAGCATTGCTAAGATTCTAGCTTTGTTCGTTTGTAGAAAAATTTGACATACTTCTTTCCATCTTTTAATCATAACAAATGAGAACGAGAGTTGCCTGTTTTATCGATATGAAAACATAGCCAAAGTTAATCTATTTCAATTGGGCAACGTCACAAGCCACTATAGCACCGATATTCAAATTTTAAGAATTAATTACAGCCGCAGGATCGGTCTCAGAAGTGCTGGATCCGGTGCAATGTATTATGGTAGGCCAAAATTATAAAAAAAATCAGTGGATGGGTTCATTAGTATGTGTCGGTCTAGGAATTCGGAAATCTCAATTTATTCTATCTGGATTCATCTAGCAACTTTATAATCGATACTTACCAGTGCAAAATATAACATCATCAATAAGTTCTTCAGAATTATCATTAAAGATCACTGAGTGCTTGGTAAATTCTGGTATTCCTGATTTTTTCTTAATTGCTTCCGGTATCTTTTCAAGCGGATTCAAAGGGCTCCTATGACAAAGAATTACCTGCAGATATTTATAAATAAATTTAAGATATATTTCAATAATTTGAAATGTTACTTTCAACTCTCACTTGTCTTTTTACATTAAGAAATATTGTTAAAACTTAAATATATTTTGTGTAATAAAAGTTTTTGTCAGAGAGAGAGACGTAAGTACAAGATATGTCTCATAATAGATAAAATTAGAGCTATAAGTGATAATTAAATAATTAACAAACTTTAATGACTTGTCTGGTTCATTTTGGACTAGTTATAAATTAAGAAATAATTATAAAAGTAAATACTTACGTTATCAGTACATCCCTTAATCAATCTTGCGATGTCCATGCCCGAAGAACCAGATCCTACGATCAACACTTTTCGATTTCTGTAATCTTCAGCTTTTCTAAACGAATGACTGTGTATTGATCTTCCTTGAAATTTTTCTATTCCTGTAAACGTCGGTATTGAAGGAACTGAGTGATTTCCAACACATATATTAATTGCGTCGAATTCTTTCACATTTAATGAATTTAATTTAAGATCTTTTACTTCTACTGACCATCGTCCTTTTTCTAGAGGAGATACTTTGGTTACATTGTTGAAAAACTGGAAGAAGCTTGATAATTCGATATAAATAAATATAGTGAGTTCTGATTTTACTTACTTTAATATGAGGAAGCAAATTGAAATGTGTTGCAAAATCTTGTATATACTTCAAAACATCAGGTTGTGTAACGTAAGAATGTTCTGGCGTTTGGAATGGAAAATCTTCAAATTGCATTAATTCTTTTGGTATATTTGTACTAAAAACAAAAAAAAATATCAAAAAATAATGCATTGTGCCCTGCACCTACAGTTCAACAACAGGTTATGGGCCCAGGGCTTGGCCATTGAGAATACGTACAAAGTAAAGTTTAAAAAATGAAAATATCAGCAGAGTGTTAAGTGGTGAAAATTGTGAAATTGTGAAAATTATTCTGATTGGAAGTTCCAAATGTGTGCAGAGGAAGCCTTGTCAAACATAATACTTTCTCTAGACAAATTGACTTATCCTCATGTTATATGCAAGCTAAGACTGTAAGTGAAGCATGGATGAGACTTGAAAAGTTTAGTTATTAGTTTTATTAATAATATGGAAGAATATATTAATCAAATAACGGCTCTTTCACAGCCGTTAATGTCTATTGAAAAACCCATAGATGATGAATTCCTTGGTGTGATAATAGGTGTATTTCTTTTGCACTTGGGTCAGTTCACTTGGATCACTTTTGAACGGGTCAAAACTGACCACGCAAAAGTACAAATAAAACGCTCCTAACCAAATCAACTGACGTTGTCGTTCCGTTCCTGTCAATTATCATCTGCGACATGCATCAAAGCACCAAAAAAAGATCATCAAGAAATGGCCACCGACACCTATAATTTTCTTCGTCAGGTAACGAATGGATCTTGGAGAAAATGTATTCCTAAAATTGAACATTAAACATTACACCGTATATATGGAAGTCTTTTCTTACGAAATATTTACTAAAATCATATTATCTTCCTCACTAGACGAAGTGTCGGCTTCCATTTTATTAAAATCTAGATTTTTAATTTGCTCTTGATAAGTCCACTTTTTTTAGGTTATCAGATAATTTTAAAAACCCCGCCATCTGTTTCGGATCACTTTTGAACCATTTCAGCGGGTGGTGCAGCATCAGTAAGGGGGGAGGTGACCCAGGTAATTTTTGATCCAGTTCAGTTGCAAATAAAACAGTGAAGCAAGTGACCTAGAACTGAACTGAACTAATCCAAGTGCAAAAGAAATACAGCTAATGTTACAAGGTCTCACAGATGAATATGAACTTATGGGTTATATGGCACTTCTGCATTAAGATCGATTCTCATTTATTCTTTAACTCACTTCAAGGCGGTTTCTCACTGCGTGAAAAGCGAAAGCGAATTCGCATAAATTGAAGGAAGGAACTGTCAGAAAACTTCGGCATTAACACAAGATTAGCTAAATATAATGGATTTTGGAGAAATTAATGTCACTTGTCGATAATATTTTTTTAAGTTTTGATTTGTTTTGTATGGATAGAGGTTGATACCCAGCTAACCAGATGTCGAATGATGACGTCAAAAATACGTCATTTTTAGGTGATTATTCGTCATCTATCAAAATTTGACGTCGAAAAGTCGTCATTTTTGTGATATTTCCACGACGTCATATTTTTACGTCAGATTAACTTCTTTATTCAGTCATTTTATGACCAACGTTTCTATGCATGTAAGAATACAAGAATGTAGGTTCTTACAGTCACGAATGATTGAGTATATAATTAAAGAGTCTAAATAGGATATGATTTTATAGAAGCGAATGTTGATATTGTATTCAATTATCATTAATCTCAATTTACTGTTATTTTGTTTCTTTACCCTCACGGTATAAATTACGTTACATATGTATTCATAATGTGCATTTGCCGGGCAAATTTGAATCTAACTGGCATTGAGTTTGGCCAATAGAATCCATTGTAGAGTTCCAAACGACCGATTATGCATTGCCATTGGCGGTTTTGCGGTGTTCGTGACGTTTGTGTGAGTGTGTGTGTTGTTCAAATTCACTTAAGTAATGTTGAAGACGGAGAGTGTAAAAAAGTGTAGTTTTGGTTAGTGGGACGATATTCTTCAACATTGTTGAAAACCAAAGTTTTCAAATTCACAATTTAAGTCACTATTAGAAAGCAAGAACCTAATTTTAAATAGAAATTCCTAATTTTGATCTGCACTGGTAAAGTGTTTAGTCAGAAAGAAGTGATATTGGCAAATTTGGTAATTTGGAGTTGCAGACTAACTCGAAAATATTATTTTGATCATTTCTGTATAATTATTTGTATACGGTACTTGATAGTGATATTTCACATTTTGCAGTGGTTAAATATCTATAAATTTTTCAATTCTCTATTATTTTTAGCTGAACAATAATCCATTTAGTATTTTGATAAATAAAACGTATTATTTTCACACAATTATTATTTTTGACTAATGACTAGTTTCGTTATAGTACAATAATATTATCAGACTAATATTATTGTAAATGATATTAGTGTTGGTGATGTTATTGTATAGCAAAACTAGTCACCAGTCCAAAATAATAATCATGTGAAAATGTGAATATACGTCAGTGTGACGTTACCAAGACGTAAATGGATGACATATAAAAAACGTCAGCTGCTGACGTCACTGGCCTGTGACTTTTTCACGTGATTGAGACGTAATGAATATGTCACTTGCTGATGCCAGCCTGGGGATTTGATGTCGTATAAACGACGTATTTGTGACGTCATCTGGTTAGCTCGGTAATTATTTGAGTATTATTACCTGAAGACCGTTGCGACGTCATAGCGCTCTTTCATTCTGATACGCTGAATTTCCTATATCTCTCTCTAATACGTTGAATTCCATATAGTTACGATAGAATCCGCCTAGCCTATCTACTCTGTAACCTATGATAAGTTTTAGGAAGTTTGGTAACGTCATGAAAAAGTTGTCAGTTGTCATAAAGTCTCAACGAAGCGAATTAATTTAAGTTACTCTTATTTAACAATTATTCGACTTGAAATTTAAACTAAAACGCTAACAAAAATTTGTTAATTAACAATAGGTTCATTTTTTGAAAAATCAGCGAAAAAAAATTCTCTGGATATCGTTCCTTCAAGTGCCTAGATAATACTTTTTTTTTAATTACCATTTAATAGTTGAAAAATAAATTTTATTCACAATCGTATGTGTAATAGCTCAATTACACACTTTTTAAAGGTCGGGAAATAAGCTATTACAAATTTTCCACGGGTGGGAAGTGATATCTGTCCCGCCCGCCCGCACTATGGTACCTTAAAAATTTGTGGTTCCGCATACTCAAAGTGAGGACATAGTTCCTCATCAATGATGAATTCTTTACAACAATCTTTGCAGTAAATCTGAAAATATATTTTTTTGGTAAATTCCGAACATAATCAAAATAACTGATTAATAAAAAGCGTTGACTTTTGACAACTGTCCAACCCAACATTAAACATCAAAACTGTCAGATTTTTAAATAATATCGCAAAAAATTTGGAAATATTCCTACTTTCCCGCCGACTAAATTTTAAATTTTGCGAATTCGCAAAATTTTTATTCCAAACGAACCTATTTAAACCTATTAGAACACAGGACACGATTATTTTGCAAATTCCTTTTCGCTTTTCGCGCACTGAGAATCCGCCTTTAGGGCATCAGTTTGTGGTGCCAAACCAGAAGTGTGAAAAGTTTACTTATTTATTTTTAAGTTTACTTGAATAAAGAAAGCTAAAGTAACAATGTTTAGGGAAAAGCAGTTCTGATAGTACATCATCAGATGACGCATTTGTATAAGTACCAGTAATGTGTGATTACGAAAAATATAAGAAAATAAAATGGCGTAGATATTGGGTACACGATTTTTACGAGCTCGTTTTTAAACGGCTGGAAGGAGATGAAATTTTATAAATATTTCTGAATGTATTGACATAACTAATAAAGTAATAAAAATATCACTGTCATTTGCGCGCATAATATTAATTCGGGGATTCACATGTGTACACGCTACACTTCATTCACTAATTTTAAAGCCTGACGACAATTCAACGTGTCCAGCTGCTTGAAGTTCAGCGACGCGTCGCGTAAGTGAGAACCGCTACATAGGAAACCACGAAAACTGATTCAAGCGAGTAAAGTGCGCCGAAGCTTATATGAGAACCGGCCTTTGGCCATAAGAAATAAAGCAAAGGTGCTGGGGTTGTAAGCAAAAAGGTCACTATAAAAATTAGTGCAATAATCAAAAAAATGCTACAACAGGCAAAAATAATACCACCTTCTAAAAACAAAAAAATATGAATAAGATAATAATGTCATGTCAATGTATTAGTTTTCTGTTTCTTACTAAAATATTAAAATATAATTCAGTTTAACTATACTGCGTTTATTTCTCACCATTGTGCACTGCAACTACAGTTCTACAATAGTGTAGTGGTAGTGGTTCAATTGGTTAAATGACAATGTTGTTCAGGTATGGTTAAAAAGCAAGCAAAAGATGAATTACTGTTATTTACCTTAGACCTTGATACATAGAAGTATGTATGGGTAATCCAAATTCATCTGTTCCAGTTTTATCTGTATAATTCCATGTACCTCCTACTAGACCTGTTTGTTCGAATACCTCACATTCATGATGTTCGCTTAAACTATGTCTTAATGCTACGAGACCTGCTGGTCCAGCTCCAATAATTGCGATTTTCATATCTGCAAATAAAGAGTCTTGTAAACACTTGAGTGTATTAATTTCATTATTAACGTACCATGGATTTTGATACCACAAAAATAACTGGTTGTAAAAAATGGTTAAAACTCCCATTATAAATCATTGTAGATTTTGGGATATCTTTATACAAACTATTTTACAATAAAATTTTATGGTAGAATTAAAATGACAAAGAATGCTTAGATTACTAAAGATTACTAAAGAACTAAAACTCATCTTTATGTATTAAACTGTCTCAAAAAAATATACCAAAAAAAAAACGTATGTCCAATTGTACTTGTTAGGATAATTAGTGTCACTATTAACTTTCTGCATTTCGACTCACCCAAATCAAGTTAATTGGGATATTTTTGGAGATCTTTTTGGAAATGAAAAAGATAACGAATCTGTCCAAAACTTTTATAAAGTATGAAACAAATCATGCTCTTGTCATAAGTAAACACGTGAAAATTACATATAAAAATGGTTCATATTAGTTGTGTTGTTAATTGCAAAAATACAGGGAGAAATAGCAAGTGCAATTTTTACACATTTTGAAGAGCTAGTTGGAAATAAGAGAAAAGAAAGACATGGATAAATGCAGTTAGGAAAAAAAAGTAGATGTGATTAAATAACTTTTGCCACTATGTCTCAATTATTTCACATCTCTAATGTGACCATTTTCCATGGTTTGGGGTTGAAACGATATTTGATGAGTAATTGACTCAAATCCAATTTAATTAATTACATTCATCATCGTCTAAAAATTATTTTAAAAAAAAGTGTGATAAATTATTTATAAATCTAGCAGATATTCATAGATTTTTATTACTCTAGCTGTCACGTATTATTTGTTTGGATGTCACTAATTAACCTGACACTAATCTAAGATTCATATTTTACATGTTTTATACTTACTTTGTTCATCACTACACGTTTTACTAAATTTTTTCTTTCAAAAATATATTCACATTTTTTTATTCTAACGTAATTCTTTTATAACGAATTTTTATTTTTTATACACGACTTACATACTCCTCACAATTATCGAGCTTGATTTTATGCAACCATCAGATGGCGTTTTAGTCGCGCTCCCTGTCAATAAGTACTATTTAATTAAAATAAATTGAGCTCACGGTGCTCATTTGACAAGATTATTCAAGCTGTTCGCTTCATAAGAATTTAGTGCCATGTTGTCAACATGAATTCCTAAGTAAAAAGTAAACTAAGTCCAAAATGTTATCCATAATCTCAAATGTGGTCTAATGGTGAGGTAGTAAAACTCAAAATCCTGTACCACAAAATTTAATACAGGGTGGGCCAATTACCTTCCCGCGGTTTGTGGCGTCGAAACTAGTAAAGATATCAAAATGAAAAAAAACCGTTTTATTTGGTTCGAGAATCCCTACAACTAGAAAATATTTTCATTTATACAGAATGATCCATATACGGGCGGCTAAAAAAATTGTAATTTTTTAAATGACACACCCTATATATTTTTACATTTTTAGATTACTACTTTAGTGGCCTTTTGTTTTTCGAAATTTTCGAAAAAAGTAGCAAAATTTAAAATTTTTGAAATTTTCAAATATATTATTTTGTTTTTTGAAATTTTCGATGTTTTAGAAAATTTTGAATATTTTGACAGTTTTACTTTTTGAAAGCTTGGAAAAAAATTGGAAAGTTTCAAATTTTTCAAAATTTTTCATGTTATTGAAATTGTCGTATAATTTTTGAATTGTTTTTGAGTCTTTTAACATATTTGAAATGTTTAAAATTCTGGAAACATTTTTAATTAGACGAATCACTTGACATTTTTGCTGTTTGAAAAAAAAACTTTAAAATTTTCCGACATTTTTGATATATTTTAGAAATTTTCGAATAATTTTTGAAGGATTAAAATTTTTGAAATTTTTCAAACATTTTTAATTAATCGTATAATTTTATGTTTTTTGAAATTTTCCATATATTTTAGAAATTTTTGTATATTTTGACATTTTTACTTTTTGAAATTTTTTAAATTTTCGCAAAAAATTGCAAAATTTATGAAATTTTTTAATGATTTTTGAAACTTTTGCCATTTTTGAAAAATTGTTTTAAATTCTTGAAATTTTTGAAATTAATCGAAAAAAATTGCAAAATTTTCTATATGCTTTTGAAATTATTGAATTTTTTTAATATGTAGACATTTTTATTTTTCTTTGAAATTTTTCGACATTTTTGATATATTTTAGAAATTTTCGAATAATTTTTGAAGGATTAAAATTTTTGAAACATTTTTAATTAATCGTATAATTTTATGTTATTTGAAATTTTCCATATATTTTAGAAGTTTTTGTATATTTTGACAATTTTACTTTTTGAAATTCTTTAAATTTTCGCAAAAAATTGCAAAATTTTTGAAATTTTCGAATAATTTTTTAATGATTTTTGAAACTTTTGCCACTTTTGAAAAATTGTTTTAAATTCTTGAAATTTTTGAAATATTTTTAATTAGACGAATAATTTTGAATATTTTGACATTTTTAGTTTTTGAAATTTTCGAAATTAATCGAAAAAAATTGCAAAATTTTCTATATGCTTTTGAAATTATTGAATTTTTTTAATATGTAGACATATATTTCTTTAAAATTTTGGAATTTTTTGATTATTTTCGAAATTTTTGAATTGCTTAAAACTCAGTTTTGTTTGTAAATTTTTGAAAATTATTACAATCAAGTTTATTGATATAATATTTAAATTGACTTAAAATTCAACTAATGTTTTAATATATTTTGAAAATTTTTGTCCCGAGAGGGTTCAGGGCTGCAAAATTTTGACCGCAGTTAAAGGGTTAATACGTACCCTGTAATAACTGAAATGATTATTTACAATTTTATTAAAATTTTTAGGTACTGGTAGGGCTTTTATTTGAATAAAAAAAATCAAATTCGACAGGTACGTATTAAGACTTTCTCAAAATCCGTAAATTTTGGAGGTATCACCGTGATGTTCTTTCTCTGAAGAGGGATCACGTAAGAGTCGAAACTTTTATAAATAATTATGATAAAAAAAACATGAAGATTTCGACAGATTAATGATAAAATTTAATTTAAGGAAAAGTTTTGAAAAATTAAAACGCAGAAAATTATTATCTATCGTTATAATCGATAATAATTATAAAATAATATACCACAGCAATAACTTTCATTTATCTACTTTTGCTATATTTAATTTCCCCGTTTACGAAATTATCATAAATATTTACACAAAATAAACAATTCAAATAAACTGAGAAAAACTTTAATAATTGTTCATTTAACAAATTGTACAAATGTGCTAATAATTTTTCTGTGCGATTTTGCCTTTCTACTCGATAATTATCCTACTGAAAATGTATTTGGAGTGATTATGTAACTTATTGCAAATCAATATTACCATTAATTTATTTTACATGATATAGTGTCACCTTATTTGTATTGAACAAAATAATAAATAAAAAATTAACTAATTTAAATATTAATGGTGCTATTATGGGAAATGTTTTATTATTGCATATATTTATTTAATGATAATTTATAACCAAACCTATAGAAAAAAAGAATTAAGCAATCGGTAAATAAAAGCAAATTGGGGTAAAAATTATATTTTAGTTAATGCAAATATGAAAATTTCAGTAATCAATTTTATAAATTGGCATAGATAATTTAATAAAAAATATTCCAGGACCTTCCAGAAAAAATGTAAGTCCCGGAGCAACTCATACTTTTTTTGATTCACTTTTTTTACACATTTTTACTTTCCGAACAACAGAATTGTATAGAAGGAAAGTATTGCGATCATGATATTTTGGCCATACCCTAATTTTAACGGATCTTTACGTTTTGAGGTCACCTGAATCCATTTATACCATTTTTAGCATGATGTCTGTCTGTGTGTGTGTGTGTGGGTGTGTCTGTGTGTGGGTGTGTGAACACGATAGCGTCTAAACCGATTTAGATGAAATTTTATATACATATTTAGGGTAGTAAGGAGACGACCTGTATAGATTTTGGTGTTAATCGGACAACCGGAAGTGACAGTTACTATAAGTGATGACGTCATTACTAAACAAGATGGCAATAAAATTTTACACATATATTTTTTATACGTTATAGTTTAATTTCAACTGACTAAAATGTTCAAAAACTTTTGCCATTGTTGCCATATTTATCAAAAAGTTGTTTTTCATATTTTTTTTAAATTGGCAAAATAATGCATTTTTATGAAAAATTATAGGATATAAAAGTTGTAGAACATAAAATTTTCTACATATTTTGTCATTATCGTTTTTTCGAATTCCTCATAGTTTCGCCGCTAGAGGGCGTTAAAAAAATATATATAGACTTCTACGACTTTTTTTTGGATTTTTAGACAAAATTATGGTTTTTTATGAAAATTTACAAAAAATCAAAATTGTAGAACATAAAATTTTCTACAAATTTTGTCTTTACTTTTTTTTCGAGTTCCGCATAGTTTCGCCGCTAGTTTTTAAGCGATTTTTATCTTCTTAAATTATTTTTTTTAGATAAATTTTAATATTAAACATTTGAAAAAAATACTGCTAAATTTGTAATAAAAAAATTGTGGAATTTAAAAAAAAAATGGATCAAAAAAATTTGAAATTTTATTATGATTTTAAACTAAATTGAATAAATTTTCCCACTTTTTTTATTTTTCCCCATATTTCTTATTTTTTCCTATTTTCCTTATTTTTTTTTCATGTTTTTCTCTATTTTCTTTTTGGTTTATTTAATTTCCATATTTTCCCTGTCATTTCGTATCTTTTACCCCTTTTTTTTACGTTTGCTCATTTTTTCCCAATTTTCATATTTTTTCCATGTTCCTGTTTTTTCCTGGTTTTTACCATTTTGTCCAATCTTTCTTACTTTTCCTGTTTTTACGATTTTTTTTTCTGTTTTTCTAATTTTTCTTTATTTTTTCCACTTTGCCTATTCATCCCCATTTTTTATACTTTGGCCTATATTTTCCTTATTTTTTCCATTTTTTACCTATTTTTCTCTATTTTTTCTTATTTTTCTCTGTTTTTTTTCCTATTTTTTTAATTTTTTTTCTATTGTTTCCCATTTTGCCCATTTTTCCAATTTTTCCCATTTTTTTCTATTTTTCCCCACATTTCTTATTTTGTATACATTTTCTTATTTTTCCCTTTTTTTTATCTTATTTTTCTCAATTTTACCCCAGTTTTTTTTCGTTTTCTTAATTTTCCTATTTTTCCCTATAATTTTTTATTTTTTTCTACGTTTGCCTATTCTTCCCAATTTTTTTTATTTTTCCATTGTCCTGTTTGTACCATTTTTTCCTATTTCTCTTAACTTTTTATTGTTATTTTCTGTTTTTCTGATTTTTTTATATTTATTCCCATTTTCTGTATTTTTTCCATTTCTTCAATAATTTTTTCCGGGTTTTTCCATTTTGCCAATTTTTCCTTATTTTCCCCATTTTTTTTATATTTTGACTTATATTTTCTTTATTTTGTCCTTTTTTTCCTATTTTTTCCTGTTTGTTTTTTTCCATTTTTTCCTAATTTTCTTATTTTTCCAGTTTTTCCCATTTTTCCCTTTTTTTTCAATTTCTCCCATTTTTTTCAATTTTTCCCCATATTTCTCACTCTTGCCTATATTTTTTATTTTTCCCATTTTTTTTCTCCATTTCCTCCCTACTTTTTTCCATTTTCTTAATTTTCCTATTTTTCTATATCATTTCCCATTTTTTTTACGTTTGCCTATTTTTTCCCAATTTTCTTGTTTTTCATATTTTTTCCATTTTCCTGTTTTTACCATTTTTCCCTTTTTACTTACTTTTCCTGTTTTTACTAATTTATTATCTGTTTTTCTCATTTTTTATATTTTTTTCCATTTTCTCTATTTTTTCCATTTTGCCTATTGTTCCTTAATTTCCCCATTTTTTATATTTTGGTCCATATTTTTTTTATTTTTTCCATTTTTTCCTATTTTTTTCTGTTTCTTTTTTTATTTTTTCTTATTTTTCTCTGTTTTCAGAATTTTTTTTATTTTTTCCCATTTTTCCCTATTTTTTCCAATTTTTCCCATTTTTTTTCTATTTTTCCCCATTTTTCTTATTTTTGCCTACATTTTCTTATTTTTCCCAATTTTTTTTCTTATTTTCTCTATTTTTCTACAGAATAACTTTAAAAATATTAAAGATATTAAAATGGGATTTATACCATTTGATGGGCAATATAAAATTCTAAATTTATAATATATTTTAGTCTCTTCGAATTTAACATAATATTTGTTATAACCAAAATAAAAAAAAAAATTTAATTTTTTTGTACTTTCGTTTTATCGAAAATGAGAACACAAATGTAAAAAGTAAATAGTACCTCCGAAAGGGATCAAAAAGTACATTATGTATGAAGGATTTCATAATTTTAAAATAATACAAAATTATAAAAAGTTAAAAAATGCAAAAAATTTAATTTTTTAAAACTAATTTTCTTAATGTATTTTGATGTAGAAAAACTAAAATAATCGATTAAACAATTACTTTACTAGGAGTGTACGGAAAGTTGGGTGGGATTACCCCCTCATTTTTTTGTGAAGCAGTCACCATTAAAAAAACAATTAATACTAAATGTATTTTGGAAAGTCTAAAAGGTTCACAGTGGCGTAGTAAGAAATATTTTCAGGGGGTTAAATGGTTATATAAGTAGAGTAGTGAAATGATATTATAATTTTCAAGTTGAATTTTCTTCATAGAAAAAGCGTGTCAGGAAAGGATTTGTCCCTAAAACTTCCCTGTTTCTACACCACTGGTTATTCATTTCTCAAATGTGGTTAACTAATGAATAATAAAACACACCAAATCCAGTACCACCACAAATAGTATATTCGTTAATATTAAGATAATGGAAGAGTTTGCAATTAGTTTCGACTTCCACCATCATCAGGGAAAGAAAATTAATACAGGAAACAAAAATTTTGTTATGGTACTGATAAATTGTAGTAGAAATTTATTGTTGATTTTCTCAATAATGTTAATAAGTCCCTCTTTTTTCTTGTATTAATTTTTTTTTAACGAGATGTATTCTAGGTCTGATGATGGCGTAAGTCGAAACTAGTCTAAATTGTTTTAATATTAACTGATAAACTATTTGTGGTACTGGAATTAGTGTGTTTTATTAATCAAAAGTATTCTGGTTTGAAAAATTTCAAATTTTGTTTCTTGTAGCAAAAAATACAGGGTGTTTCATTAAAGTAATGCAATTCTCTTTTATAAACTATAAATATAAATAAGAATCGTTCACTGTGGATATATTTCTTTTTAAAAAGTGTAATTTTTATGGTTATTAGATCAAAACTCCTTGTAGCAAAAAATACAGGGTGTTTCATTAAAGTAATGCAATTCTCTTTTATAAACTGTAAATATAAATAAGAATCGTTCACTGTGGATATATTTATTTTTAAAAAGTGTAATTTTTATGGTTATTAGATCAAAACTCCTTGTAGCAAAAAATACAGGGTGTTTCATTAAAGTAATGCAATTCTCTTTTATAAACTGTAAATATAAATAAAAATCGTTCACTGTGGATATATTTATTTTTAAAAAGTGTAATTTTATGGTTATTAGATCAAAACTCCTTGTAGCAAAAAATACAGGGTGTTTCATTAAAGTAATGCAATTCTCTTTTATAAACTGTAAATATAAATAAGAATTGTTCAAGTCTTTTAAAGTTTGTAATTTTTATGGTTATTAGATCAAAACTCAACTAATCCAAAATTATTTTTCTGTATTGAAATATTATTATCAAAAATTGTATATTTTCTTTTATTTTTGTTCCAATTTTTATCTTCCATAGAGTTATTTTTAATAAACTAAAATAAAAGGCATGAAAGTTGATTTGATAATAGCAATTATATTAATAAAGAGTAGGCTCTACTATAGCTATATCCTAGATATTTAAATTAAATAAATATCTATTAATTTTTATAATTTTACTTATGTGTAGCCGGCGTGGTAGGGTATTGAGAGTCAGTGAACGTATATAACAATTTTCTTAGCTAGACGCCAGTTACATAAGTTTGGTTTTTGGTGATGTGAAAAAGAAAAGATGAAAACCTTTGTAAGTGTCCTATTGGATTAATTTTTTAATTCCAGTGCATGTGGGAAAATAATTACAGAAATTATTTTTAATAAGTTGAGGTGACAAAATGTTTTGTCCAAAGAATTTTTTATTACATCATACATTTAGTATGACGTTAAAATCCTAAAATAGTATAATTTTATCTACTCCTATTAAATTATATATTAATTATTAAACTGCTTTTGAAAAATTAATAGTATACATAAACAAACAGCGTGAGTCATAATAACTCACTAGTGAGTTTAGTTCCTTGACTATTATAATCACTATATGATTTTGTTTATGCTGTTTTTTGTAAAAGGTTTTAGCAAAAGCCAAGGTCTTAGTTTTTATACAGGGTGTTTCAGAATTCGACGTTCAACAGTTCCTGGTAGACTCATCTAATAAAGTAAAGAATATCTAAGTCAAGAATCAAAATTCAAAAATACTGAAACACTCTGCATATAATTTTTCTCAAATATGTTAATTTTTATCCAATGCAATTGTTTCAGTTAATTAAACAAGCAATTGAAAAAAAATTTTTTTTTGAACATTTATCCAGTGGCGTAACAACTTCGAGGCAAAATATTCGGCCATACCCAATTGAAACGCCGCTGGTAAAAGGTTTTGAAAAGAAATGTTTCGTCACAATGTGTTTAAGCACTAGAGCTTTTTTCAAAATTATTTCCATTTTGTAATTATTCCTTTTTTTAGTAAATCCTACTATTTTTCCAAGATAATTGCACTCGAGCTTTTTTAAAGATAATTGCACTCGAGCTTTTTCCAAGATAATTGCATTAGAGATTTTTCCAAAATAATTGCACTTGAAAATTATCTTGGAAAAAGCTCGAGTGCAATTATCTTGGGTTCGAGTGCAATTAGCTTGATAATTGCATTAGAGATTTTTCCAAAATAATTGCACTTGAAATTTTTTCAAGATAATTACACTAGAGGTTTTTTCAAAATTATTTCCATTTTGTGATTTTTCCTTTTTAAGTAATTTCTACTGTTTTTCCAAGATAATTGAACACAAGCTTTTTCAAAGATAATTAATTGCATTAGAGATTTTTCCAAAATAATTGCACTTGAAATTTTTTCAAGAAACAATTTCAAGTGCAATTATTTTGCAATTAGCTTGATAATTGCAATAGAGATTTTTCCAAAATAATTGCACTTGAAATTTGTTCAAGATAATTGCACCAGAGCTTTTTTAATATAATTCCACTTGAGCTCTATCCAAGATAATTGCACTTGAATTTTTTTCAAGCTAATTGCACTCGAGCCCAAGATTATTGCACCCGGCTTTTTTCAAGAAAAATTCCACTTGAGCTTTTTCCAAAATAATTGCCCTTGAAATTTTTTCAAGATAGTTGCACTAAATGTTTTTCCAAAATAATTGCAATTGAGCTTTTTCGAAGATAATTGCACCCGAGCTTTTTCCTTGAAAAAATTTCAAGTGAAATTATTTTGGAAAAATCTCCAATGCAAGTATCTTGGAAAGAGCTCGAGTGCAAATATATTGAGCTCAATCGCAATTAGCTTGATAATTGCATTTGAGATTTTTCCAAAATAATTGAACTTGAAATTTTTTCAAGATAATTACACTGGAGCTTTTTTCAAAATTATTTCCATTTTGTGATTTTTGATTTTTTTTTAGTAAATTCTACTGTTTTTCCAAGATAATTGCACCCGAGCTTTTTCCCAGATAATTACACTCGAGCGCAATTAGCTTGATAATTGCATTAGAGATTTTCCAAAATAATTGCACTTGAAATTTTTTCAAGATAATTACACTAGCTGTTTTCAAAGTTATTTCCATTTTGTGATTTTTCATTTTTAAATAAATTCTACTGTTTTTCCAAGATAATTGCACTCGAGATTTTTCCAAGATAATTGCACTTGGATTTTTTTCAAGCTAATTGCACTCGAACCCAAGATAATTGCACTCGAGCTTTTTTCAAGATAATTGCACTAGAGCTTTTTTTAAATAATTGCACTTGAGCTCTTTCCAAGATAATTGCACTTGAAATTTTTTCAAGCTAATTGCACTCAAGCCCAAGATAATTGCACTTGAGCTTTTTCCAAAATAATTGCGCTTGAAATTTTTTTAAGATAATTGCACTAAATGGCTTTTCCAAAATAATTGTACTTGAGCTTTTTCCAAGATAATTGCACTCCAGCTTTTTTCAAGATAATTGTACTAGAATTTTTTCCAAGATAATTGTACTAGAATTTTTTCCAAGATAATTGTACTAGAGTTTTTTCCAAGATAATTGCACTCGAGCTTTTATGAAGATAATTGCTCTTGAGCTTTTTCCAAGATAATTGCACTTGAGCTTTTTCCAAAATAATTGCCCTAAAAATTTTTTCATGATAAATACAGCTTTTTCCCAAATTATTTTCATTTTGTGATTTTTCCTTTTTTTAGTAAATTCTACTGTTTTTCCAAGATAATTGCTCTCGAGCCTTTTCAAAGATAATTGCACTAGGGATTTTTCCAAAATAATTACACTTGAAATTTTTTCGTTAAAAAATATTTATTTTTAAAAAAGTTACAGCGAAAAAACTGTTTTTATTTATGAACTTTAACACCCTGTATATTTAATGAGAGGAATCTGCCATAAACGGTTGAATTCTGAAACACCCTGTATACAGGATTTCGCAAACCATAATAGATACAAAGTTGATTAAACGGGGAAAAAGATGTATATTTTCAAAACGAATTTATTGGTTTTTCAAAATTAAAATATCAGGTCCGGTTTCCGAGATCTTTGGGAAAAACCGAAATTGACGTTTTCGTTTTATTTTTAGACAGAAAAAAAGTTTATAAAGCTTTTTTATTGAAGGCCAAATATCGCTTAAAATAGCGAATAAAATTTTTTAAAACAACGTTTCGTCTTTGAAATACCACCCTCAAGTATTTTTTTATATACGGAACTGTACGTTTCATTTCATTTTTGAAAAAGGTCTCTCAACAATTTTTTGTGATTGTACTTATTGAAGATTTAATTTAATAGAAATTAACTTAAGGCGATAAGCTCAAAGTATACTCAATTTTTTATTAATTTTACTAGAATAAATATTAATATTTCAGTGAAAATGGAACAGGGCCGTACTTAGCAAAATTTCTAAAGTATAGTTCACTGCCACAACCTAATAAAATATTAAATGTTCTACAGGGTTGCAGAAAGAAAAAAATGGAGATTTCAAAAATGAAATAAAACGTACAGGTCCGTATTTAAAAAAAATACTTGAGGGTGGCACATCAAAAAATTTTATACGCCATGTCAAGTGATATTTGGCTTTTAATAAAAAAGTTTTATTATTTTTTTTTCTATCTAAAAATAAAACATAAATCGTCACTCAATATCTCGGAAACCGGACCTAATCTTTTAATTTTGAAAAAAACAAATAAACAATAAATTCGTCTTGAAAATACACATATTTTTCTCTATTTAATTTACTTCGCATCCATTATGAAATCCCAATAGTGTTCAATTAAATTTGCGCCACTCTGTATATAATAAATAGTATAAATTATTTTTTAAATGACCCCACGTTGGGCGCCGATTTAAAATCATATCCAATTATTTAAAATAGCTTTAAATAAAAATATATTTATTTTTCTTCAAATTTAATTTCAATATTTTCAAGTGGCCCCACGTTGTGCGTCAATTTATAAAAATATAGAATTCTTAGTATATAACTTATTTAAATAACTTTAAATAAAAACATAGAATTTTTTTTTCTTCAAATATATTAAGTTTTTTTTAAATATCCCCCACGGTACGTCTATACCTATTTCTTCCCGTTTTAGTGTTTTTTCCTTTTTTTTTTACTATTTTTGACTAGTTTTTTATTTTTCCCATTTTTTCCCACTCTTTTCTATTTTTTCATGTTTTTTCCATTTTTGCATATATTTTCCATTTTATCTCTATTTTTTCTTATTTTTTCCTTTTTTTTTTCTATTTTTCCTGGTTTTTTCAATTATTCCAAAATTTCTTATTTTGCATATATTTCACTATTTTCCCTAATGTTTCAAATTTTTTTACTATTTTTTCAATTTTTTTTATATTCTATTCTATTTTCAATCAATTGCCTATTTTTCCCTATACTTCCCTGCTTTTCCTATTTTTCTCTATTTCTTTTACGTCGTCTTATTTTTGCTTATTTTTTATGTTTTCCTATTTTTTCTATTTTGCCTCATTTTTTATTTTTTACTACTTTTTCCTATTTTTTTTTCTATTTTTTACTAATTTTCTATTTTTTTCTATATTTTTTTTCTGTTTTTTTTTTCAATTTTGCCTATTTTCCCCATTTTCTTTATTTCTCCCAATTTTTTTTACCTTTTCCTATTTTTTCATGGTATTCTCAAATTTTTTTTGTTTTTTTCTATTTCTTCTTGTTTTTCCTGGTTTTTTCTGTTTTTTACTCTTTTTTCTTTTTTTTTACAATTTTTCCCATATTTTGCCTATATTTACTATTTTTCCAAGTTTTCTGTATTTCTTCTTCTTTCCTATTACATAATGTTTTTTTCCTATTTTTTTACCATTTTTCCCTATTTCTTTTTTCCCCTATTTTTCTATATTTTTCCTTACTTTTTGACTATATTTCCCTATTTTCTTATTTTTTAATATTTTTTCCCAATTTTTTCCTATTTTTCCCCATTTCTTTCTACTTTTTACATATCCAAAAATCGTCCAGCTCGCCTAGAGAAGTTTTCACTTAAAATGACTATAAAAAAATTTATTTTCTTCTATATTTTTCCTTATTTTTTCCTGGTTTTGACTATATTTCCCTATTTTCTTATTTTTAATATTATTTCCCTATTTTTTCTATTTTTCTAAATTTCTTTCTATTTTTTACCTATCCAAAAATCATTCGCCCAGAGAAGTTTTCACTTACAATGAGTATAAAAAAAAATCATTTTGAATTTATTTGTAATTATATATTAATTTTGGCTTTCTGCACTCCTCCTGTATACATATAAAATTTAACTATGCAAAATCTCACACTCCTCCGCTTAAAATGGATCCGAAGTTTTCTTTTTTCGTATTAATATACATATAGATATTCAATTCTCATATATTAATGATTTTTTTTCTTCAAATGCAATTTGAACTTTTTTAAATGACCCTACGTTGGGCGCCAATTTATAAACGTTTATTCTACCCTCTATGTTGTTTTTATGAATTATTATTTATTTTACTATGATTTCCAAAAATATTGCAATAAATATAACACAGTTTTCTATTTTTAACAAAAATTAAAAAAATTGTTACCTCAATAGTAAATAGTGAACGGCACTTTATGACGTAACATTTTTGATATCATTTCCGGTTTTGACGGAAGTTATATCAATTTTTAATTTTTTGGAATTCCATAGTTGTTTTTTTTGTTACTAGATATTATCGTCCTCTTTATTTTTCAGCTATTGCTTCTAGGCGCTTCAAGCCTAGTAGTAGGAGGCCCAGCTATCGACCAAAAAAAACCAAACAAAACAGAATTATCGAAAACAGAAAAAAGAAGCCTATCAGCTTTACTTATAGGAGAATACATAAATAAAGAAATACCAACTGAATTATCAGAGCAAGCATGGCAAATTGATAACACTAAATTGGAAAATAATTATAATACAGGCGAAGAGTGGGCGTTAGATGGAGGTTTAGAAGGTTGGAAAACTGATGAAAAATGGATAGAAAGTCCACAATCACACGATGAAAAATCTATAACCATTTATAAAGAAACAAAATTTCCTTATCCCGTAGAAAAACAGATACTAGTACCGGTAATTAAAAATGTTCATGTTCCAGTACAGGTACAAGTACCAGAACCGTATCCCGTAGAAAAAGAAATACGTTATCCAGTCAAAGTTCAACATAAAGTACCAATATACATTCACAAACCTGTCCCGATTGAAAAAATAGTAAAAGTACCAGTAGAGGTAAAAGTTGATGCTCCATACCCCGTGGAGGTTAAAGAACCCGTACCTTATCCAGTTTATAAAACCGTTAAGGTTCCTACTCCTGTAAAAGTACCACATCCTTATCCAGTTATTAAAAATGTGCCATATCCTGTCAAAGTTCCAGTTAAGGTACCGAAGCCCTATCCAGTACATAAAATAGTACCGGTTCCTTATAAAGTATATGTAGATAGACCAATAGCGGTACCAGTTGAAAAACCGTACCCAGTTCCGGTAGAAAAGAAAATACCAGTACCAGTAACCGTACTAAAACCATACCCAGTTAAAGTTTATGTAGAACGACCTGTTCCGGTTAAGGTTGAAAAGGAAGTACCATATCCTGTTAAAATAGAAGTACCGCAACCTTATCCAGTGGAAAAAATCGTTAAAGTACCTGTCGAGAAGGAGATTCCTTATCCGGTAGAAGTTAAAATAGAACGTCCTGTACCTTATGAAATTATAAAACACGTTCCTTATATAGTATTTAAGAAAGTACCTGTTCCTGTTAAGGAAATTGTAGCGGTACCAGTGAAAAAGGAAAAAGAAGAGAAAGAAGAAGAAATAGAAGAAAGGAAGTTCGATTGGGATAAAGCTGTTAGAGAATGGAAGTGGTAAAGTTTTATAGAATTTTAGAAGATTCTGCAATATGTAAATTTTATTATTTATTACTGAAGAAAAAAACTTTTTGGATAATTCTGAAACAAAAGTGGGTTCTAGAAAATAAAAATTGAAATATGTAAAATCTTCCATTATAATTATATTCCTGCTTTACATACATTTTTAGTATTATTTTAATTTAAAAAATATATATTATTATATCCAATAAGTTATCCATATCTCAAATGTGGTCAAGTCTTAATCATAAATGAAAACAACTCAAAATCATGTACCATAATAAAATTTAATTATATAAAAATTTGACAGGTAACTAGTTTCGGTTAATAAACCATCTTCAGACCTATAATAGATACAATACACGTAGGAATTTTTTTTACACAGATAAAGATAAATAATATACTTAAACCTTATAAGTTAGCGTATTGCTAAAACTTAAGGGTACCGCTACTGAGAAGGGAAGGGGAAAATTGTAAGGGATAATAAGTATAGGGTACATGAAAGATAAGTACAAGTATAATGGGTTAGAAAAGACACTTAAAAAATTTTCTAACCCATTTGGGTTTACTTGTACTTATCTTTCATAATCATTTGTTTATATCCGCGGTGCATACAAACTTTTATGTCATACAAGTTCGTTATTGCATCTACAATATAAATATAATGCCCACGTTAACCATAAAGTTCACTTTATACATGCACGGGCATAAAATAAATATTTATTTAGTTGGTAACTAAGCAATAAACACACAATAATGGACTGGTATGTTCCTACATGTATGGTATCTATTATAGGCCTGAAGATGGTTTTTTAACCGAAACTAGTTGCCTGTCAAATTTTTGTATAATTAAATTTTATTGTGGTACATGATTTTGAGTTGTTTTCATTTATGATATATTATTATTGTTAAAAAAGTACAAAATACATGGTGTTTGACTAATTTTTTTAAGGTCAATATTTTTTTAAATGAGACACCCTGTATATTATTGAATTTTTGAAAAGATGTTTTTCTTCTGATTTCAAAAATATACCATATCATAAGAAGAACGGTGTCATGATATGGTATATTTTTTAAATCAGAAGAAAAACATCTTTTCAAAAATTCAATAAAATACAAGGTGTCTCATTTAAAAAATGAATATGTTTATTGTGTCCCCTAAACTACGCACGCCACTGTAGTTGTGTTAACGTTATAATAAAATTAGTTTATAACCAAACAACTTTTATTTCAAAAATTTTTTTGGTGATGCAATAATAACTATGGTAAGGGCTGGGACATTTATAATGAATAACCCTGTACACATCAACCTACAATAGATGTTACTATCTGACATTTTTAATAAAGTGCCACTGATGATTCCTATAAGGATGAAACGTGGATGGTAATGATCGGCAATTATATTTTTTAAATACTTATTCTCTTTGTTTTAACCTCTTTTATTGAAAAAATAATGCTGGATTTTTTTTTGTTAAATATCTTGTAGATTTATATTAAATATTTTTAATAAAATGTAAAGGTACTGATTTTTAATTATCCTTAATATATTTTTATCCTTATATTAATTAAAATAGTAAAAAATAGGAAAAGAACAGGATAAAATAGAAAAAATAAGAAAACCAGAGAAAACCAAGGAAAATGGTAAAAAACAGCAAAAAAAGGAAAATGGGGAAAATAAGGAAAAAATAGAAAATAATTGAAAAAAGTAGAAAATATAGAGAAAAATAGGAAAAAATAGGCAAAAGTAGAAAAAAATAGGAAAAAAAATTAAACAAGAGGGAAAATAGAAAAAATAGAGAAAGTAGTTAAAAAAATAGGCAAAATACGAAAACGTAATAAAAAAATGGGAGAAATAAAGAAAATGGGGGACAATAAGCAAAATAGAAAAAACAGGAAAAGTAGTAAAAAATTAAAAAACTGGAAAAAATAGGAAAACGTAAAAAATAAGCAATAAGACGACGTAAAAAAATAGACAAAAATAGAGAAAAATAGGAAAAACAGGGAAGTATAGGGAAAAATAGGCAAATGGTTGAAAATAGAATAAGATATAAAAAAAATTGAAAAAAATAGGAAAAAATTGGAAACATTAGGGAAAATATGGAAATATACGCAAAATAGGAAATTTTCAAAAAATTGTAAAAAACCAGGAAAAACAGAAAAACAACGGGAAAAAATATAGATAAATTGGAAAATATATGCAAAAATTGGAAAAATGGAAAAAACATGAAAAAATAGAGAAGAGTAGGAAAAAATAAAAAAATAGTAAAAAACAGGAAAAAAGAGAAAAATAGGAAGAAATAGGTATGTATAGACGGGAAAGTAAGGAAAAAATAGACAATAATTGGAAAAAGTAGAAAATATAGAAAAAAATATAAAAAAAAAATAAATAGAAAAAATAGAGAAAGTAGTTAAAAAAAAAATAGAGAAAAAGAGGAAAACGTAAAAAAAATGGGACAAATAAAGAAAATGGGGGAAAATAGGCAAAATAGAAAAAAAGCAGGAAAAAAAAGAAACAGGGAAATATAGAAAAAAATTGGCAATTAGTAAAAAATAGAAAAAAAAAACAGGAAAAAGTAGTAAAAAATAAAAAATTAGCAAAAATAGGAAAACGTAAAAAATAAGCAAAAATAAGACAATGTAAAAAAATGGGATATTTTGGCTAAAAAGGGGCGATTTCATCTAAAAAAGGGGAGATCTTATCTAAAAAAGGGGAGCTTTTGTCTAAAAATGGGGAGATTTCAGCTTAATAAGGGGATGTTGATTAAAAATAAGAGTATTTTGCCCGAAAAGGGAAAATTAAGTCTAAAAAATTGAGAATTTTGATTAAAAAAGGGAGATTTTGGTTTAAAAAAAAAATGGGAAATTTTGACTAAAAACGGGAGATTTCGGCTAAAAATAGGGGAGATTTCAGATTAACAAGTGACTTTGACCAAAAATAAGAGAATTTTGTTAGAAAAGGGAAAACTGAGATTTTTTGCTTAAAAAGGGGAGAATTGGCCAAAAAAATACGAAATTTTGGCTAAAAGATAGGAAACATCAACCTGGTCACTTTTATTTTTCGTTTTACGTCAAAGTTTTGACCTGTATAGTTATTTTCCTAACAAGTGCGGAAAGTTATACTTTTCCGCACGCAATTGCAGTTGCCCGAACGACGCGAAACGGAGTTCGGGCATGCAATTAAGTGGGAAAAAGATACTTTACGCAAGTGTTAGAAACAATATTTTTTCTACAAGCGCCTAGAATTAAAAAAAAAATTTAGATAAAATATTTTTTTCGTTATTAAACAAAAATTTTCTTAGTGATTCTTAATAAATAAAACATTAGGCTGAAAGTAATCTTAGTAACCAATCAAGAATTAATTTTTAATCATTTTAGCATTTATAAAATAAGTGCGAAAAGTAACTTTTCCGCACTAGTGCGGAAAACTACAACTGTCTGCAGTCAAATGCGTGCGGAAAAGTATACTTTTCCGCACGCTTGAAGAAAAAATATTTTTTTATTGTATTATATTTACAAAAAAATATATAATTAGTAAAATTTAAGGCACGAAAGTATTTTTACTATCAAAGTATTTTATTTGTATAAACATTAATAAAATATTTTTTTATTGTATTATATTTACAAAAAAATATATAATTAGTAAAATTTAAGGCACGAAAGTATTTTTACTATCAAAGTATTTTATTTGTATAAACATTAATAAAATCATTTTTTTATTATTATTTTTATTTAAGGAATTGTAGATATTTTTTTATTGTACTATATTTACAAAAAAATATATATAATCAGTAAAATTTAATGCCCGTCAGTATTTTTATTTTTTCAATTACTGCTCTAAAAACAATTTATGTTATGTAAATTTTTTATAAAGGTTTATTTTAACCATTTGTGGTCCAAGACCAGTTGGCTAAAAGTAAAAGCGACCTTGATATAGGTAGGGACATTGGTAGGGCCGAGGTCATTCGAAATGGCTACAAAAGTTGAAAATGCCGCCTTGAAAGTGTCCCTTTTGTGTGTTATTTGTTTTGTGACTTTACGTACCAAATTACAAATCGAATAAATAAAAAAAATACAATAAATTTATAAAAATGTCTTTATTTTATACAAAACTTATGTATTACTTAAATACTTATATCTTACACTTGTAATCCAATGTGCAACACCATAAAGTACAAGTAAAATAGTTACAAATCCTTCCATAATAATAAAATGCGACAAACTTGTTCCAATATCTAACCAAGATCCAACATTAGTTATCAAATATAAAAACTGCAGAACCATTAAATCAGAAAAGATCAGAATTATACAAAAAATATTCA
Organism: Neocrepidodera transversa; assembly: GCA_963243735.1. Taxonomy (NCBI): domain Eukaryota; kingdom Metazoa; phylum Arthropoda; class Insecta; order Coleoptera; family Chrysomelidae; genus Neocrepidodera; species Neocrepidodera transversa. The sequence continues at coordinate 9,136,532 of OY725349.1, read as the reverse complement.
ACATATTTTGTTTCCCCACTTCGTTAATAGCTCTGAAAATACTGCAAGTGAAAATAAACGGAACGGTGAATTTTAATAGAATTATTCCCATCATTTTAAATGGACTAAACACAGTTAAAAAAGCTCTAGTCCACATAGGATCGAAGGAATTTATATCCGCTATGGTACCAGTACCAAAAAATCCAACGAATATAAAAACCATAAACAAGAATGCTCTTCGTAACGCATCAGCATTTACATCATTTTTACTAGTATAATCTTCAAATTTTAAATAATAAATAAGTTTTTGAGAAGTTACAAATTTGAATGTCTTAGATTCTATTAGTAACCAAGTGTATAAAAAGAAAATGTAGCAAGCAGAAAAGAGCAATTCAAAGTTAGATGATACCAACAAATAGAAAGGAGCAAACCCAAAAACTGTAGAAGCAAGTCTCAATGTAATAAATTTATCTGTAAATGGAATTAGCATTATTGGAATTATAAAAATAACCCAAGAAATATATTTCACGTTAGAATCAGGTGATATATACTGAAATTCAATCAATATTACAGAATAAGCGGCTGCTATTTGTAAAAATAAAAATTGTATAAAAAGAATTTGGTATTGAAAACGTATATTTTTTAGTTGTTTGTAATAGTTTAGATCATAGAAATATAATTTTACAAATATTATTATATATCCTATATATCCAGTACAATACATAAATAAATTAAAAGATGTTTTCATTACTGGAAGACAAGGAAAAATAGATAAAATTAAACAACATATTAACCACGTAATTTTTTCTGTTTTAGTAGAAGATTTTTGAAGTGATTCAGATATATTTATCCATAATCCTACTAAAATCATAATAATAGTAAAGGAAGATCTGTTAAAAAAACCGTAAACAAGAAGTTCGATTCCTAATACATAGAAAATAGTTTGTAATATAGAAGATTTAGTAAATTTTGGTATAACACTAATAACATCTTTATCTGCTATTAATATAAAATATGATATAACTGGGAAATTAAAATATAAGTAATAAGACACCGGAAATTCACTCTTTTTGCATAAAGTACTTATAAACAAAACTAGAAATATAGCACTAAATGGACGTAATTGTTTACTACTTTTTACACCAAATACAGATATACACAAAAATATTATCCATATTATAAATCCTAAACTGACACTAATAAGAACAGGATATTGATAATAATTATGATAATAATTTACTCCTTCTATTAACAGCATACTAAAATCTTTACAGTCTTTTATTAAATTCTCAATAGATAAATTTTCTAATTGATTTATTTTTTTGTTTAAAAACTCAGTAGTCATATTTTTAAACGGGAAATAAATCAATGCACTTTCTTCAGTACGAAGCATTTTTAATTTAAATATTTCTATTAGTTCTTTTATATTAGATAAAATCATTTCTCCTACATTATTGCTGTTAATATATCCAACTGGTAATATTCCTAATGAGTTAATAGGAATGTTAATTCCAATTAGAGAAGCAAGTAAAGGAGCTATATCAATTTGTTTAATATCTTGTTGTTTATTATTTCTTCTAATTCCAGCTCCCCAAGCAATAATCGGGGTTTGTGTTTCATGATCTGAACCTGTTCCATGTGATCCCCAATCTGTCATACCATGATCAGAAGCTAATATAAACACATTAGATTCATCTGGATAAACATTATTAAATATTTCAGTAATTTCTTGTATATGCCTATCAACTAATATAATATTATTAATATATTCTTTTGAATATGGTTTGTAACCATGTCCGGCTGTATCGATTCCAAGTAAGTGTAAAAAATATATATTTCCATTTGTGTAATATTGTTTACAATTTATTACACATTGAGTAACTTCAATATTTAAAAAATTACGTACTTTATCAAATACCCAAGTATCTAAAATTCCAGTATTTTCATTACCGAAATCTTCAATACTAGAATCATATGATTGGACGTGGATTTTCGGCAAACTGTCTTTATTAAAAATATTTACAATATCGGGACTTCCCCACGCCCAAGCATTAGTACTTTGATTAATTACAGAATCAAAATTCACCGGGTTAGATTTCCATCCTTTTAAAATTGCACTCGGGTCTTCATATATTCCTGCAAGCATTGCAACATGACCTGGTCTTGATTCTGTTGGTACCCTAGTATGTGCAATACCCCAACTACCTTCATTATACTTAATTTTTGTTAAAAATGGAGTCAATTTTTCGTTTTCTTCACCAAAAATAGCTTGAGCTCTTAACCCATCGGCGACATAAAGGATTAGTCTTTTTGCTGGTGGATTATTTGTACTTTTAATCTGAGACATTCCATGATCTAGCGGACTAGCGAAATATACGTCAAATACTGCTATGAGCAATAATAGGTGAATTAGTAGGCCTAAAAGTATGATTTTATACTTTTTAGTTTTGCTTTCTTCTGAATCTTCTTCCATTTTGAAGGTTTCATCTACAAAATTATATTTGTTTCAAGATCCATACGTGGAATATATTAAAAATAAGTAAACAAAATTTGGTGCATTATGGATTATCCTCATTAAGCTAAATTAATAAAACACAGTTGGATATTTACCAGTTAACATTGTAATTATACTGGGCGTTGAAGAATATCGTCACCACTAACCAAAACCACACTTTTTAAAACACTCTATGTACGTTTCGATAACTATGTTAGTATCATCAGGAGTTGATGATAAACTTTGGTTAGTGGTGACGATATTCCAAGATTCCAAATTCCCAATTCAAATTATACTGAGTGTTAATTATTGCTTGATAAATTATGTAATATTCAGTATTAAAATAAAATTATTTTAATTTTCTTGTTAAACTGCTTTTAAATTGTACATTTCATAGTTATATAGTATTTTATTTAATTGAATTTTTTATGACTTTGTGTTTTGTCCTTATCGTCTAGATTATTTCCGGCTGCGCCCTTAATATAAAGCAAAATTTAATATTAAGTATAAAATTCTTAATTTAAATAAATTCTATGCTATGATCTCTAAATTATATTATTTACAATTAAGTGTAATAAAGCTGTTTAATTAAATTAATTTTACATGATATTTTTCAATTTTTTTCCATTTTGGCTAGCCAGCCGCGACGCCCCTGGATACTTTTTGCGCCGGCCCGGGCGTCGCGGCGCCCATTTTGGGAACCCATGCTTTATTCCATTAATTTTGGAACAAACAAAATTTAAAATATAAACCAAACGTTATTTTTGCGTTTTTAAAACTAAAAAATATTAAATATGCTACGTCAAGGACATTAAGGATTATAGTTATATTTATTATTCCTATTGGTTATTAAAAAAAGTTTAAATCATACATTTTTTTGCACTTATTTCGTAAATAATAATAATAATAAATAACAAATATGAATTATGAAGAAATATTCTTTACTTTGGTTTAATTTTTTTAAACCCAATGTGATATTTCTCGGTCCAATAACAAAAATAATTATTTTCTTTGCATACGTTTAAAAAAATATTTAGTGGATTATAAAATGCATATTTAATATTTAAATAAAAATGCAAATTAAAATAAAAATAACATTAAAAATGTATAGACATATCCGATGCCACTCGTAAATAAGAACCAGGATAGAGCACTAACTAAACGTCAAAATAATACAAAATAAAATAAATTAAATGATTAATAACATATTAAATGATTATTTATTCATTATAAACCCCAAATATAGTCAAAATATTGTGTTTTACAGTAAAATTTAAGACTATAAACATATTATACCTCATAAAACTATATTCGCCTCGTAAGATTAAAAAAACATAAAACGATGATTTCAACATACTTTTAAATACCAGAAATTATATTAATCATTAATAATAAACCAATATTTAAAATAAACTTACCTGCATTTAGTTAATTGTGTTTAAAATCATTAATCCAAAACTTGTCTCTCACAAAACTTAACATTAACCTCACTTTTTATGACGTTTTAGAATTAACGTGATTGCCAAATGCGATTACATTAGTTCCAATATATCATAAAATTAAATCTTATCTTAACCAATTAATTCTTATTATTTATGATAGATACTTTTTAATGTTGTAAAATTCATAGTAAGATAATTATGAATCAATAAAAACTATATATAATCGAAGTTATTACCGGAGTTAATAATATAAAGTCGGATTCAGCGTTATTTATCGGATGATCTGTCAACTCTGTAGACCATTCTTGTGACCTTGGATCGTTGGGTTGGAGATTATCGAATTGGTATTACCGGGGTTGTTTGAAAAGTTTGTAAGTGATTATGAATAGTCATTTCGTTTTGATATAATTTAATTATTGATGATTGTTTATTTTGAAGATAAAAATAAAAAAATCTTATCTTAAAATAACATTTTTAATACTTATTCAAATTAAATATTTTTATCAATTATTTAAAACAATTTTAATATCATAAAATGAGCAAGTGATGGAGTTTAATTATTGTTATTGGTGCATATTATTTCATCCAAGAAATAAAGTTTAATAACAATTAAAGCAAGTAATTAATTAACAAAAAAGATGTAACTCTCTACTTACCTTAAGCAATTTTAACTAACTATCACATTGATAAGTAATCAAATACATGCTTTTATAATAATCAGTTTTAAATTTTGCACTTATCTACAATAATTTTTATCAATATATAACCAGGACCGGATTAGCAGCTATTTACGCCCTAGGCCAAAGTTCTAAATTCCTGTAAACCTCGTTTTAGAGCTTCTTTGGTGTTATTTGAGATATTAACACATTTTTATTTTCAGTCCTTTTGAATACATTTTTAACTGTTTTCCAAGAAAATAATTTGTATTAATCACTCAATAACAGTGATTAAAATTCCAAAATGTATGAAAAACAAAAATTTGCAATTGCTCACGGTCGCTATTCACAAGTTCAAAGTTTCCGCAAGCGTCCATGGCATAGGTTGGCCTTATGGGTAATCCGGACCTGAATATAACTAGCAAAATGATTTGAGAACCGCATCTTATCAATTGTTTATTCTAATTAATAAAATAGACCTTGTGATATTAGCCACAGATAAAAGAAGAATAGAGAAAACAATTTTATTATCTAACATGTAAATTACTGCAAAAGTGTCCTTGTAGAACAAATATTTTTTTGTTATTCTTATCGAAATATTTGTGTCAAATTTTTTAAGAATAAATCAGAACAATAACTTATTATATGAATGTAAACATTTCATGTATAGTAAAATATCGTTAATCATTTATCATATTTAATTTTATCAAATCCATAGAAGAATTATAATCAGGCGTAATACTTAAAATGAAATAACCTAATCCAAACTTTTTTATACAGCTTACACGGCTGACGCAAATTCATTTTCACTTTTTGGAAAAACATGGAAAAGTAATTATTTCCATCTAATAAACACAATCTTAATCACATAAGCGTACCTCATTACTAACTAAATAAACACTCTAGCCATTGATTTTCCGATATCAGGGGCGTACTATTTCATTCCTTAATTATTACCTTTCTCATATTTATTTTTTCTTTTAATTATGCTTGTACACACATACATACCAATAGTCAATACAAATCTAGATATTAGACTAATTAATAATAAATAAAATTTATCGAATGTTTGAGGAAATTGTTGAATTGTTGCATTTAATGAATATAATCTAAATTCTGCAGCAACTAAGTTTGTCAAAATTATTACAAAATAATATTATTCCTTATACAGAGAGACCCTTAATATCTAACAAAAAATAATTTACTTAAATCAAGTAATAAGGAATGTATGAGACATTATTAAAATTTTAGTTTGCGTCAATTTCCCACAATCCAAAATTATGAATCTAACTAAATTAAACTTTATTATTTTTTAGTAAATAAAAAAATAATCATACCATACACGATTGATACGCTCATGTCTGATAAAACGCATAATTTCCACAACTGGCAGGTTTTTAGTAAGATTTTCGGGTTTAGTGGTGTGTTAAAAGTGAAATGGGTAGCTCTTTTTTACCTTTCGAAAATATATTCGATTTTGAAGAAGAACTAGGACCTGGGGAACATTATCATCCTAGCGATGTCTCACTCCCGCCTTACGACGATGGGGATCCCGCTATGGAAAATTCTATGAAAAGTAAATATTTTATAGAATCGATATAAATATTAATTAACTAATAAATAAATAAAAATCATCTTTTGAAAAGTTTTGGTCTGCAGGAAATTCTTATGGAAACCATTAATTTCTTGTTATTTTAGTTTATAAGAAATCAAGACATTTTATGTATTTGTTAAAGTTAAAAACAATTATTTAACTATTATAATTAATTCCCTGACTTAGATTGGTTAAACATATTAGAAACTAAGTTACTCTAATCATATCTAAGTGGTAGTAAAAGAAAAAATCCCATGGAAAGTCACTGAAAGTAAAATACTAAGAAGTACGACATAGGAAAATTAAAGAAGAATTAATAGCACAGTAATTCGCAGAAGAAATGAGAGGAAACTTATCAAATACAAAAATATGCAGCAACATCGACAGGGAGTGAAAAGAAGAAATGGGAAAATACGTGACAGATGTTCAACAACAAATTATAGTAATTACATAAAAACAAAGATATACGGTACTGTATGGGAGTCAAAATTGGGTTATGAACGAAAAAAGAGAAAGAAAAACTAAATATTTGGGAACACAAAGTGTTGAGGAAGATCTTTAGAGGATTAAAGGACAACAAAATGGGTGGAGGAGAAGAACAACTGACGAAATAAACAATCTCTACTAGAAACCAATTATTAGTTGGAGCTAATAGGTTGCTATGGCTGGGACACGTGACAAGGATGTCTAGGAATAAGAAAAAGAAGAGGACGACAAAGGAGAAAATGGTTGAAGGTGTATGAAGAGGACTTAAGATCCATAGAAGTAGGTAGAGAGATTTAGCAATAAATAGAGACGAATAGAAGACAATAATAAGCAAACTTTAAGCTATGGGAATTTAGGACATGTTTGAGCTAATATATTTAATATGTAAAATATTGAAATACAAATGGTGAATTCCAGAAATTTTTTGATATCAAAATTATAAAACTTTTATTATTTGCATATAAGTAGATAGACTAAATTGAGATTATCTTGTTACAACATTATCAATTTTAATAGACCAGCTGTCGCTACTGATCTGGATTAATTTTGATAACATAATATAGTAAAACTACTTGATTACTCCTATTACAACAAAAATGATTTATCACTAAAATTTTGTTATCAGGATTTACTATTCACTGATGAAGAGCAGTGTTGCTGATGCAAAAATAAAAATTATCCGAATATCGAACTCAAATTATCCGAAATTATCTGACCGAGCGTCAAATTGAACACAGTCATGAATACATCGAAAAAGAAGAGTATAATCATTACTAATGACAGTAATGACATGACAGAATTGACAGTTTGACAAATAACAAGAAGACAAGAAAACATACAAAATATGAAAGGTTAAACAAACTTTATTTAAAAACCATTCAATACAAATACAAAAAAAAAGTTTTATATTAAAATTAAACAACTAAAATGCACTATTTGTTACCAAAATCTGAAATATCTGGAAAACCTACATGCACATTTTGTCGCGCCCTCTAGCGCCAAAACTATTAGGAATTCTGGGACAAGTTTGAGACAAATGTTGTAGGACATTCTATTTTCTAATCCCCTCTATATTTATATGAAATTAAATATGATCAATAAAAAAAGTATAAGAAATTAACGTAATTATACAAAATGTATTTATTGGGACATACTGTATATATATTACATAATTTTTGACATGCAGCTACTTGTTTGAATTAAATTGCATGTTTCAATGACTAAATCTAAAGAAAAATTTAAAACATTGTCGTAAAAAATGAAGAAATGTCTATATACAAATCTATAATATAACCGACAAAGAAAAGTAAAGAAAATAGAAAAAACTAATGAAAAAGAGGAAAAATAGAAAGATATAGAAAAATAGGAAAAAAGAATAGAAAATAGTGATAGTAGTGAAAAATAGGGAAAATATGGAAAAAGATGGAGAAAAATAAAGGAAAATTTGGGAAAAACAAGAAAAAATAAAAACAAATAGGGCAAAGTAGTGAAAAGTAGAGAAATTTTGAAAAAAATAGTCAAAAAAGTGAAAATACCAAACAAAAAGAGAAAAATAGGTGAAATAGGGAAATTTGGGAAAAAAGAAAAAAAACCAGGGAAACATTGGAAAAAATAGGGAAATTTGGGGAAAATTGGAAAAATAGGAAAAAATTGGGAAAAATAAGAAAAAATTAGAAATAAGAATGGAAAAATTGCAATATTAAAGAATAAATAGCCAAAAATGGGAAACAAAGTTACAAATAGGGAAACAGTAGATAAATTAGGAAAAAATAAGGTCAAAATACGGAAAAATAGGACAAATGGGCAAAAACAAGGAAAAACAAAGAAAACAGGAAAACTAATGGCAAAAGGGAAAAAATAGAATGATAAAGGAACAATAGGAAAAAATAGCAAAAATAGAGAAAGTAGTCAAAAATAGAGAAAAATAAACAAATGAATGGAGAAAATAGAGAAAAAATAGGAACAAATAATGCACATTTGGAAAAAATAGAGCAAAATAGGGAAAAATAGGGAAATTTGGGAAAAATAGTGAAAAACAAGGAAAAAATGGGAATGCATTGAAAAAAGAAAAATAAAGGTTAAAATAAGGAAAGTTGGTGAAAAATAGGGAAAAATGGGGAAGATATAAGATAATAAGTACACATAGGATAAAATAATGGAAAACAGGGAAAAAATAGAACGAAACTGGAAAAGTATATAAACTTTTTTTAATCATTATTTACATTTTAAAATACCCTAGGGATTTCTAAAACTTTCAAAGTATTTCGTATAAATCACTTCGGGCTATTCTTGAAGATTTTTTGTTCATGTTTTATTCAGAAGCATTCGCGTACGCGCACTTTACGGCGAATTTGCCATGCGTTTTGCTTCTTCAAGCAACATAATTCGCGTTTTCCAAATTTTCCAAGTCTAATTATACCGGTATAAGTAATAATTAATAATGGTTAAAGCGTCTAGATGTTTCTTTAAAAATAATAATGACATTTGACGGCTGACATATCTAGAATGTGAAGCAGTTTTTTGTGACCGACTTGGTTCAGACTGGTTATCTAAAGGAAGCTTATAATAATGGTGCGCATCCGCCATTTGCAAGACCCACTGCGTTCCACTAAGAAAAAGCGAAATTCTCCTTCCTACTAACTATATAGGTATTGATTAAGATGACATAAAAAAATATCATACAGTGCCGGAGATAATTTTTCATAATAAAAAAAAAGTATAAAAATAATAAATGTTTAATCTTTGATAAAAATCTAAAATGTGGCGGACGAAATTTTCAAAATCGAAATCGAAACTATATTAAAATTTGGCACTTGAGTGTTTTTGAGGTTGGAGGTTATGAATTTTTTGTCAAAATTATTAAATTCAAAATGGCGGCTGCAACAAAAATAAAAAAATGCAATTAAATGGCGATGATATAGTTGACTGGAAACATTTAATAATATCATATAATTTAGTGGCAATTCAAAAAAACATCTAAAAAATAAACTGGTTAAAGACCAGGTATAGGTTACAAATATACATCCATTATTTATCCGAAATTATCCGAAAAATTGTTCAATCCGAAAATTATCCGATGGTAGACGAAATTATCCAAATTTTAGGATTTTTGTCTTTATGTTTAATAATAATCACAATCTAACCTGCCTACAATAAATATTTTTTATTTGATTTGGTTGGTTTGTGTGTTATGCGTTTAGTTAATGTTTAATAATTTAAAATGTTACCAGTCGTTTAAACGTAGTAGCAGCTGAAAATGAAGAGTAAACCCGACTATTTAATGAATAAAGATGATTTATGAGGGCAGAAACGGATCCCTTTTCTATGACTGATCAAGCGTTTAAAGCTATTTTTCAACTAAATAAGGGCTCACTATATTCTTGATCCCATTTTACCAAATTTAAGCCTGGCAGCAACAGTTCTCCCTGGGCTTTACCTTGTGGCCCATTAAATTTGCTGGTAATTAATGAAGGAAATTGTTCAGCTAATTCTAAAAATACCTGCCAATGTGGTGACTCATTATTTAAAAAAAAATGGAAAATATTCATACACAAAAAATATCAAAAACAAAACTACGAAATTTTAGGTTAGGAATCAACCTTGAATTTTATCACAATTTATCCTTTTCCTGTACATTTAACGACACGCGCTCTCTTTCTAATCGAGATCTCTTCTGGTGTCGCCATAATCAATAGGTGAAAGTAGAAAAAGTCGTTTAGAAAATAATGCACAAAATATCAAAAAACCGATTCTACATCACTCCATGGATTTCAACAGGTTACAGAATCGCCATACAGAATTGTTTAAAGAAAAAATATTATTGCTACATAAAAAAATCACTGACCAGAACAGATTTAGTCCTTTCCTTTGGACAAGGATTAAGGATAATGAAAAAAAATCGCATGGAGTAAGAGGTAATGGTCATCCCACTTAGGGTACGTGGTGGCCTTATATACTGAGTTCAAATGGACTGTGGGATCTAAACAAGTAATGGATATGACGTATTTAACAGAGATCGACGTCTAGACGCATCAATAGTGTTCAATTAAATTTACCCTGTATATGTAAAATTTTTATTTTTTTTTAGGTTTCATTGTATATTCGGTAGTTACGACCATAATCTGCAGCTTTGGAATATTCGGTAATATATTATCGTTGGCAGTTCTAAGAAGGAAAGAATTAGTAGGATCTGTTTATACATATTTATCAGGTACGTTTGAAATTTATTTTATACGTTTAAATTCAAAATTTATCACTTTATTGCTTTTCCGGAAAAAATAAAAAATGAATAAACAAAACTCGCTAAAGGAAGTTATTAGAATAATTTCCGATTTCCAAGACCAACGTAAACCTGAAAAGGATATTAATTCTCTTGCATTTCTTATATACCTTCTTCTTAAAATTTCTGCGACAGCATAATTCCTAAATAAAGTAGTTTCTAAAAACAGTGGCATGTTTATTGCTTTATAATATAATCTTACTGAATTTATTGCTAAATTATCTAATCCAGTTTATACATTTTTAAAATGTGGCCAAAGAATCAAAAGTTAAATCATGTACCATATATACAGTGTGTTTACTTAAGTTGGACTCATATGGGAAATTTTTATTATTGATTTTAGAAAAAATCTTATTTTCCATAAAAAGTTATGCATGGTCTACAACCTAAAATGCAATCATCAGATAATACATTTTTTACCCGTATAGGAGGGGCGTCAAAAAATATAAATTTTGCTCAAAGAATAAACTACCCTTATTTTAAAAAATATAGAAAAATGTTAATTGAAAAACTTGTTTAGAAACAATATGTACGTAATATGAAATATGAAATCACAGCCTCATATCTCAAAAAAAATTTTTTTTCCATTTTTTTTTGGAGCAAAGTTTAAAGTGAACTGTTACGTATAAAATTAGTTTCTACACATTATTTTAAGCCAAAGCCGTTAACTGGGCTTAAAAAAATTGTGGAAACTAATTTTTAATGTAACAGTTCACTTTGAACTTTATTTCAAGAAAAAATTAAACAAAATATTGTTTTGAGATAGGAGTCTGTAAGTTTCATATTTGTTCTTACGTATTGTTTCTGAACAAGTTTTTTAAATATTATTTTTCTATATTTTTAGGTAGATTTCCACATATGGAATCTACCTATTGTAATCGATTCAATGACGGGACCCAGCACCAGAAATAGGGGCGCTACGCCGATTATGACCTTCTGAATAAGAATCAGTAAAAAAAAAATTATCGGTATATATATGTATGTATATATGTATGTGTAGACATTCCGTTCCGGCACGATAGAGGTCGCAATTTTTGTCCAATCGACACCACATCTGGTACAAAAATTCTTTGGGGCAGTAATTCGTTGCGTATTGCAAATGGGCATTCTACCTCTAAGGGGGTGTGAATTGCAGGGGGTTGAAATCTCAAAAAAATCAGATCTCCGCCATTTTTGAAAATATTAAAAAAGACAATCAGACTTTTTTTATGCTCTGATTATTATAAAACTAATTTGTCTGAAACTTTTTTTCATCCCACCCACGAGGATGGAACTGAAGGGGGTTGAAATTTCAAAAAAATTATATCTCCGCAATTTTCAAAAATATTGAAACAGTTCATAGAACTTTTTTAATGTTCCAATTATTATAAAATTGATTTGTCTGAAACTTTTTTTGATCGGACCTAAGGGGATGGACCTGGAGAGGGGTTGAAATTTCAAAAAAATTATATCTCCGCTATTTTCAAAAATATTGAAACAGTTCATAAAACTTTTTTTATGTTCTTATTATTATAAAATTAATTTGTCAGAAACTTTTTTTAATCGGACCTAAGGGTATGGAACTGGAAGGGGTTGAAATTTCAAAAAATTCATATCTCCGCTATTTTTAAAAATATTGAAACAGATCATTAGACTTTTTTCATGTCCTAATTATTATAAAATTTATTTGTTTGAAATTTTTTTCGATCTGACCATATCGTGGAGTGGGGAAGGATGCTCAAATTTAGACAATAGAAATCTACCTCCCCTGTCGACCCTACCCACAGGAATTTTTTTAATAATAAATAAAAATTATAGAACACCATTTCACTATGTTAAACATCTATTGAACGTTTTATATCTTTATTTTTAGACCTGAAGATGGAGTTTTAGCCGAAACTAGTTACCTTTAATTTTGTGGTATTTAATTTTTATAATTTTGTTTTGTTTGTTTTTTGTTATAGTTTTAGCTGCTACAGATTTGGCCTTGTCAGTTACTTTCTTTATCGGAGGACTAGGAAGAGGTGACCTCATTTGTACTGATTGGTCGACATTTGATGCTTTAATTGGTTTACCTATTGGAGGAACGCTAAATTCTATGGGTGTAATGGCAACTGTCTGCGTAACAACTGGTAAGTATCTTCTTTCAAATATAAAGTAAATAGTACTAGATTACTATACAGGGTGTTATTAAAATACATACTAAAACATGTATAATAATTGTACTATCCTATAATGTAAAAAGGAGATATAAATTATTGAAAATTAAAAGTAATACAGACGCACACCACTGCCATGTTGAGACAGGTTATCAAATGTATTTAATTTAATTTAACTAAGTCAATGTATTGTTAAAAAAACGGTTAGCAAAGTATTTAATTTAAGTCACTATTTACATTTTATCTATCTACAGAGTCTCTTTTTTCTACAACCACTATGCAAACTTACGGCTCGTGCCACAAACTTCTGAGCTCGTGGGAAAAGTGACTCACTTTTACAATGAAGCGAAGAGTAGTGGTCGAAAAAGTGAAATATACCAAATATATAATATAAAAATTTCACTTTGTTTTTGGACATATTACAAGTTTTAATATATACGTGTATTTTAATAACACCCTGTATTTCTAACTATAGATATTATTTTTTAGATCGTGTTTTGTATCTGTGGAATCCTGTTCAGTGCGTTAAGCCAAAGTTTTGTAATCCAAAAATTGCTAGATTATTAATGGGAATTAGTGTTGTATTGAGCGTTTTATTAAATTTACCGTATTGTTTCATTTTTGAATGGGATGTTGACGGTAATTTGATGACCACTGATTTTTTTCGATCCAGGTATTTATGACATATTCAATAAAAAATTAAAAATAAGTAGGGATACAATATACGTACTATTTTTTTAAAACAAATTAAATAATGGGTATAACATTTTGTAGTCACCTCGTATTTCAAAAATCAATGTGTATTTATTAACGCTGCTTATAGCCGGCTTTGAGGAAAATGTGTATATGTAGCCTCCGTGGCGCAATTGGCTAGCGCGTTCGGCTGTTAACCGAAAGGTTGGTGGTTCGAGCCCACCCGGGGGCGATCTTTTTTTTATTTATTTTTTAAAATTTTTTTGAAACTAACCGTAGAAATAGTTTATAATTACTGAAATAATTATATAGGCGACAAAATATTAAATTTAGAGAATATGTTCTGATCATAATCTAGACACTCACTATAGAGATTCGGTATTATCGGATTTTCTCTAATTTGATTTTTTTGGAAAAAAATGGAAGAAAATGGGAAATCATAGAAAATATATAGGAAAAACAAGAAAATTAGGGAATAATAGATAAAAATCGGAAAAGGACAAAATTGCGATAAATAGGAACAAGTAGGGAAAAATAAAGAAAATAAGAAAAAATACTGAAAAACAAGTAAATATAAAATGAAATAGAAAAATAGGAAAAATATAAAAAATCGTTAAAAATAGGGAAAATAGGAACAAATGAGGCAAAATAATGAAAAATAGAGAAATTTTGGGAAAACCGTGAAAAATAAGGAAAAGGGCGAAGATATGGAGAAAATAGGAAAATTTGGGAAAAATTTGAAAAACAGTAAGGAACAATGCAAATATCGAAATTTTGGAATAATAAGAAAAAAAAACTATGGAAAAATTGGCTAAATAAGAAAAATAGGAAAGAAATATGGAAAAATAGGAAAATTAGAGAATTAATAGGGAAAAATGGAAAAAATAGTTAATAATATGGAAACAGTAGGGAAAATACGGAAATTTGGAAAGAATAATGAAAAATAGTAAAAAAACAGGACAATTAGGGAAATTGGGGATAAACATGAAAAAAACAGTAAAAAAATACGAAAATTATGTAAAAATCGGAAAATTATGAAAAAATTGGGTAAACAAGAAAAAATGGGAAAAAATAGAAAAATTAGAGAAAAAATAGGAAAAAACAATTAAAAACAGGAAAACAATAGTTAAAATAGGGAAATTTTGGAAAAAGAGTAAAAAATGGGAAAATTTTGGAAAAGTAGGAAAAAATTATCTAAAAATTGGAAAATTAGGGAATAAATAGGGAAAAATGGAAAAAATGCTTAAAAATATGGAAAAAGTAGGGAAGATAGGGAAGGAAACAAGAGAAAAACATAAGAAAAATAGAACAAAGTACGGAAAAATAATTATAAATTAGGATAAATACTGAAAAATAAGGAAAAACAAAGGAAATAGGAAAATAAGGAAAAAATAGTTAAAAATAGGGGAAAATATGGGAAAAATAGAGAAAATAGGAAAAAACAAGAAGATATAAAGACAAATAGGAATAAATAGGAAAAAATAAGAACAAATATAGAAAATAGGAAAAACTAATGGAAATCAATGGAAAATAGAAAGATATTGGAAAAATAGGAAAAAATAGGACAAATTGTGAATATAGTGAAAAATGGGGGAAAACATGAAATAAATGGAGAAAAATACGAACAAATAGAGCAAATTTTAGGGAAAATAGTTACAAAATAGGGAAAAATAGGGCAAAATAAGGAAGAGTATGGAAATAAGGGCAAAATCGTGGGAAATCAGGATAAAAATGAAATAGGAAATTGGGGAAAATAAGAAAAATGGGAAAAAAATATGGAAATTAGATAATAAATAGGGAAACATGTGGGAAAAAGTGAAAAATAGAGAAAAATAGAGAAAATAAGAAAAATAAAAAAAAACATGGAAAAATAAGGAAATTAGAGAATAAAAAGGGAAACATGGAAAAAAAAATAAAAATAGAGAAAATGAGGAAAATAGGGATAAATAGATACAAATTGGATAAAATAATGAAAAACAGGTAAAAATAAAAACAAATAGTAAAAATCGGGAAAAATGATAAAAAATAGAGAAAATAGGGGAAAAATAAGAAAATAGGGTAATATTTGGAAAAATAAGAAAACATTTGAAAAAGATCGATAAAATAGAGAAATTAGAGATAAATACAAAAAAATCAGGAAAATAGGTAAATATATTGGAAAATAGTGAAAAATATGGGAAAATAACGGAAAATAGTATAAAAATGGGAAAAGATACAAAAACACAAATACGGACAAATAGGAAAAAAGCAAAAAAAAATAATGAAAAACAGAAAAAATAGGAAAAAACAAGCAAAGTTAGGTAGCCCAGGTACTAAAAAGGCTCCGTAGCAAAGCACGGGTATTCAGCCAGTTTAATATAAACGGAGAAAGGATACAAATCGTCTCGTCCTTGGGCTGCACACTCAATTAAAACAGGGACCACTCCGCACTCATATTGAGAAAGCCAGAAACGTTTTCTATCAAATGAAAAACATCCTTTGTAATCTTTATTTGAACGTCCAAACCAGATGCTATATGTTTTCCATTATCTTGTATGGCGTCCTACAGAAAAATAAACAGCTTTTGAAAAGAGGTATTAGCTACAGTAAGACGACAACCAACAGTACTCAAAGCAGCCAAAGAAAAAAAGCTGGAAATAGTAAATATAACATGGTAACATTTATTATACAAGGAAAAATAAATGGTAGGAGGAGACCTGGAAGATGACTCATACCATGGTTCAAAAACTTAAGAAAAAGAATCAGAGTAGCATGCAATAAGGTTAGATGGGCCGTAGTGATAACCAACGTTCAATAAGGATATGGTACTTTGTCCAACTACTAAACCAACCGCTTGGTTAAAAATTAGAGTAGTGGGGAACGAAATAACAAAGGGAACATTAAAGAAGTGGGGACGCTGGAGGTGTCGTTTTAGTTGTTGGACAATATATACAAGAAGAAGATAGTTTTGAACAGATAAGATTCCTGGAGCTTGATCTATTGATTTTTTAACAGACATTACTTTTTTCTTTGAAGATCTTATTCCTTGAAATCGAATTCTACTTCTACATCAATACTGTTATTTTCTAATTTGCTATTAATTGTACTTCCATGATATTTTGTTTTGAACACAGATCCTGAAATTGTTTTCGCTTTCTTGTGAAGCATCCAATTTCCAGGATGTACAATATTCAATGGTTTTATTTTGTATATCGAGCACAAATCTTATACTGCACATGCCCTGAATTTCAAGACCACTTCAACAAATTACAACGGTGTCTTATCAGTAATTTGCCGCTAATTAGATGTGAACAATGAAATTTTGCCGCTCTTTTTACCTCTCGCCCTTCAGGTAAGAGAGGTATAGGAATCATGCTAAAAATTGGGTAGTGAGTTTTCAATGAATAAACACGTTTTAGGGTCCCTAGAATACGATTTTAATATTTTCGCGATGATGTCTGTGTGTGTGTGTGTGTGTGTGTTAGTGTGTGTGTGTTTGGATGGATGTTGTAGTAACGATAACTCAAAAACTACTGAATAAAAAAATTTGAAATTTTGCATACAGGGTTCTGATACCCTAGATTAGATCTGATTAGATTTTGGTGCCAATCGCACAACCGGATGTGGCAGTTGCTATGGGTGATGACGCCATTATTATACAAAACGGTAATAAAGTTTTACACATATATTTTGTATACCCTATAGTTTATTTTCATCTCATTAAAATTTTCGAAACTTTTGCCATTGTTGCCAGATTTACAAAAAAATAATTTCTTTTCATACTTTTTTGTGTCAACCTGTAAATTTTTGATTCAAAAATGGCGAGAGGTCATGTACTGGCCACATCAGATTTTTTTTATTAAAAATTAAACGTCTTGATAACTTGATATCAAGACAACTGCGTAAATAATGACAGTATCGAAAAATTAAAATTTGGAGAATTTGCCGCATTTTTGCCGTTAATTGGTTCTGGAAAAAAATTTGCCGTTCTTTTTTACCTCTCGCCCTTCAGATAAGAGAGGTATAGGAATCATGCTAAAAATTGGGTAGTGAGTTTTCAATGAATAAACACGTTTTAGGGTCCCTAGAATACGATTTTAATATTTTCGCGATGATGTCTGTGTGTGTGTGTTAGTGTGTGTGTGTGTGTGTGTTAGTGTGTGTGTGTGTGTGTTAGTGTGTGTGTGTGTGTTAGTGTGTGTGTGTGTGTTAGTGTGTGTGTGTGTGTGTTAGTGTGTGTTTGGATGGATGTTGTAGTAACGATAACTCAAAAACTACTGAATAAAAAAATTTGAAATTTTGCATACAGGATTCTGATACCCTAGATTAGATCTGATTAGATTTTGGTGCCAATCGCACAACCGGAAGTGGCAGTTGCTATGGGTAATGACTCCATTATTATACAAAACGGCAATAAAGTTTTACACATATATTTTGTATATCATATAGTTTATTTTCATCTCATTAAAATTTTCGAAACTTTTGCCATTGTTGCCAGATTTACAAAAATATAATTTTTTTTCATACTTTTTTGTGTCAACCTGTAAATTTTTGATTCAAAAATGGCGAGAGGTCATGTGCTGGCCACATCAGATTTTTTATAACCAATTTCCAGGTTTTTTATATAGCAAATTTTACAAAAAAAAATTGCTTATGTGAGTAATTATTTTAATCTGAATATATTTGAGTAAATAATATATCAATCGAGCCATACGAAAAATTTTTGTACCTGCAACTCTTGATTCAGCAAAATGCAGTTATTTTCCAATTTTTATAACAATTTATGCTACTATACGTCAGAGGCATGTGAACATTCAAATTTTGATTAAAAATTTTTTGACACTCTCATAGTCCGGTTTATATTATGTAATTAAATGTAGTTTCTCATTTTTATGAGTTTAAAATTTTTGAAACAAAAATGTAGAAACAATATTTATGAAATTTTATGTTCTATAACTTTGAACCAATGCAATTTTTCATAAAAATGAATAATTTTGATCCAAAAATAAAAAAAAAAATTAAAATGGGAGGTAGGCAAAAACAGTTAAGAGGGGTTTAACCCTAATGTGATTGTAAGTAAAACACTGTACCGCAAAAATCAAACTACACGGATTGTGGTTAAAAAATACAAAATATTTTTTTACTTTTGGATTAAGAAAGGTTGGATATAGGCATCTCTCGAAGTACTTTTTTTAATTTTTGAGAAAAAATTGAAGAAAAAAAATTGACAAAATGGGCCAAATTCATTATTTTTTATCTCACAAAAAAAAGTTTATTTCAAAAAAGTACTCTGAGAGATGCCTCAATTATACATTTGCTTTTGTTGATAAAAAAAATTGTTAAGATCAATCGAAAATTAGACCCTCAAAAGTGATTTTTGCCGAACCCCTGCAAGGTGAATTTTGGAGCATTTTTCATCACTGATCCAAGCGCCCTCGCACAAATTTGCACTTTTATATGAATACTATGAATTGCTGAATGAATCGCAATTTCATTCTTAAACATAACAATAGCCCAGGAGATAAAATTAATAGAAGTGTTCAAATAAAAATACTAAAAATAGCACAGGAGATGAGATCAATAAAAGTTGCAAATGGGTTGATTGCCTTTTCGAATACCTATGACATATTATTAAGTTATATGTATATATGATGAGCATAATCATTGTCTTAAATGCGTTAATTGGAAAACAATCCAATATTTAAAAAAAAAATCTTATTTTTGACATTTTCAAACTTTCAATTTTTAAGTTGCATATACCTGAGTTACGACTTTATTATGGATAGTGAATTCATTTGTGAAATTGAAAATGAAACACTGATATCCAATAAAAAATATTTAGCTATTATTATTAGAAAAGCCGCTGTTATCGTCTTCTAGTCAGCGTGGACTGTGAAGTGATTGAAAGGGATTTTTGCACCTAGAACAAGTACATTATTTTGACGGCGACTCTTTGTTCGGCATTTTCTTTGACACGATATTAATAAAAAACATTTTTTGCTAATGCGGCGGTGGGCGGTCAGTACAAAAGGAAAGAAATTATGAAATAAAAGAAGAATTAATAAAAATAAATTGAGGCTATTACAGAAACGGAATAAATATTGAAAAATTATTGTTATGTCTGATTAAAATTATTACAAAATTGTGTCAGTAATCAAGAGTTACCATTTTTCATTACTATCCCACTTGTTATACCATATACCGGGTGTAAATGGGTCTTGGGACACCCCTATAACGTTTACACGGGTTAATAGATTTATACCAAATTTTGGTGGATTATAATAGAGCTATTTTTGGATTTTTTTAAATAAAAATCCAATTTGGCCGACATCCGGTTTGACCGGAAATGACATGAAAATTAGAAATTAAAATGAAACACCCGGTATATTTCTAGATATTTGGATTCTACGACTTCAAACACGTACAGGTCTACTGTCAAATGTGTCGTAAGACGCCATTTTTTATTCTATTTTTGAATTTTTTTTTATCCATCCTATATGGTCATGAGTTAGTCTAAATAGCTTATAATCAGACTAAAATTAACTAAAAGTCTCAATTTTTCCAATTATTTATTGTTTATTCTCAATAATTATTTATATTTAAAATATGATGTTGTAAATATCCTTTTTTGAACAGGGATGTCTTCAGAAGAATTTTGTATCGAAATTAAAAAAAAATA
Organism: Neocrepidodera transversa; assembly: GCA_963243735.1. Classification (NCBI taxonomy): domain Eukaryota; kingdom Metazoa; phylum Arthropoda; class Insecta; order Coleoptera; family Chrysomelidae; genus Neocrepidodera; species Neocrepidodera transversa. Next base: position 9,116,113 of record OY725349.1, on the reverse strand, counting down.
ACATTTCTTCTTTATTTGAGAAAAAAAAGTTGTTATGTACATCATTTTAATGGTAATTGAATAAACAATTTTTAATACTGGGTGGCCCATCTGTTTCAATTAAAAAAATTGAGTTTTAGTTAAAAAAACTGGATTTGCTGATTTAAATGTTTAATAAAAGTAACAAAAATAAATAATTGACAAAATTGAGAGTTTTCAACTAATTCTAGTTTAATTATAAGTAATTTACACCAAATCATGACCACCTACGACAGATAAAAAAAATCAAAAATAAAATAAAAATGGCGTCTTAAGTGACATTTGATATTCGACGTGTACGTATTTGAAGTCGTAGAATCCAAATATGTAGAAATGTAGCGGGTCTTCCATTTGAATTTACAATTTATATGTGATTTCCAGTCGAACCGGATATCGGCCATATTGGATTTCTATGTAAAAAAATCTAAAAATAGCTCTAATCAACCCAAATTTGATATAAATCTGTTTACTCGTTAAAGTGTTATAGGGGTGGCCAATGACCAATTTGCACCCGGTATACTATAATCAATTATGTATGTAATTCTTTAGAGCGCGTCTTTGTACTTTTTTTTAATTATTTTTAATAATAGTGATTCTATTAGCAACTGTTTTTTTCTAGATAAATTTGAAAAAAGTAACACAGACATGCTCTTATAATAAAAATTACAAATATCATATTTCCAGTTACTATATTTTTAGTTACTATTAGTTGCAGTATATATTTTAGGGTAATTTTGTTAATAATATTTAATCTGATGAAGTTATACAACGTAACTGATAATTAAACAACTTTTGTTATATTTGTTGTGAAAATTATAAAAGGTTGTTTTATTGAACTAAATAAGATCTATATTGGAGTATATTTTAATATTTTAGGTATTTTTTAATGAACCAATTATGAATATTTCGAATATTTAAATACTATTATTATTCAAAAACTTTGTTATCAAAATATTTGCTATTTACCTATTCTTCTTATAAGTAATAAACATTGTACCATCCAACAGGGTAAAAAAAATTGGTTGTGTCGCCCAAAAACTTTCCCAACGAGTATTCAGAGATGCACACTTTTTCAGTTATTTTATGTTTCAAACTTTGACATTTTTTTATTTTTGACACGTGACAGTTGGACTGGTTTTGACTATTCTGAACAGAGTTTCAAGGGCTTTCAAATGACGTATTACAAGTCAAATTCTGTGACATATTGCTTCTGTTATTTTTTGACAGTTACAGTTCCGTTTAACAGATGTCGAATAAAAACTGATGGGTTCTTCCCATGGATAACCGAAACCCATATACCAAATTTGAGCTTAATCGGATTATGCGTGTTTCTTATATCGTGAAAGAATACACACCATCTGGAAATGACCATAATCGTCTCAGGGGACCTCAAAATGGATATTTCCGTATTTATCTCGAAGATTTTCTTAATTTTTGAGAATCAATTGAAGAAAAAAAATTGACAAAATGGACCAGATTCATTATTTTTTATCTCACAAAAAAAAGTTTATTTCAAAAAAGTACTCTGAGAGATGCCTCACTTATACATTTGCCTTTATTGATAAAAAAAATTGTTAAGATCTATCTAAAATTAGACCCTCAAAAATGATTTTTGGAACCACTGCAAGCGAATTTTGGAGCATTTTTCATCACTGATTCAAGCGCTTCTATCGTGGAAGAATACACACAGACAAACACAGAAAGACAGACACAGAGACACACAGACAAACAGACACACACACAGACAGACAAATTTTTTTAGCTCGTTCACAATACTTTCCCTTCTCGGATTGTGGGTCGAGAGAGTAAAAATCTCATGTAAACTCTACCCTGATGTAAATGATTAAAAATTAAAGAAAAGCTACGGAGCCAAGTAAAATGTAAAATATAAGAAACCGAACTAAAATACCATATCTTTGTCAGCCGGAGCGATAGGCGGTCACTTACAAAGGACTACTCGAACTCGAAATGTGTTATGATTTTATTTCGCTCAGACGATCAGATGTTTACGATAATTTTACGCAAAGCCGCATGACAGAGACACTAAATATATATTTCTTTATCATCAGGCCACGCCTTTATAGCTCTGTATTTTTACCTCGTCTTTCACCCCGCAAATATACTCTGATCTTTTATAAAAGGTTAACCCCCTCTTAAACGGAGTTCCGGGGATGAAGTACTTGTACATATATTTGAGTCATAATCTATCTAATATGATATCAAGTTAGCAAGTTGATTAATTTTTAATAAAAAAAAAGAGCGGCAAAAATTTTTTTCACAATTAATTAGCGGCAAATACTCCAGGTTTTAGTTTTTTGATATCGTCATCAAGATGTTTAATTTTTAATAAGAAAAAGAGCGGCAAATTTTTTTCTCCACAACTAATTAGCGGCAAATTACTGATAAAATACCGTTGCAAATTTCCGAAGTTGTCTTGCTAAATTGATAGACGTCTGACTTTCTACGACAAATTTTTTTCGAAACCAAAACATACCTTATGTTTTTTTTATCGAGCTGCTCTGATTATCTATAATGCTGTATATTTAAAAAATATATAGACACGATCCTTGTAATACAAATTAAGTTTTCCTGAATAATTTACGAGCATAATTAAATTATGATTGACGCTTCTACAAAACATAAATGGTTACATTCATTTGGGAATTGCTATAGGCATGTATCTGCCATTACTAATATCAATTATCTTCTAGTATAGTAAATGGCAATTTCATGTTTATTGGATATACAGAATAAACTCAAATTAATCTAATTGTTATATGTTCTTATTTATTTTTAGAGCCTATGCTTGTTACAACTGGTTCATACTGATTATATTAACAATTATACCAGGTATAATATTAATTTTTGGAAATGGTTTTTTAATTATGACATTACAAAAGGCACGTAGAGCTACAGTGAAATGTAATGGAAAGAGAAGAAGGGTAAGTTAATTTAATTCTTAATATAGGAAGTTATTGAGGAATAACCGGAGGAAGGTCGAAAATTTTGCAGTTTTCCACCCCCTCTTTTTTTCGCGCTCCAAAACTTGAAAAAATGTTAATTAACCATCCTTGAACAACATCCCAAAAATTGGGTCAAATGGGGAAAACAGGAAAATATAGGGGAAGTAGGGAAACTGTGGAAAAATAGAAAAAAATATGAAAAAATATAGAAAATGGAGAAAAATGCAAATACAGAAAAATAAGGAAATATGGGAAAATTATAAAAAATGGTACATATTATAGAAAAATAAAAAAAAACATGGACAAATATAGAAAAATGGAAAAAAAACTAATGGTAAACAGGAAAAAATAGAAAGATATAGGAACAATAGAGAAAATAGTAAAACATATCGGAAAATATGAGAAAAAAGAGAAAAATAGGGCAAAATAGTTCAAAATTGGGGAAGACAGGAAAAAAGGAACTAATAGGGCAAAATTGTGAATGGCAAATGGCTTTCGGTCAAATTTGCTGAATTTTGGATATGTTGAAGATCTCGATGTCTTAAGTAAAAGCTTCCATGGCACCAAAAAAAAATAATGATAAGTTTCTGAGATACAGGGTGGTAATTTTAAATTGCAACTATACAGGGTGAGTTGTGTTTAAAATAAAAGAGGCAATTTGAACGATGTAAAATATTGTATATTTTTATTAATGATAATCAAAAAAAAACTTTACGATTATAATATGTTTGTTAAGTAGTATTAAAAAAATAATAAAAAATGCGTCTATACAGGGTAAGTCAAAAAGTTGGATCGATGGTTGTCTTACATTTTTAACACACCCCGTATTTTATGATAATTAAAGAACAATTATAAAATACCATTTCCAAAAATATATTATACATATATCATCTACAGTGTATACAGAGAGATATAAGAGATTGAACTTGGCGAAAAGTGGCTATTTTTAAAAAATACTCTGTATAACAAAAAATTGTTGGTCCAATTATCTCTATTTTTAATTTTATAAAGAAATTATATTTTGAAATACATTTGCAAAAAACGGTCTAAAACAAATGACAATTTTTTTTTACTTTCCCGGACCCATCAAAGGGAAAGTAAGGTGAACGAGCAAAAAAAAAAATCGAGATATCGATGGAAATATCCATTTTGAGGTCCCCCAAGAAGATTGAGACCATTTCCAGCGTATGGTCTGTCTGTGTCTGTGTGTCTGTGTGTCTGTGTGTCTGTGTGTCTGTGTGTCTGTGTGTCTGTGTGTCTGTGTGTCTGTGTGTCTGTGTGTCTGTGTGTCTGTGTGTCTGTGTGTCTGTGTGTCTGTGTGTCTGTGTGTCTGTGTGTCTGTGTGTCTGTGTGTCTGTGTGTCTGTGTGTCTGTGTGTCTGTGTGTCTGTGTGTCTGTGTGGCTGTGTGTCTGTGTGTAATCTTCCACGATAACTGCCGAACCGTTTAACCAATCAAGCTGAAATTTGGTATGGAGGGTCGGTGTGTGCCTAGAATACGACCATTAGATTTTTGTTTAAATTGGTACAGTAGAAGGTCCTCAAGACCGACATTGATAAAATGCATATGTAACAATTTTTTACTTTTTTTAAATTTTAAGAACAAACTATACAGTTTTAGAGCATAAATTCCCTACAACTCTTATCTGAAACTTTTTCTAGAATTTCCAACAGTTGGGCCACTAGAGGGCGCGTAAAAAATGTGCATGTAGGTTTTCTCTAGTTTTTCTTGATTTTGAGGATAAACAAAGCCTTTTAGTGCAAAATTTTTTGGTACAAAGTTGTAAAGCATCAAATTTTCTTTAACTTTTATGTTTAACTTTTTATAGAATTCCTCATAGTTTCGCCGCTAGATGGCGAGAAAAATACACATTTAAAATTTTCCATTTTTATAAAATTAGGTAAATTATGCTCTTTAGTGCAAAATGTTTCAGTGCAAAGTTGTAAAGCATAAAATTCCCTACAACTATTGTATAAAATTTTTTCCCGAATTCCCAATAGTTTTCACACTTGATTTTAGGAGATCATAATTGTATATGTTATTTAATAACCAGGAGGAGTAATTCAATAAACCTTACTTACGCCACTAAAAGTTACTAGATAAAGGACGTGTTCCGAAATCAGAAATTGTCGTGTTCACATTCCAGGAAATAAATAACAATTACTACGATCATGGATTTTTAAGGATATTAACTTATTAAATTTTGGAAATATTTTATTTTAATTGGAATTTTTTTTTATCTTTTAGATACATTACAAGGGTTGTTTTGCAAAAGAAGTGATTTATCTTATTTCTTAATAAATAGTTCAAATTAATATAGGAATAAATGGGATTTGTTTTTTAATTTAAATGAAAGAAGTTATTATGTAAAATATGGTAATTAAACTTATTTTTGCTAAATAAGATTTATGCCCGATTCGCCTGATCCCGTTTCGCCTGACCAATTAAAATTTCCCGATTCGCCTGACGGTTTAAACTGTGGTAGCGTTTCGCCTGACCATGGACGATGTGTACCTTTGTTTTTCATAAGCGTCATTTTCAAAATTTTATCAATAAGGATGCAAATTAATAACTTATCAAAAATTGAACAGTTTATAAAGAATTTGTTTTAATTTATATTAAAAAATACAACTTCACTTGGAGTCTTTTTAATTTTAATTTTTATCCATCTTCAAAACCATTGCATAAATATGAATTTTACCTAGAAGAATAAGTAATTAATTAACGAAAAAAAATAAATAATAATAGACTCCAAGTCTGATCTTATTAAAATATATTGACTGTTTTTGAAACAAAAAAACCTGCACATATTGACTATATTAAGAAAGTTTTATACCAGTGTGTTAAAAATCATTATTTTAAAATCTTGATACTTTTTTCTTAAATCATCTTTTATAGATAAGTCCTTTTCTAATGTAATGTACAGTTGAAATTATTACTGAAGGATTTTAATATTTCTAAAGTGTACTGATATACACCATGTACATACCTTCATTATACATTTTTTATAAAATCTTACCCTTTTCAGTATAAATACCGACGCGTATACGGTGTATATATTTTTTTTGTCTGAAGTAACACTCCTGACCGGTTATAGGGACATATAAAAAAAAATCTGTAAGTTATTCGCTTTACGCTTCGTGAATTTGAAAAAAACTTGTCAATTTGAAAAAAACTTATAATACCCCAATCAGGTATCTTTAATCCCAAAAAGTAATACTTTCGATATAATTATCATTCAGAATGAAAGGCAAAAGAAGGAACATTTTCTCGCATTGTACAAAAATTTTATTAATAACTAATAAGTTATTACGTTTGGATTTCTTTACTTTAGCAGGTCAATGCTAAAATTTCAAATTTTGACATTTTTTTATTTTTGGCAGGTGACAGTTGTAGAAATAATTTTAACTGTTCCGAATAGAGTTTTTCAAGTGTTTTCAAATGACATATTGCATGTCCAATTCCGTGACATATTTGATCTGTCATTTTTTGATAGTGATACTTCCGTTTAACAGATGTCATACAAAAACTAATGAGTTCTTCTGAGGGGTAACCCAAACCCCTATACCAAATTTCAGCTCAATCGGATTAAACGTGTGGCCTCTATCGTGGAAGAATACACACACACACACATACACACACAGAGACCGACAGAGAGACTTCCATCTGGAAATGATCCTAATCGTCTCAGGGCACCCGAAAATGGAAATTTCCGTATTTATCTCGAAATTTTTTTTTAGCTCGTTCACGATACTTTCCCTTCTAGGAGGTGGGTCGGGAAAGTAAAAAGAGATAATTTGACCGACGATTTTCTGTTATACCTGGTATTTTTAAAAAATAGCCACTTTTCGCCAAGTTTAACCTCTTATATCTCTCTGTATACACTGTAGATAATGGATGTATAATACATTTTTGGAAATGGTATTTTATAGTTGTTCTTTAATTATCATGTTAAAAATGTAAGACAACAATCGATCCAACTTTTTGACTTACCCTGTATAGACGCATTTTTTATTTTTACTTTCCCGGACCCATTAAAGGGAAAGTAAGGTGAACGAGCAAGAAAAAAATCGAGATATCGATGGAAATATCCATTTTGAGGTCCCCCAAGAAGATTGAAATCATTTCCAGCGTATGGTCTGTCTGTGTATATGTGTGTCTGTGCGTCTGTGTGTCTGTGTGTCTGTATGTCTGTGTGTCTGTGTGTCTGTGTGTCTGTGTGTAATCTTCCACGATAACTGCCGAACCGTTTAACCAATCAAGCTGAAATTTGGTATGGAGGGTCGGTGTGTGCCAAGAATACGACCATTAGATTTTGGTTTAAATTGGTACAGTAGAAGGTCCTCTAGACCGACATTGATTAAATACACATGTAACAATTTTTTATTTTTTTAAATTTTAAGGACAAACAATACACTTTAGTGCAAAATGTTATAGTACAAAGGTTTAGAGCATAAAATTCCCTACAACTTTTGTCTCAAACTTTTTCCAGAATTTCTATTAGTTGCGCCACTAGAGGGCGCGTAAGAAATGTGCATGTAGGTTTTCTCCAGTTTTTCTTGATTTTGAGGACAAACAATGCATTTTAGTGCAAAATTTTCTGGTGCAAAGTTGTAAAGCATCAAATTTTCTTTAGTTTTATGTTTAACTTTTTATCGAATTCCTCATAGTTTCGCCGTTAGATGGCGAGAAAAATACATAATAAATAACATAATAAATAACATATTCTCTACGGTCGAGCCGGGAAAGTTCTGGGGTGACACAGCCGATTTTTTTAATGCTCCTTAACAAACATATTATAATCGTAAAGTTTTTTTTTCGATTATCATTAATAAAAATATACAATATTTTACATCGTTCAAATTGTCTCTTTTATTTTAAACACAACTCACCCTGTATAGTTGCAATTTAAAATTATTGCTATTATATTTTTAAACTCTTATACATATACTCTAATCAAAATATGTCGCTAGTTGATCATTAGTTCAAACATCTGCGAGTCATTGCAATTGTTTAAAATCTTAAAATTATGAAAAATCGATTCTTTAACACCCTGTATCTCAGAAATGTATCATTATTTTTTGTTGGTGTCATGAAAGCTTTTACTTAAGACATCGAGATCATCAATATATCCAAAATTCAGCAAATTTGACCGAAAGCCATTTGTCATTTAAAAAGTGCGGAGTCCTTTGGGAAAAATAGTGAAAAATGGAAAAAAATTGAAAAATCAGGGCCAAATAGGGAAAAATAGCGAAAATTTAGAAAAAATATTGACAAATGGGGAGAAATAACCTTTTTCTATCTAAAACTAACTTCAACTGGACTAACTAATAAGAGGAAATTATAAAAAATCAATAAATTATAGGAAAAATATAAAATAATTTTAATTTTTTATTCATGTAATGTGTATTTTTTTATAATTTATTAGATATACAGGGTATTTTATTTTATTTTTCTTTTGTTTCAGGACCACACAAACTTAACAGTAACTTTAGTATGTATCATAATCCTCTTTTTAGTAACCGAGATCCCATCAAATTTGGTATCTAAAACGAGAGCAGTAACTTTAATATTTTTTGGCGATTATGCTCATCACGATTCAAATATTTTAGAATTAATAAGATCAATTTGCACAGTTCTGGGTGCCGTCAATGTAACAATCAATTTTTTATTTTACTACCTCTTTTGTCCGGCTTTCTGCAGATCTCTTCGTTTGATGTTTTTAAAAAATACGAAAAATAAAAAAAAATTGCACGTTAAAGTAATCGTGTTGAATGAAAATAGTACGAAAATGTTGGAAGTTGCGACACATAGTTTTCGTTCTCCATTAATTAACAACAGCGATAAAGTTAGCGATCAGGTTGATTCTGAATACGTTGAAATTTATGATTTTAATGATGATGGTAGTTGTGGAAGCGAACAAGTTGGATCTTATGAACAAGAATTATCAACAGAAACATTAAGAGATGGATATTAGCATCATAATATAAAATAGTTACCGAAAAGAAGACTTTTCAGTGGTTTCCAAATATCAACATACTTTAATTTAAGCTTACCTTAAAACAATATAAAACATTATGATTTTCTTTTGTTTTTTCTTTTCCTTTTACATTCTCTCCTACCAAAATTATATTTATTAATCAAAACTTCTGGGTCAGCTGGTGTCTGGTGTCTCGGTCTCTCTCTAAAGGTCGTTGAACCGATTCAGGAACTTGATCGGGGATCTCGGCTCAAACTCATGAGAACGAATTGAATTTTAGTATAAGATACTGTTTGCTGCTTATGCAAAGCCCATACGTGACTGTTTCCATCTGTCGGGCGGAGGTTTAACTGGTACGACTGATCGCCTTATATTTGATTAAGGATCGTGTCACCATTTTGTTTATATTTTTTTAATTAAATATTGCACTGGACATTAACGTATTATTTCATATTCATGGCAACCTTGTTAAATACCTAAAAGTCTTGCCCTTGTCCCATTGCCAATGGATTGCCCACGGGCCAAGTTAAAACATATCTTTTAGGTCTGCTAAATTTTTAAACGAAGTTCCTTAAGGGGGCTTATGGAAGGAGTTAACTGCCAGAAAGCGTCACATAATGAAAAAGCGTTATGCCCCCTCCAAGCGATTTTCCCCCTCTTTCTCTTTCCCTTTTCCTTTCACTTTGGTCTCTTTCTACAATTTGTTCTTATTTAGATTATTATTTTTATATAATTTGTAAGTAATATTTTTTATTTAATATTTAATAAATGAAGTGAGAAAGAGAGAGACAGATTTTTTACGATTTTTTTTGGTTTTTTGGGTTTTTCTCGTTTCTCTTATTTTCTGTTTTTTTATTTTTTTCGATATTTTATAATTTTTTCTCATTTGTTTGTCATTGGTCTGTTTTTTTTCTAATTTTATTCTTTCTTTTGTTTTCTGATGTTTTCTCATGTTTCTTATACTTGTGATTTTTGTTTTGATTTTTTTATCGTTTTTTTCTCATTTTTCTGATTTTTTGTTTTTGTTTTTGATTTTTTTAGTTTTCTATTTTTTTCTTATTGGTTTGGTTTTTTCCATTTCTTTATTTTGTTTCCTAGTTTTTTCTCATTTTTTTCTTATTTCTCCGATTTTTCGGGGTTTTTATATTCTTTCCGGTTTTTTCAATATTTTCAATTTTCAGTTTTTTCAATGATTTTTTTCATTTGTTTTTATTTTATTTTTCTGATTTTTTCTTATTTTTCTGATTTTTGTTCTTTCCGATATTTTTCAATTTTTTCTACTTTTTCATTTTTTCTCATTTTTTTGTTTTTTTTCCGATATTTTTGAATTTTTTCTAAATCATTTTTTCTCATTCTGTTTTTTTCTTTATTTCTTTCGTTTGTTTTCAGATATTTTCTCATATTTTCTCATTCTTATTTTTTCCACGCATTTCAATTTCTTGAAGTTTTTATTTTTTTTAAAATGTTTTTCGATGGTTACAATTATTTCCGTTTTTTTTTTGGTTGTTTTTGTGATTTTTTGCAATACTTTTGCATTTTTTTGTTATTTTTTTGCGTTGTTTTTTGCATTTTTTTCAAATATTTTCGTTTTTTCTTTCCAATACTTTCTGATGTTTCTTTCAATTTTTTTTAAAAGTCTTCTATTTTTTTCTTATTTTTTTCCTACCTTTTTTGATTTCTTCCATTCTTATAATTTTTTCTCATTTTTTTTCTCATTTTTCTGATTTTTTGAATTTTTTTGCGTTGTTTTGTTTTTTTTTTCTGAATTTTTCGATTTTTTCTCCTTGTTCTGTTTTTTATATGATTTCTTTATTTTCTAGTTATTTTTCTTTTTTATTATTGCTCTGATTTTTTTCTTTCTTTTCAGGTTTTTCGTTTTTTCTCATTTTCCTGATTTTTTTTTCGGTTTTTTTAATTTTCTTTTTTTTCTTATTGTTCTGTTTTTTCTATTTCTTTATTTAGTTTTCTAGTTTTTCCTCATTTTTTCCTTTTTCGATTTCTTTTTGTTTTTTTTCTGATTTTTTTGTTCTTTTCGATGTTTTTAAATTTTTTATACTTCTTCATATTTTCTCATTCTTTTTTTTTCAATTTCTTTAGTTTGTTTTCAGATTTTTTCTCATTTTCAACTTATTCCTTTTATTTTTCAATCCATTCCAATATTTCGAATTTTTTAATTATTTTAAATGTTTTTTGATGGTTACAATTGTTTCAGTTTTTTTTTTTGGCTGTTTTTGTGATTTTTTGCAATATTTTTGCATTTTTTTGTTATTTTTTGTATTTATTTACAATTTATTTTGTTTTTTCCGTATTTTTCATTTTTTTTCTGATTTTCTTTCAATTTTTTCCAAAGTATTCTGTTTTTTCTTATTTTTTTTAAATTTTGTCTGATTTCTTTGATTCCTATTTTTCTGAATTTTTTGATTTTTTCTCATTGTTCTGTTTTTTTATGATTCCTTTATTTTCTAGTTGTTTCTATGTTTCCTTATTCCTCTTATTTTTTTTGTTCTTTTTTTATGATTTTTTTTCGATATTCTGTTTTTTATTTTCTGATTTTTTCTCATTTTTCTTCGGATTTTTTTTGATTTTTTCGAATTTGTTTCTCGTTCTTTCTCATGTTTCTGATTTTTGTCTTTTTGTTTTTTTTTTTTCGATTTTTTCTTTTTTTTCTCATTGTTTTTTTCTATTTATTTCTTTTGATTTCTAATTTTTTCTCTTTTTTTTTTGTTACTAAATTTTTTTTTTTCATTTTTGTGATTTTCTTTGGATTTTTTCAATTTTTTTGATTTGTTCTCTTTTTTCCTTATCTTTTCTCATTTTTCTGATTTTTTTGTTTTTTCCGATATTTTTCTACTTCTTCATTTTTTCTCATCTTGTTTTTTATTTCCTTCGTTTGCTTTTAGATTTTTTCTCATTTTTATGTTATTCCTCTTATTTTTTCGATCGAATTCAATTTTTTTAAATTTTTTTCAAAATGTATTTTTGATGGTTACAATTGTTTCCGTTTTCTTTTTTGGTTTTTTCGTTTTGTTTTCGATTTTTTTGCCATTTTTTACCAAATTTTGTGATTTTTTGCAATATTCTTTCATTTTTTTGTTAGTTTTTTTGCGTTTTTTTAAAATTTTTTGGGGTTTTTCGTTTTTTCTTTCCAAAATTTTTTATGATTTTTCTTTCAATTTAATCCAAAGCCTTCTGTTTATTTATTATTATTTTTTCCTATTTTCTCTGATTTATTCGATTCTTATAATTTTTTCTCGTTTTTTTTCTCATTTTTCTGATTTTTTATGTTTTTTCCATTTTTTTATTTTTTTTTCTGAATTTTTCGATTATCTCTCGTTGCTCTGTTTTTTTTTATGATTTCTTTATCTTTTAATTGTTTTCCGTTTTTCTTATTCCTCTGATTTTTTTCAATTTTTCCCAATTTTTCTGTTTTTTGATTTTTTCCGTTGTTTTTTTGACTATTTTAAATTCTTTCAGGCTGTTTGTAACTATTTCTCATTTTGTCCTATAATTTTGATTTTTGTTGATTTTTTCGTTTTTCCCGTTTTTTTTCGTTTTTCCGATTTTTCAGCTTTCCGATTTTTTTAAAAATTTTAAAAAGTGAAAAAATAACGTAAGGAACTTCGTTCCCCGACAACACAATTTTTTTCTATACTATCCAGTGGCACAGTCAGAATTACCTATTAGGGGGGGTTTTCAAAAAAATAGGAGAAGCATTACGAGAATATATTACAGAAAACTTTAGAAAACAAAACATATGTGTGGGTGTAGGGGAGGGTTAACCCTTAAATCCCCCTGGGTGTGCCACTGATACTATTCATCGTTATACTTTAAATAATTGTTGACTTTATTTTATATATTTGTGTTTCAGTGAATAAACCATTAATTTTATTTATTACTAACGAATTTCATCCTATTTTACTTTTCTGTACTAAGATAATAAATATTATATACTGGGTGTTGCGTTATTCTAACCAATATCACAACTATTTCATTGTGCAATTTTGGCAAATGAGAAATAATAATCTTTTCTGTTTTTGGACTTGTATTTTTTTTCTGCACATTTTATAAAGTTATCCATTTGTGGCTTGAATCTATCATCTATATTTTACTGATTTATTCAAACTTTAGTATCTTTTGCATTAGTAAACGTAAAATTAAAAGCTTGTCACGTTCATCCACTTAATAATTTCGTTTAAAGACATTTGTGAGAGCCCTTATCGGTAGAAATTGTATTATTCAAGTCACCTACAATCGATTGATTTTATATTCTGGACAAAAGGTGCACTAAGAAATTGTTTCATAAAAAATTCAGCAACATTTATTTTTAAACGCCTACACATACCGTTATTCAGTAGTAGAGGAAAACAAGAATAGACAGAAACATCAAAATGATATCTTGATTGGATTATCTTATGTAGATATTGATTTTGTGTTAAAGTGGATTTGTAAAAGGAAGTTCTGAGATTTCTCGAATTCTATAATTTTTTTTTAAACTAATTTTTGTTTTATTAAATACTGAATTCCCAGTCTTAGTTTTCTATATACCAAATGTAGACCAGACTTTTCCTACGTCTGCTAACGTTAGTCTTAAATTCACATTTATCCTTTAAACAAAAAGTTCTACCATGTTATTAGCGACCAATCAAAAGCTAGAAAAAATTTGAAAATCTAAGATGACAGACATCTATTTGAAATATTCTCATCTATATTTGTATACGAGTGAACATTTATTAAATTTTAATTACCCTAAGGTAAGTACAGCACCGAGCTGTGAATTCAACGTTGGAAGCACTGCGGCCTTTGTAGTGCTGACGTAGATTAAAAACTATCACGGGTAATATGTCGTGTACGATACGTCAATTACAAGCGCATTACACCAGAAGGCAGCACTTAACGAGGCGTTTTAGTCATTAATTTTGGTCAATTTTAAAAAATTATATTCAAAATTGATGGATTTATGCATTTGCATTATGAAATTTTGAATTTTAAAGCTCCTTGATTTCTTTTCTCGGAAACTGAAATTAATTCAAAATAAAAAAAGTACGAATCCCTAGATAATATTACCTAATTTATTTTGCCAAAATTTTAATTTTTTAACAAAATTGCTTTTTGAGATATTCTTGTTCGAAAATTATAAAGTGTGCTGTAATCACTTTAATGGACCAAAAAGTTTGATCTATATTTTGGTATATATCTCTGTCTTCTAAATAAGGTTCTTAAGGAACAATAGTAACAATTTAAAGTAATTTAGGAAGTATTTATTAAATCCTTATGCTATCCTTTGTAACAAAACTTTTTCTTATTTTATTTTTTTTGTGGTTTAGCTCAAATGTTTATGCCTAGTTCTAAAATATGATTTTTTTTCATTTAGATTTTTTTATATTATTTATAATTATTTTATTGATATTTTTTTGATTTTTTTCTAATTTTTTGATTTTTTTCGATTTTGTCTAATTTTTCCACATTGTTTCCCATTGTTCTTCTTTTTCCTATTTCTTTCTTTTGTTTTCTAATTCTTTTATCATTTTTTCTTATTTCTCTGATTTTTTGCAATTATTTGCATGTGATTTTGTTGCGATTTTTTTGCAATTTTTTGCGATTTTTTGCGATATTTTTCGAATTCTTAAGTTTTTTTGCGACTTCTTTTCCGTTTTTTTTAATGATTTTTAGCGATTATTTGCTTTTTTTCTGGTTCTTACAATTATTCTTCCCTCTCTTTCTCTTACCCTCTGTCTCTTTGTACAATGATTTTTTTCCATATAGAATTTTTTTAGATCATTTGTAATTATTTTGTAGAGGTATTTTTTTGTTTTTTTTTTAATTTTTTTCTCATTTTTCGGATATTCTGTTTTTTTCTGATATTTTTCAATTTTTCCAAATTTTTTCTCATTTTTTCCCACTGTTCTACTTTTTTATATTTCTTTCTTTTGTTTTTTTTGCTTTTCTTTCGGGTTTCTTACAATTATTCTTCCCCCTCGTTCTCTTACTCTCTGTCTCTTTGTACAATGATTTTTTTTCCATTAAACATTTTTTTGTATATTATTTATAATTATTTTATAGAGTTATTTTTTTGTTTTTTTGAACATCTTTATTTTTTTTCTCGTTTTTCGGATATTCTGTTTTTTTTTCTAATATTTTTTGATTTTTCCCATTTTTTTTTCATTTTTTCCCATTGTTCTACTTTTTTATATTTCTTTCTTTTGTTTTCTAATTTTTTATCATTTTTTCTTATTTCTCTGACTTTTTGCAATTATTTGCATGTGATTTTGTTGCCATTCTTTGCATTTTTTTAACGATTTTTTGCGATACTTTTCGATTTCTTTTGTTTTTTGCGACTTCTTTTTCGTTTTTTTTATGATTTTTAGCGATTATTTGATTTTTTTTTTCGGGTTTCTTACAATAATTCTTCCCTCTCTTTCTCTTACTATCTGTCTCTTTGTACAATGATTTTTTTCCAGTAAGAATTGTTTTTTATATTATTTATAATTATTTTACAGAGGTATATTTTTGTTATTTTTTAAATTTTTTAATTTTTTTCTCATTTTTCGGATATTCTGTTTTTTTCTGATATTTTTCAATTTTTCCTAATTTTTTCTCATTTTTTCCCACTGTTCTACTTTTTTATATTTTTTTCTTTTGTTTTTTAATTATTTTATCATTTTTTCTTATTTCTCTGATTTTTTGCAATTTTTTACGATTTTTTGCGATACTTTTACGATTTTTTGCGATACTTTTAGATTTTTTGGGTTTTTTGGGATGTCTTTTTCGTTTTTTTTTTGATTTTTAGTGATTATTTGCTTTTTTTTCTGGTTCTTACAATTATTCTTCCTTCTCTTTCTCTTACTCTCTGTCTCTTTGTACAATGATTTTTTTCCATTTAGAATTTTTTTAGGTCATTGATAATTATTTTATAGAGTTATATTTTAGTTTTTTTTTAAAGTTTTTAATTTTTTTCTCATTTTTCGGATATTCTGTTTTGTTCTGATATTTTTCAATTTTTCCTAATTTTTTTCTCATTTTTTCCCATTGTTCTACTTTTTTATATTTCTTTATTTTGTTTTCTAATTTTTTATCATTTTTTCTTATTTCTCTGACTTTTGTAATTATTTGCATGTGATTTTGTTGCCATTTTTTGCATTTTTTTACGATTTTTTGCGATATTTTTCGAATTCTTAAGTTTTTGCGACTTCTTTTTCGTTTTTTTTTTATGATTTTTAGCGATTATTTGATTTTTTTTCGTGTTTCTTACATTAATTCTTCCCTCTCTTTCTCTTACTATATGTCTCTTTGTACAACGATTTTTTTCCAGTAATAATTGTTTTTTATATTATTTATAATTATTTTATAGAGATATTTTTTTGTTGTTTTTTAAATTTTTTAATTTTTTTCTCATTTTTCGGATATTCTGTTTTTTTCTGATATTTTTCAATTTTTCCAAATTTTTTCTCATTTTTTCCCACTGTTCTACTTTTTTATATTTCTTTCTTTTGTTTTTTCTTTTGGGTTTCTTACAATTATTCTTCCCCCTCGTTCTCTGACTCTCTGACTCTTTGTACAATGATTTTTTTTTCCATTAAACATTTTTTTGTATATTATTTATAATTATTTTATAGATTTACTTTTAGTTTTTTTGAATATTTTTATTTTTTTCTCGTTTTTCGGATATTCGGTTTTTTTTCTAATATTTTTTGATTTTTCCTATTTTTTTCTCATTTTTTCCCATTGTTCTACTTTTTTATATTTCTTTATTTTATTTTATCATTTTTTCTTATTTCTCTGATTTTTTGCAATTATTTGCATGTGATTTTGTTGCGATTTTTTGCATTTTTTTACGATTTTTTGCGATACTTTTAGATTTTTTGGGTTTTTTGGGATTTATTTTTCGTTTTTTTTTTATATTTTTAGTGATTATTTGTTTTTTTTTCGGGTTTCTTACAATTATTCTTCCTTCTCTTTCTCTTACTCTCTGTCTCTTTCTACAATGATTTTTTTTCATTTAGAATTGTTTTTAGGTCATTTACAATTATTTTATAGAGATATTTTTTTGTTTCTTTTTGTATTTTTTTAATTTTTTTCTCATTTTTCTGATTTTCTGTTTTTTTCTGATATTTTTCGATTTTCTTTGAATTGTTTCTCATTTTTTCCCATTGTTCTACTTGTTTCTATTTTTTTCTTTTGTTTTCTAATTTTTTATTATTTCTCTGATTTTTTGCAATTATTTGCATGTGATTTTGTTGCGATTTTTATTGCAATTTTTTACGATATTATAAATTACTTGGGATTTTGCAACTTCTTTTTCCTTTTTTTTTGTTTTGCTATTTTCGGGGTTTTTACAATTTTTCTGTTTCTTTCTGATTTTTTCGAATCTTCTAATTTTCTCTCATTTTTCACTCTTCCCTCTCGTACTCTCTGTCTCTTTGTGTTTTTTGTTTTTTTTTTAAATTTCCTTAATTTTTTTCTCATTTTTCTGATTTTCTGTTTTTTTCTGATATTTTTCCATTTTTTCTAATTTTTTCTCATTTTTTCTCCATTGTTCTACTTTTTTTATTTCTTTCCTTTGTTTTCTAGTTTTTTCTTATTTCTATGATTTTCTGCAATTATTTGCATGTGATTTTGTTGCGATTTTTTTTGCAATTTTCTACGATTTATTGCATCTTCTTTTCGTCTTTTTTTTGTAATTTTTTGCCATGTTGCCTTTTTCGGGATTTTTACAATTTTTCTGGTTTTTTCGGATTCTTTTAATTTTTTCACATTTTTTGCTCTTCCCTCTCTATATTTTACTCTCTGTCTCTTTCTACAATAAGATTTTTTTGTCCATTTAGATTTTTTTTTAATTATCTTTTTGATTTTTTTCCCATTTTCCTGATTTTCTGATTTTTTTCAGATTTTTTCAATTTTTTCTAACCTTTCCTCTTTTTTTTCTTTATTCTGTTTTTTCCTAATACTTTGTTTTCTCTTTTTTCTCATTTTTTCTTATTCCTCTGATAGTTTGTGATAATTTGTGATTTTTTTTTTGATTTTTTGCGATTTATTCCTTCGTACTTTTTATTTTTTTACGGTTACAATTGATTCCGGTTTTTTGGTTGTTCTTTGGTTTTTTTTACCAATTTTTTTTTGCGATTTTTGCGATATTTTTCGATTTCTTACATTTTTTGCGATTTCTTTTTCATTCTTTTTTTTTGCGATTTTTAGGGATTTTTGCTTTTTTTCGGTTTTTTACATTTTTTTTTGTTTTTCGATCCTTCTAATTTTGTTGTTGTTTTTTTCTCTAATTTTTCAAATTTTCTGCTTTTTTCTGTTCTTTTTCTGATTTTTTTCATTCTTACGGTTACAATTGATTCCGTTTTTTTGGTTCTTATTTGGTTTTTTTAGCAATTTTTTTGCGATTTTTCCGATATTTTTCGATTTCTTACATTTTTTACGATTTCTTTTTCGTTCTTTTTTTGCGATTTTTAGCGATTTTTGCTTTTTTTCGGTTTTTTACAATTTTTTTTGTTCTTCGATCCTTCTAATTTTGTTGTTGATTTTTTCTCTCATTTTTCAAATTTTCTGCTTTTTTCTCTTCTTTTTTTCTGATTTTTTTCATTCTTATTTTTTTCAATTTTTTGTAATCTTTCCTCATTGTTCTGTTTTTTTTTTAATTCTTTCTTTCTCATTGTTTTGTTGTTCCTCTGGTTTTTTAGATTTTTGTCGAATTCTTCCTATTTCTTTCATTTCTTTTTCATTCCTGACGAGAAGAAAATGAAATTTTAAATTAACGAATAAGAAAAAAGAATGATTTTTGTAATACTTTTTATAAAGGAGTTCCTTACGTCAGTTTTTCAACTCTAAACGTGTTTTAATATCTTTCTCTCACTCTGTTTTACTTTTTTCCCTTTTTTTATTATTTCTTTTTATTAAACTAAAAAGAATAACATATGCATTTTTTTGTTTCAAATATAGTATAGTCTGTACGAAGTCAATTCGAACGGCATAAAAATTAAATATTTA
Source organism: Neocrepidodera transversa (assembly GCA_963243735.1). Taxonomy (NCBI): domain Eukaryota; kingdom Metazoa; phylum Arthropoda; class Insecta; order Coleoptera; family Chrysomelidae; genus Neocrepidodera; species Neocrepidodera transversa. The sequence goes on along the minus strand of OY725349.1, from coordinate 9,097,163 downwards.
CCGACCATAGGCGAATCCTTGCAAAGCATTGGCGCCGTGATATAATTTATTTTCTAAATTAATTTTATTTGCCATATACCTACACAGATATTTTTTTTATTAGTAATATAGAGTAATGCCAAAAAACACCAGTTTGTCCTGTCGCAAAAAAAAGTTTTCTTTTTTTTTTAAATAATATCTGTCAATTAGGTTTAATTAAAAATAAAAATTTATTTCAAATAAAATCCTCAAAAAGTTCACAGAAATAAAAGGAACAAAAATATGTATTACTAGTATTACTTTAATCTTTAATCAAAATTTACCAAAAAGAAAATTTTATTTAAAAAAAAAACCTAAAGAAGGCAATATAAAATTCTAATTTTAAATCTAACAGTTAGGGACTAAAATACCTCTTTTACTCCCGTAGGACTAAAATATTTAATAATCTCTATACGAGAGGGCTTGTAAGCAAGACCCAGGTTGAACGTTCCTTTTTACAATGAGACTAAAGCGCGTTTTAATCCCTATTTTAGTATTACTAAAATGAAAAAAACATTTTTAAAAATTACGAAAAAATTATAAAGCAATTTTTTCTTATGTGCTACAAATTTGAATTTTGTTTTACCCTGATTAACTAAAATCTTAACGGTGGGTCTAATTATTTTAGCGTCTTGTTGTTTACATAATATGTTACATAATCAAAATGTGCATAACAGTCAAAGTAAACAACATAAATTAGATTACATGTCTTTTCCAATTCCTACTCAAAATATGATTCCTTTAAGGGGAACAGCAAACTCTTGCTTTATCAAGAAACGCGCTAAAGTGACAGGATAAACAAATTTAAAATATATTATTAAAAATTATTTACTACAAGAAATTTTATTGATTGCAATGCGCTAAAATATGTATTTATATCTGCTCTAATTTTAAATCCTCTGTGGATCATTTGTTCAAAACTTTCTTACCTCTGAGAGCAGTTAAAATTTTCTCGTTTCGAGCTTTAATCAATTTTATGTATGGGTTATGCAAATTAATATTTTTTATTACGTGTCACCCTTTAAATCAGTAATTGGTTTATTTCTTTGGATTTAAAAAAATTATGACAGGTTATTAGAAATCAATGTTTAAGACTGAATGAACAGTAATAAAATTTGAATGCTATAATTTAGTAATATTTTGTCTTTTGTAAAGTTAAACGAAAATGTTATTGGAAATTGTAGGGTTAATTAAAATTTTTAAATCGAAGGACCAACGTTTATTAATGTTTTATTATAATGTAATGATAAAAATATAAATTAAAATCAATATATTTTCTAATTTGATATGATAATTGCAGTTCATAATATATTTTTGTAATTATTAAAACTTCCCGTTCATTATAACCGTGTTCGGTCGAATAAAATTCGGCCGTTGACGGTTATTTGACGGCCGAACGTTCGTCCAGTGTACTCCGGTTCATGTTTGTGATCTCCAGTAAAAATATATTTATTTGGTAAATTTGTATTGTTGGAAAATACATCCGTGATGAAAAGATGGCGGTTCTTCAATTAAACTAATTAATTTTTCACAATCCATAAGTACCTACAACTTTACAACTGAACAAACAGCTACGTTAAAAATTATAGAAGTGGGAAACGAAAAAGCAAAGGGAAACCTAGAGAAGTGGGGATGGTGAAGTCGTTTTAGTTGTTGGACAATCTTTACAATAATGGTATTTTGTGGATAAGGGATCGTACGGCCGTATTCGGGCCAGTTCGGACATGCACGGCCGATACTACGTTCGGTTGAACTCGGTTAAAATGGACGGGCTTCCTATAATGCCCGTATCAGACGTCTACGGCTACGGCTACGGCTGCACCGTCGACCAATCAGCGAATAGCCGTCCACGATCACGGAGCCGTAGCTAATCAGATCATAAGTTCGATGACAGTTGACAGTTGATGTTCTGTATTGTTTATATTAAATTGATTATGTTGTATTGTACTGTATAGTTGTTCTGTTGTATGTTAACTAACAGCTTTAGATTTCTGGATTTAATTAAAGACAAAAATGTGTTCAAAGAAGCTATCATCATGGACAGCAGATAAAGAATATCAACTCATTTTTGAAGTGCGGTCACGTCCTATTTTGTGGGATGTTTCATTAAATGATTACCGCCGAAATGACCTCAAAGAAGTGGCTTGGGAAGAAATCGCCAATAACAAGGAGATGCCCTTTGGAAGTGAGTAGAGCAAATATTTTGTATATGAAATCCCATGGTTCAAGTTAAACATTGTAGATTGAGCAAGGTTTTAATGTCTATGATCTTTTTACCAAAAATACTTTTTTATTATACATATAATTTATGCATTCTTTAAATTAATTACAAATTCAAAAAATTATAAAACAAAAAAGTATGAGACAAAAATATACTCTTAATTCTTTTGCTTCATTTATAGCTAAATCAGTAAAGGAAAGATGGACTAATATGAAAGATACGATCTATTTGCTAGTATACTTTTTCATTATCTACTTTTCCCATTCTTAAATTGATATTTATTTTGTCTGCTATTCAAAAAATATTTATTGTTTACAAAATTGTATAATTGTTAACATTCAAATTAAAATTCAAAATAATACTTCGAAAATTGTACAACTTCAAAATTTTTTTTCCTACTAACAAGTTGCTCTAACATAAAACAGCAATGTATATAAATTTTTTATTTGCAGATGTTTTATCAACTTCCACTTGACATGGAGACAGACATTTCAAACATTGCATCAAGCTCTGCTTCCACGAGTTCCACGTACCATTTAAAAGATTTACCTGTGGCAAGGTTACGAGTCAGATGCCACTTCTGTTCAGCGCAAGGGCCCAGAAACATCAATTCTAAAAGAGCCCAGCATTCGACAAAAGCGTCTGCAGGAAGAACCGCCCATTTTTGAAAAAAATGGTGCAAAGAAAACAAAATCTACAAAATCAGTAGCTGGCGAGGCACTAGAATTCTTAAAAGAATTTTCCGCTACACCCGCCCCTCTCCCTATTGCGCCTGCTGATTCTGCAGACATCTTTGGCAGCTTAGTTGCTTCAAAACTGCGTGATATGAATTTTGAGGAAAGGAAGTATTGTGAAAAAAAAATAATTGAAATATTGTATGGCAATTTTAGTGATGTATGATGTATTATAATAAACAATTGATGGTGTTTGATTTTAATTACAAAAAAATTTGAACATACATTATTTTATTTCACCATTTTGTCCTACCACTCTATAGCACCTACTCCATTAAAATATTTGCACCATTCATCTCTGAGCCTTAAGGCATCTTGATGATGATGATATCCACCTTGTCGATGAATATGGACCATGCCATTCCCAACTACTTGTCGCCAATGTCCATGCTGCACTTTCCCCAACTGTTCATCTTCGATGTCTAAAAAGTCTGGAGGTGTGTACATCGCTCGACATATTGTTTTGCTCCTTAACCAGTTATAAATATAGATCGTAGCCCAAACAATTCTCTCCGCATCATCTGGATCATATCGCATTGGTGTGCGATACATTTGGAATCGAGCAGCCAGTACACCAAAGGCGTTCTCCGAGCACCTTCGCGCTCTCGACAATCTGAAAGAATTTATTAATTGAATTTTACAAATGTACGAATTTCCAAACATGTTTATTGACATTACAAACTTTTTTAATTGGAAAAATTTCATTTAAAGCTTGAATTCGAAAATCAATATACCTGTAGTTAAAAATTCTTCTGTCAATTCGATTACGGCACTGAATTTCAGGGTATGGTACGAGCAGATTTTTCAGCAAAGGAAAAGCCTCGTCTCCCACAATCACGTAAGGAAAATGCTTCGTAATTGTGCATCTACTAATGCAAAGAGTACGATACTGCAATGGCCTTTGTAATTGAAGAAAAGCGATCCAGACTGTAAAGGAGGTTCTATCCATTGCTCCCAAGCAATTTGGGAAATTCCATCTGTCGCTGTAATCGTGAGCGACAACTTTCCACTCTTCTTCACTTTGTGGTGGCTTTACGTATTTGTCTCGTAAAACGTAAACGATTGCGTAAACAACTTTGAGATATTCGAAATTGAAGCCGAAGTGACTCTTGAGTTTCTCCTAGAATATATGTTTATTATTTTTCAAACCACTTTTACGTTTCATTTGAAACTTTCAGTGGATCATTATTTCTGTGACTTACCCGTAGCGAGATGTCTCAACGTTACTGATAATCTTTCCTCTGGCGGAATACTCTTTCGCAGATGCGTATCCTGTTTCTTTATATATGGCCAAACTTTTTCGAGCAGGTATTCAAAAGAAGCTGCATCCATTCTTAAACATCTGAAATATTGCATCTTCCAATGCAAGTTCCAAAAAAAGGTTATAATGCATTCCACGTTCCTCGCGACGCAATAAATAAGGTTGCGACCAAATCCTTTTTCTCTTTTTATTTTTCTCATCTTCCTCTAGAATTGCACAGGCCAAGGCACAAGTAACTAAATTACGACGACGTAAATTAAAATAATATGAGTATTCGGAATATCGTGTTCGTGTTGACATATTTGTGACAGCTGACAACTAGAGGTTGGAGGCCAGTCGTTGCGCCGTTTAAGTGTGATTGGGAATAGCCGTAGCCGTAGCCGTAGTCACTTTCCGTGACCATCCATGAATACAAATTGTATTTAGAGCTTGTTTAACCATCCTCTGCCGTTACGTCATACATTGTCATACTTGATCTCTCAATCATGAAATGGATGACAAAATCGACGTAAATGTTGTTTATTACTATTGACAGATCAATTAATTTTTCATTTCCCAGCAAAGTTTAATTTTGAAGTTGATTAATTACTTTTCAAGAGAAAGAGATGCTAGAATACCGCTTTTACAATTAAATGCAGTCCACAACATTTAGGTTCACCCCAAAAATATAATCGTATAATATATTTTTTCGCCATTTAGTCACGATTCGATCATCCGTAATTTATTTAATTTAATCAAAAATCATACTTAGATACGTTAGAAATTTGAAACAAATCAGTTAAAAAAACGGAGGTTTCAAGTAAAAAAAAATTACTAGATTATGTAAAAAGTTACGCAAAGCATAAAGCAAAATACTATTTTTGACATTACCAATTTATTCATACAAACACACCTTAATATGCGTCATTGAAAACAGCCTTTAACATATGTCATTAATTATATTTTAATTTTGTGGTTATGTGTAAAATAACACTCAAATAATATATGACAAACACCGATTATGACGTAACGACAGAGGATGGTTAAATTCTACTATGTCTACTATTAGGTTAATTTTCATTTTTTCCCCCAAAATTAATGACAAATTCTTCAAACACAAACTTCCCTGTACTATTTTTTTGATTTTTGGTTCATTTTTTTCAGTGTTTTCTTAAACAATACTAAAAAACTCTTTAAATAAAAACTTCACTGTACTTTGTCTACTTTTCGGTTAATTTTTATTTTTCTTCCCCAAAATTAGTGACAAATTCTTCAAACACAAACTGCCCTTTACTTTTTCTGATTTTTGGTTTATTTTTTTCAGTGTTTTCTTAAACAATAATAAAAAACTCTTTAAATAAAAACTGCACTATACTTTGTCTACTTTTAGGTTAATTTTTTTTTTCCAAAATTAATGACAAATTCTTCAAACACAAACTGCCCTTTACTTTTTCTGATTTTTGGTTTATTTTTTTCAGTTTTCTTAAACAATACTAAAAAACTCTTTAAACACAAACTGCACTGAACTTTGTCTACTTTTAGGTTAATTCTAATTTTTTTCTCCAAAATTAATGACAAATTCTTCAAACACAAACTGCCCTTTACTTTTTCTGATTTTTGGTTTATTTTTTTTCAGTGTTTTCTTAAACAATAATAAAAAATTCTTTAAATAAAAACTGCACTATACTTTGTCTACTTTTAGGTTAATTTTTTTTTTCCAAAATTAATGACAAATTCTTTAAACACAAACTGCCCTTTACTTTTTCTGATTTTTGGTTTATTTTTTTTCAGTGTTTTCTTAAACAATAATAAAAAACTCTTTAAATAAAAACTGCACTATACTTTGTCTACTTTTAGGTTAATTTTTTTTTTCCAAAATTAATGACAAATTCTTCAAACACAAACTGCCCTTTACTTTTTCTGATTTTTGGTTTATTTTTTTTCAGTGTTTTCTTAAACAATAATAAAAAACTCTTTAAATAAAAACTGCACTATACTTTGTCTACTTTTAGGTTAATTTTTTTTTTCCAAAATTAATGACAAATTCTTCAAACACAAACTGCCCTTTACTTTTTCTGATTTTTGGTTTATTTTTTTTCAGTGTTTTCTTAAACAATAATAAAAAACTCTTTAAATAAAAACTGCACTATACTTTGTCTACTTTTAGGTTAATTTTTTTTTTCCAAAATTAATGACAAATTCTTCAAACACAAACTGCCCTTTACTTTTTCTGATTTTTGGTTTATTTTTTTCAGTGTTTTCTTAAACAATAATAAAAAACTCTTTAAATAAAAACTGCACTATACTTTGTCTACTTTTAGGTTAATTTTTTTTTTCCAAAATTAATGACAAATTCTTCAAACACAAACTGCCCTTTACTTTTTCTGATTTTTGGTTTATTTTTTTCAGTTTTCTTAAACAATACTAAAAAACTCTTTAAACACAAACTGCACTGAACTTTGTCTACTTTTAGGTTAATTCTAATTTTTTTCTCCAAAATTAATGACAAATTCTTCAAACACAAACTGCCCTTTACTTTTTCTGATTTTTGGTTTATTTTTTTTCAGTGTTTTCTTAAACAATAATAAAAAATTCTTTAAATAAAAACTGCACTATACTTTGTCTACTTTTAGGTTAATTTTTTTTTTCCAAAATTAATGACAAATTCTTCAAACACAAACTGCCCTTTACTTTTTCTGATTTTTGGTTTATTTTTTTTTCAGTGTTTTCTTAAACAATAATAAAAAACTCTTTAAATAAAAACTGCACTATACTTTGTCTACTTTTAGGTTAATTTTTTTTTTTCCAAAATTAATGACAAATTCTTCAAACACAAACTGCCCTTTACTTTTTCTGATTTTTGGTTCATTTTTTTCAGTTTTCTTAAACAATACTAAAAAACTCTTTAAACACAAACTGCACTGTACTTTCTCTGCTTTTAGGTTAATTTTTATCAATGTCTAAATCAAATTTTAGTACTGTATTTATGCTCACGGAATAGTTATTATCTGTTTGGTTAAAATCAAAAGACTTTCACTTTTATAACGATTGGTACTGGAAATTAATTACAAAAAATTATGACAGATAAACAAATATGGTTATGAATCGATAAATGTTTGAAAAAATTTACTACTGCAGTCGACGTGTTAAGATCAACTAATTATCGAAGGACCAAACAACGACAACAGAAATGATTTTTAAGCTGTTACATTAATATTAATAAAAACAACTAAATTAAAGGGTTATTTTCTCACCCATTTATTTATACTAAAAAAAAATTACAAAATGTACAAAGCAATTGTTGGCACACACTTTAATTGTTTAAATAATTATATGAAAGATTAAAATCTCAGAACATTATATTAGTAATTTATTATAATATAGGTGCAGTTATGCCGCCATTTTAAACCAAGATTCATTATATTCGACTAATCGATCCGAGAACTAAGAAGCTAATTTAATGCGACTGTTCACTTAGAGAGTGGTTTTTGGCGGGTTATTTTTTTTACACAAACCATAAATTCCAGTCAGGTGAGAAGTTAAATGACTCTCATTGGTTAAAATTTAGTGGTGCCATTTTGTGAAACTGTCGATTTGACTCCTTTACAAATCTAGTTTTAAGACAATATTTCTCATCTCGGGTGAGAATGACAGAGAGGAAAGAGTTAGAATGAAGATGGCGTATCACGAAAGAATGTTAAATCTTGGAGTGACGTAGCTATGCAAGCTGTGACTTGAAGAAAATATTTGTACTTGGCTGGTAGAGGGAATAACGCTTTTTCTTTACGTTACGGTTTATGCCACAAGAAAAATTCCGGAAACCCAATTTCCATAAGGATTTTGTAGGGTTGTTTTCGAAATTTTTTAAAAAGCCCTTCATGTCCATGTTAAAATATTTGGATCCTTGCTCCTTAGGCCTGTTCATGTAATATTAGTTGATTTTTCCCCTTACGTTTCTATGTAAATATATTTGGCAACTTTACCGCTTAATATAAACGTATGGTCCCTTTGAGCCTGATAATTTAATAAAACATTTGGTCTGTTTACGTTTTTTTTTGTAATTTTAGATAAAAAGTAATTGAAATAAATCTGGTTTATATTTCGATGCTCTGGGATGAAATTTTCTACATTAAAAATAACAGAAACTCCATTTTTGACAAATTCACGTGCGTCTGCGTCACGTGTCTGATCCTACAGGTGTCAAAAAGGGTACAAAATCCCTTACTGTCGCAGTCGCGACTAGTGTTTGACTTCCAGGAGCGCCGAACGAATCGCCGAAATCGAAAATTTTCTCGTAGCAACGAAACGTGCGTATAACACGTGATTATGATGTTGTTTTGTGAATTGAAGCGTACGTAAACAAACTTTGTAATTATTTTTCGAAGTGATTGAAAGTGGGTGTTTGAAGACGGTGAGTTTTATGAAATGTATATTTAACAAAAGAAACTCGATTTGTTATGTCGTTGAACTCAGAAATGATCAATAAACATAATAGAACTTTTATATTTTAAATCAAAAAAAGTTTATTTACTTTTTTAGACTGGGATTTTATTTTAATTCAACTTAATAAACCAAGTGTATACAGATGGAAATACGTATACGTCACGTCCGTAGGTATTTAAGGACGACAAATTTCTAATTTCATCCACTTACTTACAAACTATGTTGTTAAATATTTAATTTGTTAACAAATAATAAAAACTGTTATATATTTATTTAGTTTTAATTTTTTTTAGTATTTTGTTTTTGGTTTCTAATTATTTTATTTAAATTTTGTATAGTTTATACGACGTCAATTCGAATGGCATAAAAACTAAATATCTACCGACATCTTTGTAAAACTGGGCGGCGTGATATAATTTTTTATCAAAATTAATTTAATTATTTTCCCGACCCACCTCCGAGAAGGGAAAGTATTGTGTACGAGCTAAAAGAATTTTTTGAGATAAAGATGGAAATATCCATTTTGAGGTCACCTGAGATGATTAAGACTATTTCCAAATGGAAGTCTGTCTGTCTGTCTGTCTGTGTGTATTCTCCCACGATAGAGGCCACATGTTTAATCCGATTGAGCTGAAATTTGGTATATGGGTTTGGGTTATACGTCGGAAGAACCCATTAGTTTTTGTACGAAATCTGTCAAACGGAAGTGTCACTATCAATAGTGCAATATGTCACGGAATTTGGCTTGCAATATGTCATTTGAAAGTCCGTAAAAACTTTATTCAGAAAATTCAAAATTATTGCTCCAACTGTCACTTGTCAAAAATAAAAAAATGTCAAAATTTGAAATTTTAACATTAAATATCTCAAAAAGTATTCGTCTCTGGATAAGCGTCGGGAAAGTTTTGGAACGACACAAGTGTGGAAAAATGTGTTTTTTTTTTTAATTCATATGCGAAAAAATGCATTTTCCCTTTTTTGCAAATTCGGTGTGGAAAAATGCATTCTTGCTTCTATTTTATTTCAAATTTGTGTATGAACAAATGCACTTTTAATTTTTTTTCAATTTTAGTGTAGAAAAATACATTCTTGTTTCGGGTTTTTTTTTCAAATTCGTGTGTGAAAAAATGCATTTTTACTTTTTTTTTGCTAATTTTTTTTGTGTGAAAAAATGCATTCGTGTTTTTTTTTCTAAATTCGAGTGTGAAATAATTTATTCTTGCTTTTTTTTGAAATTCGAGTGTGGAAAATGCATTGTTGATTTTTTTAAATCAAATTCGGGTGTGAAAAAATGCATTTTTCTTTTAGAGTGTGTGCGGAGCCATTCATTCTATTTGTCCATATTTATAATGTGGAAAAATGCATTTTTCCTTTTTTTTCAATTTGACTCTAAAAAATGCATTCTTGCTTCGGTTCTTTTTTTTTCAAATTCGTGTGTGAAAAAATGTATTTTTACTTTTTTCCTGATTTTTTGTGTGATAAAAATGCATTCTTGCAAATTCATGTGTGAAAAAAATGCATTTTTTTTTCAATTTCAAAGACGGAAAAATGCATTCTTGCTTCGGTTTTTTTTTTCAAATTCGTGTGTGAAAATATGCATTTTTCCTTTTTTCCTGATTTTTTGTGTGATAAAAATGCATTCTTGCAAATTCATGTGTGAAAAAAATGCATTTCTTTTTCGATTTCAAAGACGGAAAAATGCATTCTTGCTTCGGTTTTTTTTTTCAAATTCGTGTGTGAAAATATGCATTTTTCCTTTTTTCCTGATTTTTTGTGTGATAAAAATGCATTCTTGCAAATTCATGTGTGAAAAAAATGCATTTCTTTTTCGATTTCAAAGACGGAAAAATGCATTCTTGCTTCGGTTTTTTTTTCAAATTCGTGTGTGAAAATATGCATTTTTGCTTTTGTTTTTCAAATTAATGTGTGAAAAAAATGCATTTTTGTTTGTTTTTTTTTCAATTTAAAAGACGGAAAAATGCATTCATTCTTCGGTTTTTTTTTTTTCAAATTCGTGTGTGAAAAAATGAATTTTTACTTTTTTTCTGATTTTTTGTGTGATAAAAATGCATTCTTGCTTTTGTCTTGCAAATTCATGTGTGAAAAAATGCCTTTATTTTCAATTTCAAAGACGGAAAAATGTTTCGGTTTTTTTTTCAAATTAATGTGTGAAAAAAATGCATTTTTGTTTTTTTTTCTATTTCAAAGACGGAAAAATGCATTCTTGCTTCGGTTCTTTTTTTTTAAATTCGTGTGTGAAAAAATGCATTTTTACTTTTTTCCTGATTTTTTGTGTGATAAAAATGCATTCTTGCTTTTTTCCCAATCCATGCGTGAAAATATGCATTTTTGTTTTTGTCTTTCATATTCATGTGTGAAAAAAATGCATTTTTTTTTCAATTTCAAAGACGGAAAAATGCATTCTTGCTTCGGTTTTTTTTTCAAATTCGTGTGTGAAAAAATGCATTTTTACTTTTTTTCTGATTTTTTGTGTGATAAAAATGCATTCTTGCTTTTGTCTTGCAAATTCATGTGTAAAAAAAATGCATTTTTTTTTCGATTTCAAAGACGGAAAAATGCATTCTTACTTCGGTTTTTTTTTTAATTCGTGTGTGAAAATATGCATTTTTGGTTTTGTTTTTCAAATTAATGTGTGAAAAATATGCATTTTTGTTTGTTTTTTTCAATTTAAAAGACGGAAAAATGCATTCTTGCTTCGGTTCTTTTATTTTTCAAATTCGTGTGTGAAAAAACGCATTTTTACTTTTTTTCTGATTTTTTGTGTGATAAAAATGCATTCTTGCTTTTGTCTTGCAAATTCATGTGTAAAAAAATGCATTTTTTTTTCGATTTCAAAGACGGAAAAATGCATTCTTGCTTCGGTTTTTTTTTTCAAATTCGTTTGTGAAAATATGCATTTTTGCTTTTGTTTTTCAAATTAATATGTGAAAAAAATGCATTTTTGTTTGTTTTTTTCAATTTCAAAGACGGAAAAATGCATTCTTGCTTCGGGCTTTTTTTCAAATTCGTGTGTGAAAATATGCATTTTTGCTTTTGTTTTTCAAATTAATGTGTGAAAAAAATGCATTTTTGTTTGTTTTTTTCAATTTAAAAGACGGAAAAATGCATTCATGCTTCGGTTCTTTTTTTTCAAATTCGTGTGTGAAAAAATGCATTTTTACTTTTTTTCTGATTTTTTGTGTGATTAAAATTCATTCTTGCTTTTGTCTTGCAAATTCATGTGTGAAAAAAATGCATTTTTTTTTCAATATCAAAGACGGAAAAATGCATTCTTGCTTCGGTTTTTTTTTTCAAATTCGTGTGTGAAAATATGCATTTTTGCTTTTGTCTTTCAAATTAATGTGTGAAAAAAATGCATTTTTGTTTGTTTTGTTCAATTTCAAAGACGGAAAAATGCATTCTTGCTTTATTTATTTTTCAAATTCTTATGTGAAAAAATGCATTTTAACTTTTTTTCTGATTTTTTGTGTGATAAAAATGCATTCTTGCTTTTTCCCAATCCATGTGTGAAAATATGCATTTTTGCTTTTGTCTTGCAAATTCATGTGTGAAAAAAAAATGCATTTTTTTCAATATCAAAGACGGAAAAATGCATTGGGGAAAAATCTGGACAAATGGGGAAAAACAGGAAAAATAGGGGACAAAGAAAGTTAGGAAAAATAGAGAAAAATAGGGACAAATACGGACAAATAGGAAAAAACATGAAAAAATAATGAAAATCAAGAAAAATATGAAGAAATAGAAAAAATAAAGAAAATAGGGGAAAATGAGAAAAGTGGGAAAAACAGTTAAAAATAGGGAAGGGGAAAATGCTAAAAAATGGGGCAAAAATAGGGAAAAATAAGTACAAATAGGAAAAAACAAGGAACATAGGAAAAACAGAAGAAGCTCGGGAAAATAGAAAAAATGGGGAAGATGTTAGAAATAGGAAAAAATTAAACAAGATAGAGGAAAAAGGAAACAGAAGAAGGTACTAAAAATAGAAAAAAATGGGGAAGAAGGGGAAATAGGAAAAAATTAAACAAAAAATTTTATATATATATATATATTATAATGAAATCATTTTGAATAAGTTATAGAAGTTAATTTATTATTATCAGTATTATTATTTTAAATAAGTTTTGTATTATTGAGTATATAAGTAAAAATTCTTCTATAATTAACAATTTTGTTTATATTTGGAAAAGCAGTAATTTAAAATTTCACTAAAACAGGAAAAATCATTCAGTATATAAAAAAATTTTGGACAATATTTAAAAAAAAATAGTCAAAAAGAAATGCGTGATAATGGAAAAGAAAATAAAGAAGAACGATTAAGAGAAATGCAAGAAATGGGGAAGAAATTGGAAAATACCAAGAAAATTGATGATATGAAAGAAGAAATAATGCCGGAGATGGGAAATAAAATAATAGGAATAACACAAGAATTAAAAAAAAAATAACACAGAAATGATTGAAATGAGAAATAAGGATTGAAATGATCGAGAGAATTATGTAAGTAGAAAAGTTACAAGATGTTAAAATTTAATTTTACAAGAAAAAGAAAAAGGATTTAAAGAAGAAATAAACATTTTCAATGAAAAGAAAATTTATTTCAAATAAATAAAATAATATACTATATGGGATCTAAAGAAAAAAATTGGGTAAGAGAAGAAATACATTTTTTTGGAGATAATGGTTATAAAAAGTATATGGAAGGAGAGGAACAATAAAAACTAGAAAATTAGGAGAGGTAGGATTAATTCTAAATAAGTGTAATTAACTCAGAGACGGAGAAGAAGAGTAAATTTACATAAATAAAACAATAACTAAAAATTTAATTAGTATTTAGAATTTTGTAAAATTTTATGATTTTTATTTAATTTAGATCGGAACCCATACCAGAAGTTTAAGATAAGATCATTATAATATATATTCATATATCGATTGGTGAAAACTGCAGCTTCCTATCTTTAATAATAACGGAACGCCTGTCTAAAAATCATTTCAGGCAAGATAACATATTATATTGGTGTCTCTTAAAAGAACATAATTAATCTTAATCTCCGATCGGTTATAAAAAAATATGTTAAAACTGATCGTGTTCGTGTTTTTGGAATCTGGAATAATTTCATCACAAAAAATTGAAAAAACCCTGTATAGAATACTAATTTCGCTGTCTATTGGTGATGTGATTTCTCAGTTGGAATTATAGCTGATTCATTAAGTTACTCCGTTTATTAACTTAAAGGAAATTAGACGAATTTGTAGCGAATTTCAACCTAAATCAGAATATTTGATAGGTAACAACCCCTATATACCATTCAGAGCCACTGAATTTAGATGTAATAATTAAAATTTAATATTAAAGACAAGACATACAAAGTTGAACTCAATTATAATTTATAGAAATTAATAAGTAACTGACAAAGTTATTTATAGTTTCTTAAAAAATAAAATTTTATGAGATCAATTGTAGAATAGTATAAAAGTAGGGAATTAGAGTATATTCAGTTCTGGAGCTATTCCAGATATAAAGTAGTTTAAAACTGCGACTACCTACTCCAATTTATTTAGTTACATGTTCAATTTAAAAGAGGATTTATTTGTACACAGTCCCTAAACTAAGTTATGCTTTTAAATCAGTTTTGTTTTATTTAACTATTTGATATACAGAGCAGGGCAAAAAAGGTGCCAGTAATTTTTCTATGTTCAATTTTGTCAAAATTTCTCGAGTTACCTTAGCTTTTGAAAAGTCAGGAGACATTTAACTTCCCTCTCTTATCACGTGACGTATTGATGTCGACACTGGCCAGCAAACTTACGTTTGATAAGCGGATCTTTTATCGGTTGATTCTAATAATCGGAATGCTAGTATTCGGATAATTTTAATAATCGGAATAATATTCCCATATTCAACATTTGCGGGTGAAAGAAAACAAAAATACTAATGAAATAAGTAGAATTCAGAACGGAAATACTAGGTTAAGGAAACAGTAGAATATCAACATAACTTCACGTTTATATAATTATTTCGAAAAAGCTTCCTTTACAAAAAGAAGGATTTTTAGATTTAGAAATAAAAATTACTTTCCTAATTTCTTAAATAATAGTTTTATATTTTTACGATGCACCGATTTCAATATATTTATAATATTGTAATCCGATCTAAACAAATTACAAAAGAACAAAACAACTCGCCGACCGCCGTACTCTTCCGATTTATTATAAATCATCCGATTTTTCTGTTTTCATAAACGACATAAACCATCCCATTTTCCTAAACCTTCCGATTTTTCTAATCCATCCGATTTTTCATAAACGGAATACGAAACACTGAGATATAAATCATCCGTTATTTCTGAAAGATTTTGAATTTTTTCAACCTTCCGATTTTTCCAAACCATCCGATTTTTCATAAACGGAATACGAAACACCGAGACATAAACTATCCGATATTTCTAAAAGATTCCGAATTTTTTAAACCTTCCGATTTTTCATAAACGGAATACAAAACATTGAGATCTCTCAAGAGCTAATCGGAATATTTCAAATAATCGGAATATTTCAAATAATCGGAATATTTACAAATAATCAGAATATTTCAAATAATCGGAATATTTACAAATAATCGGAAAATTTCAAATAATCGGAATATTTACAAATAATGGGAATATTTATAAATAATCTTAATATTTATAAATAATCGGATGATTCGGATATGTTTAATTACTCAGTTTTTATATAAGCGTATATTTGTTTGATTATGTTTTTATTTAAAAAAGCCATTTGACAAAAATGGCGGACAGAATCAGTGTCCAACAGTGAGACTAAATGTGTTACCCAACATGTCTCACTGTTGGACATATACTTTTATTATGTATTTTATAGGGTTGTGTTTTAATATTTCAGATTGCAATGAATTCAAGCAAACGAAAAATTGGTAATTGCTCAGACCAGACTATGAGAGAAGCAGTAAATCTGGTTTTGGAAGGCTGAAGCCTAAGAAAAGTAGCTGCTTCAAAAGACATTGCATATCAAACTTTAGCTAAAAGAGCTAAACTGGCTGAAGAGGGTAGCGAAATTAGAATGGCTACAAATTATCAGGTGAATAAAATATTTACAGATAAAGAGGAAGAATCTATGGAAGATTATATAATAGAGTGTTCAATAATGTTTTATGGTTTCACAATTATTGATTGTAGGCTATGAAATGGCTATTGACAACAAAAAGACAATTCCTGACAATTGGCGTAACAATCGAATGGCAGGGCTAAAATGGTTTCGCAATTTTCGTAAAAGGCGTACACGACTGTCACTGAGGACACCAGAAGGTTGCAGCTTGTCTTTTAATCGGCACAATGTATCAGTGTTTTATAAAAATTTACAAGATATTTACTCCAGAATTTCTAGTTTTGCTGATGGTAGAAGAGTTTTTAACTTAGATGAGACGGAAACCGTGACCGTTCAAAAATTTCAGAAAGTTTTAGCTGTTAAAGGTATTAAATAGGTAAACAAAGTAACAAGTGGAGAGAGAGGCACCCTTGTTACCACTTATTGCATGATCAATGCTACAGGCCAATACTTACCTTCGGCAATGGTGTTCCCAAGAACTCACTTTAAAGACCACATGATTCGAGGGGTCCTGTCTGGTACATTAGGGCTTGCTACTCCTAGTGGATGGATGAATGCCGATTTATTCGTACAGGTTATAAATCATTTCATTAAATACTCTAACAGCTCTAAAGAAAATCCATCACTTCTTATTTATGATAATCATGAGAGCCACCTAAGTATTGCTACACTCATCTTAGCCAAAGCTAATGGAATAACAATTCCACCACATTCCTCAAATAAAATTCAGCCATTGGATATTGGTGTTTTTAAAGCCTTTTCAACAGAATATAATGCAGCGGTTGACAGCTGGATGATGCAGCATTCAGGCAAACCGTTTTCTATATATGATGCGTTAGTTTTGCTCATGAAAAAGGAGTTACCCCAAGTAATATTATAAATGCCTTTAAGAAATGTAGAATATACCCCTTCGATGCAGAGGTATTTACTGATATTGATTATATGCCAAGCTCTGTTACGGATCGCCCTCTTCCGATTCAAGCGGAAAATATTGATACTGAAATCAATATTCCCAACACCTCTGTATCAGACGACATTGATAATCGGTCAAAGGAAACAGAAAATAATGAAACTAATTCCGGTAAACTCATTCCAAGCACAGAATTGTCAGAGGATGTCGATGCCCAGAAAAATACGGTAGTTATAGAATAGGAGGTGAAAAATAATTTTAAAAGTCCTGACCAGTTTAGAGGTTACCCCACCCAAAGCAGGATCTCGTAAGACTAGTAATATACGAAAAAAGGGGAGAAGCCTCAAAACTACGGATACTCCTGAAATGGAAGCAATCAAAGAAAAGAGCTTAGCAAGAGCGAATAAAAAGACTAAGAAAGATAAAGTAAAGAGATTAAAGACTAAAGAAGTGAAGAAACAAGTTTTTGGTGATAAATCTAACAAGTTGGAAGATAAAATTAAGTGTATAGGGACTAAAAAATTTTAAAAATACGTATCTTCTGATGAATCTGAAATTTCGGAAGAAGAATCAATATTAGATTCATCATCAGGAGATGTGCTTTTTGAAGGAATCAACCCATATGATTTTCAAGATCTACACAGAATTCCGAAAGAAAATGATTTTGTACTAGTTGAATTTGCCGTAAAACTGGAGACAAGAAATTTATATTTCATTGGAAAGGTTCTTAAAATAATTAAGTCCAACCAAGAATATAAAGTCGCATTCTTAAGGAACCAACAGAAGGGAACCAATAAGTTCATTTTTCCTGATGTTACTGATGAGTCTGTGATTAATAAAACAGATATTAAATTTATTATGCCACCACCAACTCCCTGTGGACAAACGAGTCGTCAGAACGCTTCTTTTACCTTTTAAATTGATTTTAGATTAGAAAATATAAGTTAGAACTCTCACTGTTGGACAAGAGCTGTATCACTGATGGGCACTGTGGACCAACAGTGAGACAGATACAGCTGTCAACATTTATGTAAATGAAAAATTAGCCTGTTCTCTATAATTGAATATTAAGTCAAAAACATGTAAATAAAGCATACAGCTATGTGTTCGTTTTAAAAATATTATTTTTTCGCAATAAATAAGGATGCTACATGAATTATAAAAAAAGATGTCCCACTGTTGGGCACTCTCTCCTACTTACCTATTACCGATAGTTTTTTTTTTTTAATAGGTTTATGGCTTTGGCAAAGACCAATTAGCCAGACTATACTGATAGTTAAATGATGCAATTAACTATGCGAGAAAGTTAACTAGAAAAATTTTGACAAAATTGGACTGACAAAAATTACCTGCGCTGTATAAATAGAATATTTTAAGACTTATAATGTATGTGGAAAATTATATAACATATTTCTTTTCTCTGATTTAACATTTTTTAATTGAAATTTTAACATTAAATTAATCGCTTTTAGTATGTATCGAATAAATTAAAAAATTTACTTTTTATTCGTTTAGTTTGGGATTGTAGGAAACGACCGATTTTGCAATTAATTTTAAAGCTGCTGGCAATTCAGGAATATGAGGTTTTACCGACATCATCTTCTAATCCAATTTTCTGCAGGATCGTAAATGGAAATGAATTTTTTCTTGAGTTACTCCAGATTAAAAATACTGAGTAGAAGACCTTTAAAAATCATCAACGTGTTATTACGTGAAATAGCTTATGTGATGTCGTAAAGTTAATAGTAAATTATAAATACAATGTTTTGTTATATAAAAAATTACTAAAATTAATCAGAAGAAAATAAATTATAGATTAAATTTAACTTATATATGTGAGTTTTAAAAATTTAGCATCCGGCCATTTACCAGACAGTTGTTTCGTCCCTTAAGGACAGCGAATAAACAAAACACATAATTTCCCTATTATTCTTTATTCTTTAATTTTAATATGTTTCCTCATTTTTAACTATTTTTCCATATTTATCCCTATTTTATTCTATGTTTCTTCATTTTTACCTATTTTTCCATATTTTTTCTTATGTTAAAGAAAATCGTCACCACTAACCAAAACTACACTTTTTTAACACTCTGTATAGTGACAATATTCTTCAACATTGTTGAAAACCAAAAGTTAAAAATTCCCAATTCAAATATTTTTTTCTTTTTTTTTCTATTTTTTATGTTTTTTTCCTCGTTTTAATTTATCATTACTTTTTTCTGTTTTTCACAATTTGTTGTTTCTATTATAATCTGTTTTTTCCTATTTAAATTCGAGTGTGAAAAAATGAATTGCTGCTTTTTTTATTGAGTGTGGCATAATCCATTCTTACTACTTTTTTTTTAGAATCTGATGTTGAAAAATATATTCTTGCTTTATTTTTATTCAAATATGCATTGTTACTTTTGTTTTTTAAAATCAGGTGAAAAAAAATACATTCTTCCTTTGTTTTCCTAAACCGAGTTGAAAAATGCATTATTGCGTTTTTTCTTTACTTGAGTGATTAAATTTTCATTTTTTTTATTTTTTTTGAGAAAATGCAAGTTAATTTTAAATTATCGAGTGGAAAAAGTTGTTGCTTATTTTCCAAATTAGAAAGTGGAAAAATGCAGTAGTGTCTTATTTTTCAAATTCGTTGCTAAATGCATTGATGCATTGATTTGTTTTGTATGGAAAACCACACTCTTGCTTTGTTTTTCAAAATCGTGTGTTAAGAAATTAATTGTTATTTTTCCCTATTTTTCATCATTTTTCCTCATTTTCAACCATTTTTCCTAACTTTTTCCTATTCCTTCCTATTTTTTTTATATTTTCCCTATTTTCCTAGTTTTCCCTACTTCTCTCTAATTTTCCTTTTTCTAACTATTTTACTTGTTTATCATTATTTTTTCCTGTTTTTCCGTATTTGTTCGTATTTGTCCCTATTATTATCTGGCTTTTTCCCATTTCCATATGTTTTCATATTTTCTCAGATTTTCCCTATTTTCTACAATCTTTCTTATTTTTCCCGATATTTATCTATTTTATTCTAATTTCCCTTATTTTTCCCTATTTTCACTATTTTCTAATATGTTTTCCTAATTTTTCCGTTTTTTCTAAAATTATTGGCGAAGGTAAGGAGAAACAGTATATTTTCTTATTTACATTGATGCGACTTAAAATTTTTAATTCTTAAAAAAATGGTGGAAGCGCAACTTTTTTATATTTTGAAATAAATGGAGAAAATAGAACAGTTTTTTTCTGACTCTGGTTTCAGAAAAAAATTAATTAAAAAAGTGTTCTAGGAACAAAAATTTTTAAAAAATGTTAAAAATTGCACAAATTAATTTATTTGTAAAAAACTCAATAACATTCTATATTTATTATTAATAAAAAAATTTATTAACTTTATTGGTATTAGAATAATCTCTAATTAAAATTTTTAATTAAAAAAATGGTGGAAGCGCTACTTCTTCATATTTACAAATTCAACAAAAAAATTAATAAAAACAGTAGAAAAAACAAATGCTGCATTAAATTTTGATTTCGAATAAATGGAGAAAAAAGAACAGTTTTTTTCTGACTCTAGTTTCAGAAAAAAATTAATTAAAAAAGTGTTAGGAACAAAAATTTTTAAAAAATGTTAAAAATTGCACAAATTATTTTATTTGCAAGAAATTCAATAACAGTTTAAATTTATTATTAATAAAAAAATTATTTATATTTATGGTTATTAGAATAATCTCTAATTAAAAAAAATGGTGCAAGCGCAATTTATTCGTATTTACAAATTCAACAAAAAAATTAATAAAACAGTAGAAAAAACAAATGCTGCAGTAAATTCTTATTTGGAATAAATGGAGAAAATAGAACAGTTTTTTTCTGACTCTAGTTTCAGAAAAAAATTAATGAAAAAACTGTTCAAGGAACAAAAATTTTTAAAAAATGTTCAAAATTGCACAAATCATTTTATTTTTAAGAAATTCAATAACAGTATAAATTTATTATTAATAAAAAAAATTATTTATCTTTATGGTTATTAGAGTTAATCACAAATAAAAATTTTTAATTCTTAAAAAAATGGTGGAAGCGCTACTTCTTCACATTTTACAAATTCAACAATAAAATTAATAAAAACAGTAGAAAACAACAAATGCTGCATTAAATTCTCATTTGAAAAAAATGGAAAAAATTGAACAGTTTTTTCTGACTCTGGTTTCAGAAAAAAATTAATTAAAAAACTGTCCAAGGAACAAAAATTTTTAAAAAATGTTCAAAATTGCACAAATCATTTTATTTTTAAGAAATTCAATAACAGTATAAATTTATTATTAATAAAAAAAATTATTTATCTTTATGGTTATTAGAGTTAATCACAGATAAAAATTTTTAATTCTTAAAAAAATGGTGGAAGCGCTACTTCTTCACATTTTACAAATTCAACAATAAAATTAATAAAAACAGTAGAAAACAACAAATGCTGCATTAAATTCTCATTTGAAAAAAATGGAAAAAATTGAACAGTTTTTTCTGACTCTGGTTTCAGAAAAAAATTAATTAAAAAACTGTCCAAGGAACAAAAATTTTTAAAAAATGTTCAAAATTGCACAAATCATTTTATTTTTAAGAAATTCAATAACAGTATAAATTTATTATTAATAAAAAAAATTATTTATCTTTATGGTTATTAGAGTTAATCACAAATAAAAATTTTTAATTCTTAAAAAAATGGTGGAAGCGCTACTTCTTCACATTTTACAAATTCAACAATAAAATTAATAAAAACAGTAGAAAACACGAATGCTGCATTAAATTCTCATTTGGAAAAAATGGAAAAAATTGAACAGTTTTTTCTGACTCTGGTTTCAGAAAAAAATTAATTAAAAAAGTGTTAGGAACAAAAATTTTTAAAAAATGTTAAAAATTGCACAAATTATTTTATTTGCAAGAAATTCAATAACAGTTTAAATTTATTTTTAATAAAAAAAATTATTTATCTTTATGGTTATTAGAGTTAATCACAAATTAAAATTTTTAATTCTTAAAAAAATGGTGGAAGCGCTTCTTCATCATATTTACAAATTCAACAAAAAAAATAATAAAAACAGTAGAAAAAACAAATGCTGCATTAAATTCTGATTTGAAATAAATGGAAAAAGTAGAACAGTTTTTTTCTGACTCTAGTTTCAGAAAAAAATTAATTAAAAAAGTATTAGGAACAAAAATTTTTAAAAAATGTTAAAAATTACACAAATTAATTTATTTGCAAGAAACTCAATAATATTCTATATTTATTATAAATAAAAAAATTTATTTATATTTATTGGTATTAGAATAATGTCTAATTAAAATTTTTAATTAAAAAAATGGTGGAAGCGCTACTTCATATTTACAAATTCAACAAAAAAATTAATAAAAACAGTAGAAAAACAAATGCTGCATTAAATTCTGATTTGGAATAAATAGAAATAGAACAGTTTTTTTCTGACCCTATTTTCAGAAAAAATTAATAAAAAAAGTGTTAAGAAAAATTTTTTTTAAAAAATGTTAAAAATTACACAAATTAATTTATTTGCAAGAAACTCAATTACATTCTATATTTATTATTAATAAAAAAAATTATTTATCTTTATTTTTATTAGAATAATCTGTAATTAAAATTTTTAATTAAAAAATGAATAATTTTATGTTTCTTGAAATTTTCGATATATTTTATAAATTTTTAAATATTTTGACATTAACTTTTTTTTTAATTGTATTTCAAATTTTTCGAAATTTTTGATATATTTTTGAAATTTTCGAATAACTTTTTAATGTTTCTTGAAACTTTTGAAATTTTCGAAATGTTTGAAATACTTTAAAATATTTTTAAATAGACGAATAATTTTATATTTTTTGATATTTTCCATATATTTCAGAAATTTTTGAATAATTTGACATTTTTACTGTTTGAAATTTTCGAAAAAATGCAAAATTTCAAATTTTTCGAAATTTTTTATATAGTTTTGAAATTTTCGAATAACTTTTTAATGTTTCTTGAAACTTTTGACATTTCCGAATTGTTTGAAATACTTGAAATATTTTTAACTAGACGAATAATTTTGTATTTTGATATTTTCCATATATTTCAGAAATTTTTGAATAATTTGACATTTGTACTGTTTGATGTTTTTGAAATTTTCGAAAAAATGCAAAATTTAACAATTTTCGAAATTTTTATATATTTTTGAAATTTTCGAATAGTTTTTTAATGTTTTTTGAAACATTCGACATTTTTGAACGAATTAAAATTCTTGAAATTTTTAAAATATTTTTAACTGAACGAATAATTTTATGTTTTTTGATATCTTCCATATATTTAAAAGCATTTGAACATTTTAACTTTTGAAATTTGCGGAAAAAATGCAATTAAAATTTTTCGAAATTTTTGATTTATTTTTGGTATATTTTTCTTGAAATTTTCGACATATTTTAAAAATGTTTCAATATTTTGACATTTTGAAATTTTCGGAAAAAATGCATATTAAATTTTTCGAACTTTTTGATACATTTTTGAAATTTTTGAATAATTTTTTAATATTTTTTAAAACGTTTGACATTTTTGAAATGCTTGAAAATTTTTTAATGTATGGGTACGAATACTGGCTCAAATTTTGTATAAATTTTAGAAATTTTTGAATATTTTGACAATTTTACTTTTTGAAATTTTTAAATTTTCCAAAACAATTACAAAATTTAAAATTTTTTCTAAATTTTTGACATATTTTTGAAATTTTCGATACTTTTGAAATTATGGGAAATTTTGCATTTCTAGACATTTTTACATTAACTTTTTTTTTAATTGTATTTCAAATTTTTCGAAATTTTTTATATAGTTTTGAAATTTTCGAATAACTTTTTAATGTTTCTTGAAACTTTTGATATTCTCGAAATGTTTGAAATACTTGAAATTTTTAAAATATTTTTAAATAGGCGAATAATTTTATATTTTTTGATATTTTCGATATATTTCAGAAATTTTTGAATAATTTGGCATTTTTACTTTTTGAAATTTTCGAAACTTTCGAAAAAATGCAAAATTTCAAATTTTTCGAGATTTTTTATATGTTTTTGAAATTCTCGAATATTTTTTTAGTTTTTTGAAACTTTTGACATTTTCGAACTGGTTAAAATACTTGAAATTTTTGAAAAATTTTTACCTTTGGAAATTTTCCAAAAAATTGCAAAATTTCAAGTTTTTCGAAATTGTTGATATATTTTTGAAATTTTCGAATAGTTTTTTAATGTTTTTTGAAACGTTCGACATTTTTGAACAAATTAAAATTCTTGAAATTTTTAAAATATTTTTGACCGAACGATAATTTTATGTTCTTTGATATCTTCCATATATTTAAAACCATTTGAATATTTTAACATTTTAACTTTTGAAATTTTCGGAAAAATATGCAATTAAAATTTTTCGAAATTTTTGATGTATTTTTGGTATATTTTTAATAAAATTTTTGATATATTTTAAAAATGTTTCAATATTTTAACATTTTTACACTTTGAAATTTTCGGAAAAAAATGAATATCAAATTTTTCGAACTTTTTGATACATTTTTGAATAATTTTTTAATATTTTTTAAAACGTTTGACATTTTTGAAATGCTTAAAATACTCGAAATTTTTGAAAATTATTTAATGTATAGGAATACTTTTGTGAAATTTTGTATATATTTTAGAAATTTTTGAATATTTTGACAATTTTACTTTTTGAAATTTTTGAATTTTCCAAAACAATTACAAAATTTCAAGTTTTTAACATATTTTTGTAATTTTCGATACTTTTGAAATTATCGAAATTTTTTGGATTTCTAGACATTTTTATTTATTTATTTTTTGAAATTTTTTGATATATTTCCGAATTTTTTGATTTTCTTAAAACTCAGTTTTGTTTTTAAATCTTAGAAAATTATAACAATCAATGATGTTTTATATCTATATAAAAAATAATCAATTAGATTAAAAAAACAATTTATTAACATTCTCTTGTTTGTACATTCTATCTATATTTTTCTTAAAACTAAATTACATTATTTTACAATTAAAAAAAAAATGAGATCAATCTCCAAATAGTTCAGTCATGACAATGCACCAATACACCATAAGAGAACCGTATAAAAATTGAAAAACGTCTTTGAATTCACTAAACTAATATCACCGTAGAGAAAAATTGCTTCTAATTTAAAAATTTTTCGTCAAAGGCACATGCCGGGGTTTTGGGAACACCATTCGGGCCATAGGGCTTCTGCACTTAATCCTTTCTTTACTAATCTGAAATAAAAAAAAAATTATTTCAAAACAAATTTAAAATTTTATAATTTTTAATTACAAAGAACAAAATTTTCTCCTAAAGTCATATTTGTAACATTCTTCCATTTTCCCAACAATTCAAAAATGACTAATAAAAATAATAAAATTTTAAAAAAATAATAACTCAAATGGTTTATATAAAGTATTTTTATTAAAAAATATATAAACTTTTTTAGCCACCCACATTCAGATTTTATTGAACCGAACTTGCCCTTCCACCTATATTTATAGACGCTATTCTCAGTTAGACAGAAAATCTAACTTGACAAGTAAGAAAAGAACAATGTCCTTTTCTAAATTTTTCAAGAGGAAAGGACATAAAACAATCAGGTAATGTCGAATCCGAGTAAATGTTTTAAAGGTGAAAAGTGGAAACAAATTGTTTTTCTGAGAATAGTGAACTTACTCGATTAGTGCTCGACGACAATTTTAATTTAATTATGTTTAAGTTGGTAGTTTTAGATTTTATAAGAAAAACGAACAAGTTTGTAGAAGTTACTTTAAGGCAAGTAAAGAGTTATATAAAGTTATATATAGTACAAGAAGACTGTTTGATTCAATAAATTTTTGATTTCATACATAATTTTCACAAAAATGCAAAAAATCGTAAAGAATAATAAAAATTGATAAAATCCGAAAAAACCAGAAAAAATCGTAAAAAACAATAAGAAAAAACTTTGAAAAAAAAATTGACAGAGAAATTCGAAATTATTGGGAAAAAATGAAATATAATATACAATTCTAAAATATGGAAAAAGAGAGAAATAAATTTTTTTTTAAAAAAGTCGAAAAAAACCCTAAAATCGCAAAAAAAAAACGAAAAAAAAGCTTCAAAAAACGCAAAAAAACAATATCACAAACAAGTAAAACAAGCGCAAAAAACAGATCAATGAGAAAAAATAGAAAAAAAACAGAAAAAAAACGAAAAATCAAAAAAATGAGAAAAAAAGAGACGAATCGAAAAAATTTGAAAAAGAAAGAAAAAAAAATTAAGAAAAACAAAAACGTTGAAAAAAATTGAGAGAGAAATTAGAAACTATTGAGGAAAAATGAAAAATACACTTGTAAAATATGGAAAAAATGAGAACTAAAAAAAAACTGTAAAAAAGCAGAAAAAAAACGCAAAAAAAAAACGAAAAAAAACCCTCAAAAGACACAAG
Organism: Neocrepidodera transversa; assembly: GCA_963243735.1. NCBI lineage: Eukaryota > Metazoa > Arthropoda > Insecta > Coleoptera > Chrysomelidae > Neocrepidodera > Neocrepidodera transversa. The sequence goes on along the minus strand of OY725349.1, from coordinate 9,070,968 downwards.
AAAAAGAAAAATCTCAATAAATCGCAAAACAATCGCAAAAAAATATAAAATAATCACAAAAAATGAGGGGAATAAGAATAAATGATAAAAATTAGAACACAAAAGAAAGAATAGAAAAAAAACAGAATAATGAGAAAAAATGAGGAAAGATTAGAAAAAATTGAAAAAATAAGAAAAAAAAATAGAAAAAAAAAACAAAAAATTAGAAGAATCGAAGAAATAAAAAAAAACAGAAAAAAATTTAATAAAAACAAAAGCTTGGGAGAGAAATTAGAAAAATCGCAAAAAAAACGCAAGAAATCTAAAACTGTCACAAAAAATCGCAAAACAATCGTAAAAAAACCGCAAAAAAATCACAAAGAAATGACAAAAAAAAACGCAAATTTTATCAGAAAAAATCAATGGCATAAGAAAAAATGAGAAAAAAAAAACGAGAAAAAATTTGAAGAATCGAAAAATTTGAAAAAAAAGAATAAATCGGAAAAAAATATAAAAAAAACCAAAAACTTTGAAAAAAATCGAAAGGGAAATTAGATAATATTGGGAACAAAATGAAAAATAAAATTGGAAAATATGGAAAAAATGAAGAAATCAGAAAACAGAAAAAAATCAGAAAAAAAACCGAAAGAGAAGCCTCCAAAAATGCAAGAAATCTAAAAATATCACAATAAATCGCAAAACAATCGCAAAAAAACTGCAACAAAATCACAAAAAAATCGCAAATTATCACAAAATATCACAGGAATAAGAAAAAATTGGAAAACAAAAAAAAGATAATAGAAAAACAATGAGAAAAAATGAGAGATTTGAAAAAATTGAAAAAATGATAAAAAATAAAAATCATAAAGATGAAAAAAAAAAGAAAAAATTAGAAGAATCGAAAAAATCAGAAAAAATCGGAAAAAATAATATTAAAAAATGAACAAAATTGAGAGAGAAATTAGAAATTATTGGGAAAAAATGGAAATACAATTGTAAAATACGGAAAAAACGAGAAATAAAAAAATTGTAAAAAAGTCGAAAAAAACGCTAAATATCGGGAAAATCAAACGAAAAAAACGCAAGAAAACGAAAAATATAACAAAAAATCGCAAAACAATTGCAAAAAAATCAGAGGAATAAGGAAATATGAGAAAAAAAAGAAAACCAAAGAAAGAATAGAAAAAACAGAACAAAGAGAAAAAATGAGAAAAGATTAGAAAAAAGGGAAAAAAGAGAAAAAACCAAAATCACAAAAATGAGACAAAAAAAACGAGAAAAAATTTGAAAAAAAAGAGAAAAAATCGCGAAAAAACAAAAACCGTGGAAAAAATTGAGAGAGAAATTAGAAAATATTGGAAAAAAAATGAAAAAGAAAATTGTAAAATACGGATAAAATGAAGAATGAGAAAATCGAAAAAAATCGCTAAAAATCGCAAAAAAAAACGAAAAAGAAGGCTCAAAAAAACCTAAGAAATCTAAAAATATCACAAAAAATGCAAAGTAATCGCAAAAAAACGCAACAAAATCACAAAAATCAATGGAATAAGAAAAAACGAGAAAATTAGAAATAAAAAAAAAGAATAGAAAAATGAACATTAAGAATAAAATTAAGAAAGATTAGAAAAAATTGAAAAAAAAATGTAAATAATAAAAATGGAAAACAAAACAAGGAAAAATTAGAAGAATCTGAAAAATCTGAAAAAGTGAAGAAAAAATTGGAAAAAATAATAAAAAAAACAAAACATTTTGAATCAAAGAAAAACATGAGAGAGAAGAAAAATCGCAAAACAATTGCAAAAAAAACCAGAACAAAATCACAAAAAAAAATCGCAAATTATCACAAAAAATGAAAAGAATAAGAAAAAAAAATTAGAAAACGAAAAAAATAGAAAAAAAAACAGATCAATGAAAAAAAAATGAGGAAAAATTAGAAAAAAAAGAAAAAAAAAAACAAATTTTATTTTTCGGGTCTCTAAATTTTAAGGCTTTGTAGATTAGTTCTGAACTAATTAATTCTGATAAAAATTTTTGTAACTAACAAATAATCTCCACAAAAGTAAAAACTTCTGGTACTGAGTGTCATAAAAATCTTCTGTTTACTTGATGTTACTAAAATTCCAATTTCACTCAAAATTAAAATCCGGCGGTCGTAACATCTGGCAACTAAGCAAGTGTTATTGGAGAAAAATAAACATTTAAATTCTAATCTAATCGCCAAATCACGGGGTGCTAATTCCGTCTTAATTCGCTTTTTATATAAATTATTAAATGATATATTATTTAAACAAAAATTTGCCGTACATCTTTTATTTGGGCATCTATATACAATTGATCTTATTGAAACAATTTTTTTTTTGAATATGATTATCAAAAGCCATTTTTGTAAAATATGAACACGATTTAAGAAACATTCACTCAATCCTCCAAAACATAAAATACCATAAAAAAGCAATGATTTAACCAGTAAGAAATAAAGAATTTTTAGTTCCTTAACTTTAAGAATTTCTTTGAAATATCTAAATTTTGGCAAATTGCCTCTTATTATTTTGACTATTTTCAAGATGGTAGCCCAGTTATATATGATGAAAAAGGTAAGTAGTTTGTTTTGCTATTTAATAATAATAGGAAAATCATTTTCTTTTTTATGTTTTACCTCTTGCCAGGTGGAGGAACTATAAAATACTACAGTGTTATCTGCAAAGTTGATTAGCTCACCCAGAATATTTAAGGATATTATTAATATACAGAAGGAACAGAAGTGGACCCAGAACGATTCCTTGTGGTACACCATAAGTAATTATTTGAGCTGTACTTATTACTTCATGGATTTCAATGATTTGATCACTATCACTTTTTATGAGTTTTTCGGTATTTCCTATACTAAGATACTCTTTTTATTTATTTAATAACTATTTATGGCAAAATTTGTCAAATGCTTTAGAGAGATCTAGGACGCATAAATTGCGAATAGGGCACAGAAATTGCACATAATTTGCACAGAAATATAAAAAAGATCCGTTATACTTTCAATATATAAAACAATCGGTTTTTAATTTTTGACAGGTGACAGTTGGAGAAATAATTTTGACTGTTCTGAATAGAGTTTTTCTAGGGGTTTCAAACGACATATCCAATTCCGTGACATATTGCATCTGCCATTTTTTGATAGTGATACTTCCGTTTGACAGATCTCATACAAAAATTAACTGATTCTTCCGACAGATAGTCCAAACCCATGTACCAAATTTCAGCTCAATCGGTTTAAACCTGTGGCCTCTATCGTGGAAGAATACACACACAGACCGACTTCCATCTGGAAATGGTCTTAATCGTCTCAGGGTACACGAAAATGGATATTTCTGTTTTTATCTCGAATTTTTTTTTAGCTCGTTCACAATACTTTCCCTTCTAGGAGGTGGATCGGGAAAGTAAAATGTAAGAATAATAAAAATGTTAGTTAAAAATTGGTTTATTATAGACGATTTTTTCACACTTGAATTAGGAAAAAAGCAATAACGAATTTTTTCACACACTTGAAAAAATAGAAGCACGACGGTATTTTCCACACCCTAATTTAAATATTTTTTTCTCATATATATTAGAAAAAATAATAACAAAAACATATTTTTCCACAATTTTGATAAACAAGAAGTAAAAATTAATTTTTCCATACATGAATTTGAAAAGAAAAACAGAAGCAATAATGCATTTTTCCACAAACGAATTTAAACAAATTATTAACGCATAAAACACGAATCTATTTTTAGATTCGAATTAAAAAAAAAATGGGCCGTTTTTACACACGAATTTACAAAAGCCAGAATTAATTTTTCCACTCCTTAAAAAAAGAAGCAAGGAGGAATTTTTCTATATCCAAATTAAAACTAATTTTTTCACAATTTTGACAAAAAACATAAAAATGCATTTTTCCATTCAAGAATTTGACAAAAAAAATGCCTTTTTTCACACACGAATAAAAAAAATAAAAATGCTTCTATTCACACATGATTTAAAAAAAAACAGAAGCAGGAATGCATTTTACCATACACGAATTACTATTTATGGCAAACTCTGTCAAATGCTTTAGAGAGATCTAGGAAGCATAAATGCAAAAAATAGCGAATAGGGCACAAAAATTGCCCAAAAACATAAAAAAGATCCGTTATACTTTCAATATATAAAAAATCTGATGTGGCCAGCACATGACCTCTCGCCATTTTTGAATCAAAAATTTACAGGTTGACACAAAAAAGTATGAAAAAAAATATTTTTTTGTAAATCTGGCAACAATGGCAAAAGTTTCGAAAATTTTAATGAGATGAAAATAAACTATAGGGTATACAAAATATATGTGTAAAACTTTATTGCCGTTTTGTATAATAATGGCGTCATCACCCATAGCAACTGCCACTTCCGGTTGTGCGATTGGCACCAAAATCTAATCAGATCTAAGTTAGGCTATCAGAATCCTGTATGCAAAATTTCAATTTTTTTTATTCAGTAGTTTTTGAGTTATCGTTACTACAACATCCATCCAAACACACACACACACTAACACACACACACACACACTAACACACACACAGACATCATCGGGAAAATATCAAAATCGTATTCTAGGGACCCCAAAACGTGTTTATCCATTGAAAACTCACTACCCAATTTTTAGCATGATTCCTATACCTCTCTTATCTGAAGGGCGAGAGGTAAAAAATGTAAGAATAGTAAAAATGTTAGGTAAAAATTGGTTTTTTTTTGAGGTCATTAGCCTTTCAGAGTTTTTTTTAATGATCCTGGTAATCTATCTGTATCAGTCTACTGTTCATTGTAGTTAATATTATTATTATTTAAAATTTAATTAAATTTTTGTTTTCTCGATAATCCGCTTTTTCCTATAAATTATAACATTTTAGCGACATTATTTCATTTGGAAATAAATGAATGAGCTACTAAAATTTGCCGTAAAAAACATATTTTATTGTTTTCAGTACTGATTTTTTTCTGTGAAAAGCGTAATAATTACGTATTATAAAGAACACACTTAATTAAAACTTTTACAGTTACGAATTGTGTAATATATGCCTCATTAAATACATAATCATTAATGTTAACGAGAAATAATGTAAACAAACATTTAATAAGTAATACGAAGGAAACTAAATTATTTGTACAGAAAGTATAATTAATAGTTGTTTTTTAATAATAAATATTTTCCTGCATCCTGTTAATGATACTTTTCATAGAAATAATTTACTATTTAAAATATCCTAAATATTTATTGGCTTTGGTATTTTAATATGGAACACCTTGTATAATAATTGTAAAAACTTTATTATCCTTCAAATTTAAATACAATATTTTATCTGGAAATAAAACTCCAAGTCAGGTATCACATATTGACAAAAAACAAACCTAAAAGTTAAGTAGAGAAACGTTGTTGATAATTTCTTCTCGTTTATTCCTATAAATGAAATTTTAGTAAATCCTAAAAGCCTTTGAAAATGCAAAAAAATCCTGTCTGGATGTAAACACTATAACTCTCGAACGAAACTCCGATCTAGTTTTCACTTTACTTGTTAGTTTTCTCCAGGAAAGAATCTTATTAAATTATAGCAAAATGGTAGCGGTCCTTCCGGTAGCGGAAATATTAAATAAAATACTTTTTTTTAGTTCAAATTTTTAGAACATGTATGTCAGAAGTTTGGCCAGGATTGGACAATCTATTCATGCTCATCAACATAAAAATTATTTGGAAGGATGGGCTGAAGTCAATGCCCAATAAGTTTTGTAAGAGTTGAATCCTTTGTATAACTTATTCCTTCAGATTTTTTATCTTTCAGATACTTGATCAGCTTTCTTTAGATTAGAAATATTTATAAGGGCGATTTTTATTTATAAAATAAAGTGAATTCCCAACTAGTTACATGAATGGAAAGTTCTTTTCAATTTTTATATTTTCTTCATTTTTATTTGCATGTTGAAATTCCTCAATGTTACGAAATATTTAGGAAATTTTAAAACGTTATTGTCAAATTTTTGAAAATGTCTCTAATTCTGGGGATTTTTTTATGACGCATAAAAATAGACACAAGATGTTGAAATTACTTTTAAACTCACCAAAAATTAATTATTCCTATTGTGTTTTTATTAATCTCCGGAAGATGCAAAAAAATTCTTCTCTTATCATTAAATTTAAAGAGATTTTTAATAGAAAATCGATAAATTTGAAATGTGGAAAGTAGGACAAAATAAGCACAAATAAGGACAAATGGGAAAAAATAAAGAAAAAAGAAAAAACTATTTGAAAACATACAAACTAGGAAAAATAGGAAAAAATAGGAACAATAAAGAAAATAGTGAAAAGTAGGGGAAAATAGGGAAAAATAAATAGAGAAAAAAAGGGAAAAATCAGAAAAAATAAAGAAAATATATAAAATTAATGGAAAACAGGAAAAAATATAGAAAGATATAGGAAAAAAAATCGACTGTGTCACCCCAGAACTTTCCCGGCTCGACCGTAGAGAATATGTTATTTATTATTATTATTTTAATTACAAAATACTAAGCATTATGGAACACATTAAAAATAGCGAGCTGATGGTGAATTAATATTTCAATGTTGATAATGACATAAACTGCGCATGCGCACGTTATATATCACACTGCTACAATTAGGATCTCCTAAAATTATGTGTGAAAACTATTGGGAATTCGGGAAAAATTTTCATACAATAGTTGTAGGGAATTTTAAATGTGTATTTTTCTCGCCATCTAGCGGCGAAACTATGAGGAATTCGATATAACATAAACATAAAAGTTAAAGAAAATTTGATGCTTTACAACTTTGCACAAAAAAATTTTGCACTAAATACATTGTTTGTCCTCAAAATCAAGAAAAATTAGAGAAAACATACTTGCACATTTTTTACGCGCCCTCTAGTGGCGCAACTATTGGACATTTTAGAAAAAGTTTGAGACAAAAGTTATAGAGAATTTTATGCTCTAAAACTTTGTACTACAAAATTTTGCACTAAAGTATATTGTTTGTCCTCAAAATCAAGAAAAACTAGAGAAAACCTACATGCACATTTTTTACGCGCCCTCTAGTGGCGCATCTATTGAAAATTATGGAAAAAGTTTAAAACAAAAATTACAGATAATTTTATGCTCTAAAACTTTGTACTACAACATTTTGCACTAAAATGTATTGTTTGTCTCAAAATCAAGAAAAACTATAGAAAACATACATGCACATTTTTTACGCGCCCTCTAGTGGCGCAACTATTGAAAATTTTGGAAAAGGCTTAAGACAAAAATTGTAGGTAATTTTATTCTCTAAAACTTTCTACTACAACATTTTGCACTAAAATGTATAGTTTATCCTTAAACTTTAAATAAAGCAAAAAATTGTTACATGTATATTTAACCAATGTCGGTCTTGAGGACCCTCCACTGTACCAATTTAAACCAAAAACTAATGGTCGCATTCTAAGCACACACCGACCCTTCATACCAAATTTCAGCTTGATTGGTCAAACGGTTCGGCAGTTATCGTGGAAGATTACACACAGACACACAGGCAGACCATACGCTGAAAATGGTTTCAATCTTCTTGGGGGACCTCAAAATGGATAAATCCATCGATATCTCGATTTTTTTTTGCTCGTTCTCCTGACTTTCCCTTTGATGGGTCCGGGAAAGTAATAGGAAACCAAATCAATTCATATGAACTTCGCCTCACATTTTTCAGTAGCCTAGACTTTTTCCATTAGGCCTAGCATACAAAATTAATTAAGTAACTACATGACAGGAAAGAAAAATAATTAGCCTACCATCTATTTTTTGAGTGCGCTTCTCTATGCTGAAAATGTAGATATTTCGCGATCACGATTAAGCTGTTTTTATGAATACCGTTTTTACCTTGGGATTAAAACAGCAACTGTTTTAAATAATGTACTTTTGTGTTTGCTTGACCAATAGCATTTTGTATTCTTACTCTTTTTTCATACCAAAAATTATCAGTAAACTCACATTAGATCGGTTAATTTGTCCATGTGTATTTTCCGAATACAATGTCCAAAATCGAAAAATACTCATTGGTAAGACAAAGTTCCATGTTTCTAATTTCTAGAAATACCAATTTTTAGGTATAGATTCCATATATGGAATCTACCTATTGTAATCGATTCAATGACGGGACCCAGAACCGGGAATAGGGGCGCTACGCCGTTTGTGACTTTCTGAATAAGAATAAGTAAAAAAAAAAATTTATCGGTATATACCTATATATATGTATGTGTAGACATTCGGTTCCGGCACGATATAGGTCGCAATTTTTTTCCAATCGACACCAAATTTGGTACAAAAATTCTATGGGGCAGTAGTTCATTGCTTATTGCAAATGGGCATTCTACCTCAAAGGGGGTTGAAATCTCAAAAAATTCAAATCTCCGCCATTTTTGAAAATATTAAAAAAGACCATAAGACTTTTTTTATGCTCTAATTATTATGAAATTGATTTATCTGAAACTTTTTTTCATCTGACCCACGGGGATGGACCTGGAGGCGGTTGAAATTTCAAAAAATTTATATCTCCGCCATTTTCAAAAATATTGAAACAGTTCATAAAACTTTTTTTATGTTCTAATTATTATAAAACTAATTTGTCTGAAACTTTTTTTCATCTGACCCAGGGGGATGGACCTGGAGGCGGTTGAAATTTCAAAAAATTTATATCTCCGCCATTTTCAAAAATATTGAAACAGGTCACAGGACTTTTATTGTGTTCTAATTATTATAAAACTAATTTGTCTGAAATTTTTTTTCATCTGACCCACGGGGATGGACCTGGAGGGGGTTGAAATTTTAAAAAATTTATATCTCCGACATTTTCAAAAATATTGAAACAGGTCACAAGACTTTTTTTGTGTTCTAATTATTATAAAACTAATTTGTCTGAAACTTTTTTTCATCTGACCAACAGGGATGGACCTGGAGGCGGTTGAAATTTCAAAAAAATTATATCTCCGCCATTTTCAAAAATATTGAAACAGGTCACAAGACTTTTTTTGTGTTCTAATTATTATAAAACTAAATTGTCTGAAACTTTTTTTCATCTGACCAACAGGGATGGACCTGGAGGCGGTTGAAATTTCAAAAAAATTATATCTCCGCCATTTTCAAAAATATTGAAACAGGTCACAAGACTTTTTTTGTGTTCTAATTATTATAAAACTAATTTGTCTGAAACTTTTTTTCATCTGACCCACGGGGATGGACCTGGAGGGGGTTGAAATTTTAAAAAATTTATATCTCCGACATTTTCAAAAATATTGAAACAGGTCACAAGACTTTTTTTGTGTTCTAATTATTATAAAACTAATTTGTCTGAAACTTTTTTTCATCTGACTAACAGGGATGTACCTGGAGGCGGTTGAAATTTCAAAAAAATTATATCTCCGCCATTTTCAAAAATATTGAAACAGGTCACAAGACTTTTTTTGTGTTCTAATTATTATAAAACTAAATTGTCTGAAACTTTTTTTCATCTGACCAACAGGGATGGACCTGGAGGCGGTTGAAATTTCAAAAAAATTATATCTCCGCCATTTTCAAAAATATTGAAACAGGTCACAAGACTTTTTTTGTGTTCTAATTATTATAAAACTAATTTGTCTGAAACTTTTTTTCATCTGACCAACAGGGATGGACCTGGAGGCGGTTGAAATTTCAAAAAAATTATATCTCCGCCATTTTCAAAAATATTGAAACAGGTCAAAAGACTTTTTTTGTGTTCTAATTATTATAAAACTAATTTGTCTGAAACTTTTTTTCATCTGACCCACGGGGATGGACCTGGAGAGGGTTGAAATTTCAAAAAATTCATATCTCCGCTATTTTTAAAAATATTGAAACAGGTCATTAGACTTTTTTCATGTCCTATTTATTATAAAATTTATTTGTTTGAAACTTTTTTCGATCTGACCATATCGTGGAGTGGGGAGAGATGCTCAAATTTAGACAATAGAAATCTACATCCCCTGTCGACTCTACTGACAGGAATTTTTTTCTTAAATAATTTAAAATAATACATGAAAAAAGAAAAACGGTGGAGGTTTACTAGGCTACAAAATTGCGAATTATTTTATTGTCGGTTTAGGCGCGACGACGTGTTCGTCTCGAGAGTGGGGAAAATACGCCAGAGCTGGCCGGATTTTCAGTTAGTATTTATTCATTTGTTCTACTTATTTATATTGTTTTGTCAGCGAGTATTTATTTGAGGTTAATATTTAACAACAAATTGGGAAAAAGATCAATGATAATAATACATAAGAGTATTTTTTTTAGATATAGTTTAGTTATAGTTCTAGGAATTTCTGATAGAATTTTAATATGTTTTCAAACAATAACCAAGTTTTCTTTTCATAAAAAAAAGATCCAGTATTTTTTGTTACCTTATCCGAGCAGTTGTTATTTTGGATTTTCATTTTATTTAAGACCCTTAGCGGTATTTACTTGCCCCGCTGGGATGAGTATTAGCTGTTGGAATAAAACAATAAGATTCAATAAAACTTTTATTCATACCAAAACTCCGGCGAAGAAAAAGGTGTGCAACGGATCTTTTATCAGAAGGTACAGGCATATATTCCGGGCTGGCGTGGCGTTCGATGACGATTCTGGACTCCGGTTATAATTGAACTAGACTTCAGCTTGATCTGTCTCTAAAGGTCGCACTGCCAAATGGGGCGGCTACAGCAACTGCCAAACGGGGCGGCTACAGCAACACGTACTTCGCGGATTTCAAGCTGCCACTGCAGCTAACTTGATCGACTCCGTCTGCCGTATACCATAAGGTTGGCTGAGTATGCGAAACAAATACGCGAGTTACTCCATCTTTCGGCGGGGGTTCGAAACATCTCAAGTTTTCCATAATTTTAAGTTAATTCATTCAAGGTTTTTCATGTTTAATTTATTAAAATTTTTTGTTAAACATAGGACACGCTATTAGATTTGATTTATAGTACCGGATTTATAAAATAAAATATTTATAAATTTTGTTTGGATTAATAAAAATGCTAGTCTGGTTTGCTATCAGACTATAACGACTATATATTTTTTAACCAATATTTACATACCTATCTCTTTGAGTATTCAACCTAGTGTACACATCCTCTTGTATGCTAAAAGTGGTCATATCGAGTTGAGGGTCGGTCCACATTCTTTCCGCAAAGGCAGCCGCTCTGGGCCACAGACGGGCATCGAGGGAACCCTCATCGAATTGTTCGCTCCAAAGACATGCTTCTCCTCCTAGTATTAACTTCTTATCTAGGTGTTGTTGTTGCCACGGTCGATGATTGTAGACTGTCTGCCAGGGACGGTAAGGATCGCAGGCTGCTTCTCCTGTTTCTCTCCATCTAAAAATTTAAATTTTCATATTTAATTTCGTTTCATGAAACATAATATTATTTATATTTGCGGGATTATATTAAGGTTAAAATAATTATGGAATAATGATCTAGTATAAACGTTCATTAAAACTTTACTGCTTGTTATTGATAATGGGTATACGGTGTATTATTTTATATTATTGCTTATAATTAAATTTTTATACTAGATTCGGTAAAAAAAATTATTAGAAAGTAATTTAACTTTATTGAATTGAAATATATTAATTAGTATTATTATTAAATACGTTCCCGCATTTTATTATTATTTTACAGATATATAGATGGGTCAAATAATTTATTTTATAATTTTTATTTGTTTTAGACTTGTTATAACTGCTACTTTTTATAACAATTTTTTGAAATGATCCTTTAAGTAGAGATATAACAAAAAATGCGTCTGATTACTTCAACTGTCAGCAGCTAATATAGGTGTTGATTAGACGTCGTGACGTTGCGACGCTTCTAAGACGAATAAATAATTTCACTCTTGGTAAAAAAAATTGCAAGCTTTAAGTTTTCGATAATATAAAGTATAAATTTGAACTATTTTTTTGTTTACTACAGTATGTCTCATTTTAGATGAAGCCAACTCCCATATTTACGCTGTTTGAAGGATTAGAGATTCGAATTTTTGCAGAGTCATGGGCCACATCTATTAAGATAATAAACTGAAATACGGACCTTGGACTATGATTTCACAAATAGGGTTACTTCTCGATATTTTGCATCGCATTAGAAATATCGAAAAAAATTTGTTCAAAATATTATTCTAACCTCAAATATCGAGTTTCATTACAAAATTCGCAATTTTAATTATTATGTTTAATTCGTTCATTAGTGCACCGTAGGAAGTTAAAATATCAGTTTATATTTTTCTATTAATTAGTGTGGCACGGAAAAAGACTTTAAGAGAAAATATTGAAATAATCCGGTTATTTTCAATATTACACTCCATGAGATCAGGTATCCTGCAGAGTAGGGTACTAGGATCAATCCCTATATATTATTTACACTGCAGACTTACCTCTTGAAAACGAAACAAATATTTCAACTTTTTTTTATTCTGTCAGTTAATAAGGATCCAATACTTGCAGCAACTTCAAACTGCACTTAAAAGGATTAAATATCGGTTGTGTCACCCCAAAACTTAATGACGACTATCCAGAGACGAATATTTTTACAGACATATTGCAAATCAAATTTCGTTTGACAGATATCGTATAAAAACTAATGGGTTCTTCCAATGGATAACCCAAACCCATATAACAAATTTCAGCTTAATCGGATTAAATGTGTGGGCTCTATCGTGAAAGCATACATACAGACAAATACACAGACAGACAGACACACAGACAGACAGACTAAATGGTCTTAATCGTTTGAGGAGATCTTAAATTGTATATTTACATCTATTTCGAAAAACTATTTTAGCTCGTTCACAATACATTTTTTCCACCCTCGAATTTGAAAAAAACATCAAGACTGCATTTTTTCCCAAAATTAAAAAAAAAAACAGAAGCAAGAGTGCGATTTCTTGCACACGGATTTGAAAAAAACACATTTTTCCAAAAAAAAATTAGAAAAAAATTCAAAAGTATTTTTTCACAGACGAATGTGGAAAAAAGCGAAAATTTCACATAAAAATTGGTATAAAAGCAAGAATGCATAAAAAATTAGAAAAAAAAACACAAAAATGCGTTTTTTCACACCTATATTGGGAAATAGCAAGAATGGATTTTCTACATAAAAATTGGAAAAAACAGTATACTTTTTTTTACACAAATTTGAAAAAACAACAAAAGTAAGAATACATTCTTCTTTATTCAAATTTGAAAAATTGGAAAGTGAATTAGGAAAAAGGCAAGAGTGCATTTTTCCATTGAAAATAACAACAAAAACGTATTTTTTTTTCAAAAAATTCGAACAAAAAAAAAATAGAAGCACGAATTTTGTCTCTTATTTAAAATGTTTTCATATAAGCGAAATTTGTGCTTCTGTAAATATTAAGATTTTTTTTATCCTCATTTTTTCTACTTTTTTCAATTTTTTTTAATTTTTTTCAAATTTTTTATAATTCTTCTAGATTTTCCACATTTTTCTATTTTTTTCTAATTTCTTCTAATTTTTTCTAATTTTTTATAATTTTTTCTAATTTTTTCTAACCTTTTATCATTTTTTCTAATTTTTTCTAATTTTTTCTAATTTTTTTTAACCGTTTATAATTTTTTCTAATTTTTTAAAATTTTTTTCAAGTTTTTTAAATTTTTTTTAATTTTTTTCAAATTTGTTCCCATTTTACCTTCCCGACCTACCTCCGCGAAGGGAAAGTATTGTGAACGAGCTAAAAAAATTTTTCGAGATAAAGATGGAAGTCTGTCTGTCTGTGTGTATTCTTCCACGATAGAGGTCACACGTTTAATCCGATTAAGCTGAAATTTGGTATATGGGTTTATGATATCTGTACATTAGTTTTTGTACGACATCTGTCAAACGAAAGTGTCACTATCAACAAATGACAGATGCAATATGTCACGGAATTTGACTTGCGATATGTCATTTGAAAGCTCTTGAAAAACTCTATTCAAAACAGTCAAAATTATTTCTCCAACTGTCACTTGTCAATAATAAAAAATGTCAAAATTTGAGACTTTAACATTAAATATCTGAAAAATTATTAGTGGATATTCGTCGGGAAAGATTTGGGGCGACACAACCATTTTTTTATTACTTTTTTGGTATTTTTTTGGCCGATTTATTTTGTCTCTTTTTTGATTTTTCCGCTCTTTTTTTTGTTTATTTTTATTCTTTTTCCTTTATTGCCCATTTTTTGGCTTTAATAAGGCTATTTCTTTTTGCCTTTGTTTTGCCTTTGTTGTGCCTTCTTTTATCATTTTTGTTTTTTTGCCATGTTCTTGCCTTTATTTTACCCTTTTTTTGGTTTTTATGCTTTATATAACCTTTTTCTTTTTTTAGCTTTTTTATCCTTTTTATTTTTTTGCCCTTTTTGGCCATTTTGCATTTATTTACCTCGGTTTTTCCTCTTTTTTTTGCTTTTTATACCCTTTTTTCCACTTTATTGCTGTTTTTTTTTGCTTTTAAAAAAATTGACTTTTTTTGCCTTTTTTGCCTTTTTTTGCCATTATTTTGTCTTTATTTGGCTTTTTTGAAAACTTTTTAATTTTTTTTTAACTTTTTTAGTCTTTCTTGAACTATTTTGCCTTTTTTTGCTTTTATTTTGCCTCTATTTTGAATTTTTTTGCATTTTTAAAAATTTAAAATTTTTTTTATTACTTTTTTTAATTATTTTGCCATTGTTTGCCTCTATTTTGTCTTTTTTAAACTTTTTATTTTTTTTTTTTACTTTTTTTGCCATTTTTAACTTTTTTTGCCTTTTCTTGCCTTTATTTTGCCTCTATTTTGTCTTTTTTTGTACTGTTTTGGCCTTTTTTGCTTTTGCCCTTTACTTGTCTTTTTTTGCACTTTTTGTTAATTTTTTTAGCCCATTTTTCTTGTTTTGTCCATTTTTTCTGTTATTAAGCATTTTTTCCTTCTTTATTTTTCCTTTTTCATTTTGTTACCTTTTATGCTTTTTTTATGCATTTTTTGACCCTTTGTCCCTTTTGCCAATTTTTACAAATTGTATGAAGATCTTTATGTTATTTTTGATTGTTGCCAATTTTCACTCTTTTTTTATTACAGTTTGATTTTTTGCTGAAACTTTTAACAATTTTTTTTTTTGAAATAATTTGTTACCTTGTTACTATTTATAATAAATTGTTGCCATTTTTAGTAACTTGTAACGTTTCTCATTTTAATTAATTTTTAAGCATTTTTGCACTTTTTAATTTTCCTGCAATTTACATCATTTTTATATCATTTTCCCATTCAGGAATTTTGTATTTGGTAATTAAAATAATAATATTCGCCACAGCCGAGCCGGGAAAGTTCTGGGGTGATACATCCGATTTTTTTATTTTTGTTGTTACCAAATTAGCAACTTTATTTCAATAATCTTTGGCCTCAATTCTTTTAACTTTTGTACTGGGTGTTGCAGCGATTATTTAATTTAATAAAAGGAAAAAATTATTTGATTAAATGTACCGATACATATTTGTCCGTTTAATGCATTTTTTTATTTTCTATTTTATTTCTTTGTTCCTTTAGTCTTTATTGTAATTGCGGAGTGTCAAATGTGTTAATAATAAAATAAATAATACTTACCGACCAAAACCGCAATCCAAATACCAAGCATCTACATGAGAAATAATCACTTTATAACCATCAGATAATAAATCTGGAGTATCCGACCATTGACTAGCTCCCCAACTTTGCACTACTACTTGTGATTTATCAAAAAATTTAGTAACATAAGGCCTCTTAGTTAATTTACTAGACCATACCATAACGAGAGGAATCTTCACTCCTTTATTAGCAGCAGTAAGTCTTTTTAAAGCTTTAACTGTAAAATCTCCCCATAATTCATGTAGATCAGTATAATTGTATATAGTGCTTGTACGTTGCAAATGCTGAGCCCAACATTCTAAATTCACTTCATCTCCTCCTAAATGAAATATTTCCCTTTCACCAGTCAATTCTAACAGATCTTTATAAAGTTTTTCTAATACATCATAAACGTGGGGATTTTCGGGATTAAGTTGACCGCAGGGTGGTTCTCCGCAGTACAAACTCCAAGGACGTTCATTAACACATACTGCTAGTTCTCCTAAACCTAGAAATATAAAATTAAATACTACAATGTTTAAATTAATTAATTAATTACCTTGTGTAGGTCCCCATGACCATCCATTTCCAACATGTGCTGGTGTATCAACTTCCAATATAATCCTGATACCTCTAATCCTAGCAAATTCTACTAAAGCTTTAACTTCTTCAGGACTATAAGTCATATCCGGGCCATAAGATCCAGTTTTCGCTAATAAAGGTAAACTAGGAACAATTAATGGAAAACTTTGACTATCACTAATATGCCAATGAAATACGTTTAGTTTATTTGCAGCCATTCCAATCAGTACTTTTTTAAGACTTTGGATAGACATAAAATTCCTTGATGTATCTACCATTAATCCTCTATAAGCGAATATTGGTTTATCTCGTACTGTAGCACCTTTGATGATATTAAGCATGCCGTTATGGCTATAAGGATCCCACCAAATTAGCTGTGATAAAGTTTCTAAACCGTTTCTAGCTCCAAAGAAAGTTGAAGCTATAATTATTGCTGTGATAATATTATTAGTAGGTTTTAGTACTAAACTATAACTTTCGTTAGTTTTTAATGTTAATTTAACAATATTAGGATGCGTTATAGTAACTGTAATTAAAAATTCAGTTATATCAGTTTTTTCTTTAATATAATCTGTTCGTTCTATTAAACTAATAACGTTATTGTTGAAGGACGTGAATGCTTCTTGTAATAGGATTTTCGCTGGTCCGGTGGCATTACTGACGAATTTAATTTGATTATGATTAAATTTTAGGGCTTTGCTTCCTAAGGTTACGGGCCCCGTGGGCTGAGGCCATAGCTGTGTGGAACCGCAGAGCATGCTGCATGTTGGTAGTGAGACGGGATTTTCGGATTCTTTTATGTATCGCCTCTCGCATCGCTGGTTGACACAATCCCATGTCCACTGGGGAGGATTGGATTTCCTGCAACGATCAGGGATTTTAGTTTGTGGTTATTTGAAATGGACAAGTGTGTTAGCTCAATTCTGGTTTTAGTTAAATACATTCTAAAATTTGTTTGGAAACTCAGATTGGTATTTTCAGTCGAGGAAATTAACTCATTTTTACACAATGTGCAGCAAAGTGGAAAAAAGATACCTCTGAAGATATGGAGAAAAATTGGAGGAAAATAGATAAAAATAAGGAAAAATAGGAAATAAGGGAAAATTATAAAAAAATCGGCTGTGTCACCCCAGAGCTTTACCGGCTCGGCTGTGACGAATATGATTGTTGTAATTACCAAATACAAAATTCCTGAATGGGAAAATGATATAAAATGAAGTAAATTGCTGGAAAATAAAAAAGTGCAAAAATACTCAACAATTAATTAAAATGAGAAACGACAAAAGTTACTAAAAATGGCAATAATTTATTATAAACAGCAACAAGGTAACGAATTATTTCAAAAAAAAATGTTAAAAATGATAGAGAATTGCTAAGTTTCGGCAAAAAATCAAACTATAATAAAAATAGAGTGAAAATAGGCAACAATCAAAAATAGCATAAAAATCTTAATCCAATTTGTAAAAATTGGCAAAAGGGACAAAGGAGCAAAAAATACAAAAAAGGTAATAAAAGGAAAAAAGGAAAAATAAAGAAGGAAAAAAGGCTTAATAAAAGAAAAAATGGGCAAAAAAACGAATAAGAGGTAAAAAAATCAACAAAAAGTACAAAAAAGACAAAAAAAGGGAAAAAACGCCAAAAAAGTTTTAAAAAAGTAAAAAAATACATAATAATCAAGGCAACAAAAGGCAAAAAAAATTTAAAAAATGGCAAAAAAAAGTAAAAAAAAAATTAAAAAGTTAGGTTAGGTTAGGTTAGGTTAGGTTAGGTTAGGTTAAAGTTAAAAAAAAGACAAAATAGAGGCAAAGAATAAAAAAAATGCCAAACAAGTAATACAAACTTTTAATAATGCAAAAAAGTCAAAATAGAGGCAAAATAAAGGCAAAAAAGTTCAACAAAAAAGTCAGGTAAATAAATGCAAATCTGATCAAAAAAAGATAAAAAAAATAAAAAGGATAAAAAAGCTAAAAAAGAAAAAGTTAAAAAAGGCAAAAAAAAAACCAAAAAAAAGGGTAAAATAAAGGCAAAAACAAAAACAAAAATGACAAAAGAAGGTAGAATAAAGGCAAAAAGAAATAGCCTTATTAAAGCCAAAAAAATGGCAATAAAGGAAAAAGAATAAAAATAAACAAAAAAAGAACCGAAAAAAGCAAAAAAAAACAAAATAAAGTCAAAAAAATGCCCAAAAAGTAAAAAAAAACGGTTGTGTTGCCCCAAAACTTTCCTGACGAGTATCCAGGAATAATTTTTTAGATATTTATTGTTAAAGTTTCAAAATTTTGACATTTTTCATTATTGACAGGTGACAATTGGAGAAATAATTTTAACTGTTATCTGAATAGAGTTTTTCAAGGGCTTTCAAATGCCATATTGCAAGCAAGTTAAATTCCGTGACATATTGCATCTGTCATTTTTTAATGGGTTCTTCCGACGGGTAACCCAAACCCATATACCAAATTTCAGCTCAATCGGATTAAACGTATGGCCTCTATCGTGGAACAATTTGGGGATAAATAAAAAAAAGAATAAGGCGTCATAATGTGTTTCCCAAATTTGACCGGATGGTTGCAAATTTGATAAGAGAAGAAATTGATAAAATTTCAACTGATGATTGACAGAAAAAAATCAAACATGTAATTAACGAAGAGAATTCTTACGTAACTATTTCTTCAAAATGTATTATAAATTTGATAGCAATGAATCCGATGATGAGGACTGAAATAGGGTATGTTTAGTTAGTTTTCTTGTTTATGAATTTATTCACCATGTTTTTAATGTTAAAATAAAAATGTGGGAGACACTTTTAATAACACAAATATGCCATCACGAATGCGGATGGAGTCCACGGTAGATCAGAAAAAGAAGTAGAGATTGTCCAACTACTAAAATGAACGCTACGTTAAAAATTAGAGAAGTGGGGAACGAGGTCCGAGGATCTCCGAAATCGGTTGCGCATGGGCAAACGCAAAGTACATGGCAAACTGGCCGATACCAGTGTCGTGCTTAAAGTTGTTATTGATATAGACTAAGTAGGTTATTTCTTATTATCATTATGGTAAGTATTCTGACCAAACACAACAAATAATATCCAAAGTTATTAAGTTTATGAAAAATCAGGCAAAAAATGACATCCAAATTTCTTTACAACGTCACAGGATAAGAGTATTAGCAGCAACAGGATTTAAAAAGAACACTTTTTGAGAAAAAATTTTAAGAGACAGAAGAAATTAAAATAGGTAATCGTCCCTCATTTTCTCCTCCTAGGATAACTGGAGGATGAACAATTTAAAAACATTTGCTAAAATGAGCAAAAAACCTTAAATTATAATTATCCTCTATTTAAAATAACTCCTATATTTAAACGTATTCATCAATTTAAATCAACTTCTTTGTTTAATGTTGGATATATTCATTTTAACGCTTATATACACCTTTAAAAGATCAGATATTTTAAATTTGCCGCCAAAGCAAACAATACAGGAAGCAGTTCAAAGTTGACGACGCCACTGTTCACTGTTCGGCCATAAACGACTGTAGGAAACCGGAAGAGAGAAATTTTAGGTGGGGACTCTGTAGGTGTCGGTTTAGTAGTTGGACAATCTCTAGTAGGCTAGGTCGAATGGCCAACTGCTATTGAAATCTAATTAGTGTTTTAAAAATTAAAATGTAATTTATATTAAAGAAATAAGGAATTTTTGTTCCATTTATCCCTATTACTTTTTCGAGTTAACTTGTTTACATTTTTTTACCTCTCTCTTCACAGTGATCCCAATCGCCAAAATATTATTTTATTTTGATGTATAGGGTTTTAGAAATTAAAGTGATCAAATGTGTCCAGATGTATTAGAATTTGTTCTATTGTTGATTTTCTTTGATGTTTTTATAGCATTTTTTTTATTCTCGTAAAGCGATGAATTCTACTATATTTATTACTGTTGTGTATTTTATCCAGTTAGTCTGATTTGTATATTTTTTTTAATATCACATAGTACTTTGGGCCTATAAAAGTTTAAGCATTTATAAAAATTTTAAAAACCAGGTATAACTCATATTCATCAAATAAAAATATTTCATTGTAACGATAGCCATTTATCTCTTAGCGAGAATATATTCCCGAGAACAATATTATTTTAGTATAGCATCGAAGTCGATATTACAAAAAAAAAAAAACTGAAGCTTCGCTCTATCACATTGACAAATGGGATCATATTCGTTTCGAAAGTTTCTATGTAAAAATCTACTACAACAAATCAAACTAGACAAATCAGATCTATTGCAAAAAATGGTCGGCGATGGTGTGTAAAATGAATTTTGACGGTAGAAGGAAACAAGCGTCTCATAAATATTTATGAGACAAAGTGACTGTATACATTTATTGGATGTAGGAAGAGGATTCGTGGAATCGTGTAACGTTAAGATTCAAACTAGACAGTTTGACGAACGAAACAAATATAAAATATTTCAATCGATAAACAGCTGTTTTTGTTGAATTTGAAATTATAATAATAGATATATAGAAGCTGTAGCTTAATATCCATTAGCAGGTATTTAAAGGAAACGAAATTTTTGACAAAATTTGTCGCTCTACCTTAGCCCCCTTCACCCCCACCCCATAACATGAAAATTTGAATGGGCGATACACCATGTGTGGCACATCAGAATTCAAATCATACCCTTTGTCCACTGCTAGGACAAAAAAACATTACATAATTTGTATCAATAATGTTATCAGTTTATTGTTAGGTATTTAAAAGAAGGTAAAATAAAAAAAAACTTACAGCAATTGCTCAAAATGTTGTCCATCGTGTGCCAAACAAAAGTCAAGTCTATCTTGGAATTCTTGTCTAACATTTTGAAAAATTTCCCTAGTAATGGATTGAAATTCTCTTACAATTTGTACCCGAAGGTTGTTACGGGTTAAAATCGTCACCAAATAATTTTAGCATTTAAACATAGACCAAAGTAAACATTATTTAATTACATACAATATATTGACTTTTTATCATTTGTTTAGTAAACCCCGGGAAAGTTTTTATTAGGAGGTTTAGGTCGGTGAGTCGCTACCCTTCTCCTCTCTTCCGTGCCCATCATATTTTTAATTGTTGTTATCTGCCTAAAATTCAAATATAAATCAAATACAATTTAATTACTGCCGAAAATAAGGTAAATATAACCTCTCTTATACTCGCTTCTTTTCTTGATGAAAAGTGTCACCCTTCAAAAATCGATTGTTCTTCCTTTGCTCTCAGTTACATCTATTAATCGATATTAATCGGATTTCACATAGTGCCAATCTGATAAATTATTTTAGCACTAAGTTTTACCGCCTAAAAAACTGGCCTGAGAAACCGTTTTTTCTTGGTGAATTCGACACGTGGACGCGCTCGCTTAATAGCGGATTTAATCAGGATTTTACTATCCAGGAAAATTTAAGAAGGTCTGGCACAGTACCGGACTACACTTTGTGGATTTATTTTTCTTCCTGAATAGTTCTCCAAAATTTTCTGCTTCTTTTGAAGCCACGTTGAGGCCACCCACCACCCAAGGGAAGCCTTAAAATCTAAAATAAACTTTTCTTCATCAATCAAATCCCATTTACCTCTTCCTTAATTTTCTTACTCTCTTTTAGGCCTTCATTCTTACCTATTTCGTAATCGATTACTCTGACATCTGTCTCGTTTACTTCTCTTGGCGTTCGACTCTATGCCTAATCTGGAGCTCCATCCTTCTCTGGGCCACCGTCTGAACGGGACTCGCCTGAAACGCCGGCCCACCCTACCTATTGGGACTCCGGAGCACCCAGAGATCGGTAGCCTCTCGCCGAGAGCCAAACGCACGCCGCTGACTTCCCGAAAGATCGTCAAAAACCAGATAAAGCCTTTTTCACATTTGACTACATAAAAATAAAATAAACGTAAACAATCTGATATTCATCATTATCTTGATTATTCTTACCTGTTTTTATCTATCAGTGTCTTTAAAAATTACAACTGTGAGTCTTCTACAAGGTATCAATCCGCGGATCTTTTGTATCTAATAAAACAATTTATTTTGTGTCAACTTTAACCCTATTGCACATATGAAACATACAACTGCAGCATAATAATAAACAATAGAAATGAATAGGAACTGTTTTCACTTTACCTTTTTAGCGAACCTAGTAAAACCCCTGAATTCCATTTCGGGAAAATTTAGGTGGTAGCAAGGTCATCAATAGATGTAGGTTTAGTTTTGTAAATTACTGACTTTAGTTGATCCCAAAGCCAGAAATCGCAAAGAATCAAATCTGGAGATCTCGCAGACCATTCTATTGCTCCTCTTCTACCGATCCAACGTTGTGGGAAATGCTCATCTAGCCATTGTCTGACTGGTAAATGATAATGAGGACCAGCCCCATCTTGTTGAAAATGTAATAATAGATTTTCATCTAGAGCAGGATTTCTTACTTCATCTACCTGATTTTCAAGCTCCTGAGTAATTAGCGGGTCTATGGTCATTTCTAGCATTTCTAGGTATTTTTGACCAGTTAAATTCCCATTTACGAATAATGGCCCAATAATTTCATCGCCCAGTATGCCAGCCCAAACATTAAGTTTTTGAACATGTTGAGTATGCCCTTCAACAAAAACATGAGGGTTGTTGTCACTCCAGTAACGACAATTATGTTTATTCACAAACCCGTCAAGAAAAAATGTGCACTCATCCGAAAAACAAATATTTTGAACTATACGGGGTGGGGTGTGTTATCAATCAATGCGAGCATTTCCTCACAAAATTGAACTCTTCTATCCGGATCATCTTCATGAAGTTGCTGATGGATTTGCATCTTGTAAGGTCGATATTTATTATTTTTTAATACTTGTCGAACTGATGAAACTGAAAGTCCAGTATTAGAGGCTACTTTGCGAGGAGAAGATGCTGGTTCCATTGTAAAATTCCCCAGAACTTCGACTTCTGTTACTTCGTCCAATACCCTAACTGCCGTCCTTTTTTTATTTACTACAGATCCAGTTTCCTCAAACTTCATAACAAGTTTTCTAATGTAAGTATGACTTACTTGCAAACCAGGATGTTCTTCATTAAAAAGAGTAGCAGCTCTTCTGGAACATCTGTTCGCGGAGCCGTAAATGAAAATCATTTCAATTCTCTGTGCTCTAGTGTAGATCATTTTCAATGTTTATTTGATAAATAATTTTAAACAAGTGAGTTAATAGGTTGGTTTATCCAAAGGTACTCTTATTTTTTGTAGAAACAAAAAGTGAATTGCTGATAATTCAGAAAAATAAACGAACAAGTTCCTGAAAAGTACCTTAATAGTGCCGACTAGCAAAACATTTGAAAATCCACACATTCCGAATTGTAAGAGAACCTCAATAAATTAATTCATAGGGAAATTTTTCAAAATTTTAGACAAGAATTCCAAGACAGGCTTGACTTTTGTTTAGCACACGATGGACAACATTTTGAGCAATTGCTGTAATTTTTTTTTATTTTTACCTTCTTTTAAATATCTAACAATAAACTGATAACATTATTGATATCAGTGGACAAAGGGTATGATTTGAATTCTGCATTGAATTACCTTTCCTCTGATGTGCCACACATGGTGTATCGCCCATTCAAATTTTCATGTTACGGGATTGGGGTGAAGGGGGTTAAGGTAGAGTGACAAATTTTGTCAAAAATTTCGTTTCCTTTAAATCAAAAGTCGACGTGTCTCACTATTTTTCTCAAAAATTATTGAGCGAGAGTAAAGTGAGGGTAGGAAAAAACACCCTGTCTTTCTGTCCAGGGTTGTAGTAAAAAAATTAAACTTAGTGATTTGAATTCTGCATTGAATTACCTTTTTTCTGATGTGCCACACATGGTATGTTCCTTATTTAAATTTTAAAGTTGTGGGGCGAGGGGTGAAATGGGTTGACGTTAGAGTGATGTTTGTTATCAAAAATTTTGTCCCCCCGACGTGTCTCGCCATTTTTGCCAAAAATTATTGGGTAAGCCTAAATCTGGGGTGGAAACTTTTTAAAAAAACACCCTGTATATGATTTACTGTTTCTTAGTGTAAGTTCAAACACAAAAAAAAATCTTTAAATAACGAATATTTTATCACTCCTTTTATAACATTAGACAAAACTAAACATATTCATTTACTTGAGGAAAATCTTTTCACTATAAAGTTTTTTTGTTAAAATTTTGACCATAAAAAAAATTCAGATCTGGATTTTTTCTTATTATCAAAATAATACGCCAATGATAAAAAAATATAAAAAAAACTTATCTTACTGTAATTTCATCTTCAAAAAATCCTGATCTATATCTTAATTTTATTGCGTTCTATAAAACATTCCTCTTTATTATATTTTTTCATCCCTTCCATCTGTATATGTGTTACGTTTGTTTGTGCCACCCTGTATTTTCATTATTCCTCTACTCAATATATTTTAATTTCATACTCGCTTGATATCCTCTTCTTATTTTCTCGCGTCATGTCCCTCTCTTCTCTTGGTATTCCTATAAAATGTCTTTCCCATGTTAATAATGTTCTTTTCTTTTCCTATTTAGTCAAAGTAATGGACTTTATATCGTTCGTGTCGCTTTTTAAAGATTTCTTTTTTTCCCCCCCCCTCATCTTATAGGGTAAGTTTTTATTATATTATATTATATTTTCACTAAAATTCTTTGATATCATTATTAATTATTTCGACGCTTTTAACTTTTATTTATTGTTATTTTTAATTCTTTTAATGCTGGTATATATTTTTTTGTTATATTTACTCAAAAGTTCATATCTTATTTTTTTGTTATTATAATAACATAAATTATCTGATGTCTGTATCTCGTTTTACAAAAAGATAATCTATTTTTTAATTTGTTTATACAGATTGTCTTAGAATTAAATTATTTTTATATTTCATATTTTGATCTAAAATTCATGTATTTCATTTTAATTTTATCATTGTTTTATATTATTTTTCAAAAATAGGGACCACGAAATCTGGTAATTTATAATATTTTATATCTTATATTTACTTTATGTTAACTTTAAGGGTTTTTACTGGGAATTATTTTTTTTCTTCTGGACTCCAATTAATCCTTTGGACTTCGTTTTCCTTTGGACCAAGTTTACTGGACTAAAGTTTCTTCAGTTTTTTCTTTGGACCAAGATTAAAGGAACCCCAGAAAAGTTTTTTTATACTAAGTATAATTGATATTTTAATTGTACCTAAATAGAAATTTTGAATGACGTTAAATTTGAAATTCATGTTATTTGTTAAATCATTTCGCTATTATCTATTACAGCCGTAGAAAAAGTATAGTGTTTAGCTCGCATGGCTCATACTGCAAACTTCATACTCGTGGGAAATAACTATTGTGTGGTACATGACTTGGAGTTTTATTTCATTTATTAAAAATTGGACCACATTTGAGATATGGATAACCTCTTGGATTTTATATTAATTATTATTTATTCCGAACCACCGCATCATGGTAATGAAAGTAGCAATTTTTTTTAAAAATCTAAAACCAAATTACATTAATAATCTTAATTAAACCGATCAAAGCAGTAGCGGGTAGAAATGTCACCTAATCGATTAATAATCTTGGTCCTTTGACCTCAAATATTTCGAGTTCTAGCTTGAATTTTAAAAAGTTGGATACATTTTGATTAGTATGTATGAAATTTTATACAAATCGGCTGTACGAAAGTATTTAATAGCCCGACATCACTTTTTATTAAGAAATACTTCTCTCGCTAATTATTTAATTACTACCCAATTTTTTACTGTCCCGACCCACCTCCGAGAAGGGAAAGTATTGTGAACGGGCTAAAAAAAAATCCGAGATAAAGATGGAAATATCCATTTTGAAGTCACCTGACATGATTAGGACCATTTCCAGATGGAAGTCTGTCTGTCTGTCTATCTGTTTGTATTCTTCCACGATAGAGGCCACTCGTTTAATCCGATTGAGCTGAGACTTGGTATATGGGTTTGGGTTACCCGTCGGAAGAACCCATTAGTTTTTGTACGACATATGTCAAACGGAAATGTCACTATCAAAAAATGACAGATGCATTTGAAAGTCCTTGAAAAACTCTATTCAGAACAGTCAAAATTATTTCTCCAACTGTCACCTGTCAAAAATAAAAAATGTTAAAATTTCGTCGGGAAATATTTGGGGCGACACAACCGATTTTTTTTTTGAATTAACGAGAATTTTAGTAATTATTTCTGGCTATTTGGGGGTTTGTTTAACATAAATTTACGAAGAGTATAGCAGACGTCTGGATATGAAACAAACATAGATGGCAAATATATTCATGAAACGGTCATAAACGATGTTCATATCTAAGATTAATAGATCGACATTTGTATATGCAAATATAATTTATGCTTAATTGTAAACCAGAAACGCCATATGTTGAAAAGGAAAATTTAAACCGTCCTGAGAGCAATAATAAGGTTACAGATAAATTTTGAGTTAGAAAATTATTATTAATATGTTCCGTTTCCTTTAATCTCTATTTGATTCCATAAATGAAACATTAAATATTTTTTATTTGAGCTCAAGTTTTTTTTTCAGTTGGTAGTTTGTTCTGAATATACTAAATATTAATTTAAATTTTAAAAGCAATACGGACCTGGCTACTTAATTTATTGGTGATCATAGAAATAATAAATAGCAATTAAACTAACTTTTGTTATAATTCAGATCGTTTTTCTGTTTATTTATTTTTAAACATTTAAAATAGTTGCAATTTTTCGTAATTTTTATGTATGATTTGCTTAAGTTGAAATTTTTCCCCCCTTTTTTTCTCACAGTTGTGTTTTTACCACATTTATTCCTCCTTTTGTCTCACTTGTATTTGCCCCATTTTTTCCATTTACGTTTTTACCCCTCTTTTTTCCCCTTCTTTTTTTTTTCATACTTATGTTGTGCCTTATTTTTTCCCATTTCTTTCTTACAGTTGTTTTTTGCCTCATTTTTTCACTTTTTTTCGCACTCTTTTTTTGCCTTATTTTCTCTACACTATGTTTTCCCTCTGTTTTTTTCTCACTCTTGTTCCTATTTTTCCCACTTGCTTTTTTTTTGCCTATTTTTCTCCCTTTTTTGCTTACAGTTGTTTTTAGCCTCATTTTTTCACTTTTATTTTCACACTCTTTTTTTGCCTCATTTTCTCTACACTATGTTTTCCCTCCATTTTTTTCTCACGCTTGTTTTTAGCTCCTATATTTTCCACTTGCCCTTTATTGTCTATTTTTCTCCCTTTTTGTCTTATAGTTATTTTTGCCGCATTTTTCCCCTTTTTTTCACATTGTTATTTGTCCCACATTTTTTCATTTGAGTTTTTTGTCCCACTTTTTTGGCATTTTTTTCTTATATTTGTTTTTTTGCCTCATTTCCCCCTTTTTTACTCACATTTATTTTTTGCCCTATTTTCTTTTACTCATGTTTTTTCCTCTCTTTTTTACTCACGCTTTTCTTTTGCTCGATTTTTTTGTCTATTTTCCCCCTTTTTTCTCATAGTTATTTTTGATCCTTTTTTTAGCTCTTTTTTTTCTCACACTTGTTTTTTGCTCATTTTCCCCCTTTTTGCTCACACTTGTTTTTTGTACCATTTTTCCGCTTGTTTGTATCTCTATTTTCTTCCTTTTTTTTGTCAGGGTTGTTGTTTTCGCCCACTTTTTTTTTGCTTTATTTTCTTTTCCGCTATGTTTTCCCTCTGTTTTTTTTCTCACGCTTGTTTTTTGTTCCTATTGTTCCCACTTGTTTTTTTTGTCTATTTTTCTCCCTTTTTTCTTATAGTTGTTTTTGCCGCATTTTTCCCCTTTTTTTCACATTGTTATTTGTCCCACTTTTTGCCACTTGCGTTTTTTGTCCCTCGTTTTTTGGCACTTTTTCCGTTTTAGACTTCTAAACCCTAAAGAAGTCTTATAATACGGCTCTGTCTGCGTTTTCTCATATTTGTTTTCTGCCTCATTTTTTCCCTTTTTTTTACTCACATTTGTTTTTTGCCCCATTTTCTTTTCCTCATGTTTTTCCCTCCCTTTTTTACGCACGCTTGTCTTTTGCTCGTTATTTTAAGTCTATTTTTCCCCTTTTTTCTCATAGCTATTTTTGCGTCTCTTTTTTTAGTCCTTTTTTTCTCACACTTGTTTTTTGCTCATTTTCCCCCTTTTTGCTCACACTTGTTTTTTGCACCATTTTACCCCTTGTTTGTGTCTTTATTTTCTCCCATTTTTTTTGTCAGACTTGTTATTTTCGCACAATTTTTTAGCCCCATTTATTTCTCCCATATTTTTACCTCCTTTTTTGCTCACGCTTATTTTTTGCTTCATTTTTTCCTACTTGTGTTTTTTGTCCAATTTTTTCCCACTTGTTTTACACTACAATCTTTAAAAATATTTTTACTACAGATAAGTCATAAAAATCAAATCAAACAATAAAAATAAAAAATTGATTGATCTCAATAGTTTCGCCACTAGAGGGCGCGATAAAATGTGCATGTAGCTTTTCCAGACTTTTTCCAGTTTTCGAGGACAAACGATGCATTTTAGTGCGAAATGTTTTAGTGCAAAGTTGTAGAACGTTAAATTCTCTACAACTTTTATATCAACCTTTTTCCATAATTCATAATAAATTCGCCTCTAGAGGGCGCGAAAAAATGTACATGTAGATTTTCATATTTTTTCCAGATTTGGAGGAAAAATAAGGCACTTTAGTGAAAAACGATTTGGTGCAAAATAGTAGAACGTTAAATTCTCTACAACTTTTGTATCAAACTTGTTCCATAATTCTCAATAAATTCGCCACTAGAGGGCGCAAAAAAATGTGCATGTAGGTTTTACAGTCTTTTCCATATTTTGAGGACAAAATATGCACTTTAGTGCTAAATGTTTTAGTACAAAGTTGTAGAACGTTACATGCCCTACAACTTTTGTATGAAACTTTTTCCATAATTCACAATAAATTCGCCACTAGAGGGCGAGAAAAAATGTTCATGAAGGTATTCCAGAATTTTTCCAGATTTTGAGGACAAACAATGCACTCTAGTGCAAAATGTTTTATTGCAAAAGTGTAGAACGTTAAATTTGCAACTTTTGTATAAAACATTTTCCATAATTCACACTAATTTCGCCACTAGAGGGCGCGAAAAAATGTGCATGTAGGTTTTACGGACTTTTGCACATTTTGAGGACAAACTATGCATTTTAGTGCAAAATATTTTAGTGCAAAGTTGTAGAACGTTAAATTCCCTACAACTTTTGTATTGAATTTTTTCCATAATTCCTAATAATTTCGTTACTAGAGGGCGCGAAACAATATACATGTAGATTTTCCATATTTTTTCTAGATTTGGAGGACAAATAAGGCACTTTGGTGCAAAATGTTTTAGTGTAATGTTGTAGAACATTAAATTTCCTACAACTTTTGTTTTAAACTTTTTTCATAATTCCCAATAAATTCACTACCAGAGGGCGCGAAAAAATGTATATGTAGATTTTCCAGATTTTTTCCAGAGTTTGAGGACAAACAATGCACGTTAGTGCAAAATGTTTTAGTGCAAAGTTGTATAACTTTTGTATTAAACTGTTTTCAGAATTTTCAATTAATTTCAACCCTTAATTTTAATAAACAATGAAAAATTCAACATATTTTTGAAACTTCTTCCAAAAATTTTTGTTTCGGTTTTTTTTTTCATTTTTAACAATATTTTTCCATTGAAATAATATTTTTCATTTATATCATTTCAAAGTAGAAACTTTTTCAAAATCAAATTTTTTATGGAAAAATTGATTTTTTTTCAATTTAAATTCGTATAAAATCGAAAAGTAAATATTTTGCTTTTAAAAAAATAACAGCATATTTAGGACATAAACATTTAGATTTTCACCAAATTTCATCAAAAACGAATAATTTATATGAGAGAGAAAAATTTAAAAACAAAAATGTTTTTTTGCGTTGTCCAATAATTTTCATGTCGAAAAATTGTGGAATAATCGGAAATGGGAAAAAAAATCATTTTTCATCCCTCAGAACGCCCCTTACTTTATCTATTAATATCCACTGGATTTTTTCATTTTGGTTTATCATTTACCCTAAATTTTGGGTCCTGAAAATGGGATTATCCCTGGACCACTACTATCATCCCCTTAAATGTTTATTTAAAATAATAATATATGAAGTAAAAATTATAGTACGCCTATGGAAAAGTTAGTTTTTGCTACTTCTTTTCAAATTTTTTATTTATTCTAAATTAATTAATTAAGCTTAAAATTTAATAAATATTTTCGTTTGTGTATGTTTATTAATTTAGAGACATCTTTAATCATAACTAAATTTCTAAATAAATTTCCTCTAAATAATTGAATGCATACTCACTTATGGCTGGCTTGGACGTGTTGATAATCGTAAATCATAGTCGGAACATATTTGGTCGTTTGTTGCCAGTAGAAGTAAAAGATGAGAAATATGCAGAACAGGATAACGAGCAGGAGGGCACGCCGCAACTCTCCTTGCTTCATCCTTCCGCTCGGCCTCTGAAATAAAATTCCTGAAATTACCTAAAATGCCACTCTACCTTTTCCGGTATGAAAGGCATGAAAAATGTCAAATATTTATATATACAATCAACACGGAATGGGAAACATGATTACGAATAAAATGGCATCCTACAGAACAATGTGTCGAGATCAAAACAACATTTTTGGGTATGACGGTAAAGAAAAATTCGTGAAAGTCGTCATATAAACACATATTTTTTAGATTACTGTTCTCGGTAACATAATCGGTGTATTTTATTTTTATATAACGTTCTTTTGAGTCTAAATCAGAATTGGGACTGGGTATATAGTGCGTATTGGTACCTTTTTCTAATTATCGTGAATATTAAGAAGATTAACATCTAGTTAGTGTTTCTGAAACCGCTTCTATATTGAGTTTTTTTATTGATAAATGTTAGTCCTGTAATCAGCCAACCCCCGGTATATCATATTATTATTTTTTCTAGATTTTAATGGTATTTTGTTTCGTCTTATTGAATTATTATTTTAAGAAACTTTAGAGAGATAACCAAAACCCATTATATTTAATGTGTTTTGATTCCCTTAGACTTTGTTGATTTTTTTTTAAGTCATTCGATATTTTCTCAAACCACTTGATCTGTCTGAGTGTAGATTGTCAAAACTCGTTATTTTTTATTATATTATATTTCGTCTTCGTTTGAATTTTTCCCAAGATACTTTAGATGTCTGTATTTACAGAAAAACAAATATTACACGGTACCAGAGAACAGTATGACGAGGAATGTTTAGTCAAACTCGGCATAAAAACGTGGGTGAAAGCGGGAGGAAAGGCTAGTCAAAAATCAAATTTCAAACTACCAACATCGTCACTGAAAATCTTGTATCTGGCGTCGCGACGTCGACGCCGATAGTTTATCGACAACCAGTTGGGTTTTACTTCTTCAACACCCAGTATATTTTCACAAATTAACTACGAACACCATCAATTGAAGTTACAATATTCGACGCCATTCCTCGACGACGCTCTACGTCCCGACGCTAAAGATATCGACGTCTACCCATTTTTACGAATTCTTCACTTCGTTGGATTTATTTTACCTTCGTAAAAATAAATCAGAATAAGTATTTTCACATTTTAATCGCCAACTTCTTATAGTCCCTGAGCCAAAGGTTAAATACGTATCCACTGAAACAGCTGATAAAATTTCCATCTTTCGTTGTTCACGAGGGGGTGACGTTTATACCATCCCTAAATGACAGACAACTTTTATCATATATTTTTCCTAAAATATATTGTCAATGTTACGCAGAGGCGTACTGTGTCAATCGCATTATATATTTCTACATTATGGTTCAACGAGTATTCAGCCTGAAATATGGGTTACATCGCTGGTACTGATCTGGCCGTAACTCAATAGGGTTGTCCATACAAACAATATAATAATAAAAAGAGGTATTTCTTATACCCCAAAAGATTTTTATCGATTTTTAAAATTAGATACAGGAAAAATAGGAAAAAGTAGGAAAATAGTGAAATAGTGAAAAATAGGGGAAAATATGGAAATCAATAGAGAAAAATAGGGAAAAAGAAGTAGAAATAAGGACAAAGAGGAACAAATAGGAAAAAATAAGAACATAAATATAAAATAGGAAAAACTAATGGAAACCAAGGTAAAATAGAAATATAGAAAACATATGAAAAAAATATTACAAATAGTGAAAATAGAGCAAATTTTGGGGAAAATTGTGACAAAATAGAGCAAAATATTGAAAAATAGGGCAAAATAAGGAAAAGTATGGAAATATAGGAAAAATAGTAACATATAGGAAACAAAAGGAAATAGGAAATTGTGGAAAATAAGAAAAATAGGGAAAAGATATGGGAAAATAGAGAAATTAAAGAATAAATAGGGAAGCATAAGAAAAAAAATGTGAAAAATGTGAAAAATGCAGAAAATAAAAAAATAGGAAAAAATATGGAAGAATTGAGAAATTAGAGAATAAATAGGGAAACATATGGAAAAAAGTGAAAAATAGAGAAAAATAAGGCAAATAGGGATAAATAGGTAAAAATAGGATAAAATAATGAAAAGCAGGAAAAAATAGAAAGACACAGGAAAAATTGGGGAAAAAGATAAAAAATAAAGAACATAGAGAAGTACTTGGAAAAATAAGAAAAAATTTGAAAAAGACAGATAAAATGTTGTTAGAGATAAATACAGAAAAATAGGCAAATATATGAGAAAAAAGTGAAAAATAGAGAAAAGAGGAGACAATAAGAAAAATAAAAAAAACATGGAAAAATAGGAAAAAAAGGGAATAAATACGGAAACATATGGAAAAAAGTGAAAAATAGAGAAAAATTCTAATAAATTTGAAAAAGACAGATAAAATATTGTTAGAGATAAATACAGAAAAATCAGGAAAATGGGCCGATATATGGGAAAAAAGTGAAAAATAGAGATAAATGGGGAAATAAGAAAAATAGGAAAAAATTAGAAAAAATAAAAAAATTATAGAATAAATAGTGAAACATAAAAAGGGAAAATGGAGAAAAATAAAGAAAATAAGAATAAATAGGTACAAATAGGATAAAATAATGAAAAACAGGAAAAAATAGAATGAACTAGGAAAAATGCGGAAAAAAAGATAAAAAATAGGGGAAACAAATTTGCGAATAATGGGAAAAAAGATTGAAAATAGGAAAAATATTGACATATTTGGAAAAATAAGAAAAAATTGAAAAAGCTCAATAAAACAAAGAAATTAGAGATAAAAACAGAAAAATCCGGAAAATAGTTAAATATATGTAAAAATAGTAAAAAATATGGGAAAATAATGAAAAATAGTATAAAAATGGGAAGAAGACACAAAGATACAAATACAGATAAATAGGGAAGTATGAAGAAGTCGCTTATAATAATTTAAGAATTTCGAATACAAAATAACAAGTAATTACGAACCTGTCACTCAATCTCATTAATATTAAGAGAATTTCCATATATTTATTTATTTTAATTAGTTTAGTCTACGCGTACCTACGTAGTTTAGGTAATATATTTTTAATTAATAATTTTCTTGTGGTTCCATATGTGAGTATTATTATATATATTTTTTAATTCTACTATAAATACTTCTTATAACAAAAAATAGTTTCAAAATATCTCTTTAATTAGAACATAATGTAACATATTCTCATCTGATCCTCAATCTTAATTTTCCGACATGTGCGCTCCAGTTACATCCAAAAAGAAAGGGGCAGTAAACACACATTTCACACGTATTGACTTATTTACGAAGTTTGTTGTCAAGAGTGATAAAATATCCTGTAAGGAGACACCATCAAAACGAAAATGGAGTTCTAATTTAATTCATTTAAGGTCGCTGTCTTTTAGACGCCATCGAGGGTCGGACACTAATGTAATCCGAAATATATACCTAGAGTTTATAAAACTTACTTTTAGCACGTTATTTAAGTTTTGCTATTTATTTTAAATCTTATTTTAGTTATTTTTAGGGCAATCCGGTTATAAAGTATTATATTATATACAGTGAGAGATTTTTATACTTATCCGAGTATCTAATATGAAATTTTTTATATTTACATGAAACTCCTTCAGGTAATATCCACCCTTTCAGTTATTTTAAATGGTGTTTTCCCACTTCGGCTAACTTGCGCCCGACCGGCTTGCGCCCGCTCATTAATTCAGCCAGTTTGCGCCCAATGTATTAAGGGTACCTACTGGATGGCCTGTTTGCGCTCGCCGTCATAATTCTTATAAGAGTTTATTTTGTATTTAAAATTATAATTAATAGAAAGATCTCGAGAAGTAAAGTTATCTAAAAACTATAAAATAAGACGGAATTAGCACCCCATAATTTTCATAACAAAAACTATTAATTAACTAAATGTTTGATAGATGGCGTAAAAATTTAAATGTTTATTAACCTCCAATACCACTTGCTTAGTTGTCAGATGTGATAATCGCTGGATTTTAGTGTTAGGGAATAAGGGAATTCTTTAATATTTTTGCAATATTTTTATCTAAATCTGATTTGTACAGTAAACAATTTTTTTAAATTTTTTTGTCTCCAAATAAATAACCTCGGTTTGATTTATATTATGTTTTTTTTCAGTACCATTCTTGACTTTTGTGGAAATTATTTGTTAGTTACAATTTACTTTATCAGGAAATGATTATTTCAGAAGTAATCTACAAAAAGTGTTAAAATATAGAGATTCAAAAAATAAAATTTGTTTTTTTCTTCTGTTTTTTCTAATTTTTCCTCTTTTTTCTCATTGTTCTGTTTTTTCTATTTTTACATTTTCTAATTTTTTTCTAATTTTTTTCTTGATTTTTTGTGATAATTTGCGATTTTGCGGTTTTTGGCGATTGTTTTGCTATTTTTTCGATTTCTTGCGTTTTTTGAGCCCTCTTTTTCGTTTTTTAGCGTTTTTTTTTCGGTTTTTTGATTTCTTCGTTTTTTTTTTGTAATTTACAATTTTTTTTTTTCATTTTTTTCCCAATGTTTTCTAATTTACTCTTTTAATTTTTTGTTTTTTTCGGTTTTTTTTGTTTTTTCAAATCTTTATTCATTCTTTTCTCATTGTTCTGGTTTTCTATTCTATTTTGTTTTCTAATTTTTTCTTATTCCATTGATTTTTTGTGATAATTTGCGATATTTTTGTCATTTTTTTGTGATTTTTTTCGATTGTTTTGCGATTTTTTGTGATATTTTTTGTGTTTTTTTTTTGTAATTTTTTCGATTCTTCTAATTTTTTCTCTTTTTTTTCTCATTTTAACGATTATTTGTTTTTTTTCTTATTTTTTAAATGTATCTCTTTTTTCTATTTTTTCTTTTGTTTTCTAATTTTTCTCATTTTTTCTTATTCCTCTCATTTTTTGTGATTATTTGCGATTTTTATGCGAGTGCTTTGCGATTATTTGTGATATTTTTCGTTTTCTTGCGAAACTGTCAAAAATAATCAAAAAGAGTCCCACATTTCTCAAAATGAATCAAAAAAAAATCTAAAAATTGGAAAAATTAAAAAAAAAATGTCAAAAATATTCAAAAATTGTTTAAACATATCAAAAACTATCAAAATTAATCAAAGACAGCCCCATATTTCTTAAAATGAATCAAAAAAATATCGAAAAATTGAAAAACTGTTTAAATATTAAAAAACTGTTAAAAATATTTAAAAACTGTTTAAATATATTAAAAACTGTCAAAAATATTCAAAAACTGTTTAAATATATCAAAATCTGTCAAAAATAATCAAAAACAGTCACACATTTTTCGAAATTAATAAAAAAATTAAAAAATTGAAAAACGGTTTGAATATTCAAAAAACTGTCAAAAATATTTAAAAACAGTTTAAATATATCAAAAACTGTCAAAAAATATTCAAAAGCAGTATCGCATTTATCAAACTGAATAAAAAAAATCGAAAAATTGGAAAAATTAAAAAAAAATGTCAAAAATATTCAAAAATTGATTAAACATATCAAAAAATGTCAAAATAATCAAAAACAGTCCCACATTTATCGAAATAAATAAAAAAAAATCAGAAAATTTAAAAACTGCTTAAGTATTCAAAAAAAATATTCAAAAACTGTTTAAATATATCAAAAATAATCAAAAAACAGTCCCACATTTCTCAAAATTAATAAAAAAAAATCGGAATTGAAAAAGTGTTTAAATATTAAAAAAACTGTAAAAAATATTCAAAAACTGTTTAAATATAACAAAAACTGTCAAAAATAATCAAAAACAATCACACATTTTTAGAATTTAATATAAAAAAAATCAAAAAATTGAAAAACCGTTTAAATATTCAAAAAACTGTCAAAAATATTCAAAAACAGTTTAAATATATCAAAAACTGTCAAAAATAATCAAAAACAGTCCACATTTGTCAAAATTAATCAAAAAAAAATATCGAAAAATTGAAAAACTGTTTAAATATAACAAAAACTATTAAAAATAACCAAAAACGGTCACACATTTTTAGAATTTAATATAAAAAAATTTAAAACTGTTTAAATATTCAAAAAACTGTCAAAAATATTCAAAAACTGTTTAAATATATCAAAAACTGTTAAAAATAATCAAAAGCAGTATCGCATTTATCAAAATGAATTAAAAAATCAAAAAATTGGAAAACTGTTTAAATCTTGAAAAACTGTCAAAAATAATCAAAAACAATTACATATTTTTCGAAATTAATATAAAAAAAAACAAAAAATTGAAAAACTGTTTAAATATTCAAAAAACTGTCAAAAAATTTCAAAAACAGTTTAAATATATCAAAAACTGTCAAAAATAATCAAAAGCAGTCCCATATTTCTCAAGATGAATAAAAAAAAATCGAAAAATTTAAAACTGTTTAAATATTCGAAAAACTTTCAAAAATTGTTTAAATCTATCAGAAACTGCCAAAAATTATCAAGAACAGTCCCACATTTCTCAAAATTAATATAAAAAAAATTGAAAAATTAAAAAACTATTTAAATATTTAACAAACTGTCAAAAATATTTAAAAACTGTTTAAATATAACAAAAACTATCAAAAATATTCAAAAACAGTAACACATTTCTCAAAATTAATATAAAAAAAATCGAAAAATTGAAAAAATGTTTAAATATTCAACAAACTGTCAAAAATAATCAAAAACTGTTTAAATATATTAAAAAGCGTCAAAAATAATCAAAAGCAGTCCCATATTTCTCAAGATGAATAAAAAAAAATCGAAAAATTTAAAACTGTTTAAATATTCGAAAAACTTTCAAAAATTGTTTAAATCTATCAGAAACTGCCAAAAATTATCAAGAACAGTCCCACATTTCTCAAAATTAATATAAAAAAAATTGAAAAATTAAAAAACTATTTAAATATTTAACAAACTGTCAAAAATATTTAAAAACTGTTTAAATATAACAAAAACTATCAAAAATATTCAAAAACAGTAACACATTTCTCAAAATTAATATAAAAAAAATCGAAAAATTGAAAAAATGTTTAAATATTCAACAAACTGTCAAAAATAATCAAAAACTGTTTAAATATATTAAAAAGCGTCAAAAATAATCAAAAGCAGTCCCATATTTCTCAAGATGAATAAAAAAAAATCGAAAAATTTAAAACTGTTTAAATATTCGAAAAACTTTCAAAAATTGTTTAAATCTATCAGAAACTGCCAAAAATTATCAAGAACAGTCCCACATTTCTCAAAATTAATATAAAAAAAATTGAAAAATTAAAAAACTATTTAAATATTTAACAAACTGTCAAAAATATTCAAAAACTGTTTAAATATATCAGAAACTGTCAAAAATAATCAAACACAGTCCCACATTTCTCAAAATTAACCAAAAAAAAAATTGATAAACTGTTTAAATATACCAAAAATTGTCAAAAAATATAATTAGAATGAATATCCATGTTCTGGTCCCCTGAGACGATTAAGACCATTTCTAGATGGAAGTCTGTCTGTCTGTCTGTGTGTATGTGTGTGTGTATTCTTCCACGATAAAGGCCACACGTTTAATCCGATTGACTTGAAATTTGGTATATGGGTTTGGGTTACCCGTCGGAAGAACCCATTAGTTTTTGTACGACATGTGTCAAACGGAAGTGTCACTATCAAAAAATGACAGATGCAATATGTAACGGAATTGGACTTGCAATATGTCATTTGAAAGCCCTTGAAAAACTATATTCAGAACAGTCAAAATTATTTCTCGAACTGTCACCTGTCAAAAATAAAAAATGGCAAAATTTGAAACTTTAACTTTAAATATCTGAAAAAGTATTCGTAAATACTAATGGGCAAAGTTTTGGGGCGACACAACCGATTTTTTTCACTATTCCCTATTTAATAATTTACCTGTAGAGATAAGATATATAAACAAATTAAATAGTGTTAAAACTGCTACAAAAAATTATTTTATTAATAAATGTTTGTACAGTGTGTGTAAATTTTTATCTTCTTACATTTGATTGATTTTATTAATGATCTATAAAGATATATGTAATTTTTAACTGAGCCATAGACGACTCCTATATAATTTGTAATTGTCCATAAGGAAAATAAAAAACTTTACACACTCATATATGTAGATAAATAAAAATAAAATGAAGTACAGCCAATATTTTACTTTATGACCCCAATTTCACAAAACTATCAATATATTGCCATGTGTTCTTCCAACTTTACTAATAATAAAAAGTTTTGATGCAATATGCAAGCATAAGTTAAACTTTTATGGCCAGTCCATTCCTGACTTCTAACAAGCAAAATAAAAAAACTTATCACCCTGTGATATACCCATTTAGTATATCGACTTTAATAGTTTACATTTTTCTAGATTAAGATTAATGACAATACATTGATTTTTATTGTTGTAATAAAATGGGAGTAAAAGGTTTTACGGTGAATACATTAATTTTCTATCCTAATGGAATCCTTTATCTGAAATCTGCTAAACTGAAATATTTACTTTATTAATGAACTGAGTTTTCTTTAGTTCCTTAAAAACGCAATCGATCAAAGAAAAGATGGATTTCAGATTGAATACGTAAAATATAAAAATAACAAAATTTTCTTAGTGTAGAACAAAATTTTTAAGTAAAAAAATAAAGATTCCAAATTGCAAAATAACAAATTTTTCTTAGTTTAGAATAAAATATTGAATTAAAAAAATTAAAAATTCCAAATTGCAAAATAACAAATTTTTCTTAGTGTAGAATAAAATATTGAAGTAAAAACTAATAAAAATTCAAAATAGCAAAATAACAAATTTTTCTTAGTGTAGAATGAAATATTGAAGTAAAAAAATAAAAATTCCAAATTACAAAATAACAAATTTTTCTTAGTATAGAATAAAATATTGAAGTAAAAAAATAAAAATTCCAAATTACAAAATAACAAATTTTTCTTGGTGTAGAATAAAATTTGAAGTAAAAAAAATAAAAATTCCAAATTGCAAAATAACAAATGCTTCTTAGTGTAGAATAAAATATTGAAGTAAAAAAATAAAAATTCGAAATTGCAAAATAACAAATTTTTCTTAGTGTAGAATAAAATATTGAAGTAAAAAAATAAAAATTCAAAACAGCAAAATAACAAATTTTTCTTAGTATAGAATAAAATATTGAAGTAAAAACTAATAAAAATTCAAAATAGCAAAATCACAAATTTTTCTTAGTGTAGAATAAAATATTGAAGTAAAAACAAATAAAAATTCCAAATTGCAAAATTACAAATGTTTCTTGGTGTAGAATAAAATATTGAATTAAAAACAAATAAAAATTCCAAATTGCAAAATAACAAATTTTTCTTAGTGTAGAATAAAATATTAAAGTAAAAAAATAAAAATTCTAAATTGCAAAATAACAAATTTTTCTTAGTGTAGAATAAAATATTGAAGTAGAAACAAATAAAAATTCCAAATTGCAAAATAACAAATTTTCTTATTGTATAATAAAATATTGAAGTTAAAAAATTAAAATTCCAAATTGCAAAATAACAAATTTTTCTTAGTATAGAATAAAATATTGAAAAAATAAAAATTCCAAAATTATAAAATAACAATTTTTTCTTAATGTAGAATAAAATTTTGAAGTAAAAAATTTAACAAAATTTAAGGCCTAATTATGCCTCAGTATTAATTTTGTGAGGTTGAAAAAATTTTCTTACCCCCACTTTTTTTTTATTTTTATTCCAGAGTGCAAAAAAATCTGTCTGTCAGTCCTGTTTGCCTCTCTGGCTGGGTAATACTATAGATATCGAACGAAAGCTCCGATCGAGTTCCACTTTCCATTTTACTGACCTAATTTTCTCCAGGGTAGAACCTTATTGAATTTGAACAGGATCGGACTTGCCCTTCCGGTACAGACTAAAGTATTTTGTATAGGAAAACTTTTTCCAGTTCAAATTTTTAGTTGTACCAATATTTTCTTTTTTTATTTGATTTTTTTTTTGTTTTTTTTTTCATTTTTTAAATTTTTTTTCTGTTTTCTGATTTTTTCTAATTTGTCCTCATTTTTTCTTACTCATTTTCTGTTTTTCTTTCGGTTTATTTTTTTTCTGATTTTTTCTCATTTTTTTCGATTTATTTCAATTTTTTCGAATTTTTTAATTTTTTTTTAAAATATTTTAGATGGTAACAATTGTTTGTCAGTTTTTTTTTGTTTTTGCGTTTTTTCCGATTATTTGCACATTTGTTTTGAAATTTTTATTTTATTTTATGCGATTTCTGGCGTTTTTTGAGATTTTTTTGCGATTTTTTAGCAATTTTTTTGCGCATTGAAATTTTTTTTCTATTTTTTCCATTTTTTACTATTTGTTTCCAATTTTTTACCATGTTCATGCTTTTTCCATTTTATCCATTTTTCTTTGTTGACTATATTTTCCTTTTTTCCTTATTTTTTCCTGTTTTTTTTTTGTATTTTTTCCTATTTTTCCATAGTTTTTTCCTGTTTTTTACTATTTTTTTGTTATTTTCTATTTTTTCCCATTTTTTCTATTTTTGCCTATATTTCTCTATTTTCTTATTTTGCCCATTTTTTACTATTTTTTCTATTTCTCCCTATTTTTTCCTGGTTTTTTTATTTTTCTTACTTTTTCTGTTTTTGCTATTTTTCCAATTTTTTCATACTTTTTCCCGTTCGTCCTATTTATTATTATTTTTTTCTATTTTTCCCTATATTTTCTAGTTTTTCTCATTTTCGCCCAAGATGTTTTACCTTCAAATATAAAATAACAATAAAGAAAAAACTTGTTTCCAAAAATAAAAATTTAAAATTGCGAAATAACAAATTTTTTTAGTGTAGAATAAAACATTGACGTAAAAAAATTAAAATTCAAAATTGCAAAATTAACAAATTTTTCTTAGCGTAGAATAAATTTTGAAATAAACAAATAAAATTTTAAAATTGCAAAATAAAAAATTTAATAAAAGTTAAGGCCTAATTTTGCCTGAGTATTAATTTTGTGACGACGAAAAAATTTTCTTACCCCCACTTTTTTTAATTTTTATCCCAGAGTGCAAAAAAATCTGTCTGTCAGTCCTGTTTGTCTCTCTGGCTGGCTAATACTATAGATATCGAACGAAAGCTCCGATCGAGTTACAGTTTCCATTCTACTGAATTAATTTTCTCCAGGGTAGAACCCCATTGAATTTGAACAGGATCGGACTTGCCCTTCTAGACTAAACTATTTTGTATAGGAAAACTTTTTTCCAGTTAAAATTTTTAGTTATATCATATGCAATTTTATAAATAAAAAACTTTTCAATATTAAAAATATCGATTCGGATGAAATTCCGTTTAAACGAATTTAAACCACGTCATATTTCGAATTGGCTATGAATTTTTCACGGTTATACACGTTGACTTCGTATTATCGATAGGTGCTGCCTCTTTCGTAAGCAAAATTACCCTTTATGAATAATTTAGCGAGTAGATAACGTCAATATTACAATAAAGATAAACGTACATTGATTTTTAATACATTTTATAATGCAAATACGAACACGTTTCTTGGGTTATCGTAATCCTTTTTACTTTATTTTTGATATTAGAAAATAGTATAATGTTGTAGTTTAACACCAAATTGTACATTTGAAGATTAAAGATTACAAATTTTTTCCTAGATAATTAAATAAATTGACGATTTTCGTTTTATTTAAACAAAATATTTTTTATTAAAATATTGTTGTATTGCAAGGTTCTATTTTAGGACCATATCCATTAATTAAATTTACTTATAATGTCAATAAAAATACTGACGTTAAAAAATTTTATTATAACAGGTCAAAATTCGACTGAAATTTAATTCAAGTTTTAAAATTTATGTATGTATCTATTTTTTCATATTTTTCTTTATTTTTTCCTGTTTTTTCCTACTTTTTATTGTTTTTTTTTTAAATTTTCCCCATTTTCCCAATTTTTGTCCATATTTCCGTATTTATCTATTTACCTCTACTCTTTAATCTTTTTTCTATTTTTTCTACATTTTCATGATTTTATTATTTTTTCTTGGTTTTTGCAATTGTTTCTAATCTTGTATCATTTAGTTTTTTTTTCTATTGTTTTCCGATTTTTTCTTATTCCTTTAATTTCTTTTAATTTAATTAAAATCTTTGCCTTGTTTTTTCAATTTCTTCTGCAGTTTTTTAGGCGATTTTTTTGGGACTTTGTTTCAATTTTTTACGCCTTTTAACCGTTTTTTGTTTGCGATTAATTTCAAATTTTTCAAATGCTTCCATTTTTTCTTCTTTCCAGTTTTTGCCATTTTTTGACATTTTTTATGATTATTTTAGAATTTTTTGTATATTTTTCGATTTTTTGCGTTTTTTTAGCGCATTTTTTTTTTTTGCGATTTTAACATTTTTTGCATCTTTTTGCTTTTTTTCGAATTTTACAATTTTTATAAACGTATTTTTTCATATTTTTTTCCCATTAATTGTGTCCTATTTTTACTGTTTTTTTTTTTAAATTTTCCCCATTTTCCTATTTTTGCCATATTTCCCTATTTTCGTATTTTTCTCTTTACTCTTTTCTCCTTTTCTATTTTTCCCATTTTTCCTATTTTTGCCTATATTTTCCTATTTTTTTCTAATTTTTTTCAATTGTTTCTAGTGTCTTCTCATTCAGTTTTTTTTCTATTTCTTTCGATTGTTTTCCGATTTTCTTTTATTCCTCTGATTTTTTTCAATTTATTTCAAATCTTTGCATTTTTTTTCCAGTCATATGCGCATTTGTATTTGCAATTTTTGTGATTTTTTCCAATTCTTTTGCGATGATTTTAAATTTTTTTTCTGCTGCTTTTTTCGCAATTTTTTTGGGATTTTGTTTAGATTTTTTTCGCTTTTTTTACCGTTTTTTGATTGAGATTTATTTGAAATTATTTGCCTTTTTTTTAGTCTTTACAGTTTTTGGACTGTTTTTTAATTTTTTACGATTTTTTTGGATTTTTTTGATATATTTTTTGATTTCTT
Source organism: Neocrepidodera transversa (assembly GCA_963243735.1). NCBI lineage: Eukaryota > Metazoa > Arthropoda > Insecta > Coleoptera > Chrysomelidae > Neocrepidodera > Neocrepidodera transversa. Next base: position 9,027,200 of record OY725349.1, on the reverse strand, counting down.
GTGGTTCTAGCGACTTTTTTTTTGTTTTTTGCGATTTTAGCGTTTTTTTTGTATTGTTTTCTTTTGTTTTTGTTTTTCCAGTTTTTTACAATTATTTTGATTTTTTCGTATTTTACAATTTTTTTTTTCTTTTTTGTCCAATATTTTCTGATTTTTTCAACTTTCACCAATGTTTTCTTTTATTAAATTTTTTTGTCGTTTTTTTACTCATTTTCCAATTTTTTTTTCTGTTCTCTTAATTATTTTCTAATTTTTCCTCATTTTTTTCACTGTTTTGTTTCCTTACTCATTTTCTGTTTTTTTTTTCTGTTTCTTTTGTTTTCTGATTTTTTTCTCATTTTCTTCTAATTTTTCTGATTTTATCGATTTATTTCATTTCTTTCGAATTGTTTAATTTTTTTTAAATTTTTTGGATGGTTACAATTGTTTTCGGTTTTTTGTTTTAAAATTTATGTATATACCTATTTTTCATATTTTTCTTTTTTTCCTATTTTTTTTGTTTTTTTTTTTCAAATTTCTATATTTTTGCCCATATTTCCCTATTTTCCTATTATTATCTGCTCTTTCTTCTTTTTTATTTTTTTTAACAATTTTTTCATGTTTTTTTAATTTTTTTCTCATTTTTTATATTTTGCTTATATTTTCCTTCTTCTCCCATTTTTTCCTGATTTTTTCAATTGTTTCTAATCTTTTCTCATTCCGTTTTTTTTTCTATTTCGTTCTATTGTTTCCGATTTTTTCTTATTCCTGTGATTCTTTTCAGTTTATTTCCAATCGTTGCATTTTTTTTTAATTTCTTGCGCATTTGCAATTGCAATTTTTTGCGATTTTTTTTCAGATTTTTTGCGATTTTTTTCTGCTGTTTTTTTGGGATTTTGTTTCGATTTTTTTTTGCCTTTTTTACCGTTTTTTGTTTGAGATTTATTTGCGATTAATTTCAAATCTTTCAAATTTTTCCATTTTTTTATTTTTTCCAGTTTTTTTGCCATTTTTTCAATTTTTTACGATTTTTTTTTTGGAATTTTTTGAAATTTTTTCCTTTTTTTAGCGACTTTTTTATTTTTTTTGCGATTTTAACGTTTTTTACAATTATTTTGATTTTTCTTATTTTGCAATTTTGTTTTTCATTTTTCTCCAATATTTTCTAATTTTTTCAATTTTTACCAGAGCTTTTATTTTTTTTATTTCGATTTTTTTCTCGTTTTTTCTCATCTTTCAATTTTTTTCTGTTTTCTGATTTTTTTTTCTAATTTTTCCTCATTTTTCCTCACTGTTTGCTTTTCATACTTATTTTCTGTTTTTCTTTCTGTTTCTGATTTTTTCTCATTTTTTTCGATTTATTTCAATTCTTTTAAATTGTTTCATTTTTTTAAACATTTTTAGATGGTTACAATTGTTTTCGGTTTTTTGGTTATTTTTACAATTTTTTGTGTTTTTTTGACATTTTTTTCCGATTATTTGCATTTACAATTTTTTTTGTTATTTTCTGCGCGTTGTTTTTTGAGGTTTTTTTGCGTTTTTTTCCATTTGAAATTTTTTATCAACTTTTCTTCGTTTTTTTGCGGTTTTAACCTTTTTTAGGGTTTTTTTTTAACTTTTTTCTCTATTTATTTCTTTTTCTATTTTTTTTTGTTTTTTTCCCATTTTTTACTATTTGTTCATTCTTTTTTTATTTTTGCTATTGTTGACTATATTTTCCGTTTTTCCTTATTTTTTCCATAGCTTTTTCCTGTTTTTTACTATTATTTTTTGGTTTTTTCTATCTTCTCCCATTTTTTCTTTTTTTTGCCTATATTCTCTATTTTCTTATTTTGCCCTTTTTCTATTTCTCCCTATTTTTCCCATTTCCTATTTTTTCCAATTTTTTCCTGTTTTTTTTCAATTTTCTTACTTTTCTGTTCTTGCTTTTTTCCCGATTTTTTCATATTTTTTCCCGTTCGTCCTGCTTTTTATTATTTTTTTCTATTTTTTCCCATTTTGCCTATTTATCCCTATATTTTTTTGTTTTATCCTATTTTTTACACGTTTAAAAATCTTTCAACGCCCCTAAAAAACTTTTTACTTCAAAAATAAAATTACAAGAAAAAATGAGAGACTAGCATTTTAATATCAGCTCCTTAGCCCACTCGGTTATCGTATCGATAATTAAATATAGTCGAATCCTGTATATAAACTTTACCGATGCAAAATCTCACACTTCTCCGTTCCGCATTATGAAGTTGATTTGTAAATTTAATGATTGTGCTAAAGTTCAGAATAACATCGATTTATTAGATGACGTGAGCTCAGAAAATAAATTACTACATTATATGTGAGCAAAATTCTTGTAAAATATAAATTAAATCATCAGAACATGTCTTGATTGGTACATTATTACGTCATTGTAAAATTTCTAGAAAAATCGATCCAATGATTACTCAATAGCGCTATTCTCTTTCCCTCCTGTACACTGCAATAAATATTATACCGAAAATTGTACATATTACGAAGCGAAAGCTACATAAGTCTATTAACATATATCATACCACTTTTTGTTAACCAATCAAATTAAGTTACATATCTCCAGACAGTAAACGATTTTTCTAGAAGTGGTGAAAATAAACTAAGCAGAGCGCTTAAAAGTGCGCTCATATAGAGGGAGAAAATAAAACATGGTGAGGAAGACTACATGAAAATTTTATACCCAAAATTGTACATATTACGAAGTGTAACCTACATAAGTCCATTAAAATATATCATACCACTTTTTGTTAACCAATCAAATTAAGTTACATATCTCCAGACAGTCAACGATTTTTCTAGAAGTGGTGACAATAAACTAAGCAGAGCGCTTAAAAGTGCGCTCATATAGAGGGAGAAAATAAAACAGGGTGAGGAAGGTTACATGAAAATTTTATACCCAAAATTGTACATATTACGAAGTGTAACCTACATAAGTCCATTAAAATATATCATACCACTTTTTGTTAACCAATCAAATTAAGTTACATATCTCCAGACAGTCAACGATTTTTCTAGAAGTGGTGACAATAAACTAAGCAGAGCGCTTAAAAGTGCGCTCATATAGAGGGAGAAAATAAAACAGGGTGAGGAAGGTTACATGAAAATTTTATACCCAAAATTGTACATATTACGAAGTGTAACCTACATAAGTCCATTAAAATATATCATACCACTTTTTGTTAACCAATCAAATTAAGTTACATATCTCCAGACAGTCAACGATTTTTCTAGAAATGGTGAAAATAAACTAAGCAGAGCGCTTAAAAGTGCGCTCATATAGAGGGAGAAAATAAAACAGGGTGAGGAAGGTTACATGAAAATTTTATACTCAAAATTGTACATATTACGAAGTGTAACCTACATAAGTCCATTAAAATATATCATACCACTTTTTGTTAACCAATCAAATTAAGTTACATATCTCCAGATAGTAAACGATTTTTCTAGAAGTGGTGAAAATAAACTAAGCAGAGCGCTTAAAAGTGCGCTCATATAGGGGGAGAAAATAAAACAGGGTGAGGAAGGTTACATGAAAATTTTATACCCAAAATTGTACATATTACGAAGTGTAACCTACATAAGTCTATTAACATATATCATACCACTTTTTGTTAACCAATCAAATTAAGTTACATATCTCCAGACAGTAAACGATTTTTCTAGAAGTGGTGAAAATAAACTAAGCACAGCGCTTAAAAGTGCGCTCATATAGAGGGAGAAAATAAAACAGGGTGAGGAAGGTTACATGAAAATTTTATACCCAAAATTGTACATATTACGAAGTGTAACCTACATAAGTCCATTAAAATATATCATACCACTTTTTGTTAACCAATCAAATTAAGTTACATATCTCCAGACAGTCAACGATTTTTCTAGAAGTGGTGAAAATAAACTAAGCAGAGCGCTTAAAAGTGCTCTCATATAGAGGGAGAAAATAAAACAGGGTGAGGAAGGTTACATGAAAATTTTATACCCAAAATTGTACATATTACGAAGTGTAACCTACATAAGTCCATTAAAATATATCATACCACTTTTTGTTAACCAATCAAATTAAGTTACATATCTCCAGACAGTCAACGATTTTTCTAGAAGTGGTGAAAATAAACTAAGCAGAGCGCTTAAAAGTGCGCTCATATAGAGGGAGAAAATAAAAAAGGGTGAGGAAGGCTACATGAAAAAAATTTTTAACATTTAGTTATTTTCTATAATTATTTACTGTTTTACCTTATACTGTATTATTTTTTAATGTTTTCTAATTAAAAATAAAATTTATATTAATTATTATTTTTAATTTACATCAATGTATTAGTCTAATTGATATATAATTTACCTTGGCACACCATCTCCGCAACAATCTTCTGCTTGAACAAATTATCACAATTTTTTTTAAAACACTACTAATGTTGCAGCTAAATGCGGCATTATATTTACCCACTAATTTCCTAGTTTAAACACTAAATTTTGTAGCCAATAGCAACTGTTAAATAGGTAACCAACCAACCATATGGCATGTCCACTTCGGACTGACGTCACGAAAACATCTCTTCTATATTACCCTTAACCTGACCATTATATCGATTATTTTCAGGAAAATTCAGTTTTCCTACAAACGCTCGATAAGAAAGTAGCACACGAGGACATTTTCTATTCAATTAGTTCCATTGGCGTTGAATTATTAGTTTTGTTATATATTGAATTTGTTTATTTTTTGTGTTAGTGTCAATTTACGGAATTGTTCACCTGTTGGCAGGATGATGTAAAGGAGCGTGTTATAAATATTACGAGTAAGAAATCTATTACGTGTCATATATCAAGGTTCAGATTTTTTGTCTACTTAAATTAAAAAAATATAATATTCAAAAATTAAATTCTCTCTTGTACACATTACATGCCATGTATCAATCCCATAGAGAATTTGAGTGGTTAGAAGTGATAATATTTCTATAGTGTTAATTATATTATAACACATCAATTATGTTTGTACTTTAAAAACTTAAAATAATTATTATGTATAAAAATTACATAAAACTATAAATTTGCTGAATGCACCAATAATATAAATTATTCCAAATACCGGTAACAAAAGTGATATGTTTATGCATTTATTCGTGCAGTCTCAGTTCTGCAAACAACTGAGTGGTTCTTCGACAAAAATTATCTTCCAAGCCCACTTTGATAGTAACAAGCTATATTTCTTGTGTTAAAACCTACTTATAATTACAATGGAGATGCTCTAGTCAGGTGGGTTTTTATAGCTAATTTTTGATGCTAATGACACAGGCTCATTTAACTTAGTTGCATGGAATAGTGAATATACCCTAACAATACCCCCTTGACAGGTACAATTATTATGTATAAAAATTAGATAAAACTAGAAATTTGACAAGTTTGTCGTAAACTGAAAAATATATATTTAGTATCTTAAATAATATATAGTAAAGCTCGTCAATAAGGACTTTTTTTCGGTTATTTTATTTTGTTAGTTCCCACCTCTATATTAAGATAATACTATAAATTTTAAATCCAAGAAGTTATCCATTATCTCAAATTTTATTAAAAATGAAGAAGATTGGCAACTAGTTTCGGCAAACTGCCATCATCAGGTCTAGAATAAAAAAATCGTATTGGTGGAGGGGGGTGGGGGGGTGAAAACATAGTACAACTTACCAACCTGGTATGTTGTATTATCCTTTCTACATTGTTATCTACACAGCATTTTTTCGCTGCAACATATCATACCTTTTAGCCTAAATATTTTATAGCTACCCTTTTCCTGTACCACAACTTTTCGTCCTTTAACTTCCCCTTCGTTTGTGGTAGTAGTATGTCGCCTCGTTAGGGCTAGAATGGTTATTGTGTGTAAACATTATACATATACGACATACTCTCATTTCATAATCAAGAACCGACTCCCTGTTGAGGAAGAGTCAACACTCGAATTACGATTAAGCCCCTCTCTCGGAAACATCCGCTTATTTATATTTCTTAACATTAAATAATTATATGTTACACTTTGGCTAACGTGACATTTCTGGGTTATCGAAGATAATTTCACCAGTGGCGCACACACTTCTTTAAACCAACCATGTACCCCTTTTTAAACAATTTTTTATAATTTATAATTTGATATATTTTAATGAGAAATATTATTTTACAATAATTTTTGGTAAGTTGTACTATGTTTTCTCTTCCCCAGCCCTAAGAACTTTGTATTCTAGGACTGAAACTACTTGCCAATCTTCATATTTAATAAAATTTGTGAATTTTATTACTTTATTCAATTTTAGATAGCGCTATTTTATTTTCTATAACTTTAATTGTGTATGGTACAAAAACAAGCCTGGGAACTAAATTCGTACCAAAAGGGGATCCCACTTTAAAAAAATATGGAAAAAAATTAATATTTATACGTCAACTATTCTCGGAATATAGAGGAATTTAGCGTAATTTTCCCCAGATTGAATTAGATTTACAACAAGAAAAAATATATTTTTTCCATCAATATTAAATTCTATTACAGGTAAATTTTCTCTCTAAGCACTTTTTAAAATCGGTGCTAAGTGCTTAATATTTAATACAGTTTACGAAAGTGCTCGCGACTACTCCAAAAGTCTCGTGATTGCTGCAAAAGTCTCGCGTCTACTCTAAAAGACTCACGCCTACTCCAAAAAGCTCGCGACTATTCCAAAAGACTCCCGACTACTCCAAAAATCTCACGACTACTCTAAAAGACTCTCGACTTGTCCAAAAAGCTCGCGACTACTGCAAAATACTCTCGACTACTTCAAAAGGCTCGCGACTACTCCGAAAGTCTCGTGTCTACTCTTAAAGACTCTCGTCTACTCTAAAAGAGTCACGACTACTCCAAAAGTCTCGCGATTACTCCAAAATACTCGTGACTACTTCAAAAAACTCGCGACTACTCCAAAACATTCACGTCTACTCAAAAAGTCTCGCGACTACTATAAAAGTCAGGCGATTACTATAAAAGACTCACGACTACTTGAAAAAGCTCGCGACTACTCCAAAAGTCTTGCGATTCTTCCAAAAGACTCGCGACTACTCCAAAAGGCTCGCGACTACTCCAAAAGACTCGCGACTACTCCAAAATACTCGCGACTACTTCAAAAGGCTAGCGTATACTCCAAAACGTTCGCGTCTACTCAAAAAGTCTCGCGACTAATCTAAAAGTCTCTCGACTACTCTAAAAGAGTCACGACTACTCCAAAAGTCTCGCGACTACTGTAAAAGACTCACAACTACTCCAAAAGGCTTGCGAGTACTCCAAAAGGCACGCGACTACTCCAGAAGGCTCACGACTACTCCAAAAGACTCGCCACGACTTCAAAAGGCTCGTGACTACTCCAAAACGTTCGCATATACTCCAAAAGTCTCGCGACTACTCTAAAATACTCTACTTCAAAAGACTCACGACTACTCCAAAACTTTCACGTGTACTCAAAAAGTCTCGCGACTACTCCAAAAGTCTCTCGACTACTCTAAAAGAGTCACGACTACTCCAAAAGAGTCTCGACTACTCCAAAAGTCTCGCGACTACTCCAAAATACTCGCGACTACTTCAAAAGACTGGCGACTACTCCAAAACTTTCACGTGTACTCAACAAGTCTCGCGACTACTCCAAAAGTCTCTTGACTACTCTAAAAGAGTCACGACTACTCCAAAAGTCTCGCGACTACTCTAAAAGAGTCACGACTACTCCAAAAGTCTCGCGACTACTCCAAAATACTCGCGACTACTTCAAAAGACTGGCGACTACTCCAAAACTTTCACGTGTACTCAACAAGTCTCGCGACTACTCCAAAAGTCTCTTGACTACTCTAAAAGAGTCACGACTACTCCAAAAGTCTCGCGACTACTGTAAAAGACTCACAACTACTCCAAAAGGCTTGCGAGTACTCCAAAAGGCACGCGACTACTCCAGAAGGCTCACGACTACTCTAAAAGAGTCACGACTGCTCCAAAAGTCTCGCGACTACTCCAAAAGGCTCGCGACTACTCCAAAAAGCTAGCGACTACTCCAAAAGGCTCGCTACTATTCCAAAAGGTTTGCGACTACTTCAAAAGAGTCTCGATAACTCAGTTGTTGTTAGTTTTAGATATATATGACCAGGAAGTATTATGTTGGCTTTACTTTCATAAGAATTTGAGTTAAAAATATTTTTTTTTGGAAACTACGTATGATTTCTTAACGGCATAAGATTATGTATTTTTTAAAAATCCTTAATTATATTAAAGATAATTGGAACAATTTTTTATTGCCATAATTAAATAATATAATATTTAAAAAAAATTAAAACAAAAAGGAATTTACTTTCTAGTTGGGTAATTTGAAAACGTTTTTAATAAAAATTGGGTTGAAGGATATATCCATTTTAATTAGAACCACCCCTGTAAATTCTCTTTTTATACATCGATTTCAATAATTTTTTAGAGTGATATAGAGAAGCAAAGTTCTTCTAAATCAGAAAGTTTTATGACTGAAAATCCATTTTAAATTTTTTTCAACAGCGATTTTTTTATTAAAAAAACTGAGTACCTCACTGAAATCATAAGCGCTCAGAAGAACTTTCAACAGAATTTTGCAAAAAAATCTTTCGTTTTTCCAACTTTTTTTCTTTTTTTCTTGTAGGGGAAACGAGTTGCATTGTGGGGGAAGTAATAATTTCAAATTTTTTTTTCTACTTGAATTCACCCTTATTTTCCCCTACTTTTTTACAAATTTCTTTATGTCTCAAATTTTTTTTTTCAACTTTCCCCACTTTTTTAACCCCTACATTTTGTACCAATTTTTTTATGACTAATGTATATAACCATTACATGCATCCCTATACTAAATTTCAAAATTACAGCCTCTATCAATAGAAATGAATATTTGATAAATTATAATTATTCTGACAAATGTTTTTTTAATTTCTCAATGACAAGCCCCATAATTTTTTCCTCACATTTAATTTAAAAAAAAATTCAAATTCCCGGAAATCAATCCATTCAGATATTGATAATCTTTGTTTCTACATTTGTCCTATTTGTCTCCTGTTTTAGTTTAGTTTAAAAATAAAAAATAAACATTGTGATAAATACTATTTTTTCCCACGTTAAAGTGATACTATGAATTTTTACTTGTAGTTTCAGTATCAATTTTTTTGATATCCTGTAATTTTTGCTGTAAAGAATTTTTAAAGCACGTTGTCCAGTAGAGTTTTTTCTATATTATAGGCACTCATTTTTATACATGTCGTCGTTTTTTTCTGAATAGTTTAAATATTTTATAAAGCCTCCGATTGACATTTTCTTTGTTTTTTTCGTATTTCAGCGCCTCAAGTGAAGAGTCCTTATTACATCCAGAATGGTCCCTGAAATACTGAAGAATAGTTGACGTGCAAAAAGGAGCAGCAGTACGGCTCTCTATAACAGGTAATAAATACTTGAGTAAACAAGTTTAAACTTCATTCTTACTTTGTTCTTTTGTAATATACATTCTCCAGAAACATTCACTGAATTTTTTATGCGACCATTGTTCTGCTCTAGGCTAGAATTTGGCGTATAGTAGAGGCGATATTTAAAAAAAATCATAATAACTATTTTTAATATAATGGTTTATGTTTATAATTCTAGTAATATTTTTGTTTATTTTTTGCCTATATATGGCACCTCAATATTAGTAAAATGAAATTTGTAAAAAATATTTGGCAACAACGCGAAGAAACATACTTGCTAGATCGATTTGTATACAATTATCAAATCCTGAGGAAACTAGATTTAAACATGACCTATCTTAACTTCAGTGGCGTACGAATTTAATTACAGGTATTTTTTAATTATTTTTAACGACAAGTTAGTTCCTTAATATTGGGTAATTTTTTTAACACGTTGTACGCTAAAGTATGTAGTAAAGCGAGTGGTGTTTATATTTTGTGATTTTAGATCTAAGCATGAGAATTTAAATTAATTTAAGATTTTTGTTAGTATATCATTCCTACTACTTATACATAATTGATTGAGCTCATGAGAGTAAAAAATAGAATAAGAGGTTTCATTGTATGATAAATGAATGTGTGCAACGTATAATATGTTCCACATAGCCTCAAAATAAATTAAAGCCTATCGAGAAGGATTAAAAATTAATCAAAAAGGAGTTTTATAAATTTCTAATTATAGTAGTCATTGTTAAAAGCATCACAAAAAAATTGTTGCTATGGATTCTTTAGTATCTCGGAAGTCATTTTTGCTGCAAAATTTATTTCAGGTTTAAGATGAGATTAAAATGTTTCGGCCAAACTATGGCCATCATCAGGTCTACAATACAAAATTGAAAATCACCAAATTGAATTTATTAGAAATGTTTGAAATCAAAAAAAGCTCTTTCCAATAGGGATTTTATTTATCTCCTCGTCATTTTATAGGTTATCTTCTTCTTTTATCAATTTCCTCTTCTATTTTAATTATTCTATAAATTTGGCCTCTTATATTATTTGTTTCCACTTATGGACTGTTACCCTTTCCCTTATTGGTTCTGTTTCTTTATGTCAAATATTTCAGTTTTGTCTTTCTGTCAAATGGCATTTCAATAGCCGCCGCGTGGTACTTTCTACTTCAATTAAAAAAAAAATAAATTTTCCTTGGTATTGGTTAAATTGTTTAAAAAAAGTTTTCAACAGTAATTTTATAAAAAATTTTACTATGTTAGTGTTCAATTTTCATACCAAATTTTAACACTATGTACAATTTCGTCATTATGTTTGTAAATAACCTCTTTTATTGTAATCCAATTTTTTAATTTTTTAATTTTGTATTATAGGCCTGATGATGGCCATCGTTTGGTCGAAACATGTCGACATTTTAATCTCATCTTAAACCTAAAATAAATTTTATGGTATGATTTGGAGTTTTAATTATTCGTTGAATAATTTTACCACATTTGAGTTATGGATAATCTACTGTTTTTTTAAATAATTTATTAGTCAAATAAACCCTTTAACTCTTAAATGTGCTTTTAAATAAAGTTATAATTTTTTAAAAAATAAAAAAAACGTTGATTCGTAGTTTAAAGTGTGTAATTTAATTTTTTTTTTAAATTTTAATTACATGACAAGCGCTTTCGGCCAATTATTGGCCGTCTTCAGGACAACTAAAATTAACAATAGGATAATGTATTATAAATGCGAATAAAAATTGTTTTAAAAATAGTTAAAAGTCAAATTTAGGAAGGGCGAAAAAGAAACATCAAATTTTTAAAAGTTATTGAAGGCCTTATAAGTCCAAAAAAAAAATCTGATGTGGCCAGCACATGACCTCTCGCCATTTTTTTTATCAAAAATTTGAACTTTAACACAAAAAAGTATGAAAGAATCCGACGAGTATCCACGAATACTTATTCAGATATTTAATGTCAAAGTTTCAAATTTTGACATTTTTTTAATTTTTGACAGGTGACAGTTGGAGAAATAATTTTGACTGTTCTTAATAGAGTTTTTCAAGGGCTTTCAAATGACATATTTCAAGTCCAATTCCGTCACGTATTGCATCTGTCATACAAAAACTAATGGATTCTTCCGACGAGTAACCCTAATCCATATACCAAATTTTAGCTCAATCGGATTAAACGTGTGGCCTCTATCGTGGAAGAATACACACAGACAGACAGACAGACAGACAAACAGACAGACAGACAGACAGATAGACAGACAGACAGATTTCCTTTTGGAAATGGTCTTAATCGTCTCAGGTGACCTCAAAAAGGATATTTCCATCTTTATCTCGAAATTTTTTTAGCTCGTTCACAATACTTGCTGAAAAAAGTAAAATAATGCTAAAAACGCTAAATATGCAAAAAATCCCAAAAAATAAAGAAAATGCAAAAAAGCGAACAAAATAAGTGGAAAAATGCAAAAAAAATACAAACATATACTATAATACATGAAAAGCAAAAAATGAGCTACAAAATGATTAAAATTCTAAAAAAAGCAAAAAAAAGTTTAAAAAGTGTTAAAAGAAATTGTAAAAACGAACAAAAAAATATGGAACAAATGCACAAAAATAGAAACATACAAAAAAATGCACAATAATACATGAAAAGCAAAAAATGAGCTACAAAATGATTAAAAATTCTAAAAAAGGAAAAAAAGTTTAAAAAGTGTTAAAATAAATTGTAATAATTGTTTAAAAAAATGACAAAAAAATCTAAAAAAAAAAGTAAAAAAATGCTGAAAAAAGTAAAATAGTGCTAAAAATGCACAAACAATCCCAAAAATACAAAAAATACAAAAAAAACGAAAAAAAAATGGAAAAAATGCAAAAAAAATACAAACATACAAATACAAGCAAAAAATGAGCTAAAAAATGTTAAAAGTGCCAAAAAAAATAAAAAATAAAAAAAAAGTCGAAAAATGCTGACAAAAATTAAAATAATGCTAAAAAACGTTAAAAATACAAAAAAAAAATCCATAAAAGTAAAAATAATACAAAAAAAAGCAAAAAAAATTGAAAAAATCAAAAAAAGTAAAAAAAATACAAAAAAGCAAAAGAAATGCAAAAAAAAATACAAACATATGAAAATAAATGCACAAAAATACATGAAAAGCAAAATGAGCCAAAAAGTGACAAAGATTCTAAAAAAAAAGCAAAATTTTTGGGTCGACACAACCGATTTTTTTTTTTGACAGGTGACAGTTGGAGAAATAATTTTGACTGTCCTGAATAGAGTTTTTCAAGTGATTTCAAATGACATATTGCATGTCAAATTCCGTGAGATATTGCATCTGTCATTTTTTGATAGTGACACTTCCGTTTGACAGATGTCGTACAAAAACTAATGGGTAACCCGAACTCATATACCAAATTTCAGCTCAATCGGATTAAACGTGTGGCCTCTATCGTGGACGAATACACACAGACAGACAGACAGACTTCCATCTGGAAATGATCTTAATCATCTCCTCGAAATTGATATTTCCATCTTTATCTCTAAAATTTTTTTTAGCTCGTTCACAATACTTTCCCTTCTCGGAGTTGGTTCGGGAAAGTAAAAAATTTACTTTTTTGTACATCGGGCAACAATGCCTAAATTTTAGTAATTTTTATTGATACGAAAATAAACTATAGTGTATACAAAATAAATGTGTAAAATTTTATTGCCATTTTGTTTAGTAATGACGTCATCACTCATAGCAACTGCCACTTCCGGTTGTCCCATTGTTGCGCTCTGTTGATTATATAATTTTCTTGTCGAATCTGCAGTATATGCCCCGAGAAAATGTTTATTATTTATACTAATATATTTTTGTTTTTTACCGCGATATTGTTAATAAAATTTGGAGTGAAATACTTTTTTATTTATAATTTATGGTATGACAATTTTAACGATATACCGGGTGTTCTTATATTTTACGTTATTTGTCTCTTGTTTTTTTTATGCAACTTATTCTGCGAACTGAAAATTTCTCATTTCAGAGACAATTTTACTAAAGACATATTTAAAATTTATTTTGTAGGAAGAGGAATGATAGAATAACTTTAAGATATTTTTTTTAATTTGTTGTTAAAAATCCAGTTTTTAAAGTTCCAGATATTTTTAAAATTTTAGAAATTTAATAAACAAATTTCTCATTAAAAATTTAAACGACAATAATTTTTTTTAAATATAATTGTTGATTTTAGAAAGAAATAACGAAAATCGAGAAATGTTATTTTGAAATTTTGAAAAAATTTGTCATTTTTCTATGAATACTAAAAAAACTTTGTTACAGAAATGAGTTATTTTGCTCTAAAAGCAATTTTAGTATTTTCAGAATTTTTTGAAATTTGAAATTTGATTTTTTTTTTTGAGAAATATTACATTAATTTCCTTTCGTTTAAAATATAATGGTTTTTTGAATAATAATATTAAAACTATAGCATAATTTATATTTTAAATCCTGTTTTGTAATAAACTTTTAATTTTGGGCCACACAAAGTCAAAATTTCCATACGTTATTATTCTGTTTTATATTAATAATATACGCATATTATTAATTATTTATTATTTTCATCGAACACAATTAGTGTTTAGAATTTATATTAAAATGGAAAACTAACTGACAAATATTATTAAAAATGTTATATTCGTTAATAATTAATTCCAACATTTTACTCTCGGTGGGTTTCCAATAAAATTTATTATAAAATAATATCAAAAATTCAACTAGTAGTGCTTAGATTGTTAATAATCTAAATTAATAATATTATTACTTTCTCGCTAACTATAATATATAAAGCATATATAAAGTTTTATTTTTTTCCAATTTAGTTACAATGCGATATTTTTTCAATGTAATATTATATTTTTCATTATTTCAAAAGCTATTTTTATTTGTTACTTCCCACCTCTATTTTTGCTTAATCCAAATTTTTAATAACTTAATTATTATAAATTTAATGTAGAATCTGGATCTTTTGGTATAATTTCATTCGAATTGCGGAACACAAAAAAAAATAAAACACTATGGACCACGTGCTCTTAACATTATTTATAACAATAATTATGGATCATAAATAAATTAAATTATATCAAAATTTAGTAATAACAATTAAAATTTTTTTTAAAACTAGTAAAAAAAATAATTCATTAAAAAAATTAAATGATGAAATAAAATAGTTATTTTCCTAACAAGTGCGGAAAGTTATACTTTTCCGCACGCAATTGCAGTTGCCCGAACGACGCGAAACGGAGTTCGGGCATGCAATTAAGTGGGGAAAAGATACTTTACGCAAGTGTTAGGAACAATATTTTTTCTACAAGCGCCTAGAATTAAAAAAAAAATTAGCAAAAAGTATTTTTTCTACAAGCACCTAGAATTAAAAAAAAAATTTTAGCAAAAAGTATTTTTTCTACAAGCGTGCGGAAAGTTACAACTTTCCGCACTAGTGCGGAAAAGTACAAGTTTCCGCACGCTTGTAGAAAAAATTATAATATTACTTTAACATTATAAATAATTTATTGTTTTAAACTGATTAGAGAAAATTGTTTTAAAAATGTCAAAAACACGACATTTAATGGTGTACTTAATTTTTAGTGTAAAATCAGGATGGGCCAGGAAGTAGACCAGGGAAAAAAAAGTGGGGAGAAAAAAATGGAAAAAAACGAATGTTTGAAACAGTAAAAAAGTAGAGGAAAAAGAGAGGGAGGAAAAGAGTTGTAAATATAAAGAAAACAGTAAAAATTAGGAACAAAAAAAAAACAGTAATAGAAAAAAGTCAGAAAAACAAAATTGCAAAAATCTTTGAAACAAAAAAACAAGAGTAAAAAATAGGGTAGCGAGATACGAAGCCATCAAATCAGTCAGATTAAAAAAAGTAGGGGAAAAAGCGTAGGGTAAAAAAGTGGGAAAATAAAGTTTAAAACATAAGAAAACAGTAAAAAAGTAAGGGAAAAAATAGAGGGAGGAAAAATGAAAGAGAAAGAAAACAGTAAAAAAGTAAGAACAAAAAAAAATAGTATGTAATAGAAAAATCAGAAAAACAAAGATGAAAAAAGTTTGAAATATAAAGACATCAGTGAAAACGTAGGGAAAAAGAGTGGGGGAAAAAGTGGAAAAAACTTCCCCATCATCCATTTCCTACTAATGGTAGCGAGGTAGGAAGCAATCAAATCAATTAGATGTATAAAAGTAGGGGAAAAATCGTAGGGGAAAAAGTGGGAAAATAAAGTCTGAAACATAAGAAAACAGTAAAATAAAATAAGGGAAAAAATTGTAAAAATAAAGCAAACAGTAAAAAGCAGGAACAAAAAAAAAACAGTAATGGAAAAAAGTGATAAAAAAAAAGTTGGAAAAAAATATAAAGTCAACAGTAAAAAAGTAGGGAAAAAAGAGTGAGAGAAAAAGTGGGGAAACTTCCCCATTTTTCCCTTCGTGCTGAGGGTAGCGAGATACGAAGCAATCATCAATCATATGTAAAAAAAGTAGGGGAAAAATGGTAGGGGAAAAAGTGGGAAAATAAAACCTGAAACATAAGAAAACAGTAAAAAAGTAGAGGAAAAAAGAGAGGGAGGAAAAAAATTGTAGCAATAAAGAAGGCAGTAAAAAGTAGTACCAAAAAAAACAGTAATGGAAAAAAGTGAAAAAAACAAAATTGAAAAAAATGTTTGAAACAAAAAGACAGGAGTAAAAAAGTAGGGGAAAAAGAGTGGGAGAAAAAGTGGGAGAAACTTCTCTACCATCCCTTTCGTTCTGAGTGTACGAGATACGAAACAATCAAATCAGTCAGATTAAAAAAAAGTAGGGGAAAAAAGTGGGAAAATTAAGTATGAAAGATAAGAAAACAGTAAAAGAGTAAAGAAAAAAAGAGAGAGGAAAAAATGAAAAAGAAAAAAAACAGTAAAAAAGTACGAACAAAAAAATAGTATGTAATCGTAGGAACAAAAAAATGGGGGATAAAGTGGGAAAAAGTTCCCCATCATCCACTTCGCGCCAAGGATAGCGAGGTACGAAGCAATCAAATCAATCAGATGTAAAAAAGTAGGGGAAAAATCGTAGGGGAAAAAGTGGTAAAATAAAGCCTGAAACATTAGAAAACAGTAAAAAAGTAGGGGAAAAAAGAGAGGAAGGTAAAAAATTGTAAAAATAAAGAAAACAGTAAAAAGTAACAAAAAAAAAACAGTAATGAAAAAAACTGAGAAAAACAAAATTGAAATAAAATGTTTCGAACATAAAGACAAGAGTAAAAAGTAGGGAAAAATAGTGTGGGAAAAATGGGAAAAAATTCCCCATCATCTACTTCGTGCTGAGGGTAGCGAGGTACGAAGCAATCAAATCAATCAGATGTAAAAAAGTAGACGAAAAATCGTAGGGGAAAAAGAGGGAAACTAAAGTCTGAAACATAAGAAAACAGTAAAAAAGTAGGGGAAAAAGGAGAGGGAGGAAAAAATTGTAAAAATAAAGAAAACAGTAAAAAGTAGTAACAAAAAACAACAGTAATGAAAAAAACTGAGAAAAACAAAATTGAAATAAAATGTTTTGAACATAAAGACAAGAGTAAAAAGTAGGGGAAAATAGTGGGGGAAAATGGGAAAAACTTCTCCATCATCCACTTCGTACTGAGGGAAGTGGGGTACGAAGCAACAAAATCAATCAGATTAAAAAAAATAGTAGAGAAAAAAAATAAAGTCTGAAACATAAGAAAAAAATAAGAAAGTAGGAGAACAAAGAGAGAGGAAAAAAATTGTAAAAATAAAGTAGGCCAGGGCAAAAAAAGCGCGGAGAAAAAATCTTTGAAACAGGAAAAAAGTAGAGGAAGAAGAGAGGTAGGAAAAAAATTGTAAAAATAAAGAAAGAAGTAAAAAGTACGAACAAAAATAAAACAGTAATGGAAAAAAGTGATAAAAATAAAATTGAAAAAAATGCTTGAAACCTAAAGACACGAGTAAAAAAGTAGGGAAAAAAGAGTGGGAGAAGAAGTGGGAAAAACTTCCCCGTCATCCATTTCCTACTAATGGTAGGAGGTACGAAGCAATCAAATCAATCATATGTAAAAAAGTAGGGGAAAAATCGTAAGCTAAAAAGTGTGAAAATAAAGTCGGAAATATAAGAAAACAGTAAAAAAGTAGGGGAAAAAGACAGGGAGGAAAAAAGACAGGGAGGAAAAAATTGTAAAAATAAAGAAAACAGTAATGAAAAAAAGTAAGAAAAACAAAATATAAACAAAATGTTTTAAAAATAAAGACAATAGTAAAAAAATTGGGAAAAATAGTGGGGGAAAATTGGAAAAACTTCCAAATCATCCAAGTAGCGAGAGTAGCGATGTAGGAAACAATCAAATCAATCAGATGTAAGAAAATAGGGGACAAATCGTAGGGAAAAAAGTGGGAAAATACAGCCTGAAACATAAGAAAACGGTCAAAAAGTAGGGGAAAAAAGAGAGGAAGAAAGAAAAGTGAATAAATAAAGAAAAGAGTAAACAGTAACGAAAAAACTGTGAAAAACAAAATTGAAGTATAATGTTTCGAACATGAAGACAAGATTAAAAAGTAGGGGAAAATAGTGGGGGAAAAATGGGATAAACTTCCCCGACATCTACTTCGTGCTGAGGGTAGTGAGGTACGAAGCAATCAAATCAATCAGATGTAAAAAAGTAGGGGAAAAATCGTAGGGGAAAAAGAGGAAAACTAAAGTCTGAAACATAAGAAAACAGTAAAAAAGTAGGAGAAAAAAGAGAGGGCGGAAAAAATTATAAATATAAAGAAAATAGTAAAAAGTAGTAACAAAAAAAAACAGAAATGGAAAAAAGAGAGAAAACAAAATTTTTTAAACATAAAGACAAGACTAAAAAAGTAGGGAAAATAGTGGGGGAAAATGGGAAAACTTCCCCGTCATTCACTTCGTGCTAAGGGTAGCGAGGTACGAAGCAATCAAATCAATCATATGTAAGAAAGTAGGGGAAAAATTAAAGGAGAAAAAGTGGAAAAATAAAGTCGGAAATATAAGAAAACAGTAGGGGAAAAAGGGAGAGAGGAAATTTGTAAAAATAAAGAAAACAGTAATGGGAAAAAGTGATAAAAACAAAGTTGAAAAAAAATAAAGTCAAACGTTAAAAAAGTAGGGACAAAAGAGTGGGGGATAAAGTGGGAAAAACTTTCCCATCATCTACTTCTCGCTAAGGGTAGCGAGGTAAAAAAGTAGGGAAAAAATCGTAGGGGAAAAAGTGGGAAAATAAAGTTTGAAACATAAGGAAACAGTAAAACGGTAGGGAAAAAAAGGAGAGAGGAAAAAAAATTGTAAAAATAAAGAAAACTGTAAAATGTAGTAACGAAAAAAATCAGTAATAGAAAAAAGTGAGAAAAACAAAATTGAACCAAAATGTTTAAAACATAAAGACAAGAGTAAAAAAGTAGGGAAAAATAGTGGGGGAAAAAATAGAAAAAACTTCCACATCATCCACTTCGTGCTGAGGGTAGTGAGGTACGAAGGAATCAAATCAATCAGATGTAAAAAAGTAAGAGAAAAAATGGTAGTGGAAAAAGTGGGAAAGTCTGAAACATAAGAAAACAGTAAAAAAGTAGGGGAAAAAGAGAGGGAGGAAAAAAATTTGTAAAAATAAGGAAAACAGTAAAAAGTAAGAACAAAAAAAACAGTAATGGAAAAAAGTGATAAAAACAAAGTTGGAAAAAAACAAAGTCAACAGTAAAAAAGTAGGGACAAAAGAGTGGAAGAAAAGTGGGAAAAATCACCCAATAATCAAATTAAAACGCAGGGAAAAAAAGCTAAGAAGAAAAAGGTGGGGAAAAAGTTTGAAACATAAAGAAAACAATAAAAAAGTAAGTGAAAAAAAAAGTGGGAAAAAATAATAAAAATTACAACTTTCAAAAAAGCACTAATACGAGTGTTCATCAAAAATTATGTTAGGAATAAAGAGTCAAATTTGTCACATATTTTTTAAAGTAACCTAATTTTAGTACAATATACTTTTACCAACGTTTCTACCATTTTTTAACCCCCTCCAAAAAATACAATTTGTCAAACTCTTCAAAATAATAATAATAATAATAATAATAATAATTTATTCATCCCTTTTGATCATAATACATGATATAGGACAGGTCAAACACAAAAGTACATTATAAATTTGAACAGCACAGATACAAGGTGTTGCACTATTACATATAGATATTTAAGTTAAAAACCTTTGTTTAAAAATTCTGAAACATCATAAAAACATTAGTCAATTAAAAATCTTTTTAGTTTTTGTTTAAAAACATTAAAGTTGTTCTCATCTCTTATACAGCTAGGCAAATGATTAAGAAATTGAATTCCTTTATAGACAGGACTTTTTTCAAATAATGAAGTTTCATGTTTGGGAGGCCGGATAAGCTTGCCAGACCTAGTGGGATAATCATGGAAATCAGAATTGATATTAAAATCTTTAAAATTGCTTTTTGTGTACAAAATGCACTTGTAAATATAAATAGAAACAAACGAGAGAATGTTGAATTGTTTAAAGTGATTTCTACATGTTTCTCTATAATCTAGATTAAAAATTAACCGTATAATCCTTTTCTGAGAAATAAAAACCCTGGAGGCATTGACCGCATTTCCCCAAAGGACCACATTATAGGAAATTTGGGAGTATACTATTGCATAATAGACATTAATCAACTGTTAAGTTGTAAAAATATTTTTTAACTGTAATATTGCAAAGTAACTGCTATTTAACTTTTTACAAATTTGATTAACATTAGTATTCCAGCTCATATTACTATCAAGGTAGGTACTTAAAAATTTTGTAGAGTTCGAAAATAGAACATCTGTATCCTTAACTGAGACCTTGCAATTTTTAGGAATTTCTGTTCTTGTAAAAAATTGCATGCAGACATTTTTAGTAGAATTTACTATAAGGGAATTCCTTTCACACCAACTGATAAATTCTTTTGCTAAAAGATTCATCTTTGTAATCAGTTCGCCTGGAGATTCAGCATCAATTGCTACTGTGGTATCATCTGCATATAGGGTTAAATGATCAGTGCTGATATATTTGGGAAGGTCATTTATGTATAATAAAAATATCAAAGGACCTAGGATAGATCCTTGGGGTACGCCAATATCCACACGTTGAGGTGAGGATTTCCAATCCTCAATTCTAACAATAATTTTTCTAGCTGTCAGGTATGATGTCAACCATGAGATAAATTTGCCCCGAAATCCTAAATCTTGTAGTTTATCTGTTATTATATCAATATTAATGGAGTCAAAAGCTTTTGAGAGATCAAAAAAGAGTGCACCCACGTACCTTTTCTTATCCAACGAGGTATGGATAAAGTTAAATAGAGAAATAGAGCTATGGACGCACTGTCCGTTGATCTTCCAGGTAAGAAACCATGTTGATGTTCTGAAATAACGTTATATTTTTGTAAGAAGGAAAGCATTTGTCTATATATACACTTTTCTATAATTTTACACATGACAGTTTGGACAGTTATTGGACGATAGTTGTCAAGACTAAGAAGGCTGTCTTTTTTGTGTAAGGGTGTAACAAGTCCTATCTTTAGATCAGACGGAAAAGTTTCTTTTTCTACTGAGAAATTAATAATGTCTGCTAGAGTGGAGGCAATATGTGGACCTATACTTTTAATAATCTTAGTGGAAAGACAGTCAATGCCCTCAGAGTTAATATTTTTCAGGGAATTAATTACATCCATCACATCTTCCGGTATAACTGGCTTAAAATAAAAAGTATTGTAGACATACATGGTTGTATAATTTTTAGAATTACAGCCGTTAAAG
This sequence comes from Neocrepidodera transversa, assembly GCA_963243735.1. Taxonomy (NCBI): domain Eukaryota; kingdom Metazoa; phylum Arthropoda; class Insecta; order Coleoptera; family Chrysomelidae; genus Neocrepidodera; species Neocrepidodera transversa. The sequence goes on along the minus strand of OY725349.1, from coordinate 9,005,918 downwards.
TGATAATCTATTGCTTTTTTGGTATTCGTTGCAAAAAAAGTGGCAAATAAATTAGCAATCTCATATTTATTTTTAGTTATTTTTCCATTTAACTCGATACTATCTATCGTAGAATGTTTCTTTTTCCCTATTTTTTGTTGCACTGTACGCCATATATATTTTTGTTTTTCTTTTATATTTTTGCTTTCAAGTTGTTTTTGGTAGAAAGACTTTTATACGCTTATAACCTCCTCGTTTGCGCTGATATTTTTTCCCTGAGTAACGTTTTCATGTTGGGGAATAGAAAGAAGTTGCAGGGAGCCAAGTCGGGCTAGTAGTATGGATACGGCAGCAATTCATAGTACAGTTCATGCAATTTGGCAGCGACATTCTACTAGTACGTTATCCTGGTGTAACAGCCCTTTCTTCTTAGCTAAACAAGGCCCTGTCATCTTCAATTTTGTATCTAGTCGGTCCAATAATACACCGTAGTATTGATCCGTAATCTTTCTTCCTGCAAAAATTCCATGTGGATCTTGGATACCGAATAAACTCATGGCCATGACTTTTCCGGCTAATGGGACAGTCTTTGCCTTCTTCAGAGCACATTCATCTAGAAAAATTCATTGTTTGGTCTCTGGCATATAATAATGAATCCAGGTTTCATCAATGGTGACGACTCTATACAAAAAATCCTGCAAATTTCGCTTAAAGAGGTCCACATACTGCTTCCACATTGACAGCTGTATCCACTTTTAGTCCTGAAGCACTCATGGATCCGACATCTTTCTCATGCTTAATTTATCAAGCTTTTGTCCGGCGATCAGCGAATTTCATATCGTGGACCACTTTTCAATGATTTTTTCTGTAACCAAGTCAGCAGGAATGACCTGGGCGCTGCTTATCAAAAACTTATGTATGACCACATTTAAATTCATTGAATTATAAAAAACGCAACACGTGTGATACAACTGGTTGCCAAATAAAAACTAACCTATGAATCAGTTTGAAATTTATTATAGTTTCGTGTGATAGATGACAGTACATGCAGGTAGTGCCAACTTGCCTTAGCAACGCCACCTGTCTTCCCACACAGGTACTTATTGATCGAATGATATTGGAGAGGAGCGTACTGTAATGTGTAGGAGGGTATTGTAATGTGTAAAGTACAGTAGGATCCTCTCCAAGTTCATTCATTTAATGTGTACTCCTGGTCCAGTCTTTTTATGACTTATTGATTGACCCTCCTAAGAGAAACAGAAAAGTCCTTCATTGCTTATCTATGAAAATAAATTAAAGTAACGGTTGGAACTTATCAGTTTTTAAAAATTCCATTTGCATCTTTTGATCAGTTTTAATTAAAAAAACAGATAAATATATACTTGTTTCAAATATTCCAGTATTAGGATATTTTCGACCATATTCATTTCCAGTTAAAAGTTTCTCAACTTTTAATTAACATTTATTAATCCTGTTAAAACTCTCAAATTAAATTTGTTTTCGAGGAAGTAAACCTGTTTCTATAAATAATACCGTAATTGTTTTTTTACGCCAATCAAAGATAAATATTACTCCCATTTCAATTTCCGAAAAGCTGACCATATGCATATTCATAAAATGTTCATAAATTGTAACATATTAATGATGCCGGACTGCAATTCCAGATATTAAACCAGTCTAAAATTTACTTTAAAATTCAATCTCGTTATATTGCTCCGGGTGACAAGGATATTTGAACCTTTAGCTAAAACTAATTAAATAATTATTCATTCAGTTAGGTACTAAATCATGGGTATTAACAAGGATGGGAAGAATAGTAAAATTAGAAAATCTTATCTAAACAAATAATATTTGGATATAAAAAAAAATCGAATTATTTGGACTGTACAGAAATCGTAATATATTAATTACTATCCAGTGGAGTTCTGTTAATGTTCTGTTTATAACTGTGATATGTATGAATATGAAGTCTCCAAAACCATAATCTAACGTGACATATTATGCGGAATTTAACTGCTGTTTCCAAATAAACTAGCAGCAAACTATAATAGAGATAGAAAATATAGTGAGTGTCCGAAAAAATTAAATGTTAATTAAAAAAATCGGCTGTGTCAAACCAGAACTTTCCCGGATTATTTTAATAAGAAAATACAAAATTTCTAAATGGGAAAGTAAAATGGGTAAACATGGCAATGATACGCAAAAATTAATTGAACGACAAAAGTTACTAAAAAAAGGCAAGAAAAAATGTTAAAAATGAGGAATTGATAAATTTCAGCAAAAGTTAAAACTATAATAAAAAAAAGTGTAAAAGTAAGCAACAATTAAAAATAGGATAAGAAACTTAATACAATTTACAAAAATTGGCAAAAAAGGTAAAATAAAGCTAAAAAAAGGAAAAAAGACTTAATAAAGCAAAAAGCCAAAAAAAATTGAAAAAAAGAGAAAAAGGGTAAAAAATATAAAAAGACTCCAAAAAATAGCCAAATCAGACAAATTAAAGGGAAAAAAGCAAAAAACGCCAAAAAAGTAAAAAAAAAAGTAAAAACAAGCAAAAAAAGGGAAAATAGAGGCAAAATAAAGGCTTTCTTGCCTTTAAAAAAAATTAAAAAAAGCTAAACAAGTTAAAAGAAGCTTAAAAGAAGCAAAAAAAAAGGTCAAAAAGGGTAAAAATGCTAAAAAATCAAAAAAAAAAGGTAAAATAGAGCGAAAATAGGCAATAATCAAAAATAGAATAAGATTCGTAATACAATTTGTAAAAATTGACAAAGAAACGAAAAAAAGGCAAAATGGTAACTGAAGGAAAAAAGGATTTATAAAGCTAAAAAAAATGAAAAAAGTAAAAAAAAATCAACAAAAAATCCACAAAATAGCCAAATAAGACAAAGTAAAGGAAAAAAAGCAAAAACGTCAAAAAATTTAAAAAAGCATAAAAAGGACAAAAAAAGGCAGAAAAGGTAAAAAAACCAACAAGGTCCAAACAAGTTCAAAAGAAGGCCATAAAAGGAGTAAAAATGGCAGAAAAAGGTAAATAAGCAAAAAAAGGCAAAATATAGTGAAAACAGACAATAATCAAAAACAGGATCAGAATCTTAATATAATTTGTAAAGATGCAAGATGCAAAAAGGCAAAAAAGGTAATGAAAGTAAAAAAGGCAAAATAAATCTAAAACAAAAACAAAAAAGCCAAAAATAAGGAAAAAAAGGTAAAAAAAAATCAACAAAAAGTCCAAACAAGTTAAAAAAAGATTAAAATAAGCAAAAGGTCAAAAAGGGATCAAAAAAGTCAGAAAAAGGTAAAAAGCAAAAAAAGGCAGCGTGAAAAAAGTCCAAAAATTAGCCAAATAAGACAAAGTAAAGGGAAAATACCAAAAAAATTAAAATAAGGTTAAAAAAAGCAAACAAAGGCAAAATTGAGGATAAATACAAGCAAAAAGGTAAAAAAATCTCAAAAAAAGTCCAAACAAGTTAAAAGGTATTAAAAGAATTTTTAAAAAAGTTAAAAAAAGCAAACAAAAAGGCCAAAAAAGTTTGTAAAAATGCCAGAAAAAGGTAATAAGCAAAAAAGGCAAAACAGAGGCAAATAAAAACAAAAAAAGTTAAGAAAAGTCCAAAAAAGTAAAAAAAAACAAGAAGAAGGCCAAAAAACGTGTAAAAAGGAAAAAAGGGTAAAAACCCAAAAATACCAAAAAAAAGACAGAATAAAGGTAAATAATTCAAAAAAACACCAAAAAGTCAAAAAAATAATAAAATCCAAAAAATAGCCAAAGACAAAGTAAAGGGAAAAACTCCAAAAAAGTTAAAAAAAAGCAGAAAAAGACAAGAAGCAAAATGAAGGTAAAAAAATGCCAAAAAGGTCCAAACAAGTTAAAAATATGAAAAAAGTTTAAAAAAAAAGCAAAAAAAGGCCAAAAAATGGGTAAAAAGGCCAGAAAAAGCAAAAAAAAAGACGAAATAAAGGTATACTGCAAAAAAAGACGAAATAAAGTTAAATAAAGCAAAATAACGGCAAAAAAAGTAAAAAAAATGGCTGTGTCAACAAAAAGTCCAAAAAACAGCCAAAGTAAAGGGAAAAAGGCAAAAAACGCCCAAAAAGTTGAAACAAAGCAAAACAGGTAGGAGACAAAACAAATGTAAAAAGCCGAAAAAATGCGAACAAGTTAAAAAATATTTAAAAAGAGTTTGAAAAAAGCAAAAAAAAGGCGAAAAGTTGTAAAAACGCCAGAAAAGGCAAAAAAGCCAAAAATAGAGGCAAATACAGGCAAAAAAAATCCAAAATATATCCAAATAATACAAAGTAAAGTGAAAGAAGAAAAAACGCCAAAAAGCTAAAAAGAAGACAAGAGATAAAAAAGCTAAAAAAAGTCCAAACAAGTAAAAAATATTAAAAAAAGTAAATAAAATAACAAAAAAAGGCCAACTAAGAGGTAAAAAGGCCAGAAAAAGATAAAAAAGCAAAAAAAAGCAAAATAGATGGAAATAAAGGCAAAATCGGGTAAAAAATTACAAAAAAGTAAAAAAGAAGGCCCAAAACAGGTAAAAAGGCCAAAAAAAAAGGAAAAAAAGAAAAAAGGCTTAGTAAAGGCAAAAAATGTGCAAAAAGGGCCAAAAGGAAAAAAGGGTAAAAATACTCAAATGAAGCAAAAAAAAACAAAAATGAAGGTAAATAAGGCAAAAAAACGCCAAAAAAGTAAAAAGAAAATAATCAGCTGTGTAATCCCAGAAACTTTTCGGCTCTGCTGTGGAGAGTAGGATTAAAAATTACGATCCACATGTTGAATATTTAAAAAGGTATGATTAAAAAAGAATTAATGTCGTACCTCAGGACCTTATACTTAAACCAAAAACTAATTGTCGCATTAAAGGCACACACCAACCCTTCATACCAAATTTCTGAAACGTTTCGGCAGCTATCGTTGAAGATTGCATACAGACATACAGACACACAGACAGACCTTACTCTGGAAATGGTTTCCATCTTCTTGAGTGACCTCAAAATGGATATTTCCATCGTTCACTATACTTTCTCTTCGATGAGACCGCGATAGTAAAAAACTTTGATTAATACGTATTTTAATCAGTACCAAAGATGATTATTTTCCATTTCTATATTAAACACTAAATCAACAAATGAAATATACTCTCGCTATATATCATCTGATACCGGAGATGGTCAATCCCATTGAATAAAACCCATTGACAAAGTAAATCCCATGTAAGATGTCAGGTCTTATCGTATAATGAAATGGTGAGCTAGTCTCTTAGAGGGGATAAAATTTCTGGTTTCATTCGAGAAATTTATGAACTTCGAACGAAATAATATTTTGTTTTGATTTACACTGAAAATATTTTTTACGTAATATTAATAAAAATATAAAAGGGGCAAAAATTAATTATTAAAAATTGTTTTAAAAACTACTAATTTTATAATAAGTAATTGCATCCTCACTCTGTTTAATTTTTGACACATTTAGCTGATGCGGATCAGCGTTCAACTAAAATTTCATCTGTTAACTTTTTTTTTGTAATTTAATCTATGGTTTGTTTTCCGAATTTGTAGTATTTTTCGAGAAATGTTTACTATGTTTTTTCCGGAACCGTAGGTGTATGCGGGAGCCTATGCAATTTGAAGTATACCTAATATTATTGAAATTTCTATGAGGCTTTGTCTTTTTTTTATATTTTTATTAGTCATTTTACAGTTTTGGATTAAAAATTTTGAAAAAAAATCGTACTCCGTGATAAAAATTATATGTACGTTCATGTGTAAATATAAAATAGTAATAAAGGAGCAGTTACTTTAGAATTGTAATTTTATAGAAAATTTATAATTTTTTCTAGCATTATAAATAATTTTTGAATTTAAATTTTTAGTTTTCATATCGTTTAGCCCTTATAACAAAAAAACTATCAGTGTTATTAAAAAGTGCTAACCGTAGTTAAAAAGAGAAAAAAAAATATTATATTTGTAATTTTTGTTTAAATTTTAGATAAAAAATTGTGGTTGTGAGAATAGGAAGAGACCACAACTAACGGGATTTTTAAATTTTTTTTACTTTGGTCTCTCCCTTCTCTGAAATTCACAATTCTTGTTTAAAATGTTTTTAAAAATTTCTACTTATAGTACTTTTTATTCTCTTTTACTTGTATTAAACTAATTTTAATGTATTTATATTTTTTACATCAGTAGAAACAATATTTGAATTTAAATTTTTAGTTTTCATATCGTTTAGCCCCCGTAACAAAAAAACTATATACGTTATAAAAATGTGCTAATTGTAGTTCGAAAGAGAAAAAGATATACTATCTATACAAATTTTATGAAAATTTTAGACAAAAAATTGTGGTTGTGAGAATAGGAAGAGACCACAACTAACGGGATTTTTAAATTTTTTTTACTTTGGTCTCTCCCTTCTCTCAAGTTTACAATTCTTGTTTAAAAATTTTGAAAAAATTTCTGCTTATAGTACTTTTTATTCTCTTTTTACTGGTATTAAATTTATTTTAATATATTTATATTTTTTATATCAGAAGAAACAATATTTGAATTTAAATTTCTACTTTTCATATCGTTTAGCCCCTGTAACAAAAAAACTGTCTACGTTATAAAAATATGCTAATTGTAGTTGGAAAGAGAAAAAAATATACTATCTACACGAATTTTTTAAAAATTTTAGATAAAAAATTGTGATTACGAGAATAGGAAGAGACCACAACTAAGAAGATTTTAATTTTTTTTTACTTTGGTCCCTCCCTTCTCTCAAGTTCACAACCCTTGTTGAAGAATTTTGAAAAAAATTCAACTTATAATACTTTTTATTCTCTTTTTAATGGTATTAAACTCATTTTAATATATTTATATTTTTTATATCAGTAGAAACAATATTTGAATTTAAATTTCTAGTTTTCATATCGTTTAGCCCCCGTAATAAAAAAACTATATACGTTATAAAAATGTGCTAATTGCAGTTCGAAAGAGAAAAAAATATACTATCTATACAAATTTTGTAAAAATTTTAGACAAAAAATTGTGGTTGTGAGAATAGGAAGAGACCACTACTAACGGGATTTTTAATTTTTTTTACTTTGGTCTCTCCCTTCTCTCAAGTTTACAATTCTTGTTTAAAAATTTTGAAAAAAATTTCTACTCATAGTACTTTTTATTCTCTTTTTACTGGTATTAAATTTATTTTAATATATTTATATTTTTTATATCAGTCGAAACAATATTTGAATTTAAATTTCTAGTTTTCATTTTATTTACCCCTATAACAAAAAAAAATATCAATATTATTGACATTTATTAATTGCTGTTGGAAAGAGAAAAAAATACACTATCTGTACGAATAGTTTCAAAATTTTAGATAAAAATTTGCGGTTGTGAGAATAAGAAGAGACCACAAGTAACGGGATTTTTAATTTTTAACTCTCAAGTTCACAATTCTTGTTTAAAAGTTTTTAAAAAAATTTCTGCTTATAGTACTTTTTATTATCTTTTTACTAGTATTAAACTAATTTTAATGTATTTCTATTTTTTACATCAGTAGAAACAATATTTGAATTTAAATTTTTAGTTTTCATATTGTTTAGCCCCTGTAACAAAAATACTATCTACGTTATAAAAATGTGCTAATTATAGTTGGGAAGAAAAACAAATGTACTATCTATGCGATTTTTTTCAAAATTTTAGATAAAAAATTGTGGTTGTGAAAATAGGAAGAGACCACAACTATAAGGATTTTTAATTTTCTTTACTTTGGTCTCTTCCTTTTCTCAAGTTCACAATTCTTGTTTAAAAATTTTGAAAAAATCTGTACTTGGAGTACTTTTTATTCTCTTTTGACTGGTATTAAGCTCATTTTAATATATTTAATTTTTTTATATGACGAGAAACAATATTTGAATTTAAATTTCTACTTTTTATATCGTTTAGCCCCTGTAACAAAAAAAATATCTACATTATAAAAATGTGCTAATTGTAGTTGGAAAGAGAAAAAAATATACTATCTACACGAATTTTTTAAAAACTTTAGATAAAAAAATGTGATTGTGAGAATAGGAAGAGACCACAACTAACGAGATTTTAATTTTTTTCTACTTTGGTCTCTCCCTTCTCTCAAGTTCGCAATTCTTATTTAAAAATTTTGAAAAAATCTATACTTGGAGTACTTTTTATTCTCTTTTGACTGGTATTAAGATCATTTTAATATTTTTATTTTTTTTATTTCAGAAGAAACAATATTTGAATTTAAATTTCTAGTTTTCATATCGTTTAGCCCCTGTAACAAAAAAACTATCGACGTTATAAAAATGTGCTAATTACAGTTGGGAAGCGAAAAAAATGTACTATCTATACGAATTTTTTCACAATTTTAGATATAAAATTGTGGTTGTGAGAATAGGAAGAGACCACTACTAACGGGATTTTTAATTTTTTTTACTTTGGTCTCTCCCTTCTCTCAAGTACACAATAATTGTTTAAATATTTTGAAAAAATATCTACTTGGAGTACTTTTTATTCTCTTTTGACTGGTATTAAGCTCATTTTAATATATTTAATTTTTTTATAGCAGAAGAAACAATATTTGAATTTAAATTTCTACTTTTCATATCGTTTAGCCCTGTAACAAAAAAACTGTCTACGTTATAAAAATATGCTAATTGTAGTTGGAAAGAGAAAAAAATATACTATCTACACGAATTTTTTAAAAATTTTAGATAAAAAAATGTGATTGTGAGAATAGGAAGAGACCACAACTAACGAGATTTTAATTTTTTTTACTTTGGTCTCTCCCTTCTCTCAAGTTCACAATTCTTGTTGAAGAATTTTGAAAAAAATTTAATTAACAGTACTTTTTATTCTCTTTTTAATGGTGTTAAACTCATTTTAATATATTTATATTTTTTATATCAGTAGAAACAATATTTGAATTTAAATTTCTAGTTTTTATATCTTTTAGCCCCCGTAATAAAAAAAACTATATACGTTATAAAAATGTGCTAATTGTAGTTCGAAAGAGAAAAAAATATACTATCTATACAAATTTTGTAAAAATTTTAGACAAAAGATTGTGGTTGTGAGAATAGGAAGAGACCACAAGTAACAGGATTTTTAATTTTTTTTTAATTTGGTCTCTCCCTTCTCTCAAGATTACAATTCTTGTTTAAAAATTTTGAAAAAATTTCTGCTTATAGTACTTTTTATTCTCTTTTTACAGGTATTAAATTTATTTTAATATATTTATATTTTTTATATCATTCGAAACAATATTTGAATTTAAATTTTTAGTTTTCATTTTATTTACCCCTATAACAAAAAAAATATCAATGTTATTAAAATTTATTAATTGTTGTTGGAAAGAGAAAAAAATATACTATCTGTACGAATTGTTTCAAAATTTTAGATAAAAAATTGTGGTTGTGAGAATAGGAAGAGACCACAACTAACCGGATTTTTAATTTTTTTTACTTTGGTCTCTCCCTTCTGTCAAGTTCACAATTCTTGTTTAAAAATTTTGAAAAAATTTCCAGTTATAGTATTCTTTATTCTCTTTTCAATAGTGTTAAACTAATTTTAATATACTTTTTAGTTTTCTTGCTATAAGGTATAAACTGCATTTGTATTCAAATTATTCTCCGATCTTTGAATGTACGCCCATGTGTAAACATAAGTTATTAATAAAATAGGGTGTAAAATATTGTCATCTAATTAGCATTTATTAGATAATATTTATATTTTGGAAGATTGGTTTGACCATCGATATTCAATTTTAAAAACGTGGATATTTATGCCCAGCAAAAGAGAAAAAAGAAAACGTGCACGTAGTCTAATTTTTTTATATAAATATATAGGTCAAAAATATAACATTACCGACCAGATGTTGTTTAAAATTTAACATTTTTCATTACCAATATACATAATGTTAAATAATATTTATTCTTTAGTGTAGTACATTATTTATGCTAATTTTAGTACTTTAAATATTTAAAATTCAATCAAAAAAAGTCATTTAAGATAAGAAAATATTTATTAAGTTTGTATTGACTAAAATAAAGCCAAAAATAATTTCATTCAGTTATAAATTGTATAACGCGATCCCAAGCACCATGGGTAATGAAAATAATGGTATGCTGCATTGCCTACACTTACACGGCAAGAAAACTTATTATTGCCAATTATAAAATTACAATAAAAATAATTGTGACGTATCTTAGATATTTGATATTAAAATTTAATACTGGATTGTAGCTTTTTGAGAAAATAATAATCTCATTTGGTTAGTTATAAAAAACACTCGACAATTTTTTTAACAAATTTATAATTATTTTTAAATATCGATAATTATTACATACTTTTTCATAAAGTTTAAATTATGTTCGTTGTTTTTTATAACTTTGAAAATTTTAATAACAACACACGTACTTACTTGTTTAAAGGAGATTTAGATTCTTTTACCTTCTGAAACAAATAAAAATAATATTATTATCAACTACTCAGAAAATTTTATTTTCATAAAAGCTTTTAAATTACTCAAACTATAATAATTTATATCAAAATTTAAATAATAAAAAAATTAATATATAAGTTATGCGGATTCAAGTATTTTTTTTTCAGAATAAATTTTATTCTTTATAAAAGCTTTCAAATCATATAAACTGAAATTATCAAAATATTCAATATGAAATAAAAATTCAAAATAGGCGCCCAACAAATTTTTATTTTCCTTTAATCTTTGTTAACAATTTCTCAGCAAATTTCTTTGGTCATATAAGTTTTTAAATCACCTAAAATATAATAATCCACACAAAAATATTGAATAGTAATTTAAAAAAAGTAGATAAGCTATGCGGATACCAGATTAGAAAAGTAATTTTCTTTTCTACATCCTTTATCATTAACTTGTCAGAAAATGTTCTTCATATAGTTTATACAAAATCAGTTGGAACAACATGAAAAATAAATATCTACTTTGTAAAGCATGGGCGGCGTGATATAATTTATTTTCTAAATGGCAAAGTATGAAGTCATTGATTGGCTTTTTTTTAGTGCATTTACAACTAATTTACATATTAATGTAAAATATCTACTAAACTTGGGATATTTTTTCTAGGTGCATGACGTCGATGAAAAAACTTGCTATCTTGTCAGCGATTCGCCATGATGGGAGATTAAACTTTACTGACATGAACCCCACACCAGGGTCACCTCCCGGTCCGGTGCATGGGGTTAACGTTATGTTGGGAGGGTAAGTACCACTATTTAATATTACTTTAATATTTAATTCATACATCTACTAATTAATATACATAAATATTCCATAAAAGACCCAAAAAATAACAAAAAACGTTGATATCGTCAGATTATACAACGTTTCGAACGTTTTTTTATCGGTTCAAAATATTTTACTCATTTTACCGTATCCTCTCTGTCATTCTAACAAGTTGAATGAATTTCCTGTATTGGTTCTCGGATTGGTCTAGACTATCTACTAAAGTTGTGATGGAAGATAGGATGATTTCGGAACAAAAATGAAAAAAGATGACAATATTTTTTTTATAAATGAGAAGCGTAAAACAAATTAAAGACAACCATAGAATGTACTTGAAAAATATTATAACAAACAATATAAGGGAAGAAAATAAAGCAAGTTCCTCCTTATCCTTCCCTATTTTCTCCAATTTGTCCCCATTTTCCCCTATTTTTCCTATTTTACCCCGTTTTACTCTATATGTTTTCCTATTTTTCACTATTTTGACATATTTGTTCCCATTTTTTTCCTATTTGTTCCCACATATTTCCCTATTTTTCCTATTATTTATTTTGCACTATTTTTTCCTGTTTTTCCTAATTTTTTGACTCTATTTCGCCATACTTTTCCATATTTTTCTTCATTTTGCCCTATTTCAATCTAATTTTCCAATTTTTTCCTATTTCCCACCATGTTTATCTATTTTTTCCAATTTTTCATTTTTTTTTCATTTGTTCCCATTTTTTCCCATTTTTTCACATTTTTTCCTATTTTTTCTATTTTTACATTTCTCCTCTTTTTCATATTTTCCTTAATTTTCCTATTTTACCCTTATTTATTCTATTTTTCCAGATTTTTCCCCGGTTGGCTCTATTTCTGCCTATTTAAATTATTTTTCACTATTTTGTCCTACTTTTTACCATGTTCCTCATTTTGCCTCATTTTTCCTATTTTTCTCATTTTTGACTTATTTTTTCATATTCTATCATATTTTGCCCTATTTTTCCTATTTATATATATTTCTTCATTTTTTTGCTGTTTTCTTTTCATATTTTTCACATTTTTTCTCTATTTTACCTTATTTTTGTCTGTTTTCAGTATTTTGTCGTAATTTTCCTACTTTTTACTAATTTTCCATATTTTATCCTACTTCTGCTGTTAATCCCTATTTTTGCCTGTTTATCTTAATTTGCCCTATTTTTTCCCTATTTGACCCTAATTTTCCAACTTTTCCTTATTTCTCGATATCCTTATCACCTTTTCCCTGTTTTTCTCAATTTTTTCCTGTTTTTCCCTATTTTTTCCAATATTTTCCATTTTTTGCCACTTGTTCTTATTTTTCCTTATTTTCTTTTTCATATTTTAGCTTATAGTTCCCTATTATTCTGTAGTTTTCATTGTTTATTCCTATTTTGCAGTATTTTCTCCTATTTTTTTCTTTTTCGTTTTTTTTCCCTCTTTTGCTCCATTTTTCCCAATTTTTCACTATTCACTATGAAAATAAAAAAGATTTTAAAGGAATTATATACCAATTAAAATAATGTTTTTTTTATTTTAAGAAGAAAAATAGTAGAATTTGAAATACAGAGAAATTTATAAATTAAGTTTGTAACTGGGAAAAATTGGGTTGTACAGAAGAGGCAATAAGTGGAAGGAGGTAGAATTTTTTTTTTGGTGTTAAAGAAGATTGGAATTTTGGATGATTCATATCCGGGTTTGGAAGAAGAAACAAAAAAAGAAAAAAAAAGAGGAGGAATATACAGTATAAACATAAAATTGGGATAAAAATACATTACAATATATTGTAATATTATTTTTAAACCAAATAAGTTACGATTTAAAATTAAAGTAAAATTAGAATTTTAATTGGTATATTTAAAATAGAATTTGTATATAATTGTTGCCGTTGATATCTTTATTCTTTTGTTTTTTTAACCTTCCTAGATTTTTCATCCATATAACAATCTTCCAATCAGGACGAACCAAAAAGTAGTCTTCACAAAATTGGTCAAAGACACAACCTTGAGATTTAGATGAATGGCCCTAAATAATTGAAGAAATCTACTACCAACCTGTCAGTTCTTGTCACATAAAAACATAACCTTTGAACACAAAACTTTCATAAAATAACAAATCAAAAAAATGGTGTCAAACATAATATTTCAAAATTTGAAAATTAAATTGCCTTTTTTTACCCGTTAAAATGAAAATTTCGCAAAATCCTTTCTTAGTGGGTGTAAATCCTCAATTTGCAGTTCTGAATTGTCACATATGACATTTGTCATTTAATACTTGATAGGCTTTACAGTTCACGAAGAAGAATATCATCAGTGGTTTTTCTATATTCACCCCTTATAACAAATAGCTCATACGAAATTGGCAGTTAGACCTGCTGCAAATGAATACAAGCATTTATGAAAATATTTTATTTGGAAATTATTATTCAGTCCATTATTGTACATGTAGTCAGTAAGCTTTGTGCAAAATTTGAACTTGGCTAAACTTTTCTTGGCTGTCAGAAAGTGGCTGCTAAGTTCGTGATCCTTCCTGGCAGCAATTCGCGAGGTCGACTCTAAGCTTATTTGTCGTTTCAATTTGTCACAATCTTTAGAAACTTTTACTCATTTTGTAGGAATAAACTGAATAGCTTAGTAAAAACCTGATTATTTTAGCTCACTATTATTAAGTAGATTAAGCATTGCTATACCGATAACAACATTGAAGCGAACATATGGGATGGCAATCAAGGGTGCTGAGACATATACAGATCGGCTCTAACAGGATACACGAAAGATATTCGGAAAGCCAAGAGATAGTCTTGGAGGAGGTTCTGAAAGAGTATAAAAGATCTACCTGCTAGAACAAGTCTCCACAAGATCCTCTCTAGAGATTAGAATCAAGATTCTAATCTCTAGAGAGGATCTGTCTACCATAGGGTAGATAAAACGACCGGACGGCTCTTTTACGGGCTACAAAAGGCAGACTTCCCGGGTATCCTGCTTCTGGATGTCAACCGCAATACTGTCCATTTCCACCTGGCCCGTCTATCTACCAATTAAGGAAGACTGGAGGTTTGCATCTGAAGTGATCACTCCACACTCAATCCTGAAGTATTTTTCCCTTTACAAATCACTTAATCCTCGTCGGGCATAATTACAGGCAGGTCACGTTCGTTTAATATCTGTCTGCGAACAGCGAACTATTAAATCGCTCTTTGTTCGCTTGGTTGTAGACACTCCTATGAATAGTGAACTAACACCAAACGAATGTTTAGCGAACGAACGCCAAATATTCGTTTGGTTAGGGAGTATGCACATTTATAGAATACCTATACAAATTGGACATCTAACAAGACAAATCCATCTGTAGATGATGTAATGAGGAGGAGGAAATACCCTATAACATTAAACTAGAAGACCAAGTACTTAGACGCTGGAAGTGTAACTTCCTGGAGATAGAAAACTTCCCCAAAGATAATCTGATGAAGAGGTTGCTAAGTCTGATAACGGTAAGGCTGTAGTGTTGAAGCCTAAACTTCAGCCAGTAATATCGATCAAATCAAATCAATCAGAGTGCACTGGAATAAATGTTACTTCCAAATTACCTAGTCTAAATAGGTCAACTTTAAAAATTATCATATGCTATGGCATAAAAGTTTTGACCCTTACGTACCCATAAATTTAATTTTTTTATGAGAAAATACACCTTAATACCAAAAACGTGTCATACTTGTACTTCAGAAATTATAGATTTTGTAGTATGCAACAAAAAGTTTGTTGTAATAACTAAATTATTTTGAATCAGATAATTATTTGATAAAGTAGAATAAAAAGGTTATTGATGTGGAAACGCCCACATTTATTAAATATCTATTTTTACCCCTGAAATTTCATTTGAAACATATGTAGCGTCTAACCATGATAAATGACGTTAAACCACCAACATATCCGCTTTTTATTACATTATCCTTGGGGAGGTGAAACTTCGTTTTATAAGAAATTTTTACTACGCCCGCGTCGCTCGCGGTAGTTT
Organism: Neocrepidodera transversa; assembly: GCA_963243735.1. Classification (NCBI taxonomy): domain Eukaryota; kingdom Metazoa; phylum Arthropoda; class Insecta; order Coleoptera; family Chrysomelidae; genus Neocrepidodera; species Neocrepidodera transversa. The sequence continues at coordinate 8,990,659 of OY725349.1, read as the reverse complement.
TCCTTTCCTTATTTATGCGAAACAAAAAATAAAAAAAAAAACGGAAATTTTATAAAAAAAACCTTTTCAATAATTAACATATTAGGTAAAAGTGTTCTTTTATAAATCCGAATAAAAGACTGTCGATGGATTTTTTAATTTCATTATCATACCCCAATTGAAACGTGAGAATTTTCTCAAGAGTATCGGTCTATAGAGAATAAATGCAAAATGGATTTTTCGATTCAGTCCACTATTCACTAAGAAAATTCTTAATTCAATCAGGCTAATGGCGCCTAATCGATTTCAATAAATGAATACGTAAAGGGATGAAAGGATTCAAGTTGTTGATTATCTCCCGCTAACTAAAATTAGAACCGCTCCTCTGTCATTATTACATCACGGGTTCGTTAAACTGTGTATTTAAAATTTTGTAAATTTCATTCATGAGAATAAATCTGGATTTATTGATTAAAATTTGCTTATAACAAAATATTTTATTCCTATAATACTATAATAATTTAAGTATTAAAACAAATATGTCTCACGTACAGAATTACAGCTGCGAACTATCGTTGTGTTCAGCGGTAAATTAAAAATGACCGAACGCTTTTTTCGCTGAATTTTCCCAATAGACCGACCTACCGGTAGACCGAACAACCAAAAGAACGAATAATCATTGATCGACGGATACTAACAGCTGCCCATTATTTTTGTCCTTCGACTAAAACAGTTAAAATATAAATGTAGGTTATCTTTTCTTTTTTATTAATACACAGGTTAGATTTGGCCAATCATGACAGTTCGGTCTATTTGGAGAGTTTTTCGGTCTAATGGTTTTCGGTCTACTGGTGGTCAGGCAATTTACGGTATGCTTTAGAAAATTTAAATATTATCGCAGATACTTTATCTGGACTACTTTTGTATTTTTTTTCTAAATATTTATATATACTAGTATGGTACAAAAAAGTTATGAACGAATGACTAAAAACAAAATATTTTTTCGTAAATATTTAGTTTTGTTTTTCGATTATTTTTAACACTAAAAATAGTAAAAATAATTTTTTTAAATGTATTTCAATGGGAAATTTGTTTTTCTGGAAAAAAGTGTTTATGAAATAATTTTGAATTTTGCGTTGTTTTCGAGTTATTTTGAAAAAATTGAAAAAGAGGCAATTTTGGTCGGATTTCAAAAATGCACCCTTGGAAAAGGGGGCAATTCTGATTTTATCACATATAGGTGCCAAACATATTAAATTATCGAAATTTTTAAGGTTTTTTTGAAATTTTTGACATTTTTTTGTTATTTTCGAAATTTTAAAAAATTTTAAAATTATCGGATTTTTTAAAATCATTGAAACTTATAATTTTGCAAATTTATGATATTTTTTGAATTGTTTTATTATAAAAATTTTTTTTGTAATAATTGAAACTTTTCAAAATTTATGCAATTTTTGAAATTTATGCTGTTTTTATAATTATATATTATTAGATTTCGAAATTTATGAAATTTTTTTTTAACTTTTTTTGATTTCTTTTTCAAAATTTTTGTTCTTTTTTTGAAATTTTCCAGATTTTTAAAAATTAGAAATTTATATTATTTTCAACGTTTTTAAAATTGTTTAAACATGACATTATTTTAAAATTATCGGAACATTTGGAATTTTTTTTATTTTTTTCCTTTGTTTATGGCATTTATGAATTTTTGATATTTTTCAAATAATCGAAATTTTTTAAATTTTTTAAACTTGATATTTTCAAAATTTATTAAATTTTTGACATTTTTTTAGAATTATCAAAATTATCGGAACATTTGGAGTTTTTTTTTAATTTTTTTTCTTTCTTTATGGCATTTATGAATTTTTGATATTTTTCAAATAATCTGAATTTTTTTAAATTTTTTAAACTTGATATTTTCGAAATTTATTAAATTTTGGACATTTTTTTAGAATTATCAAAATTATCGGAACATTTGGAGTTTTTTTTTTATTTTTTTCCTTTGTTTATGGCATTTATGAACGTTGGATATTTTTCAAATAATCTGAATTTTTTTAAATTTTTTAAATTTGACATTTACGAAATTTATTAAATTTTTGACATTTTTTTAGAATTATCAAAATTATCGGAACATTTGGAGTTTTTTTTTAATTTTTTTTCTTTCTTTATGGCATTTATGAATTTTTGATATTTTTCAAATAATCGAAATTTTTTAATTTTTTTAAACTTGATATTTACGAAATTTATTAAATTTTTAACATTTTTTTAGAATTATCAAAGTTATAGGAACATTTGGAGTTTTTTTTTAATTTTTTTCTTTCTTTATGGCATTTATGAATTTTTGATATTTTTCAAATAATCGAAATTTTTTAAATTTTTTTAACTTGATATTTGCGAAATTTATTAAATTTAGACATTTTTTTGGAATTATCAAAATTATTGGAACATTTAGTTTTTTTTTATTTTTTTTTTCCTTTTTTTATGGCATTTATGAATTTGTGATATTTTTCAAATAATCGAAAATTTTTTAATTTTTTAACTTGATATTTTCGAAATTTATTAAATTTTTGAAACAAAGTAGAAAATAAAAATATTTTTAGGATTTTTGTTTTTATTTTATCTTTGCGCATATATTATATAGTATTAATAATTATAATAACAATAATATTAATTGATATTAGTAATAATTCATTTTTTATATATTTGAAACTTTTACCTTGATTTAAATTATCGAAATTTTTAAGGTTTTTTGAAATTTTCGACTTTCTTTTGTTATTTTCGAAATTTTTAAAAACTTTAAAATGTTCGGATTTTTTTTTAAATCATTGAAATTTATAATTTTTCAAATTTATGATGATTATTTTGAATTGTTTTTATTATGGAAATTTTTTAAATTATAATTTTTTTTGTATTTATTAATGGAAACTTTTTTCCAAATTTACGCAATTTTTTTAATTTATGCTGTTTTTATATTGAGATTGTTGAAAATTTCCAAATTATTATATTTTTTTAAATATTTCGAAATTTATGAAATTTTAGACCTTTTTTTTTAACTTTTTTAATTTCTTTCAAAATTTTTGTTTTTTTTTGGAATTTTAGAGATTTTTAAAAAATAGAAAATTTTATTATTATGAAAGTTTTTAAAATTTTTGAAACATGAAATTTTTTTTAAATTATCTTAAGTCTTGGAGTTTTATTTTTTTATTTTTTTCCTTTGTTTATAGAGCATTTATGAATTTTTGATATTTTTCAAATAATCGATATTATTAAAATTTCTGAAACTTGGAATTTTTGAAGTTTTTGCAATAATTCATTTTTGATGTATTTGAAACTTTTACCTTGATTTAAATTATAGAAATTTTTAAGGTTTTTGAAATTTTTGATTTTTTCTTGTTATTTTCGAAACTTTTAAAAAACTTAAAATTATTTCAAAAAATTTTTGAATTGTTTTATTCGTGAAAATTTTAAATTATCATTTTTTTATTGTTATTTTCTACATTTTTCCACTAATCAACAGATCCGCTACAATGTTAAGTTCTTCTTGTGAAATGAACATTTTTGAAAATTAATCGTTAAAAATATATCATTTTGTTAAAGGACTAAGGACAACAAAATTGCATAAGAAAAAACTGTTTTTGAATATATTACTGGCATGCGAGTTGACTCGTTTTCTAGCTGTCATTTCAGTCAACTCGCATCGTGTAAACCCACCTTAAGTAAAAGAAGTATAATATTTCTGGTTTATTTTTCCACTAAACCATAGTTTTTATAGAATAAATTTGTCGTCTTAGTTAAATTTTGCAATTTATGGATTTGCCGATTCAATTATGTTTAACGTCGGATTTGAAATGATTAGAAGCTGAAAAATATTTTTGTCTTATTTTTTCAGGGCAATGATTAGCGGAATCCTTCTAGTATTATTTATTATGTGCTATTGCTGCAATAAGACGAATAGGAAATCACAACCTCACTTAGGTAGCTATTGGAGGGATCCAGGCTTATCGATGGAGATATATACCGTGGAATCAGCCCAAAACGTAAGTTTAATAATAGGACATTATTCAACGAGCATATAATGATGGTTATTATTCACGAAAGTGACAAACCAGTCTAGTGAGAATACCATACTTTATCCACGACTATTAAACAATTTTGGCTAATTCAAAAAAAAATTATAATTTTATTTATTAACATTATCTACTTCTTTATTAGTGAATTGACATGGACCTTGACCATGACATTGACCTTGACCTTGATGACATGACATTAATACGACCTTGCCGTTATTTTGTTAGTATAACCTTGAAACAACCTTGATATGACCTTGGAATCTCCTTTATATGACCTTGTCATGACTTTGACTTGACTTTGACCTCGTCTCTGACCTTGTACTCGGCAATTGGAGACACATACGACCTTTAAATTTGTTGAGGAAGGGGAACATGAGTTATATATAAAGCAGTTGATGCAACTTATCATTATTCACTAGTGAATAATGGATATTGTTATTATTTGGTAATATATTAGTCGTGGATATTTATTCTTCAGATTTTATTATTTTTATTTTTTTTGTTTATTGCCTGGAAGTCATTTTAACTTAAATTTTCAAAATATTTGTATTAATGCGTAAATTAAATTTTTACCTTCCCGACGAGAAGGGAAAGTATTGTGAACGAGCTAAAGATCGAAATATCTATTTTGAGATCACCTGAGATGATAAGACCATTTCCAGATGGAGGTTTGTCTGTCTGTCTGTCTGTCTGTGTATATTCTTCCGTACGTTTAATCCGATCGAGCTGAAATTTGGTATATGGGTTTGGGTTACCCGTCACTATCAACAAATGACAGATGCAATATGTCACGGAATTTGACTTGCAATGTGTCATATGAAAGCCCTCGAAAAACTCTATTGAGAACAGTCAAAATTATTTCTCTAACTGTCAACTGTCAAAAATAAGAAAATGTCAAAATTTAAAACTTTAACATTAAATATCTGAAATTTTTTTTCATATTTTTATAATATTTTCTGATTTTCTTTTGATTTTTTTCAGATTATTTTTTAATTTTTAATGATTTTTCTGATTTTTTCAATTTTTTTTATGATTTTTTTCAATTTATTTTCCGAATTTTTCAAAAATATTTATAATGAGTTTTTTCTGGGTTTTTTTAAAATTTTTATTTTTATTTTATTGTTTTCTTTTTACTTTTTCTTGTATATAATTTTTTATGATTTTTTCTGATTCTCCTGTCGGATTTTTTCTGTTCTTTCTGATTCTTTACAGATTTTCGTCATATGTATAACCTGTAAAATTAAGGATTTTTGAATCCTAATAATCCTGGCAAAGATATTTTTTCTGATTTTTTCTGATTTTCCGATTTTTTCTGATTTCTTGGTTTTTTCTGGTTTTTCGGATTTTTTAAAAATTTTTTCATATTTTTAGAATATTTTATGATTTTGTTTTGATTTTTTTCAGATTATTTGTTAATTTTTAATGATTTTTCTGATTTTTTCAAATTTTTTTATGATTTTTTTCAATTTATTTTCCGAATTTTTCAAAAATGTCTATTTTTAGTTTTTTCTGGTTTTTTTTACTTTTTATTTTAATTTTATTGTTTTCTTTTACTCTTTCTTTTAAATTATCTAATAATCTTGGAAAAGATATTTTTTCTGGTTTTTCTGATTTTTTCTATTATTTTTTCTGATTTTTCGATTTTTTCTGATTATTTGTTTTTTTCTGGTTTTTCCGATTTTTTTAAACTTTTTCTTCATTTTTTTCTTATATTATTTTGTTTTTTTTTTCTATTTTTAATTTGTTTTCTAATTTTTTCTTATTCCTCTGATTTTGTGCATTTTTTTTTTGGATTTTGTTGCGATTTTTTAAGACTTAGTGCGATTTATTTCAAATCTTCTAAATTTTTCTTTTCCTGTTATTATTTTCTTATGGTTACAATTATTTCCAGTTTTTTGGTTGTTTTTTGTTTTGCCGTTGTGATATATTTCGATTTCTTTCGTTTTTTGCGAATTCTGTTTCGTTTTTGTTTTTTTTTTTGCGATTTTTAGAGTTTCTTTTCGGTTTTTTCCATTTTTTTTAAAGTAGTTTCCCATTTTTCTTTCAATTTGTTCCAATGTTTTTTGTTTTTTTTCTTATTTTTTATTATTTTTTCTGATTTTTATGACTCATCATTCGAGAAGGGAAAGTATCCGTTTTAAAGGTTGAGGTCCCCTGAGACGATTAAGACCATTTCCAGGTGGAAGTCTGTCTGTCTATCTACCTGTGTGTCTGTCTGTGTGTATTCTTCCATGATAGAAGCCACACACTTAATTAGATTAAGCTGAAACTTGGTATATGGGTTTGGGTTATATATTGGAGGAACCCATTAGTTTTTGTGTTCTTGTACGACATCTGTCAAACAGAAGTGTCACTGTCAAAAAATGACAAAAGCAATATGTCACGGAATTCGACTTGCGATATGTCATTTGAACGCCCTTGAAAATCTCTATTCAGAACAGTCAAAATTATTTCTCCAACTGTCACCTGTCAAAAATAAAAACTGGATAGTTACACGTCAGAAAAGTTTTGGGGCGACACAACCAATTTTTTTTTAGTGTAAACTGGTCTCAGTACAATCTGTTATTTTCTTTATTTAATTGCGGTAATTATAAAACTTTTTAATTACAGTGAACTCCTAGATTTCAATCTATTAAAACTTTAATTACAATTTTAAAAAAATAGCATTATACACAAAGTAAAGTTTTGTTCCCATCCTACACTTCAAATGTCATAAAGTTAACCTTTTAGAAGTCCGGCTGAAGGAAGTTGAAAGTTTCAGAATTCGCCTATCAACATTTCAACTCCAAGCATTTAAAATTTCGCTGTCGGAACTCCGCGCTTCTACTCTACTTCTCTCTCTCTCTTCCTTACTGAAAGGATGTTTTAAATATTCAAGAAAGTAAAAACTTTATTTGTGACAACTTCACGGTATTCCTTTGGGAATATTTTCTATAAAATGCAACGCTTCATTGAACGACCCGTTTGTAAATTGATATTTATGATGAAATGAAGTCGGGCGATTCTGTTCCATTGGCGTGTTAAATTATTTAACCAAGTACAAGGGGAGTTAAATGGGGTAAAAAATTGAACATAAAAACCTTTCGTTGAGTGAGCAATTTTACTTTTAATATTTCAATTTTTTATAATCAGAAATGTTACTAGAAATAAAAGAAAATTTGTAATGAACAAAATTAAAAACTATCAAAAACCAAATAACGAATGATATTTTCATAATAACAAAATTAACTGAAAAAATATGTAGTACAAACCAGAAGGTATTTAACTAAAGTTTAATTAATTCAAGAAATTATATTGCACCGTTTTTGGTCCTAGCGATAATAACAGACCAGTACCAAATCGGTTTTTACAGGCCAAATATCTGAAAAATTCTTAGCACTATAGGATAATTCGCATCAAAAATAGACATTTACAAAAAGTTTTCAATCCAAATGAACTCTTAGGGAATACCTTAATATAACTTTACCCTTTCTTCGAAAAAAAAAAGATATCTACCTCCTTGATCAATTAGAGTTCAGTGATGCTTACTCCAGACCCAACTCATTCTGATATGGCTCATGACCTATAATTTTCCAGCCTCATTGACGCTATTTAGAGCTACGCACTAATATAGCATTTATGAAAGACGTCAGCTTGATATTAATTACTATTTACCCCAATACGATGCGGTAGAAATACGCTGGGGAACTAGCGAAACGTGTCAGTGTTAAAATAAACCGGAGAATATGTAATTTCCACTACGTAAGGATATAATTGCAATGATAATTTACTTAAAAATTAATGAAATCCTGTTTTCCTTGCCAAGACATGGTTTCGCCTCCGCGTGATTCTCAGACCCTCATCATTTCTTACCTAGGATGATAGGTCTGATATCAAAATTTAAATTACATTATAATTCTTTCTGATAACAATTGAGCTCAGCTACGGACAAATAGACCGGTAGATGATTGTAGTTGACTCAGGTCACTGAAAATAGTAAGTGGGCGAGCTAAGGTAACAAGTTATAGATTGCTGAAAACATAGCTCCAAAATTCGAAACCGTTTTCGATTTATCACTGGGACAAAAGGACTGACAGACAGATAGACAGAATGATAGACGGACAGACGGTTGTAGTTGACTCAGGTCAATGAAAATAGTAAGTGGGCGAGCTAAGGTAACAAGTTATAGATTGCTGAAAACATAGCTCCAAAATTCGAAACCGTTTTCGATTTATCACTGGGACAAAAGGACTGACAGACAGATAGACAGAATGATAGACGGACAGACGGTTGTAGTTGACTCAGGTCAATGAAAATAGTAAGTGGGCGAGCTAAGGTAACCAGTTATAGATTGCTGAAAACAGAGTTCCAAAAATTCGAAACCGTTTTCGATTTATCACTAGGACAAAAGGACTGACAGACAGATAGACAGAATGACAGACGGACAGACGGTTGTAGTTGACTCAGGTCAATGAAAATAGTAAGTGGGCGAGCTAAGGTAACCAGTTATAGATTGCTGAAAACAGAGTTCCAAAAATTCGAAACCGTTTTCGATTTATCACTAGGACAAAAGGACTGACAGACAGATAGACAGAATGACAGACGGACAGACGGTTGTAGTTGACTCAGGTCAATGAAAATAGTAAGTGGGCGAGCTAAGGTAACCAGTTATAGATTGCTGAAAACAGAGTTCCAAAATTCGAAACCGTTCTCGAGTTATCACTAGGACAGAAGGACTGGCAGACAGATGGATAGAAGGACAGACGGGCAGACGGTTGTAGTAGACTCGGGTCACTGAAAATAGTAAGTCGGCAAGCTAAGGTAACCAGTTATAGATTGCTGAAAACAGAGTTCCTAAATTCGAAACCGTTCTCTAGCTATCACTAGGACAGAGGGACTGGCAGACAGATGGACAGAAGGACAGACAGACAGACAGTTGAAGTTGACTCAGGTCACTGAAAATAGTAAGTGGACGAGCTAAGGTAGCCAGCTATATATTGCTGAAAACAGAGTTCCAAAATTCGAAACCGTTCTTGAGTTATCACTAGGACAGAGGGACTGGCGGACAGGTGGAGAGAAGGACAGATGGACAGGCGGTTGTAGTTGACGCAAGTCACTGAAAATAGTAAGTGGGCGAGCTAAGGTAACCAGATATAGATTTATGAACACAGAATTCCAAAATTCGAAACCGTTCTCGAGTTACCACTAGGGCAGAGGGACTGGCGGATAGATGGACAGAAAGACAACGGACAGACAGTTGCAGTTGACGCACGACACTGAAAATAGTAAGTTGGTGAGCTAAAGTAACCAGCTATCGATTGCTGAAAACAGAATTCCAAAATTCGAAACCGTTCTCGAGTTATGGACAGAGGTACTGGCGGACAGATATACAGAAGGATAGACGCACAGACGGTTGTAGTTGACTCAGGTCACTGAAAATAGTAAGTGGGCGAGCTTAGGTAACCAGCTATAGATTACTGAAAACAGAGTTCCAAACTTCGAAACCGTTCTCGAGTTATGGACAGAGGTACTGGCGGACAGATATACAGAAGGATAGACGCACAGACGGTTGTAGTTGACTCAGGTCACTGAAAACAGTAATGGGCGAGCTAAGGTAACCAGCTATATATTTCTGAAAACATAGTTCCAAAATTCGAAACCGTTCTCGAGTTATCACTAGGACAGAGGGACTGGCGGACAGATGGATAAAAGGACAAACATACAGACGGACAGACGGTTGTAGTAGACTCATGTCATTGAAAATAGTAAGTGGGCGAGCTAAGGTAACCAGCTATAGATTACTGAAAACAGAATTCCAAAATTGGAAACCGTTCTCAAGTTATCACTAGGACAGAGGAACTGGCGGACAGATGGACAGAAGGACAGACGGACAGACGGTTGTAGTTGACTCAAGTCACTGAAAATAGTAAGATGAGCTAAGGTAACCATCTACAGATTGCTGAAAACAGAGTTCCAAAATTCGAAACCGTTCTCGAGTTATCACTAGGTCAGAGGGACTGGCAGACAGAATGACATAAGGACAGACATATAGACGGACAGACATTTGTAGTAGACTCATGTCATTAAAAATAGTAAGTGGGCGAGCTAAGGTAACCATCTACAGATTGCTGAAAACAGAGTTCCAAAATTCGAAACCGTCCTCGAGTTATCATTAGGACAGAGGGTCTGGCAGACAGATGGACAGAAGGACAGACATATAGACGGACAGACGGTTGTAGTTGAATCAAGTCACTGAAAATAGTAGGTGATCGAGTTAAGGTGACCAGCTATCGATTGCTGAAAATAAAGTTACAAAATTTCAAACCGTTTTCGAGTTATAGCTGTGACAACAGACAGACAGACGTATGGATATTATAAAGTCAATAACTACCTTCGCTACTTAATAATCACAATTTAAATTTTTGTTTTTAGTAATAGGGTGATCTATATTTTTCTGAACAACCACTTAATAAAATAAAAAATGTAACGGTTCCAACCGGTATTTTATACTTGCCACCTCTTTATTTCAATAATTTCGTTTTCGCGATTTGGGTAGCTGATCGTTGCTTTGTAGACCAATTGAAACAACACTTTTTTAGCAGTATATGGGTAATCGAAAAAAAAAGAAAAAAATCGATTTGATCAAAACAGATAACCGGAAGTGACGTAAAGGTGCCAAAAGGTGTTTTAGGGGTAAAATGAAATTTTTTACGATTTCTAGATATCCTATCGAAAAAAGTTAAAGATAAAAGTTGTAGACAATTAAGATACTTATAACTTTTATTTGAACAATTTTTTTACATAACCTCAAAATTTTTAGGGAGAACGCCACAAACCAATTTTTTGGTTTTTATTTTTATAATAATTCGATTGTGATGAAATTTGATGAAAATCTACATTTTTATGTTTCAACGAGCTGTAATTTTTTTGAAGCGGAATATTTATTTTTTGATTTTTGAAAAACACTTTTTTCAATAACGATTTTATCATAATGGGAAAAAGTAGGAAAACTGCCCCGCCATAATTTAATTTTTCAACTTTGAATAATTTAAAACGTGTATATTAATAAAAAAAATTTCAGAAAGAGATTTTTTCTTTCCTAAAAAAGGTTATTTTTACGAATTTTGCTTTTCTGAAATCCGAACCTTAAACAGTATATTACATAAAAATTACAGTTTTATACCACCGTCAACACCTGAAAAATTAGTGACATTTACAGAAAAATCGATATTAAAAAAAATGTTTTTTTGTTTTTACATTTTTTTACAGTAACAGTAGGATTTTTTTACACCATCTTATGAAAAAAATACCGTCCTGAAATTTCCAAAAATCTTAAACTTTCTTAATCAACTTTATTGATTGAAAATTAAACCTTTTTTAAAATTAAATTCGCAAAAAAATATTTCGATTCAAAAAATTTATAGTTTTTTTGAGACATAAGATGTACACTTTCATGGAATTTTATCAAAATCGAATTGTTTTTGTGGAAGATAAAAATAAAAAACAAAAAAAATTGGAAATGGCACATCAAATTCTATAAAATCACCAATTTTCAAAATACTCGGAAAACCCTGCTCCTTTCTTTTTGCACATTTTGGGGTTGTTCTCATCGGTTCTTTTAATATTTTTTCATAACCTTTAGTTTTGTAGATTCTTCAGTCAATATTGGTCTTCTTTTTTTTCTTTGTCCAACCGAATGTAACTTTAATAAGCTTTATTGTCGATTTATTTTTTCTCCAAACTTTTACTTTTCCAATTATTTTGTAATTTTATTGACTTGTGTGTACACTTTTTTTTAATCTGTTCTTCCTATTGCTCCATTTCTTTTTGCAACATAATTCTACTTCTATGCTTTGAAAACCTTCTGATTTATCTTTTTTTATTCATTTATTTAAATTATTGTTTATGTTTTTAATTGTCGTTGTTTTATTGCATCTAGTATGTTTAGAATTTTATATTTTTTTGTCTAGTTTCTTTTTTTTGCTACCAGCAATCTATGTTTTGCTTCTATACTCTTTATTTTGACATTAAACGGTGTTTTCTTGTCTCGGGTTTTTTCTCCGATAATACGCATCGTTCTCGGGATATTTCTCCGATAAACTGCCTTGACTTCGAGATTTTTTCTTCGAAAAAATACATCGTTCTCGGGCTTTTTTCTCCGATGATAAAATGCATCATTGTCGGACTATTTCTTCCATAAAATGCATGATTTTCGGACTTTTCTTCGATAAATCACATGGCTCTCGGGATTTTTTCTACGATAAAATTCATCATTCTCGGAATCGCCATCTAGCTCTTTCCTCATAAATTGCCTCCGCCTCGGGTATTTTTCTCCGATAAATTTGCCTCGCCTTCGGGCACTCAGACTTTTTCTGCGATAAATTGCATTGTTTTTGGTCTTTTTATCCGGTAAAGTGCCCCGTAATCGGGTGTTTTCTTCGATAAAATGCCTCACCTTCGGGATTTTTTCTCTAATAAAATAGACCGTTCTTTCTTCCATAAATTGTCCTACCCTAGAGCATTTTTCCTCCGAATAATTTCCTCCCCTTCGGGTTTTTTCTCTGATAAATTAGCTCGTCTCCAAGCTTTTTTTATCGATGAAATACATCCCCGTCGAACTCTTTCACCAATAAATTGCCTCGCCTTTGAGTATTTTCCTCCGATAAATTGCCTCGCCTTCGAGCATCTTTCTCTTGTAAAATACATCGTTCTCAGGCGGTCTTTTCCAATAAAATGCATTATTCTCAGGCTTTCTCCGATAAATTAAGTCGCATTTGAAATGTTCTCTGATACATTGATTTGCCCTTGGGCTCTTTCACCGATTAATTGCCTCGACTTCAGGTATTTTCTTCAGATAAATTGCCTCCGATAAAATGCATCATTCTCGGGCTTTTTCTACGATAAATTAACTTACTCTCGGACTGTTTTCCTGATAAATTGACTCGCCCTCGGACTTTTCCTTGGTAAATTAACTTGTCCTTGAGCTTTTTCCAAGATAAATTGTATCGCCCTCTTGAATTTTCCTCTGATAAATTTTCACGCTCTCGGGCTCTTTCTGCGATAAGTTGCATCGAATTTATACGTTTATTTTCTCCGATATATTACCTAACTCTCAGGCTTTTTACCTGATAAATTGACTTCCCTCGGAAATTTTTCCCCGATAAAATGCATCATTCTTGGCCTTTCTTCGATAAATTGCTACGATCTCGGGCTTTTTCTGCGACAAATTGCCTCGTTTTGGACTCTTTTTTTCTCCGATAAATTACCTTGTTCTTGCATTTTTTCCCTAATAAATTGACTAGAGCCAGGACTTCTTTTCTGATAAATTGACTTGTCCTTGGGCTTCTTCTCCGATAAATTGCCTCGCCCTCGGGTATTTTCTTTTGATAAATTGTCACGCTCTCCGGCTTTTTCTGCGATAAGTTGTATCCGTTATGGGTTTATTTTCTCCGATATAATACCTCACTCTCAGACTTTTTCCCTGATAAATTGACTTCCCTCGGACTTTTTTCTCCGATAAAATTCATCATTCTCGGCCTTTTTTTCGACAAATTGCCTCAATAAGATTATTGTCTCTTCTCATTCTTAAAATCAGAGCTATATCTCTTCTTCTTTTGTGCTAACCTCTGGTTGATTTTTTCTTCAAAAAATTTTAGTTGTAGATAGCGAGTTTTGTGTTATAATTTATCAGCGTATTCCTTGGCCCTTACAAGACTTATTATTACCAATAAATAAGCCAATATGTTTAATATTAGCACTCTTAATATAGATTTTTTTATTTTAATAATAATTTTTTTTTGTTTAGTGGTTGGTATCGGAAGATTTGTGCAACGAAATACATCGACCACCAACGCCCGGACCACCTCCAGCATACGAGGCGGTGGTAGCACCGATGCCGACTAAAAATCCAGATATAACAATTAGCAAAGAGGATGAATCCGGATTACCTAGTTACGAAACTGCGGTTCAACAGCTCAAAGGAATTCATTCATAATCTACAGAGCAATATAATATTCTATTTATAAAACTAAATAGGTGATAGATCAAAAGTATGACAAAATTATACAAAAAAAGTGCTAGTTTGTATAATTTTGTATGTTTATGCAAAAAGTACTTTTTTATAATAAAATATGTACATTTATTATCTACTTGATACATTTAGAGAGTTACCTAGACTATTAAAAATAAAAATATATAGTCAGTTAATTTTTGTAAATAATCACTTACTTTTTGCATAACCTAATAGATTTTTTTTTGGAAAATATCGCTAATTTATAAAATAATAGTTTAGTCAATAAGGGAGGTGACCAGGGACTGAAACCGAAGCGATTCCTTCAGTAAATTGTTCAGAGTGCTGAAAAAATCGTCACGTGTAAGAGGTTAGCTGAAGGTACAAAGAAGGTTCCACTTTTGAGTTTTTCGCTTATAGCTCAAAAAATTTTTTAACACGAAATGAAAGCTAATGAAATTCTCTAGAACTTTTATTCTGTGTACTATTTTCAAAACTTGCAACGGTTTTTGGTTCCGGAATAATGAAAAATTTTGAAAAAAGCATGTTTAGTTCACATTTTCTTCTTTCATATCGTCTAAATTATTCATCTAAGAAATAAATTCCCTTAAATGAAGTTGTAGAGAATTAAATTTTCCTTAATGCTATATAAACATAATTCCAATTAGTCTCCAGTTATACCAATTTTAAAACGTCTTTAAATCAAAAAAAAATGCTTCATTCTACTCCACTTCACTCACTATGAGGTTAAAGCAGCTAGAACGATGTTGCTTCCATCAATGATATGTGGAACTAGCAAGACAGATCTCCATCAATCAGTACTACTTCATAAGATCATTGGGAAATATTAAGGTTAAAAGCAGGCCCTAGACGTCAATTAGTTTGATCAAAAGCATGAATCAAACAGAACTAACTACATAAGAACCTATTTGACGCTTGAGCCAAGCCTTGACGGTGATTGATCGAAAGTTTGAATGACTCAAGCATTTATCTCAAGCGTTTGGTCAAGCATTGCAACCAATTTACAGTTCTCCTCCAACTGACCCTTCTCCCACCAATAAACCCCAGATAAAGCAAATGCTGCTGAGTTTTTTTCATCATTTCAGTTATAAAGGAGTGCATACATTTAAAACATGTTTGAATTATTTTTACTTGAATAGCTGAATCGGGTTTGTTTTACTCATCTTTTTTAATTCAAGTTTTTAATTCTTTTGTAATCATGTCTTTGTAAAGCCCGGATCCAACGGCGCGTGGAGTGGCAATCCTGTGTTGAGCGTGGAGTGCCAAATTGACGTGGATGCCGTTGGTTCCAAATAATCGACTCCGCTTCATAGAAGGATAAAAATTCTACCACTTCATTCGACCACTCCATACTGAAAATACCACGGTACTGACAGGTGACTGACAGTATAGTCGGCCCGTTTAGAAAAGAACCTACGACGTCACGATGCGCACTGACAATCTATACAGTATAGTAGCCATTGTCGATGCGTGAAGTATAACGCGCCAGATTCTTCTCTAAATGAGCCGACTCTATCACGCACCTAGTCGCGCCGTTGGATCGGTTATATACGACCTTAGCAACAGCATCCGAGCTCCGAGTTGTTTTACCGAAGATCGTCAAGCCTGCCCTATCGGACGACGCATGAACTGGCAAGTTTGGCGCGAAGACTGCCACTCCACGAGCCGTTGGATCCTGGCTTAACAAAAACTGCCTCGTTTCCATTGTGCCTTGTTTTATATTCTACCTCTTCTGGTATTAATTTGTTTGTTTATTTAATGAAAAAATAGATCCATACCTCCTTAATTGCTGAGCATGTTTCTATTATGATTATTCCAGAGTCTGAGCAATGGCGCACAAGAACTTCAGGTCTTCCAAATCCATGCCAGAAGATATGTACCTCTCGATTTTGAGACGTACCAACTACAATATAAAACCAAAACTCCCTTCGTCCACTCTTATGAATTTTCTGTAATCTCCTACATCGGAAACGCGTAGGAAGTTAAGTAAATACTAATGAGTAAGGCGATTTCTCAATTTGTACCATTTCTTGGACCAACGTCGTTTCCGCTTTTGGTTTTCCTTTAAAAGTCAATGCTAGGAAGGCCAGAGCCCTGTTGGACACCATTGTTCCAAGCGTAAAAACCACCTTCCGTGACTGTGGCTGAGTTTTGATAAAAAGATGAAAGGGTTGATTGAAGTTGATTAAAGTGTGCGTCAATTGATTGACTGAACCGTTTGATCAAGCTTCTTGACCGTTTAGGGCCTACTTAACAGCAGCTCCCTCTCACTAACTTGGAGCGCAGATAAACAGCACTCCCAGCGCAGTTGCTACCATGTGTAGCAGTGTAACGCTAGGTTTCGGGTTGCCTCGGGCGCCACCTTCTGTTTATAGCATAAATGCGACTTGCACCGGCAGCATCAGTGGAGAAAAAATACTTCAGAGGTAATTATGGTATCAACCATATCACTGGCGGCTACAAGATCGAGCTTTAATTGCCCCACTGGGTTTAGTAAGTGGATATTTGCTGCTGTGCTAAATCTCAAACAACTAATTTAAAAAAAAGTTATACAGATAAAAGAAAATCCCTTTATTTAAACGCCAAATTACTAAAATCCGGAGAATAGTGTGTAACAAGGACCTTTTTCGATGATGGGATCAGACGGTACGGCACGTCTTCCAGGCTGGCATGGTGTGGTCGAATTGACGGTTCCGGGATCCGGTTATAATTGGACTTCAATTTTGTTTGAACTTTTTGGGAGTACCACCTATTGCGTTCAATAGAGCTTACCAGAATTCTGTAAGATGGCGCTGTTTAGAATTGTTCGAGTCCTCGCTGAGTTTTTCACATTTTGTAAAGCTGCAGATTCGAGCATTCGTCTGTATTCAGTACCAGGTTATAAATACACCCTGTGTGATCTCTGTTTTACAGTTTACTATGAACGATGTATGCGCCATCTAAAATTTCTAATCTGAAACTTTAGTAATCTCTCAAAATTAGTCGAAATCGAGTAGGTAGAAATCTCCCAGTTTGACCCAAACTTTTACAGTTATAAGTGGAAACACCAGGGATTTTAGACATCTTAAGGTTGAACTATCTTTAAAGGTCGCTGAAGTGAACAGACTGGTACTGCAACTTCAACTGGGACTGCCACTGCAACTAACTAGATCGACCTCGGCTGCTGTATACCATAATGTCGGCTGGATATGCGAAACAAGTACGCGAGTGACTCCATCTTTCAGTTCGGGTTTACGATTGACCATTTATTCGAAGGAACGTTGCTTTTCCCATAATTTTAAGTTAATTCTACTCTAGTGCCGTGCGCGATTTTAATTATTACGGAAATTAAAGTAACTTCGTTACAGCAGTGACTCGGGAATGAGCTGTCACCTCAAAAGTGGGGGTGATATCATGTAGAAGACATACTTTTACCAATTACAATAGAAGATCCATTTTTCAAATAATATGTATGATTTTACAAAAAATTTTAAAATTGGAATAATTGTTAACCAGTTGGAAATAAATTAGCATATGTTATAAAGTTTTGAAGGGAATTCCATAATCTACAACTTCTTTTCAATGAGTTTTTTTTTTTCAGATGAATAATTAAGACGATATGAAGGAATTTTTGATAAAAAATGTGAGGTAAAAATATTTTTTTCAAAAATTTTAATTTCACCGAAATATGTAGCTTAAAAACGGTTACGAATTCTAAAATATTATATAAAATGAAAGTTGTATACAATTTAATGATCTTTCATTTAGTATTAAAACATTTTTTCTACATTGCACTATTTTTGAGATATGAGTGAAAAACTCAAAACATATTATAAATTTTAATAATGAAATTGGGATTCCAGTTTCCAATTTTTTAATTTTAATTAAGAATGAAATTTTTGGATGAATTAATAATAAAAAAGTTTCTCCATACAGGTCAGAACGACAAAATATTGAATTAAATTGGTAAAAATTCTTGATACCTCATTTATAAATTTAGTGATATTTTTCATAAAAAAAATGTAAAATAATAATGTTTGCCATTTTTTAATATTTAACAAAACAATTATCACGTAAAAATTAACAAAGGCAAATATTTCTGAGAACGAACAAAATGAAAATATAATCCCTTAAAATTAGGGCTTAATTTTTAAACAGTTGGAATATTTAAATACAGAGGGAAGCAACGTCTTGAAAGATTTATGATTTAAAAAAAAAGTGTGCAAGAAAAAAAAAAGAAAGCATATCGATAACTTAAATATTACATAAAAGACTTTAAAATGTTATTGATCGTGCCTTGTTTTTAACAAAAAAAAAACTGGACAAATACTGTAAATATTTGAATAATAGGTAAATTATAGATCTAGAAGGTTTTAGTATACTATAGATATAAATTAACTTTGAATGACCAAACAACTCATTAAATTCTTAATTAACAAACGGTATTGGTATGTAACGTGATTTTATGTTATTATTGTTTATATTATTTTCACGATGTTTTCCCAGAAAATTGCCCATAAAATAAGCACTTTTATGTTAGATTTAATGAAATAATATACCAGCTGTATTTTGTTAGAAACGACATTTATCGTAGTTTAAATCTATTCAAAAAATTCTACGAAATACAATATGAGCGATTCTAGAAAATTGTACGAAAAAAAAATATAGGCGTTAGTGTGAATTTGAAAAAAAGTTGTAAAAAAAGTGTAATGTTAATTATAATTACTTTTTATTTAAGGCTAAAAAACTATTTTTTAATTTACAAAAAAAATCATCTTAGTCTTTATCGAAAGTTTCATTTTATTTTTAACTTTGGGATTAGTTTAAATAAAAAAAATTAAAATCTAGCTCCAGGACCATTTAAAAAAATTAGGATTCGGCTCGATGAGGACCATTAAAATATTTTTAAATTTTTTCAGATAAATCTAAAACGTATAGTAAAAACGTAGCAAAAAGAAATTTATAAAAAAAACATTAATGCAAATTTATTTAAAAGTTCAATTTTCTGTAGGTATGTTACAAAATTCTAATACAAAAAAAAAACAAAATTTATAATTTTTTCATTAAACTTATTATTTGTAGAATTCGGTTCGATGAGGACCATTAAAATATTTGTAAATTTTTTCAGATAAATCTAAAAAGAACAGTAAAAACGAAGCAAAAAGTAATTTATAAATTTATAAAAAAACTTCAATGCAAATTAATTTAAAAGTTTAATTTTCTGTATGTTAGAAAATTCTAATAAAAAAAACAGAAATTTATAATTTTTTTATTAAACTTATTATTTGTAGAATCCGGTTCGATGAGGACCATTTGTAAATTTTTTCAGATAAATCTAAAAAGTACAGTCAAAACGTAGCAAAAAGTAATTTATAAATTTATAAAAAAAACTTCAATGCAAATTTATTTAAAAGTTCAATTTTCTGTAACAAAATATTTTCTTATAAAAAAAACGGAAATTGATAATTTTTTTAAAACTTATTATTTGTAGTATCCGGTTCGATGAGGACCATTAAAATATTTGTAAATTTTTTCAGATAAATCTAAAAATAACAGTAAAAACGTAGCAAAAAGTAATTTATAAATTTATAAAAAAACATCAATGTAAATTTACTTAAAAGTTCGATTTTCTGTATGTTACAAAATTTTTTCCAATAACAAAAAACAGAAGTTTATAATTTTTTTATTAAACTTATTATTTGTAGAATCCGGATCGATGAAGACCATTAAAATATTTTTAAATTTTTTCAGATAAATCTAAAAAGAACAGTAAAAACGTAGCAAAAAGTAATTTATAAATTTATATAAAAACTTTAATGCAAATTTATTTAAAAGTTCAATTTTCTGTATGTTACAAAATTTTTCTAATAAAAAATAACAGAATATTTTTATTTTTTTTATTAAACTTATCATGTATAAAATCCGGATCGATGAGGACCAATAAAATATTTGTAAATTTTTTCAGATAAATCTAAAAAGTACAGTAAAAACGTAGCAAAAAGTAAGTTATAAATTTATAAAAAAACTTCAATGCAAATGTATTTAAAATTTCAATCCTCGGTATGTTACAAAATTTTTTCTAATAAAAAAATACATAAATTAATAATTTTTTTATTAAACTTGTTATTTGTAGAATTCGGCTCGATGGGGGCAATTAAAATATTTGTAAATTTTTTCAGATAGATCTTAAAAGTAAAAACGTGGCAAAAAGTAATTTATAAATTTATAAAAAAATTTCAATGCAAATTTATTGAAAAGTTCAATTTTCTGTATGTTACAAATTTTTTTCTAATAAAAAAAAATTATAATTTTTTTATTAATTTTATTATTTGTAGAATCCGGTTCGATGAGGACCATTAAAATATTTGTAAATTTTGTCAGATAAATCTAAAAAACAGTTAAAACGTAGCAAAAAGTGAGTTTTAAATTTATAAATAATCTTCAAAGTAAATTTATTTAAAACTTCAATGTTCTATATGTTACAAAATATTTTTTCAAAAAAAAAACCGAAATTTAAAATTTTTTTATTAAACTTATTATTTGTAGAATCCGGCTCGATGAGAACCATTAAAATATTTGTAAATTTTTTCAGATAAATCTAAAAAGTACAGTAAAAACGTAGCAAAAAGTAATTTATAAATTTATAAAAAAAACTTCAATGCAAATTTATTTAAAAGTTCAATTTTCTGTAACAAAATATTTTCTTATAAAAAAAACGGAAATTGATAATTTTTTTAAAACTTATTATTTGTAGTATCCGGTTCGATGAGGACCATTAAAATATTTGTAAATTTTTTCAGATAAATCTAAAAATAACAGTAAAAACGTAGCAAAAAGTAATTTATAAATTTATAAAAAAACATCAATGTAAATTTACTTAAAAGTTCGATTTTCTGTATGTTACAAAATTTTTTCCAATAACAAAAAACAGAAGTTTATAATTTTTTTATTAAACTTATTATTTGTAGAATCCGGATCGATGAAGACCATTAAAATATTTTTAAATTTTTTCAGATAAATCTAAAAAGAACAGTAAAAACGTAGCAAAAAGTAATTTATAAATTTATATAAAAACTTTAATGCAAATTTATTTAAAAGTTTAATTTTCTGTATGTTACAAAATTTTTCTAATAAAAAATAACAGAATATTTTTATTTTTTTTATTAAACTTATGTATAAAATCCGGATCGATGAGGACCAATAAAATATTTGTAAATTTTTTCAGATAAATCTAAAAAGTACAGTAAAAACGTAGCAAAAAGTAAGTTATAAATTTATAAAAAAACTTCAATGCAAATGTATTTAAAATTTCAATCCTCGGTATGTTACAAAATTTTTTCTAATAAAAAAATACATAAATTAATAATTTTTTTATTAAACTTGTTATTTGTAGAATTCGGCTCGATGGGGGCAATTAAAATATTTGTAAATTTTTTCAGATAGATCTTAAAAGTAAAAACGTGGCAAAAAGTAATTTATAAATTTATAAAAAAATTTCAATGCAAATTTATTGAAAAGTTCAATTTTCTGTATGTTACAAATTTTTTTCTAATAAAAAAAAATTATAATTTTTTTATTAATTTTATTATTTGTAGAATCCGGCTCGATGAGGACCATTAAAATATTTGTAAATTTTGTCAGATAAATCTAAAAAACAGTTAAAACGTAGCAAAAAGTAAGTTTTAAATTTATAAATAATCTTCAAAGTAAATTTATTTAAAACTTCAATGTTCTATATGTTACAAAATATTTTTTCAAAAAAAAAACCGAAATTTAAAATTTTTTTATTAAACTTATTATTTGTAGAATCCGGCTCGATGAGAACCATTAAAATATTTGTAAATTTTTTCAGATAAATCTAAAAAGTACAGTAAAAACGTAGCAAAAAGTAATTTGTAAATTTATAAAAAAAACTTCAATGCAAATTTATTTAAAAGTTCAATTTTCTGTAACAAAATTTTTTCTAATAAAAAAAAAAGGAAATTTATAATTTTTTTATTAAACTTATTATTTGTAGAATCCGGTTCGATGAGGACCATTTGTAAATTTTTTAAGATAAATCTAAAAAGTACAGTAAAAACGTAGCAAAAAGTAATTTATAAATTTATAAAAAAAACTTTAAAGTAAATTTATTTAAAAGTTCAATTTTCTGTAACAAAATTTTTTCAAATAAAAAAAAACGGAAATTTATAATTTTTTTATTAAACTTATTGTTTGTAGAATCCGGTTCGATGAGGACCATTAAAATATTTGTAAATTTTTTCAGATAAATCCAGAAAGTACAGTAAAAACGTAGCAAAAAAAAATTTATAAATTTAAAAAAAAACATTAATGCAAATTTATTTAAAAGATCAATTTTCTGTATGTTACAAAATTTTTTTTAATACAAAAAAACAGAAATTTAAAATTTTTTTTATTAAACTTTTTATTTGGAGAATCCGACTCGATGAGGACCATTAAAATATTTGTAAATTTTTTCAGATAAATCTAAAAAGTACAGTAAAAACGTAGCAAAAAGTGATTTATAAATATATAAAAAAACTTCAATGAAAAATTTAAAAAGTCCAATTTTCTGTATGTTACAAAAAATTTTCTAATCAAAAAAACAGAAATTTTTAATTTTTTAATTTAACTTATTATTTGTACAATCCGGCTCGATAAGGACCATTAAAATATTTGTAAATTTTCTCAGATAAATTTAATAGAAGTAGTGGAGTAAAATAAAAGTTTAATCCAAATATATCTAAAATTTCCATAAACAATTTTTTTCATTGTATGATTTTTTTGAGAAATTTTAAATTTTTTGTTGTTTGGTCATTTAAAGAAAAAGCTATATTGAAGTTGAATTATATTCTCTTTAATAGCCCTCACCAATGCATTAGTAGGGTAGTAAAAAAACAGAAATTATTACTTAAAAAAAAGCACATTTATTGTTGTTTTTTTCAGGTATTTATGAATTTACTTTGTTAATAAAACATTTACAGACTAACAACCGTATTCACTTAAATTTAGTTAGTTTAATTTAAAAAATGACTGATATTCAAAACTACTTAATAATATTTTATATTGTTTTTAATATTTATCCGCAGGCAACAATAATTTAAATACCAATGAATCATTCTACACGCCTAATAGAAATTTTCTATTCAAATTAGTATATAAAAGATGGCTGCATGATTTTAGTAATAAATAATAGTACTTAATTGATTCTAGACAGATTATATAATCTTAAAAATAACTCTTGACTGTCTAAATTAATTCTGGTTTTTAACTGCAACAATAGGCAGGTTCGACATATTTTTTTTAACTGAAATCGAGAGATTTTGTTGTTTAAAAACGATCAAAAAAATTTGAGCGCAAAATATTAATATTTACGTCCGCTGTAAGCATTTTAAAATCAAGGATCAGCGATAGGCTGGAAAATGTATCTGTACGCGAGATTAGTCCGTGTGACGTTAGTAGCCATGAACACTTCGCCCCTGGCCAACTGCTGCGCTGTATTCACGATGCACATAAATTTAAAACCATAGAAGATAATTTCCTCAGACCTTTAACAAGATATTGATGTGTTAAAAATAATTCCGGATATTAAATTTAATATGGAGGATATTAACGATATTAAACAAAATTTGTATAGTCCAGCACGTCGAAAATTTCCAGAATTACCAAAATTTTAATAGATTTGGAGCTATCAATTTATTTAGGTGTCGAATTTGTCTATTTTATTTAAATCAATCTTTTTCAACAATTTATTGAAATTTCAAATTAATTTTCTTTGAATCCGTAAGTCGGCTATTTTAAAACTTAAGATATCAATAAAACATTATTGAAAAATCCTTAAAAATTCCTTGAAAAATCCTTGAAAAATCCTTGAAAAATCATTGAAAAATCCTAGAAAAATCCTTGAAAAATCCTTGAAAAATCCTTGAAAAATCCTTGAAAAATCCTTGAAATGTCCATGAAAAATCCTTGAAAAATCTTTGGAAAATCCTTGAAAAGAAAAGAAAAAAAAAGAAAAAATCATTTCAACCATAAAAATCCTTAAACAATCATTTTGAATAATATTTGAAAAGACCTTGAAAATTTTTGAAAAATCCTTCTGAAATACTTATCATACTAAATTATTAAAAATATTTTTGAAAAGTCCTTGAAATAATCTTTAAAATTCTTTAAAAAATCATTGAAAAATCCTTGAAAAAATCCCTGAAAAATGGGTAAAGAAATCGTAAAAACTCCATGAAAAATCCTTTCATACATTAAAAATCCCTCAACAGTCCTTTTGAACAATATTTGAAAAGAACTTGAAAATTTTTGAAAAATCCTTTTGAAATACTTATCATACTAAATTATTAAAAATATTTTTGAAAAGTCCTTAAAATAATCTTTAAAATTCCTTAAAAAATCCTTGAAAAAATTCCTGAAAACGGGTAAAGAAATCGTAAAAACTCCATGAAAAATCCTTTCATACATTAAAAATCCCTCAACAATCCTTTTGAACAATATTTGAAAAAACCTTGAAAATTTTTGAAAAATCCTTTTGAAATACTTATCATACTAAATTATTAAAAACTTTTTTGAAAAGTCCTTAAAATAATCTTTATAATTAATTAAAAAATCCTTAAAAAATCCTTGAAAAAATTCCTAAAAACGGGTAAAGAAATCGTAAAAACTCCATGAAAAATCCTTTCATACATTAAAAATCCCTCAACAGTCCTTTTAAACAATATTTGAAAAGACCTTGAAAATTTTTGAAAAATCCTTTTGAAATACTTATCATACTAAATTATTAAAAATATTTTTGAAAAGGCCGTAAAATAATCTTTAAAGGTCCTTAAAAAATCCTTAAAAAATCCTTGAAAAAATTCCTGAAAACGGGTAAAGAAATCGTAAAAACTTCATGAAAAATCCTTTCATACATTAAAAATCCCTCAACAGTCCTTTTGAACAATATTTGAAAAGACCTTGAAAATTTTTGAAAAATCCTTTTGAAATACTTATCATACTAAATTATTAAAAAATTTTTTGAAAAGTTCTTAATATAATCTTTAAAATTCCTTAAAAAATCCTTGAAAAAATTCCTGAAAACGGGTAAAGAAATCGTAAAAACTCCATGAAAAATCCTTTCATACATTAAAAATCCCTCAACAATCCTTTTGAACAATATTTGAAAAAACCTTGAAAATTTTTGAAAAATCCTTTTGAAATACTTATCATACTAAATTATTAAAAATTTTTTTGAAAAGTCCTTAAAATAATCTTTATAATTAATTAAAAAATCCTTAAAAAATCCTTGAAAAAATTCCTAAAAACGGGTAAAGAAATCGTAAAAACTCCATGAAAAATCCTTTCATACATTAAAAATCCCTCAACAGTCCTTTTAAACAATATTTGAAAAGACCTTGAAAATTTTTGAAAAATCCTTTTGAAATACTTATCATACTAAATTATTAAAAATATTTTTGAAAAGGCCGTAAAATAATCTTTAAATGTCCTTAAAAAATCCTTAAAAAATCCTTGAAAAAATTCCTGAAAACGGGTAAAGAAATCGTAAAAACTTCATGAAAAATCCTTTCATACATTAAAAATCCCTCAACAGTCCTTTTGAACAATATTTGAAAAGACCTTGAAAATTTTTGAAAAATCCTTTTGAAATACTTATCATACTAAATTATTAAAAAATTTTTTGAAAAGTTCTTAATATAATCTTTAAAATTCCTTAAAAAATCCTTGAAAAAATTCCTGAAAACGGGTAAAGAAATCGTAAAAACTCCATGAAAAATCCTTTCATACATTATAAATTCCTCAGCAGTCCTTTTAAAGAATATTTGAAAAGTCCTTAAAAATTCTTGAAAAATCCTTGTAAAATGCTTGTCATACTAAATTATTAAAAAAATTCCTGAAAAGGCCTTAAAATATTTTTTGAAATTCCATGAAATTCCTTGAAAAATCCTTGACAAATCTCTGAAAAATCCTTGAAAAATCGTTTCAAACAACAAAAATTCCTAAACTGTCATTTGGAACAATATTTGAAAAGTCCTTAAAAGTTCTTGAAAAATGCTTGTGAAATACTTATCATATTTAATCATTGAAAAATGCTTAAAAAGACCTTGAAATATTCTTTAAAATTCCTTGAAATTCCTTGAAAATCCTTAAAAAATTCTTGGAAAATCCTTGGAAAATTCTTGGAAAATCCTTGGAAAATCCTTCAAAAATGGTTTAAAATACCAAAAATCCCTGAACTGTCATTTTGAATAATATTTGAAAAGTCCTTGAAAGTTCTTCAAAAATCCTTGTGAAATACTCATCATACTTAATCATTAAAAAAATTCTTAAAAAGTCCTTGAAATATTCTTTAAAATGCCTTAAAAAATCCTTGAAAAATCCTCAAAAAATCGTTGGAAAATCCTTGAAAACCCATTAAAGAAACCATAAAAACTCCTTGAAAAAACCTTTCAACCATCAAAAGTCCACAAACAGTCATTTTGAAGAATATTTGAAAAGTCCTTGAAAATTCTTAAAAAATTCTTTTCAAATGCTAAATTATTAAAAAAAATTCTTGAAAGTTTCCTGAAATATTTTTTAAAATTCCTTGAAAAATTCTTAAAAAATCCTTGAAAAATCCTTGTCCACGACGTCGAAATTTTCCAGAATTACCAAAATTTTAATAGATTTGGAGCTATCAATTTATTTAGATGTCGAAATTATCTTTTTTATTTAAATGAATCTTTTTCAACAATATTGGAAAAATTCTTAAATTAACCTTTGGACTAGAATATGTAAAACCTGAGAAAGTTTAAAATTTGGAAAGATATTTTTATTGAAATTTCAAATTAATTTTCTTTGAATCCATAAGTCGGCTATTTTTAAAACTTAAAATTTCAATAAAAAATCATTGAAAAATCCTTAAAAATTCCTTGAAAAATCCTTGAAATGTCCATGAAAAATCCTTGAAAAATCTTTGGAACATCCTTGAAAAAAAACAACATTAAGAAAACCATAAAACTCCTTGAAAAATCCTTTCAAGCATCAAAAATCCTTAAACAGTCATTTTGAACAATATTTGAAAAGACCTTGAAAATTTTTGAAAAATCCTTTGGAAATACTTATCACACTAAATTATTAAAAATATTTTTGAAAAGTCCTTGAAATAATCTTTAAAATTCCTTAAAAAATCCTTTAAAAAATCCTTTAAAAAATCCTTGAAAAAATCCTTGAAAAAATCCCTGAAAAACGGGTAAAGAAATCGTAAAAACTTCATGAAAAATCCTTTTATACATTAAAAATCCCTCAACAATCCTTTTGAACAATATTTGAAAAGACCTTGAAATTTTTTTGAAAAATCCTTTTGAAATACTTATCATACTAAATTATTCAAAATATTTTTGAAAAGTCCTTGAAATAATCTTTAAAAATTCTTTAAAAAATCATTGGAAAATCCTTGAAAAAATCCCTGAAAAACGGGTAAAGAAATTGTAAAAACTCCATGAAGAATCCTTTCATATATTAAAAATCTCTCAACAGTCCTTTTGAAGAATATTTGAAAAGTCCTTGAAAATTCTTGA
This sequence comes from Neocrepidodera transversa, assembly GCA_963243735.1. Taxonomy (NCBI): domain Eukaryota; kingdom Metazoa; phylum Arthropoda; class Insecta; order Coleoptera; family Chrysomelidae; genus Neocrepidodera; species Neocrepidodera transversa. The sequence goes on along the minus strand of OY725349.1, from coordinate 8,963,063 downwards.
AAAATCCTCAAATACTCATCATACTTAATCATTAAAAAAATTCTTAAAAAGTCCTCGAAATATTCTTTAAAATGCCTTAAAAAATCCTTGAAAAATCCTCAAAAAATCGTTGGAAAATCTTTAAAAAATCCTTGAAAACCCATTAAAGAAACCATAAAAACTCCTTGAAAAAACCTTTCAACCATGTTAAATGCTTTTCATACTAAATTATTAAAAAAATTCCTGAAAAGGCCTTAAAATATTTTTTGAAATTCCATGAAATTCCTTGAAAAATCCTTGAAAAATCTCTGAAAAATCCTTGAAAAATCGTTTCAAACAACAAAAATTCCTAAACTGTCATTTGGAACAATATTTGAAAAGTCCTTGAAAGTTCTTGAAAAATCCTTGTGACATACTTATCATATTTAATCATTGAAAAATTCTTAAAAAGACCTTGAAATATTCTTTAAAATTCCTTGAAATTCCTTGAAAATCCTTAAAAAATTCTTGGAAAATCCTTGGAAAATTCTTGGAAAATCCTTGGAAAATCCTTCAAAAATCGTTTAAAACACCAAAAATCCCTGAACTGTCATTTTGAATAATATTTGAAAAGTCCTTGAAAGTTCTTCAAAAATCCTTGTGAAATACTCATCATACTTAATCATTAAAAAAATTCTTAAAAAGTCCTTGAAATATTCTTTAAAATGCCTTAAAAAATCCTTGAAAAATCCTCAAAAATCGTTGGAAAATCTTTAAAAAATCCTTGAAAACCCATTAAAGAAACCATAAAAACTCCTTGAAAAAATCTTTCAACCATCAAAAGTCCACAAACAGTCATTTTGAAGAATATTTGAAAAGTCCTTGAAAATTCTTAAAAAGTTCTTTTCAAATGCTAAATTATTAAAAGTTTCCTGAAATATTTTTTAAAATTCCTTGAAAAATTCTTAAAAAATCCTTGAAAAATCCTTGTCCACGACGTCGAAATTTTCCAGAATTACCAAAATTTTAATAGATTTGGAGCTATCAATTTATTTAGATGTCGAATTTGTCTTTTTTATTTAAATCAATCTTTTTAAACAATATTGGAAAAATTCTTAAATTAACCTTTGGACTAGAATATTTAAAACCTGAGAAAGTTTGAAATTCGGAAAGATATTTTTATTGAAATTTGAACTTAATTTTCTGTAACTCGGCTATTTTTAATTTAAATTTAAATAAATAAGAAATTCCGTTCTATATAAGTTTCAACTTTCAAAAAAAATCGGTAAAGTAAAAAAAAGTTTATATCATAAAAATGTTATTACAGGTTCACTTATCAGTATAATTTTAACCACATTTAAATAAAAATAAATTTAAACAATCATTGATAACAAAAATATATTTTTTTTAAATATTTAGTCAACTGACTTTATAAATTTGTATATTTTACAAAAATTATTGCGAATACGGTTTTAAAAAGTAAATGAATTATTTAACAATTTGGTTTGGTTTGAAAATAATGATTTTTTTAGAAAAAATAAAATCTGGCATTATGCAAGTGTTAAATGATTTTTTAGAAATTAATTTATACAAATAAATATTAATAAAATAATTATAAACAATAATATTAAGATTAAAAATAAAATAAAATGTGAAATATTTCACATTTAAAAAAAAAAGATTTTTATTGGTAAATTTTTTAGAGACTGAGAATAATATTGATTTTTGTTATTATAATTTAAATTAAATATAATCAAAAATACTATTAGAAAAAGAGACACCCAATCTAGTTAAAATACTAAAACGTAAAACTTTTAAAATGTAATTTGTTAAAGAGTGATAAAAATAAACAATTTTTTGATTTATACAGTATTATTTTATTTATAACATTCTAAAAACAATCAACATTATACAATCTTAAATTGTACTTTATTCCTTATTTAAAACAAAATTTCAATTTTTTATATAAACCACAGAAAGGATAATGGATTAATTCAGACTCTCCCTGAAGTATTCCTTTCTCTTTTACTAAAAAGAATAAATTGCAACTGGCTATATATCCAAGACGGTGAAGGCCATAAAATTAAGGAAGAAGAAGACGAAGAAGAAACTTTTATGTATATTGAATAATTCAGAAGAAGATGGTATTGATGTATGCAGCGCTGCCGGCACTTATACGACAACAGGAAATTTTGGATTTTATGCACGAAATGGATTAAACTTCTTTAATTAAAAATACTGAATTAGACTGTATATATACGTGTTCAGTTTAATAAGAAATTGAAAATTTTGAACAATTCCTGAAAAATCCTTGTAAAATTATTGAAACGTCCCTGAGAAATCCTTAAAAAAATATTAAAAAGTCAGTGAAAACTACTCGAAAAATACAAGAAAAGTCCTTGAAAACTCTTCGAAAAATAATCCTTAATTTTGATTAAATCATTGATAATTTCTTTAAAAAACTCTTATTTGAAGCATCCATAAAGAATCCTTATAAATACTTAAAAAAAACCTACAATTGTTAAAAGAAAATTTTAAAGCCTCGTTTTAAAATATTTAGGAACTCTTTAAAACTTTGAATACTCCGTACAAAAATTAATGAAATATTCTTCATAAATCCTTAAAATAATCCAGAAAAAACTTGAGATATCCTATAATAATCCTTGAAATATTCTTGAAAAACCATTAAAAAATTATCCAAAAACCATTAGGGAAACCATAGAAATTCCTTGAAAAATCCTTTCATACATCAAAAATCACTAAACAGTCATTTTGAACAATATTTGAAAAGTCCTTGAAAATTCTTGAAAATATACTAAAATTTTTTTTTAAAAAATTTGAAGAAGAGTCCTTGAAATATTCTTTGAAATTCCTTGAAAAATCCTTTCATACATCAAAAATCCCTAAACAGTCATTTTGAACAAAATTTGAAAAGTCCTTGAAAATTCTTGAAAATATACTAAATTTTTTTAAAAAAAATTTGAAGAAGAGTCCTTGAAATATTCTTTGAAATTCCTTGAAAAATCCTTTCATACATCAAAAATCCCTAAACAGTCATTTTGAACAATATTTGAAAAGTCCTTGAAAATTCTTGAAAATACACTAAAAATTTTTTTTCGACTATTTGAAAAGTCCTTGAAATATTCTTTATAATTACTTGAAAAATCATTGAAAAATCCTTAAAAAATCCTAGAAATATCCCTGAAAACCTTTAAAAAATCCTCCAAAAACCATTAAGGAAACCATAGAAACTCTTTGAAAAATCCTTTCAACCATAAAAAATCCGTAAACAGTCATTTTGAACAACATTTGAAAAGTCCTTGAAAATTCTTGAAAATACACTAAAAAATTTTTTTTAGAAATTTGAAAAGTCCTTCAAATATTCTTTGAAATTCTTTGGAAAATTCTAAAATTAATGAAATATTCTTCATACCTAAATCCTTAAAAAAATCTAAAAAAAATTCCTTGAAAAATCCCTGAAAATCTTTGGAAAATCCTTTCAACCATCAAAAATCCCTAAACAGTCATTTTGAACAATATTTGAAGTCCTTGAAAATTCTTAAAAAACTTTTTAGAAATACTTATACTAAATTTTTAAAAATAAAATGAAAAGTCCTTGAAATATTTTTTGAAATTCCTAGAAAAATCCTTGAAAAAATCCTTGAAGAATTTTTCAAAAATCCATGAATAATCGGGTAAAGAAAACGTAAAAAATCCTTGAAAATTTGAAAATACTTGAACATCCTTGTGAAATATTTATTACACTAAATCATTAAAAAAAATTTAATAACTCCTTGAAATATTCTTTAAAATTTCTTTAAAAATCCATAAAAAATCTTTAAAAACTACTATTGAAAAGATGTTTAAAAAGTCCTTGGAATAAATATTCTTTAAAATATGTTGAAAAATCCTTGAAAAATCCTGGAATAGTCCTTGACAAATCCTTGAAAAAAACATTAAATAAACCATAAAAACTCCTTAAAAAAATTCTTTTAAGTCATTTTGAACAATATTTGAAAAAAAATAGAAAAGTACTTGAAAAATTCTTTAAAATTCCTTAAAAAATCCTTGAAAAATCCATGAAAAATCCTTGAAAAAAACATTAAAGAAACCATAAGAACTCTTTGAAAAATCCTTTCAAGCACCAAAAATGCATAATCAATCATTTTGAACCATATTTGAATAGTCCTTGAAAATACTTGAAAAATCCTTATAAAATATTTATTACACTAAATCATTAAAAATATTCTTGATAAGTCCTTTAAATATTCTTTAAAAAAGCCTTGAAAAATCAATGGAAAATCCTTGAAAAAACATTAAAGAAACCATAAGAACTCCTTGAAAAATCCTTTCAAGCACCAAAAATCCATAAGCAATCGTTTTGAACAATATTTGAAAAGTCCTTAAAAATACTTGAAAAATCCTTGTGAAATATTTATTACACTAAATCATTGTAAATATTCTTGATAAGTCTTTGAAATATTCTTTAAAATTCCTTTAAAAATTCTTGAAAAATCAATGAAAAATCTTTAAAAAATCCTTGAAAAAACAAAGAAACGATAAGAACTCCTTAAAAAATCTTTTCAAGCACCTAAAATCCCTAAGCAATCATTTTGAACAATATTTGAAAAGTCCTTGTGAAATATTTATTATGCTAAATCAATAAAAAAAATTGAAAAGTCCATGAAAAATTCTTTAAAAGTCCTTAAAAAATCCTTGAAAAATCAATGAAAAATCTTTAAAAAATCCTTGAAAAAATAAAGAAATGATAAGAACTCCTTAAAAAATATTTTCAAGCACCTAAAATCCCTAAGCAATCATTTTGAACAATATTTGAAAAGTCCTTGTGAAATATTTATTATGCTAAATCATTAAAAAGAAATTTGAAAAGTCCTTGAAAAATTCTTTAAAAGTCCTTAAAAATCCTTGAAAAATACATGAAAAATCCTTGAAAAAAACATTAAAGTAACCATAAGAACTCCTTGAAAAATCTTTTTAAGTACCTAAAAACCCTAAGCAATCATTTTGAACAATATTTGAAAAGTCCTTGAAAATATTTGAAAAATCCTTATGAAATATTTATTACACTAAATCATTAAAAACATTCTTGATAAGTACTTGAAATATTCCATAAAATTCCTTTAAATATCCTTGAAAAATACATGAAAAATCTTTGAAAAATGCTGGAAAAAACATTAAACCATAAAAACTCCTTAAAAAATCGTTTCAAGCACCAAAAATACCTAAACAGTCATTTTGAACAATATTTAAAAAGTCCTTGATAATACTTAAAAAATTGTCAAATACTTATTATACTAAATCATTAAAAAAGTTCCTGATATATTCATTGAAATTCCTTGAAAACTCATTGAAAACTCCTTGAAAAATCCTTGAAAAATCGTTGAAAAAATATTAAAAAAACCAAAAACTCCTTGAAAAATCCTTTTAAATATCAAAAATAATTTTTCTTAAAAGCTTTTTTTGATTTATTTTAGTGCTTCTGATTTAGTTTAATCCAGATCGTGTAGAAGCCATTATTAACATTTTGAAATAATTCGGAGCATTAAATCAGAAATTTTCTTTTGGCGTTTAAGTACCGGCAATGCCAAAATATTATATAGCAAAATCTAAATAGTGCGAGGGCCGCGGAGGAATGTATACAATAACATGAAACATTTTTACCATGAAAAACTTTTATGTAGTTGCATAATAAATAATTTATCACTGATATCAATAACATCTTGTGTTTATTTTAGATTAAATTAAATTATTTCTCTTCGTCGCACCTCTCTCTGGTCTAATATTTTTTCCCTGTGCTATACTCATATACATTGTGTATACTTCTTTTTATTTACATCAGAAATAGTAACTTTTATCAGAAATTGGAAACAAATACAGCACCAAGTGAAGTCTTTAACAATACTGTGATACCTGAATTTAATCCTTTGTCGTTTGTAAAGGTGTAGCCTTTCTGGTCGTGAAAAGTGGATTAAGGGTTCCAGGAAAATGAAATAGGAATATTTAAAGATTAAATAATATTTTTGTAATTTTTTCCATTTTTGGTTATTCCTAGATACAGTTCAAAAAATGTATTCGACTACGTTTATTATTGTTATTGTTTCTTTCGTTTGAAAGGACCAATACCAAAGATTTATATTTATTAAACATTATTTTATACCCTACCTGTAGTAAATCACTCACTGTTTATACGAAATATTTTGAATGGATAATTTAATTTTATGCCAACCCACTTTTTACTATATAAAAATTTAAAAATTATAATCGCCCACGATAAATAGCTGCATGTTAGTACACCTACTTGATTTGAAGGTAAGCCAACAATAACTAAAGGAAAATATAACCGAGGTAATTATGTCTACCATTATTTATGAAATAATTATTGTTTACCTACTTGAGGTTGATAAGTACTCGGATATTTTCTTGGTAGATTAAAATTATTTTAAGACAAATTTTACCGTCACAATATAATGTTTCAAGCTTAATAAATAAGTGCCACAAGGATTTGTTCTTAGTCCTCTATTATTAATTATTTATATAAACTTTTATATTTCTTTAATGAAAATTAATTTTGGTCCCTTTTAATTTAATTGAAAAATCCATAAATATCGGAAAAATACTTAAAAAGTACTTGAAAACGTCCTCAAAAAATACATGAAATAACCTTCAAATTTTTTTTTAAAAAAATTATTAAAATATTGTTTTAAAATTCTTAACAAATCTTTGAAAAGCCACTAAGTAATCCTTGAAAATTCTGAAACAAAATCGTTAAAAAAAGTAGTGAAAAATCCATGAAATATTTTTAATAAATGCTGAAGGATAGAGCTTAAAGAAATCGCTCAAAAATCATTGAAACTTGAAAATTCAGTGAAAAAACCTTAAAAAATCCTTTCAAACAACTTGAGAAACTGTTTCTTTGAACAATCAGTCAAAAATCCTTGAAAAATTCTTTGAAATTCGTTTGTCTTTGAAAAACAAAATCATAAAAATTCTTTGTAAATCCTTAAAAGATACTTAAAAATCCTTTTAAACAACTTAAAAGAACTTTAAAAAGTATCTTAGATTAATTATTAAAAAGTCCTTAAATAATTCCTGATAAATCCTTAAAATACTTAAAAGAATTATTTGAAAAATCTTGCACAAAAAAACATCTGAAAATTCTTAAAAAATTCTTGAAAAATCTTTTATAAATTTTTGAGAATCTTTTAATAAGAAATCCTTAAATAAAATCCTCAAACAATCTCGAACAATTTCTGAAAAATCCTTGTAAAATTACTGCAACGTCCCTGAAAAATTCTTAAAAAAATATTAGAATGTCGGTGAAAACTTCTTGAAAAATATTAGAAAAATCCTTGACAAATATTCGAAAAGTACAAGAAAAATCCTTAATTTTTTCTTAAATTAGTGATAACTTCTTTAGACATTATTAAATAAAATCCTTAAAAATCTGGAACAATTCTTAAAAAATCCTTGTAAAAGTCTTAAAACATCCCTGAAAAAATCATAAAAAAATATTAGAAAGTCGGTGAAATCTTCACGACAAATATAACAAAAGTCCTTGAAAAGTACAAGAAAAATCCTTAATTTTTTCTTAAATCATTGATAACTTCTTTAGAAATCCTTAAATAAAATTCTTAAAAATCTTGAACAATTACCGAAAAATCCTTGTAAAAGTCTTGAAACTGCAATGAAAAAATCTTAAAAAACTATAAGAAAGTCGGTGAAATCCCCACAAAAAATATAACAAAAGTTCATGAAAAGTCATCGAAAAGTACAAGAAAATCCTTATTTTTTTCTTAAATTATTGATAACTTCTTTAGAAATCGTTAAATAAAATCCTCAAAAATCTTGAACAATTCCTGGAAAAATTTCCTGTAAACTTATTGAAACATCCTTGAAAAATCCTTAAAAAATATTAGAAAGTTTTTGAAAATTCCTTGAAATATTCAAGGAAAATTCTTGAAAACTAGTCGAAAAATAGAAGAAAAATCCTTAAAAATACAAAAAAAAATCATTACCTAAACAGTAATTTTGAACAATATTTGAAAAGTCCTTGAAAATTCTTGAAGATTCCATGTAAAATACATATCATACTAAATCATTAAAAAAATTCTTGAAAAGTCCTTGAAATATTCTTTGAAATACCATGAAAAATCCTTGAAAAATCCTTGAAAATCTTTGAACAATCCTTTCAAACAACATAAATATTATTTGAAATTCCATGAAAAAACCTTGAAAACTCTTAAAAAATCATTCAAAAATCCTCGAAAAATCCTTGATAAATCTTTAAGAAACCATTAAAGAACCCATAAAAACTCTTTGAAAAATCATATCAAAAATCCATCAACAGTCATTTTGAACCATTTTTGAATAGTCCTTGAAAATTCTTGAAAAATCCTTGTGAAAAGTCCTTGAAATATTCTTTGAAATTCTATAAAAATCTTTAAAAAATGCTTGAAAAATCGTTGAAAAATCCCTGAAAAATCCTTTTAAACACCAAAAATTCCTAAAGAGTCTTGATGATCAATATTTGAACAGTCCTGAAAAATTCTTGAAATATTGTTGTGAAATGGTTGTCATACTAAATCAATAAAAAAATTCTTGAAATGTACTTGAAAAATTTGTCGAAAAATCTTTTAAAAATTACTGAAAAATCCTTGAAAAATCTTTTCAAACACCAAAAATCCCTAAACAGTCATTTTGAACAATATTTGAACAGCCCTTGAAAATTCTTGAAAAATCCTTATGAAAAATTCTTGAAAAGTCCTTGAAATATTGTTTGAAATTCTATGAAAATCTTAGAAAAAAGATGGAAAAATCCTTGAAAAATCCTTGAAAAATCCTTGAAAAATCCCTGAAAGATCCTTGAAAATTCTTTGAAAAATCCTTTCAAACAACAAAAATATTATTTGAAATTTCATGAAAAATCCTTGAAAAATTTTTGAACAATCCTTGAAAAATCTTTAAGAAATGATTGAAAAACGATTAAAGAAACCATAAAAACTCTTTGAAAAATCATTTTAAATATCAAAAATCCCTCAACAGTCATTTTGAACAATTTTTGAAAAGTCCTTGAAAATTCCTTGGGAAATGCTGATAATACTAAATTATTAAAAAAAATCTAGAACAGTCCTTGAAATATTCTTTTGAAATTCCATGAAAAATACTTAAAAATCATTGAAAAATTCTTGAAATATTCTTTGAAATTATATGAAAAATCCTTGAAAAATCCTTGAAAAATCCTTGAAAAATCCTTGAAAAACCCTTGAAAAATACTTGAAAAATCCTTGAAAAATCCTTGAAAAATCCTTGAAAAATCCTTGAAAAATCCTTGAAAAATCCTTGAAAAATCCTTGAAAAATCCTTGAAAAATCCTTGAAAAATCCTTGAAAAATCCTTGAAAAATCCTTGAAAAATCCTTGAAAAATGCCTGAAAAATCCTTGAAAAATCTTTGAAAGATCCTTGAAAAGTCTTTTCAAATACCAAAAATCCTAGAGAGTCATGTTGAACAATATTTGAACAGCCCTTGAAAATTCTTGAAAAATCGCTGTGAAATGCTTATCATCCTAAATCAATAAAAAAATTCTTGAAAAGTCTTTGAAATAATCTTTAAAATTCCTAGAAAATTCTCAAAATACCCTTGGAAAATCTTTAAAAAATGCTTGGAATCCGTTTAAGGAACCATAAAACCTCCTTGAAAAATCCAATAAAAAAATTCCTGAAAAGTCCTTGAAATGTTCTTTGAAATTCCCTGAAAAATTCTTGAAAAATCCAAAAATCCTTAAAAAATCTTTGAAAAATCCTTTCAAATATCAAAAACCCCTAAACAGTCATTTTGAACAGACCTTGAAAATTATTGAAAAATCCTTGTGAAATATTTATCATACTAGATCAATAAATAATTCTTGAAAAGTCCTTGAAATATTCTTTGAAATTCCTTGAAAAATCCTCAAATAATCTTTAAAAAATGCTTGAAATCTCTTAAAGAAACCATAAAACTCCTTGAAAAATCCAATAAAAAATTCTTGAAAAGTCCTTGAAATGTTCTTTGAAATTCCCTGAAAAATTCTTGAAAAATCCAAAAATCCTTAAAAAATCTTTGAAAAATCCTTTCAAATATCAAAAATCCCTAAACAGTTATTTTGAACAGACCTTGAAAATTATTGAAAAATCCTTGTGAAATGCTTATCATACTAGATCAATAAATAATTCTTGAAAAGTCCTTGAAATATTCTTTGAAATTCCTTGAAAAATCCTCACATAATCTTTAAAAAATGCTTGAAATCCATTCAAGAAACCATAAAAACTCATTGAAAAATCCAATAAAAAAATTCTTAAAAAGTCCTTGAAATGTTCTTTGAAATTCCCTGAAAAATCCTTAAAAAATCTTTGAAAAATCCTTTCAAATATTAAAAATCCCTAAACAGTCATTTTGAACAGTCCTTGAAAATTATTGAAAAATCCTTGTGAAATGTTTATCATACTAGATCAATAAATAATTCTTGAAAAGTCCTTGAAAAATTCTTTGAAATTCCTTGAAAAATCCTCAAATAATCTTTAAAAAATGCTTGAAATCCATTAAAGAAACCATAAAAACTCATTGAAAAATCCAATAAAAAAATTCTTAAAAAGTCCTTGAAATGTTCTAGGAAATTCCTTAAAAAATCCTTAAAAACTCTTAAAAAAATCCTTTCAAACACCGAAAATCCCTAAACAGTTATTCTGAATAATATTTGAACGGTCCTTGAAAAATCCTTGTAAAATGCTTATCATATTAAATCAGTAAAAAAAATTCTTGATATATTTGTTGAAATTCCTTGAAAAATCCTTAAAAAATCTTTGAAATATCCTTGAAAAATTCATTAAAACAAAGAAAATCCTTAAACAGTTATTCTAAATAATATTTGAACAGTCCTTGAAAATTCTTGAAAAATCCTTGTAAAATGCTTATCATATTGAATCAGTAAAAAAATTCTTGAAAAGTCCTTGAAATATTCTTTAAAAATCCTTGAAAAATCCTCACATAATCTTTAAAAAATGCTTGAAATCCATTAAAGAAACCATAAAAACTCATTGAAAAATCCAATAAAAAAATTCTTAAAAAGTCCTTGAAATGTTCTTTGAAATTCCCTGAAAAATTCTTGAAAAATCCAAAAATCCATGAAAAATCTTTGAAAAATCTTTTCAAATACCAAAAATCCCTAAACAGTCATTTTGAACAGTCATTGAAAATTCTTGAAAAATCCTTGTGAAATGCTTATCATATTAAATCGGTAAAAAAAAAATCTTAAAAAGTTCTGAAAATATTCGTTGAAATTCCTTGAAAAATCCTTAAAAAAAACTTTGAAACATCCTTGAAAAATCCTTTCAAATACCAACAATCCCTAAACAATCATTTTGAACAATATTTGAACAGTCCTTAGAAATTCATGGAAACTCCATAGGGATTGCTTATTATTCTAGATTATTAAAAAAAATCTTGAAAAGTCGTTAAAATATTCTTTGAAATGAAATGACAAATCCTTGAAATATCACAACCAGTGATTTTGCCGAGAATTTGTTTTTTCATTTCAATTTTTTTGGCTAATGTAATGTTTGAGAAAAAAATAAAAAAACGTCATATGGCACAAAAGTAGCACAACTCAGTACTTCACGAATTTTTTAAATAGGATAAAATGGCGGGGGTAAGTTAACTATCAAAATAATAAAAAATTAAAAAGAAAAAAACAATACAACACAATTTCATTTTCATTAAAATCCAGAAAAGACATTTAATTAATTTAATTATAAAATTACCCTATTACATTACATATTTTTTAATAATCTACATTTGTTACATTAGTAAAATATTTATTTATATTTTATAATTAATATAAATATTCTTATCTACATCATATACCAATTTTATTGAATTGATCGATTATAGTAAAATTTTGCAATCACCTCGCTGCCTATTATATAAAACAAGCAATTTATAAATAAAATTATAGAAACCAAACCAAAGATTTTATAAATTATTTAACAAATTAATTAAACAATTTACCTTTTAATAAAATTATTTATTATTCCTTTAACCAGTAACTACACCACAGCACTAAAAAAAATAATTACAACTCTTTACAAAAGATTTAAAAAATAATTATTAAAACTATTAAGCTCCATTCGATGTTTTACTGTTTTAGGAACACAAATAGAAACAATACATTAAAAATATATTGACTAAATTAAAAAGTGGTTCTATCTACTCCACCGATCATTAAATTAAATCACAATTTCCATCTATATTAAATTATTATTTTAATAATAATTTATTTAATCTGCTTTGTTTAATATTTCTCTGTATTTATTATTTTATATTCTATATTATTATTTGTTATTGATAATTTTTAATAAATAAATTATAATTGCCCGGGTGTCGGTCTAGTAGCCAGCGCTGTTACAAAAAGGAAATTGAGTTGGTACAGGATGAGGATGTCGTATTCAACAGATATCATTTCCTCTATCAGCATCGTTTGATAGAACAGCAATTAATGATTTGATAGGTAATTTAGTTGAAATTCAAGTTTAAATTAATTTTTTTCAAGCTGCAAATGTTTGTATTTATAGTTATTTAATTAAAATATTATTTCTTATATAAAACTACAGGATGCCATAATAAATTATTTTATTTTTTTACATAACTTTAATCATATTTATTAAGAGATAGATGACCTTTATTAAATATACAATACAGCTATAAAAATATTAATTACAATATTTAATTAAAATTGTTTATAATATTTAACTTAAACAAAAACAACACAAAATTGATAATAATTTTAAATATCATTAAATTTTTATATAATCTTACCGTTTCTCATATAAATACAACATCTTATATACAGGGTGTTTCATCACTAATTGGAAAAATTTCATGCTCAAAATATCTCCCGTTTGAGTTACAGGGTGTTTGATGAAATTTCGATAAATAACATTATGTTTATTTGTTAATACGGATTAAAGTTTCATTTGCTTAATAAATGAAATTTTATGACAAAAAACAGACATAATTAATGATGAAATTGGAAATCCGCCAGTGGGGTAGAATTTGGGAAGGATCAACCAGTTACTTGCCCCTGTCGTACGCCTCTGGTAGTAGCCAGAAACGTTTATTTGACATAATTTAGTTTTAAAGTACCGGGCACAAATTATTTTTAATTTTTTAAATAAAACACCCTGTATTTCAGACAGGAGAGATATTTTATTTATGTGATTTGGGTTAAATCTTTAAATTTTGAGCTCAGGATTTTATAGTTGAAATTTTTCTAATTAGTAATAAAACACCCTGTATAAAAAAGTTTTTTGTTCTCAATTCAAGTTTATTTTTTATTATAATAATTATTTTTTAATTTTTATTTTATATTTAGTGAAATAAAGTTTTCAAATTTCATTAAAATTAATTATTTTTTTATTATAGATCTTCAGTTACTATCCGATACCTGACGGTTCAAGTATCTTGCATTTTCTTGTAAAAAACGATTAAAAAAATTTTTTCAAAAATTATAAATCTTAAAAATTAACATGTTAAAAGAGTATGAAAAAAAAATTGTGTGATCGGGGGATCCAAGTATAAAACGATGTTCCTTACGTTATTTTTTCACTTTGAAAAAAATCGACGGAAAAAAGTCGATAAAAATGAATAAAAATCGAAAAAAAAACGAAAAAATCGGCAAAGACTTAAAAAAAAATAAAAAGAAAACGAGAAAAAGTTCCTTACGTTATTTCTTCAATTCGAAAAAATCGACAGAAATCAAAAAAAGACAAAAGAAAAAGAAAAAAAAATCGATAAAAATCGAAAAAATCAGAAAAAAAAGAGAAAACTTAAAAACCAATTTGAAAAAATCAAAAAACAAATGAGTAAAAGAATCGAAAAACCCAAAAAATTGAAAAAAAATCAAAAAATATTGGAAAAAGAATGAAAAATAAAATTGTAAAATACGAAAAAATCCAGAAAAACAATAAATTTGCAAAATAACGGCAAAAACGCCAAAAAAAACGTAAAAAATCGCAAAAAAATTGCAACGAAAAAAGAACAACCAAAGAAGCGCAAACAATTGTAATTGGAATTTTTTAAAAATGAAAAAATTCGAATAAATTGAAATAAATGTCAAAAAAGCAAAAGCAAAAAAATCGCAGATGGTCGCAAAAAATCTAAAAAAACAAATGCAAAAAATTGCAGAAAATTGAAAATTATTTCAGAAAAAAAAAGGAAAAAAATAACAAAAAATGGCAAAAAATTTCCAGTACAAAAAATCTGAAAAGAAATCGTAAAAAAATGGCAAAAAATTCCAAAAAAATCTCAGATAATTGCAAAAGATCGCTAAAATACAGAGAATAACTAAAAACCGGAAACAACTGTAGATATAAAAAAAAACTTAAAAAAAAGTGATATATTTCGAGAAAATTGAAATAAATCAAAACGTTGAAGGAATAAGAAAAAATCGGAAAACAAAAGAAATATAAAAACAAAGGAAAAATAGCGAAAAATTAGAAAAAATCAAAAAGAAATCTGAAAAAAAAAACAGAAAAAAAGAAAAATTCAGAAAAATGAGAAATAAACCAGAGAAAATGAAACAATTTTTTTCTTTATCTATCGAAACAAAATTATAAAAAACAACAAAATCCCAGATAATCGCAAAAAACTTAAAAAACAAACTCAAAAAATGCAAAAAATTTCAAAAAATTGCAAAAAAAAGGAAAAAAATCATAAAAATGGCAAAAAATTGCCACTACAATTAATTGCAAAAATCTGAAAAAAAATGAGAAGAAATCTTAAAAAAATCGCAAAAAATTCCAAAAAAATCGCAAGTAATTGCAAAAGATCGCTAAAAAACAGTACAACCAAAAAACCGGAAACAACTGCAGATATAAAAAAAACTTTAAAAAAAACTAGTAAATTCGAGAGAATCGAAATAAATCGAAAAATTCGGAGGAATAAGAAAAAAATAAGAAAACATCGGAAAACAAAAGAAAAAATATAAAAAAAGAAGAAAAATGAGGAAAAATTAGAAAAAAAAACAGGAAAGAAAGAAAAATGACAAAAATGAGAAATAAATCAGAAAATATTAAATAATTTTTTTCTCTATCTATCGAAACAAAATTTATAAAAATTAAAAAAACGAAGGCAAAAATTTGCAAAAAAATTTCAAAAAACGGAAAAAAATCACAAAAATGGCAAAAAATTGCGAGAACAAATAATTGCAAACATCTGAAGAAATCGTAAAAAAATAACAAAAAAATCCTAAAAATATCGCAAAAAATTCCAAACAAAATCGCAAATAATTGCTAAAGATCACGAAAAATATAAAACAACCAAAAACCGTAGAGATAAAAAAAATGAAAAAATTCGAATGAATTGAAAATATCGAAAAATTCGGAGGAATAAATAAAGATAAAAAGAAACGGGAAAACAAAAGAAAGTAATATAAAAAATGAATAATGAGGAAAAACTAGAAAAAGTCAAAAAAAAACCAGAAAACAAAACAGAAAAAACCAAAAAACCAGAAAAATGAGAAATAAATCAGAATAAATTAAAAAAAAATTTTTCTCTCTCTTTTGTAGAGACAGAAAAGAAGAGAAAGAGAGGGAAGGTCGCCTAGATAGGACATAACCCTTTTTTATTACGTAACGCTTTGTGCCAGTTAAATTCTAAGGCAAGCTTCGTTCTAAAAAATTTACTTTTTAGTACATCTGGCATATTTTAAAAATTTGATAAAATAGTGTATACATGAAAAATTTTAATAAAATCACCATTCATATCTACTACCACTTTGGGTTGCCCGATTAATACCAAATTGTAATCAGATCTAATCTAGGGTATCAGAATCTGGCTTGCAATATTATTGTTACTACAATATCCATCCTAACACATACACATACACACATCTTAATCCATTGAAAACTTACTACCCAATTTTTAGCATGATTACTACACTTCTTGTATCTGAGGGGTGGGAGGTAAAAATATATTTAAAAAATCGTATTTTTAATTTGTCAGGATTAAATTCTTTTCAATTAAAATTCACGGTATAATTAAAAACATATATTTTGGTTTAATACGGAAAATCCTTGAAATTAGTTAAATAATTTCATATTAATTTTAATTTTAATTAATCTATTTTTCCCAATTTATCCTAATTTAGAAAAAAAGACTAAATTAATAATGCGTAAAAATAAATTACAGTATTACTAAATATTATCTATAATTAGTATCATGCAATAATTCTAAAAATATTAAATAAAAACTTACATAAACGTTGTTACAATCAAGGCTAAAACCAACATAATCACAATGTCTTACAAATACATAATTCACATCTTTTCGATTTGAATTCTTTTTGTTACACAATTTGTAGAACACTTTGAATAATTTGCTTAATAACGTAAGCGTAATTCTAAAACTTTGGACTACGAACAATTTTTTTTTTTTAATTTTTATGGTGCGGCACGGAGTGCAGGAAGACAACTTTTAATTGGCAAATAAAATGAACGACGTAAACAAGAGCGTGAACCTAGTAAGATAGTTTTAAATAAGTTTGAAGCGGTTCGGACGGGATTTTTCTATTTTTAAGTTTCTTTTCCAATGAAAATATGGCTTAAAATATGCAATACGGAAAAGGCAATGTCCTGAATGTTAATACAGGGTGTTTCATTGATTTCGTACATTAATTTTTGTACTACAATTATATCAGTTGTTATAGTACCTGGTGCGTTTTTATATTTTGGGGTTTTTCGCCGTATTTCCAATTTTCCTGGAAAACTATGCATTTCCTACAAAAAAGTAATATATGAAGATTATAGATAATTAAATTCATTATAACTTTTGTAATAAACTATTTTTCAAAATACGCATAGTTTGGTCTCTAGAGTGCGCGAAAGAAATATAGTAATCTGTTTGAATATTGAAGATTTTTAGTACAAATAATGTATTTTTAAAGGAAATGTTATAAAGTAAAGTTGTAGATCATAAAATTACCTATAACTTTTATATTAAACTTTTTTGCCAATTCCCAATAATTTCGGCGCTAGAGGGCGTGTAAAAAATTAACGTGTAGGTTTTTTCTAGATTTTGAGGACAAACAACGCTTTTTATTACAAAATGTTTTAGTACAAAGTTGTAAATTCCCTGCAACTTGTGCGTCCAATTTTTTTTAGAATTCTTCATATTTTGGCCGCTAGAGGGCCCGATTAATAATTTATTTCACGGAAAACTTTTTTATTATTGATTTTTGAGAAACAAGTATTGCTCAATATTTAAATTAATATTAATAATGAAAAATAAATTGAAAAAAGTTCAAAAACAAAAAGGTGTAATCTAAGGAAACAAAAAATACAAAGAAACGGCAAAAATTGGAGACATATATTTTACAAACCCTGTGGTCTATATTTAAAGAAAAAAAACGTTGACAGCAGCAAAAAAACGTGTGTTGAACAAAATAAATAAAAGAAATAAGAAAACAAATTGATTGATTGAGTAATTAAGAACAGAAGGCCTTGAACGAATTATGAATATTAGTACTAGACTGCGAACGTGTTAAAATAATTCCAGGATTTCGAAGGACCAAATTTCTTGGGTAGAAGTTAAACCAATATGAATGTTAAAATAAAAATAGTATTTAAAATTGGAATGTAATTTTTTATTCCATTTTTTCTAAGTACGAAAGATGAACAGCAAAATCATAAAGCGGCACATTAAGTTAAATTATGAAACTTAAACATGAATATTTAAATTGTACTCAATCACTTCACTCGCTGTGAAAACTATTTACATTTTTTATTATGAAAAATCAGAAAATATTTTAGGTGCAGTTAATTACCCGCCATTTTATTTATATGAAGAAATTTTTTGCTTTAGTAAATGCATGACTGACTTAATTCACTGTCTGGATGCGAGAGAGAGTGTGTTCTCTGATTTTTAACGGAAAGAAGGGTTGGTGGTTTTTTATTGATAAGAGACATATGACGTGGTATGTACATAGCCTTGAATTAAGTATCTTTGAGGGAAGATTTTAGCAATTTTTACTTTCGTTTCTGAATATATCTTTCTAAATTTTTTTAGTTTCCCGATCCACCGCCCAGAAGTGAAAATATTATGAAAGAGCTAAAAAATTGCAGAATTGAGTAAAAATCAGCAAAAATCAATAAAAACCAACTGAAAGTCAAATTATCAGAAATTAGTCAAATCTGCATAAGTTAATCAAATCAGCAGAAATCAGTAAAAATCAGCAGAAATAAATAAAAATCTGCAGAAATTAGTAAAATAAGCAGGAATCAGTAAAATTTGCAGAAAGTCAAATCATCAGATTTGAGTAAAAATCAATAAAAATCAGCGAAAGTCAAATCAGCAGAAATTAGTCAAATCAGCAGAAATTAGTCAAATCAACAGAAATCAGTTAATTCAGTAGAAATCAGTAAAAATCAGCAGAAAGACAAATTAGTCAAATCAGCAGAAATGAGTAAAAATCAGCATAAATTAGTTAAATTAGTAGAATTGAGGAAAAATCAGCAGAAATCAGTAAAAATTAGCAGAAAGTCAAATCAGCAAAAATTAGTCAAATCAGCAGAAATTAGTAAAAATCAGCATAAATTAATCAAATCAGCAGAAATGAGTAAAAATCAGCAGAAATGAATAAAAATCTGCAAAAATTAGTAAAATAAGCAGAAATCACTAAAATTAGCAGAAAGTCAAATCACCAGATTTGAGTAAAATCAATAAAAATCAGCTGAAAGTCAAATCAGCAGAAATTAGTCAAATCAGCAGAAATTAGTCAAATTTGCAGAAATTAGTAAAAAAATAAGCAAATCAGCAGAAATCAGTTAATTCAGTAGAAATCACTAAAGAATCAGCAGAAAGTCAAATTAGTTAAATCAGCAGAAATGAGTAAAAATCAGCATAAATTATTTAAATTAGTAGAATTGAGGAAAAATCAGCAGAAATCAGTAAAAATTAGCAGAAAGTCAAATCAGCAAAAATTAGTCAAATCAGCAGAAATTAGTAAAAATCAGCATAAATTGATCAAATCAGCAGAAATGAGTAAAAATCAGCAGAAATGAATAAAAATCTGCAAAAATTAGTAAAATAAGCAGAAATCACTAAAATTAGCAGAAAGTCAAATCACCAGATTTGAGTAAAATCAATAAAAATCAGCTGAAAGTCAAATCAGCAGAAATTAGTCAAATTTGCAGAAATTAGTAAAAAAATAAGCAAATCAGCAGAAATCAGTTAATTCAGTAGAAATCACTAAAAAATCAGCAGAAAGTCAAATTAGTTAAATCAGCAGAAATGAGTAAAAATCAACATAAATTAGTCATATAGGCAGAAGTTAGTCAAATCAGCAGATATTAGTAAAAATCAGCATAAATAAGTCAAATAAGCAGAAATTAGTCAAACTGCAGGAATTAGAAAAAATCAGCACCCACCTCCGAGAAGGGCTAAAAAAATTTTCAAGATAAAGATGGAAATATCCATTTTGAGGTCACCTCAGATGATTAAGACCATTTCCAAATGGAAGTCTGTCTGTCTCTTTGTCTATCTGCTTATCTGTCTGTCTGTCTGTCTGTGTGTGTATTCTCCCAAGATAGAGGCCACACGTTTATCCGATTGAGCTGAAATTTGGTATATGAGTTTGGGTTATCCGTCGGAAGAATCCGTTGGTTTTTTATACGATATCTGTCAAACGGAAGTGTCACTAACAAAAATAATACGGAATTTGACTTGTAGTATATCACTTGAAAGCCATTGAAAATCTCTATTCCAGAACAGTTAAAATTATTTCTCCAACTGTCACCTGTCAAAAATAAAATAATGTCAAAGTTTCAAACTATAACATTAAATATCTGAAAAAGTATTCGCCTCTGGATACTCGTCGGGAAAGTTTTGGGGCGACACAACCGATTTTTTTACTTTCTCGCTGCCAATATTATAACATTTTAGCTAAGCATATCTAATAATTTTATTAAATTTTCACCAACTTTTAATTCAGCAATTTTGTAGCATTTTTTACTTTCTAACCGTAGGAATATTAATATTTTTTAGGAATATCAATAATTTCCACTTTCTCGCTGCCTGTGTATTATTATACCTTTTTAGTAAACCAGCTAAGTCGTGGTTGTCATAAATAACTAGAATTGGTTTATTTTTAGTGCACGCAGTTTGGCGTTGAATGTGTTAAAGAATTAGCTACTGCACACTAACACTCATTAGTTCTATTAGATATAATGATTTTTGTATTTAAACCAGTTACATTGTAATGTTATTTAATTTTTGGCAACATAAATACATAGACACACCTGTGATAAACTATCCTTATTATATCACAACCAGACGGATTAAAATTATTTTGTATCGTTCCTAAAATAACTGTTCCCATTCCGTATTTAATTTTCTATTTTTTAACGTGGGTAGGTCTAAGTACTGTATGACGCTTCTATGACGTAAACACTGTCGGAAATAATTATTTTAAGGTAGGTCTCGCTTCATTTAAATGACGAGTAATTCAAATAATATATATACGGTGTCACAAATTTTATGAATTTATTGTGATTTTTTTATGTCATTAGAATTTTTTTTCTTCGATATCTTATCGTTTATCGATAACAATTAATTATGATTAATAAAATGTAAACAGTACAAAAATGTTATCAATTCTTGAACAGGAAATACACAAATCTGTTTTGTTTTTATTTTTTGTAGAACAAAATAACACATTTAAATTTAATACCAACTACTTATCTATTATGAGCTACTGTTTGTTACGGTAAACAACACATCCGTATGTTATAATTTATGTCATGTATATTTATTTCTTTCTCACAATTAAGTACATTTAAAACAGTTGCATTGTGTTGGACAGTCCCGTTTAAAAAATAACCGCTTCCTATTACTACTGTTAGATTATTAAAAATTAAAACAAGAATGAAGTTAGAAAAAAATTAATTACAATACGTAAATACTAAAATTAGCATAGAGTGAAGTTGTTAATAGAACCTACAATTTTTGTCATATTTGAAACTATTAATTTCTGTTGGGGAGAAAATTCGTACTTGAAAAATTGAAGGTAGCCGTAAAATAAGTCAAAAAATTAGTAAATGAAAGGGGCCAATCACACACAATTTTCCGAATATTCCTGTTTAATAAATTACTTGTTTTATAAATAATTTTTCGAATTTCTGGTTACTTTTTAGTGAATCTGGCAACATGGTACATATTTTGAAATGTTTAATAATTTAAATAGAAAATACAACTCAGAGAAATCATATGTACGCATGCGCAAATCATAGGTTAAAGTAATCTGAAAAAATAAATGTTTGTTTATAATATTGTATTGGACGGATTAAGGGGTAAATTGGGACAATTATACTATTTTAAGAAGAGATTAACTAACATTATTAAAAATTTGAAACTTTTACATTTTTCCCTATATTATTATTATTTTAAAATTATAAAAAATTCACACAAACAGTACTTTTTAAACTCATTCATATTATAGCCTAATTATTTTTTTCATGTTTTTCATATTTTTAATTAAAACGTAATTTAAGAAAATCATTAAAAAAGTTTTAGTTCGGCTAAAATTAAATAATTTTAAATTTTTTTAGTCATTTTTTTTTTTGTTAATTTGACAATTTTATGATTAGAAATTTTAAAAAAAAATGACAATTGTAGTAACTTTTATTTTCGTTATTTATTTCAATTTTATATATTTAATAGTTTACATTAAAAGAATTAAATTTATTTAAAAAGAAATTAATATCATTTTGAAGCCTATAATTGGTCAGTATTTCATTAAATATGTAAGCAAAATGAAAAATAAAGTTTTTTTTTAAATTTTTAAAAATTCAAAGGTAAAACCGTTAAAAGTTTGAAACTTTTTTTAATTTTCGTCTAGGAATGTTAGAATTTTTATTTTAAAATTATGAAAAAAATCAAGCATATGATCCTTCAGATAAATTAATTTTTTTTATTGTATTTTAACATTTTCTTTCATTTTCTGATAGTTTTTAATTAATATGATAATTTCCAATATTTTTTTATTAATTTAGAACATTTTTTAATTTTTTTTTTGGACAATTTCTGATAGTTTTAGAAGTTTCCATATTTTTTTTATTCATTTTAAATAATTTTTTAATTTTTTAGTAACTTTGGACATTTTTTGATAGTATGCCTTTTTTTTAATTAAACTTCGACATTTTTCTACGTTTTTGACATTTTCTGAAAATTTTTAGTAAATATAAAATTTTCCAACATTTCTTAATAATTTTTTTATTAACTTTTGACAATTTCTGATAGTTTTAGCAGTTTCCTATTTTTTCTTATTAAATTTAAACATTTTTCTTCATTTTTGATATTTTCTGATACTTTTTAGCAAATGTGAAAGTTTCCAATATTTTTTATTAATTTTGAACATTTTTTTGATTTTTTTTATTAACTTTGGGACAGTTTCTGACAGTTTTAGAAGTTTCCCAAATGTTTTTTGATTTTAAATATTTTTCTTATTTTAAGTGACTTTGGACAGTTTTTGATACTTATAGAAGTATGCCATTTTTTTTATTAAACTTCAATATTTTTCTACGTTTTTGTCATTTTCCAATATTTTTTAATAATTTTGAATATTTTTTAAATTTTTTTATTAACTTTTGATAGTTTCTGATAGTTATAAAAGTTTGCTATTTTTTTTTATTAAACTTCAACATTTTTCTACGTTTTTGACATTTTCTGACAGTTTTTAGTAAATAATTTTACAATATTTTTTAATAATATTGAACATTTTTTTAAATTTATTTTAGCAACTTTGGACAGTTTCTGATAGTTTTAGAAGATTCACATATATTTTTTAATAATTTTAATTATTTTTCTTATTTTTTAGTAACTTTGGACAGTTTTTCCTTTTTTTTTTATCAAACTTCAACACGTTTTTGACATTTTCAGACAATTTTTAGTAAATATAAAATTTTCCAATATTTTTTAATAATTTTGAACATTATCCTTTATTTTTGATATCTCCTGTCAGTTTTTAGCAAATGTGAATGTATTCAATATTTTTCATTAATATTGAAAAATTTTTAAATTTTTTTTTGTAACTTTCGACAGTTTCTGATAGTTTTAGAAGTTTCATATTTTTTAGCAATTGTGAAAATTTCCAATTTTTTCTTAATAATATTCAACATTTTTCTTAATTTTATTTAATAACTTTGGATAGTTTATGATAGTTGTAGAAATTTCTCATATTTTTTTAATCAAATTTGAACATTTTTCTTCATGTTTTACAATTTCTGATACTTTTTAGCACATGTCAAAGTTTCCAATATTTTTTATTGATTTTGAACATTTTTTTAAATTTTTTTTTAGTAACTTTGGACAGTTTTTATTAGTTGAAGAAGTTCCATTTTTTTTATAAATATTTTCCTTTATTTTTGACATTTCCGGTCAGTTTTTAGTAAATGTGAAAGTATTCAAAATTTTTCATTAATATTGAACATTTTTTAAAAATTTTTTAGCAATTGTGAAAATTTCCAATATTTTTTTATTAATGTTCAACATTTTTCTTATTTTTAATATGGACATTTTAATTCATTTTTGACATTTCCTATCAATTTTTAGCAAATGTGAAAGTTTCCAATATTTTTTATCAATATTGAACATTTTTTTAAATTTTTTTAGTAACTTTGGACAATTTGTCATAGTTGTTGAAGTTTCCAATTTTTTTAATTAAATTTGAACATTTTTCTACATTTTTGATATTTTCTGATACTTTTTAGCAAATGTGAAAGTTTCCAATATTTTTTATTAATTTTGAACATTTTTTAAAATTTCTTTTAGTTACTTTGGACTGTTTCTGATAGTTGTAGAAATTTCCCATTTTTTAAATTAAATTTGTACATTTTTCTAAATTTTTGATATTTTCCGACAGTTTTTAGCAAGCTTACAATAATTTTTTTATGAATTTTAAAAATTGTTTTAAGCTTTTTTAGTAATTTTGGACAGTTTCTGATAGTTTCTGAAATTTCCCATTTGTTTTTTAATAAATTTGAACATTTTCCTTCATTTTTGACTTTTTCTGACAGTTTTTAACAATTTTTCTCAATTTTATTTAGTGAGCTTGGACAATTGCTGGTAGTTGTAGAAGTTTTCCATATTTTTTTTTATTAAATTTGAATATTTTTTTACATTTTTAACATTTCCTCGCAGTTGCTCGTAAACGTGAAAGTTTATAATATTTTTTATTAATTTTTAACATTTTTTTTAATTTCATTTATTAACTTTGGGTTTCTGATAGTCGTAGCAGTTTTCCATAATTAATTTTTATTAAACTTGAACATTTTCCTTCATTTTGACATTTCCTGGCAGTTTTTAGCAAATGTGAAATTTTCCAATATTTTTCAATAATATTGAACATTTTCAAAAATTTGGACAGTTTCTGATAGTTGTAGAAATTTCCCATTTTTTAAATTAAATTTGTACATTTTTCTATATTTTTGATATTTTCTGACAGTTTTCAGCAAATGTGAAAGTTTACAATAATTTTTTTATGAATTTAAAAAAGCTTTTTTAATAATTTTAGATAATTTCTGATAACTATAGAAGTTTCCCAATTTTTTTTTATTAATTTTAAATATTTTTCTTCATTTTTGCCATTTCCTGAAAGTTTTTAGCAACCGTGAAATATTCCAATGATTTTTTATTAATATTCAACATTTTCCTTTAATTTTATTTAGTAAATTTGGACACTTTCTGGCAATTTAGATATTTTGCTTGGTTATAAATTACGAAGTTCAAATATATGTTCTACTAGTAATTTAAGTGATCAGAATATTATAAGATTGTTGGTAATTTTCACTTTCTTAATGCTCAATCACTATTTCTGTTGCCACAATATTTCTGTAGTTCTTTGTATGCGTATACAGATTTTTGCATTTATTTTAAATTTTTATTCAATTTTGACTATTAACGTATTACTTTTATAATCTTGACTAGGTCCTACATTATATAATTTATTGATTTATTTCTCCGATTTTGACCCATAAAAAAAAGCATACTATAATAAAATAGAAAGTTACTTAAGTTAAATCATGATTTACTTAAAATTACAACCATGGCTTAAAACCAATTTATTCATACTCTAAGTAATCATGTGTTATTATAATTGGTAAATAAAAACAAAAGTAAAAGAACTACTTACTTACTTAATTTAAATATATCCAAATGATGAAATTTTCATTTCACTAATGTATCACTTCACTAAATTATCAATTCGCGACTATAAGAATTCTTTTAATTTTTCTGTCACATTCGTTTCACACTATATGGAGGCATGTCTTGCGTTCTTGCCACAACTGTCACTACTACTACCATCTTTGTATTCTTCTCGCACACCTGAGCAGGTAAATAGCCGAAGAAATGGTTGGCCAACAACCTTGGTCACGGACATACTCGAAACCGGCTGAACCAAACAAACCAAACGATTATTATTTCACGTCTAGCCGGTCTTGAAGATAATTTTTGCATTTTCGTTTTTGTTCATTGAATAAAAGGAGACTCACTTGTGTCTGTGGAATGTTTCTCGACAATATATATATAAGACAATGAGAATGATAATCTCATTATTGCGTCCCTGATATTATATAGTGCTTCCGCTACTTATAAGGTTGAGATTAGGAACAAATGTTAAACGAGTAGAATTGCGGAAAAGCTTTGTGGTTTATATGGTAATGAAATTGTGGATATAATAATGTTAGGAGTTTCGCTCTCTTATTCATACAGTTCGTCAAACCATAACTATAGCCATTGTGATAATAACAAATTATAAATATAAAAGAAAGTAAACAACCTAACAGCTGACATACTTTTTTTTAATAATTGATAATAATACTATAAAATAAATACAGTGTGTCTCAGATTTAGGCTAGATCCAATGTTATTGATAGATCTCAGTACTCAACATGAAATAATATGACCTCAGATAAAATAATATTTAATGAACGTAGTAACTGGGTAATTAACAATGTATGGTTAAAATTTAAATATTTAACTTCTTACCCAGACAGCACATAATATCTTAAACATCATTTTTAGATCCATTATGTCTGGACGCCTAAGATATAAAAAAGGCGTCTTAGTATATCCATAAGACGGCTGATTACCGTTGTCTTTAAGATGTCTTTTAAATTACTGCAAAATACAATATTTTTCTGATTCATATAAGAAATAGGTTAGAACATAGAGTTCGTAAATTCTGAGTTTTTAATGTTATTAAATGTGATAAATCTTAAAAAGTTCGGCATATGTACAGGCATAAACCTGTCTCCCTTGGCCTTCAATATATCACCGTTTTACAATTTTTCCCTTCAACGCTACCATCCTAACAATCACATTAATGGAATGATTGTGATAACGTCGGAAAATGCACGCTACTCTATAGTTAACATTGCTTGTTTTGTCCTTTCTTTCCATTTCTTCCTATTTTTACATTTATTCTTCCAGTTTTGTACTCCTAGACTTTCCAAATCCAATTAGAGTTCTCTCTTTCATCTTTACTTTGGTCTTCGTCTTCTCTTTTTTCCTCCTATACTTTTACTGATGATCATTTTTGGGATTTAATTTGGCGACATCCTTTCTAACCCATATAGCACGAGACATCCTGGAGACGTCCATTTTAGGTTTAATTTATGTCTTGGGCCATTTTAGGACGTAGTGAAAAAGTGTTTTTTGTAACGTACCTAAAAAGAACTCTTAAAGAAGTCACTGTGAAGACATAAATGGAACTTACGAATGTGCCAGGCTCCAAAAGATCCTTTCTAAAGATCCACAGAGGTCAATAAACACTCTCAAAAAACAGAATGGAGAATACACCAAAACTGGTGAGGACACAATGAAAGAATTGTTAAGGGTTCACTTCCCAGAATCGCGATCAATAGACCTATCACAAGAGAACTGGCAGAATTCCGAGCTGTAACCACCTAGGTGGGCCTCCAGAGAGAACTGGCAGGTTGCAAAAAAGGCAATTGACGTGGACAAAATCAAATGGGCAATAAACTCATTCGAACCATATAAATCGCCAGGACCGGATGGCATTTATCCCATACTCCTACAAAAGGGAGGCAGCGCTCTACAACACAGGCTGTGCAGTATTCTAAGAGCAAGTTTGACTCTAGGATATATACCCAAGACCTGGCGACTCATTAGAGTTACATTCATACCCAAGCCTGGAAAAACTGGACAGGATACGGCAAAAGCTCCAAGACCAATAAGTCTAATGTCTTTTGTATTAAAGACACTAGAAAAATTGCTAGACAGACATATTAGGGATGGCGTACTGGCTGAAAGACCTCTACACCAAGACCAATATGCCTGTAGAGAAGGCGTTTCTACAGAAACTGCATTACATCAGCTCGTAAGCAGAGCTGAAAATGCCATAGAAACAAGAGAGGTGCTACTAGCGGCCTTTCTGGACATAGAAGGAGCTTTTGACAACACGTCATTAGACTCAATAGCCAGAGCGTCAAGAAACTCGGGTATTGACGCAACGTGCTGCAGGTGGATAGACTGCATGCTACGGAATAGGCTAATATGTACATCTCTGATGGGGGAGAAAAAGGCAGCCCATGTGACCAGAGGTTGTCCGCAGGGGGGAGTACTGTCTCCTCTGCTATGGAATCTGGTAATGGATGGACTGCTGAGAATCCTCCAATAAGAAAGACACAAAACACTGGGATACGCAGATGACCTTGTCATATAATCCCAGGGTAAATTCAATACTACGATTAGAGAACGACTTCAGATGGCCCTAAACGCAGTTACACTCTGGACAGAGCCTGAGGGTTTGAAAATCAGCCCCTCTAAGTAATAGCATTCACCAACAGAAGGAATTTAGAGGGCCTTAGCCCACTATGGCTTCGTGGTGAAGAAGTAAATCTGAAGGGAGGGGTAAAATATCTTCGGGTAATGCTAGACCCGAAACTTAAATGGAACCTTTAGATTCAAAAAATACATACGAAAGCGGTTGCTACTCTAATGATAGCTAGACGCACGTATGGAAAAACATGGGGGCTCAATCCAAAAATGGTACATTGGTTGTACAATATGGTAGTGCTGCCCATGGTAACATATGCATCTACGGTCTGGTGGCCAAAGATAAAGCAACGGACCGCTGTCTCCAAATTGGGCAAGATACAAAGACTTGCCTGCTTGGGAATAGCGGGGAACATAAAAACAACACCCACAGCTGCTTTGAAAACTCTTCTTGACCTCCCACCATTACAATACGTTATAATGGGGGAGGCTAGAATGGCTCTACGACGGCTAGAGGACTTACCATTCTATGAAGGAAATCATAGACTGGGACACACTAAGCTAGATCATGTGGGAGGCAACATGCTTGGCATGAGGTCAGACTATATGACTGCTAAATACAGCTTCAATAAAGATCTGAGAATAATAATTAAGAATCGGAATGAGTTGAATACAAGCACAGATTTCAGGACAAACCCTAACGGAATTACCTGGTACACAGAGAGTTTCTCTCTTGGAAAATATACCTCTGTATTCCAGGCAGAGGTCTATGCAATACTCGAATGTACGAGACACAGTATTATGAGAGCCCACGAGGGTAAAAGAATCATAATCTACTCAGACAGTCAAGCAGCCCTTAAGGCCATAAGAAGCCCAAAGGTGACATCTAGACTGGTATGGGAATGTGGCGAAGAACTTAGGGAACTGGCGACCCACAATAAAGTAACTTTATCGTGGGTACCAGGTCACAAGAGTATCGATTGGAAACGAAAAGGCTGACGAGCTCGCAAGAAGCGGGTCGTCCACCCCATTAATTGGTCCAGAACCAGCGATGGGCGTACCAAAACGTACGTTTAGGAACCATATAAAAGACTGGATCAAGCGAAAACACAAATTATACTGGGACAATGTACCCGGACTTATACACGGGAAAAAGTTTATAAAAGAACCGACAAAGAACGTAACTGAAGAACTGCTTTCAATGAGTAGGAATCAACTACGAATTACCACAGGGCTCCTTATGGGACACCTTCCCACCAGAGAGCATCTAAACAAAATGGGGCTATATAACGGCGACCTTAAATGCAGATAATGCAATAAAGGGACCGAGAATGCACTCCACATACTATGCAACTGTGAGGCGCTGGATCACAGAAGGCAAAGAATTTATGGAAAACCAAAAATGGATCCAGAAGACTACTACAAACAGCCATTAAAAAATCTGTACAAACTAGAACAGGGAACAAGGTTGATGGACTGGGTGCAGTAGACAAAAGACGGGAGATAACGCAATAAGCCCACGAGGCTGCAGTGAATCCGGTTGCAAAGAACGGTCCCGGACAAAAAAAAAACGTACCCAGTACATACGAATTCGTCGTACTGGGTACGTCCATCTCTGGGCGTTATCGACTTTTGATTGATATAACTTAAAACAATTTTTTGTTTGTTCGTTATTTGTATAATCTGATTTATCTCGTCATTTGTATTGCATTTTGTATTAAAAAATCTATCTCAAGAAATAAATAAGGATAGAAACTCTACAATGCAGCTTTGTCTTGTGAATACCTACCAAACATATCTATAATGCAATTTTTCACCACTGCTAAAATGTTTTACTGAAAATAATCACCTTATTCAAAGTACATCGGTAGTTCGCGGCTTTAAAATCGTTATATTACTGCATACTATTTTCTCATTGGCTACTGATTAATAAGAAATTCATTCTGTCATTCAATAACCAATCAGAAAACAGTACGTCGTCCGCCGTATGCTAAACTAAAAGTCGCAGACGGCATGTGCACTGTGAACTACCCGTAGGTTAGGTCGATATGTCAACAAACTTATCCAAAATTGTAGTGTACTCTGTTTTTATGAATGTGTAAAAGTGAGATTCCAATGCATTCAAACGCTTGTTATCCATTATTTGTAAACCGAAGTGAAATTTAGAAAGAAATAAGAAATCTACCTGTTTATTTCCCACACTTTCTCTTAAGGTTCCCGCTCGAATCAAACCACACCAAACATTTATTTAGTAGTAGAGCCTGGAGATCATTTGTTATTCGAGTTTTGCTGAATATGAGGTAAGTTGATTTCGAAAAGTTCGAAAATACGTAATCACTTGAAGCATGCCAGACAAAACGTTATTACATTCGAGCAATCTGTTTCGTCAGCAAGACGATTTCCCTGTGTGTTGAATGATAAACCTTCTCCTTTTCATATTATATATTTTTATTGCTGTCAATATTAATAACAAAGGCAGATTATTTTTTTAAATCTAGAATGAACAATGCACTTTTTTTAATTATTCGAAGACTATCAGTAGAGGAATTCCAACGTTTTTCGCTGAATTTGGTTAGCTTATAGAAATGGACCAATCAAAAAAGTTTTCTAGTAAATTTTTTGTGAAAAAAAATCGAAGAAATTACAAAAAGAAGTTTAAATTTTTACCTAGAGTAATATTCTAATGTGTTTCTCTATTGAAGGTGTTGCAGATAAAGGCGCGATATCAAAATCACAAAAGGCAACGGAATCAGTAAAAGAAAGACAAATGGTGCAACGAAGGAATTTTATTTTATTTTATTAATAAAATCATTAAATCTTCAGTATTTCATTCAATTTTAAAATCTACCTACCCTGTATGATTTTGGCATATTTCATATATTAACAAAATGGAGATAATTTGGTGGTTATTTTCAGAAGTGAAAAAGTCGGCATCAGATCTATAGTAATTTCAGTCATTTTTAACTTTTTCCAACCAACTCCAAGTTAGGTTAGTTTAGTTCTGACAACGAACAGATTCCGCACATTCGTACATACGTAGTAAGCCCTTTTTTGTCCTTAATTACCTAAATAGGACGTTTCGGTTACATACTCCAAACGTCCAGTTTAGGTACTCGAGGACTCAAAACGGACGTACTAGGGATATACGAATCCGCGGCAATTGGACGTCCCCAATATGTACTAGGGACGTCGACCGTACCTAATCTGGATATCCCCAGTATATACTGTACGTTTTGTTCGGACGTTCTCCGTACGTTTTAGGGACATACTTGTGCTATATGGGGAGTGTCCTAGCCATCTTAGTCTTTGTGCTCTCACAAATCCTGTTATGCTTGGTTCATTATATATGTCCCTAAGCTCTTGGTTTGTTCTTATTTTCTTTCATTTTTTCGTTTCCCTCCAAAAATTTTCCTTAATACCTTTCTTTCCCAGACTTCCAAGGTATTTATATCTACTTTTCTCAAAATCCATGTTTCGCAGACAAAGGTAAATATGGGCCTTATTACAGTTTTATACAGTATAATTTTTAGTTTCCTTATTATTAACTTACTTTTTGGCAGTTGTTTTAGGCTATATAAACATTTGTTTCCCGTCCCCAGTCTTGTTTTTATTTCTTCCTTCGTATCCGGTTTTCTTGTGAATGTTGCTCCCAAATAGATAAATTACTTTTACTTTCAGCCAATCTCCCTTCGTAAAATCCTCATCCATCCATCTCATATATTTAGTTTCTTCCTCATTTATTTCTAGGACATTTTCCTTTGCTTTCTCTTCGAGTACTTTAATAACTTGCATTAGTTCACTTTTGCTTCTACATATAATAGCAATGTTGTCAGCGAACGCCAAACATTGATGCTTCCGTATTTTGTAGCATCAATTTTACTAATCATATATATGACCCATGGTCATATTCTACAGAATCTTGGATATGTCAGCGGTAAATGCTAATATTTTACACGGTTATTACAAAAACAACTAAGACAATCCACGTAGTAACGTCATGAAAAAATTGGCAATGTGTCTCGTCAAACCCTACATGGAAATCAGGCTGAGAAATCCAAGGATAAACAAAGAATTGAAAATGCCATCAGCCTAATACTGAACATGCCTATTCCCATTCCTGATGAAGAAATTATCCTTGAAAATAAAAGGTGCAGCTTCCTCTGTCCATCTAGGTTGCACAGGAAGACGAGATACGTATGCAGTCACTGCCGGAAGCCAATCTATCTTGGATGTTCCAGAGTGTAACCTGTGTCGAACTAAGGGAGTGAGAACCACGTGCACGATTTTTTTATAACCAACTGTTGCTCAGATTTTTGTCCATGACAGATTCTTCAAAAAGCCCATTGTCGACAATGTCTACCATACATCCTCATACCAATAAAGTAATCATGATCTACGTTAGCTAATAAAACAAAAGAAAACTTTTGCAAATAATGAAAGTAATTAGAGGAAATTTTATTGTGGTATGTTTTCCATCGATACTGCCTAAACAGAAAAGCACAGTCATTAATTGAAATAGTAGTTTGTATAACAAGTGCGCAAAGCGTCACTTTTCCCACTCGCTAGATTTGCGGCACTCGCCTACGGCTCATGCCACAAACTTGTGCGCTTGTGGGAAAAGTGCTTAGCGTACAAGTTGTACACAATATTTTTTCTACAACCACATTTATTAATGAAAGAAAAACAGTAACTTATTGTACTTAAACTTTGAAAAGAAAGAAATTAAAAAATGTCAATTGAATACAGAAAGTATTTTCAGTGTCGGAATTTGACAACTCGAAAGGTAAATTTTGAACTTGGTTCATAATTCCTAAAATAATGCGTAATTAATTAATTTGTTTATAATTAATAAATTAAAATAAATAATCAAATAAATGTTTTACTTACTTTTAGTTTAAATTTAAAATTTGAACATCTAGAAATCCACTATATTTAACTGTCAAAAAAAGTTGACAGGTCATAGCTGTCTGTGTTTGACATTTCCGTGGGGAAAAGAGCCATAGCGCGTACTTTTCGCACTCTAAATTATTACTTTTCCCACGGATATCAAAGAAATTAAGAAAAGGCCTGCTTTGCGTATAAAAATTTGTGTAGAAAAGCGTGTTTTGGAGACTTCAGATAAGAGCACCATTTTTGTGTGAAAATTTCGAAATTTTTTAAATTTCATTTTAAAATGACGACTTATCGAAAGACAAAAAATAATTGAATAAAAATATCCAATACCTCACCCAAACGAGCCACTTATTTAGGAAATTTGATTATTCTCTATCTCCCTTATGAAGCATTTTTGGATTAAGGCAATTTATGCTAAATCTTCATAAAATTAGCTCTAGATTTCGTGGTTTCATTCTTTGAAAAGCGTTTCTGGACACCCTGTATATGTATGTATGTGTACTCATTCCGTTCAGACACGATAGAGGTCGCAATTTTTGTCCGACACCAAATTTGGTACAAACATTCTTTGGGGCAGTAATTCGTTGATTATTGCAAATGGGTATTCTACCTTTAAGGGGGTGAGAATTGGAGTGGGTTGAAATCACAAAAAAATCAGATCTCCACCATTTTTGAAAATATTAAAAAAGACCGTTGTGACTTTTTTATGCTTTGATTATTATAAGATTAATTTGTCTGAAACTTTTTTCATCCGACCCACAGGGGCCAGTAAAAAAATTAAAAAAAATAATAGGTAGCAACGCAATCTTTCGTACAATGATAAGAACTACCAGACACAGTTACTTATAGGAAATTACAGTCCATCTATAAAATAACAGACTAGTACAACTAAGCGCCGGTAGATGACCTCATTGTAATGCATTGGGAGCATTCGTATTGTAGTAAAAAAAACTATTACAATTTCTATGGATGAATGTAAAAACTTCTAAACCAAAAACATTGTTTAACCAGATGCCTGCCATATTTTAACCAAAAATTTCTCTATTATCATCAACCAAAATTTGGAATAAATGTATTAAAATTTATAGGGGTGGCTCAGTATTTTATTGATACATCTGCATCTTTAACAGGATAAATTTATGTTTACTTTAATATTAACTAGAAAATCCCTAATGATTTCAGTGTGTGATTTCATCAAATAATATCGATTGTAGTAAAATTGGCTACATTTAGTTACGACAAATATTTATGCAGTTTAATCTGAAGGTCATGCTAAAAAATGTTTTTAGTGTTTAAACAACTGCATATTGTTTGATAACTAAGTGCATTCATTTCAAATGTGTATAAATTGTGCTATATACGAATAAAATTATTAAAAAAAAGGAATTTCTGTTTTTCTGAAAATATTGTTTATTTTTGAGGTAAGAGAAATTTGCGCAGTTCAGTAGGTATTTTTATAGATTATGTTTTGAACGAAATCATTTATTCAAGTAAAAATAGTACTTACCGCTTCAGAGTTTTTTTGGTTATTGGGTTTTATATAAAAATTAGAATATGACAAATTAACAAATTTTAAAATTTTTAATTATTTTCGTGAAAATATACCCTTCATTTAAAGTTAATTGGTACCTAATTGCGAACAAAATTTTGCCCGGCAGGTATATGTATTTTTGTCGTATTTAGTTTTTTTTCACATTTCTTCTTTCGGACGTTTAGAATATATATTATATTTCAAATATTGTGAATTTTTCAAAAAATTTGAGACCAAGACTTTAGGGACTTCAACGATTCAGATTTTTTTTGTTACAGTCTCTTCCTTTTCTCAAATTTACAACTATTTTTTAAAAATTATGAAAAAATTCACAGTTATAGTATTTGTTATTGTCTTTTAAATGACGTTAGATGCATTTCAATATCTTTGATAGTTTTTTTGTTATTGGTAATCATTAATTTACTCAATTATTGCTGTTGTTAACAAATATATCGTTTTTGGAGAATTATTTAATTAGATTTGTAAAAAAATTAAAAATTTCATTATTTAAGCCTCTATTTTTTTTTAGATTTTATTTGTTCAAAAAGTGAACCGCTTTTTTTCTATTTCTCTTTATCAAAATATAAATTAAAAATCAAGTTATTGGAATCGAATTTCGAAAAATATCAAATTTATCAAAACAAATTTAACGTTGTTTATAATATAATAAAATTTGCTATTAGTATAAATGTTTCAAAAATTTTTGTATAAAAACTTTAGACGTTAGAGAAGGGAGAAATTTCACCGATTCAGATTTTTTAAATTTTCATTACAGTCTCTCCCTATTCTCAAATTTACAATTATTTTTTAAAAATTATGAAAAAATTCACAGTTATAATATTTGTTATTGTCTTTTAAATGACGTTAGGTTAATTTCAATATCTTTGATAGGTTTTTCGTAATAGGGGTTAGAATTATTTGGTAATCATTAATTCACTCAAATATTGCTGTTGTAACAAATATATCGTTTTTGGAAAAATTTTCAACGAGATTTGCAAAAAAATCCAAAATTTCGTTATTTAAGCCTTTATTTTTTTTAGATTTACATTTATTTGCTCAAAAAGTGAGCCGCTTTTTTTGTTGTTTCTCTTTTGTATCAAAATATGAATTAAAAATTGTGATTATAAATTGACCAAAACAAATTTAGCGTTGATTAAAAGACAATAAAATTTGCTACCAGTATGAATTTTTCAAACATTTTTGTACAAAAACTTTAGACGTTAGAGAAGGTAGAGACTTCAATGATTCAGATTTTTTAAATTTTCATTACTGTCTCTCCCTATTCTCAAATTTAAAATTATTTTTTAAAAATTATGAAAAAATTCACAGTTATAGAATTTGTTATTGTCTTTTAAATAACGTTAGATGCATTTCAATATCTTTGATAGTTTTTTTGTTATTGGGGTAGGAAGGCGTTGGTAACCATTAATTCACTCAAATATTGCTGTTGTTAATAAATCTATCTTTTTTGAACAATTTTCCAACCAGATTTGAAAAAAAAATTCCAAAATTTCGTTATTTAAGTCTATAGTTTATTCAGATTTATAATTATTTGTTGAAAAAGTGAATCGATTTTATTGTTTCTCTTTTGTATCAAAATATAAATTAAAAATCGTGTTATTAGAATCGAATTTCGAAAAATATCAAATTTATCAAAACAAATTTAATGTTGTTTAAAAGACAATAAAATTTGCTGGTGGTGTGAATTTTTCAAAAATTTTTCTACAAAAACTTTACACGTTAGAGAAGGGAGAGACTTCAATGATTCAGAGTTTTTTAAATTTTCATTACAGTCTCTCCCGTTTCTCAAATCTACAATTATTTTTTAAAAATTATGAAAAAATTCACAGTTATAATATTTGTTATTGTCTTTTAAATGACGTTAGACTCATTTTAATATCTTTAATAGTTTTTCTGTAATTGAGTTGGAAGTGGTTGGTAAACATTAATTCACTCAATTATTGCTGTTGTTAATAAATATATCTTTTTTGAATAATTTTCCAACAAGATTTGAAAAAAAAATCCAAAATTTCATTATTTAAGTCTATAATTTATTCAGATTTATAATTATTTGTTGAAAAAGTGAATCGATTTTATTGATTCTCTTTTGTATCAAAATATAAATTAAAAATCGTGTTATTAGAATCGAATTTTGTAAAATATCAAATTTATCAAAACAAATTTAATGTTGTTTAAAAGACAATAAAATTAGCTGATAGTGTGAATTTTTCAAAAATTTTTCTACAAAAACTTTAGACGTTAGAGCAGGGAGAGACTTCAACGATTCAGATTTTTTTAAATTTTCATTACAGTCTCTCCCTATTCTCAAATTTACAATTATTTTTTAAAAATTTTGAAAAAATTCACTGTTATAATATTTGTTATTATCTTTTAAATTACATTAAGATAATTTCAATATCTTTGATAGTTTTTTTGTAATTGAGGTTGGAAGTTGTTGGTAATCATTAATCTCGCTCAAATATTGCTATTGGTAACAAATATATCTTTTTTGTATAATTTTTCAACGAGATTTGCAAAAAAATCCAAAATTTCAGAATTTAGGCCTTTATTGTTTTTAGATTTACAATTCTTTGCTCAAAAAATGAACTGCTTCTTTGTTATTTATTTTTGTATCAAAATATAAATTAAAAATCGGGTTATTAAAATAGAATTTCGAAAAATAGCAAATTTATCAATCCAAATTTAACGTTGTTTAAAAGACAATAAAATTTGCTGGTAGTGTGAATTTTTCAAAACTTTTTCTACAAAAACTTTAGACGCTAGAGAAGGGAGAGATTCCAACGATTCAGATTTTTAAAATTTTCAATATAGTTTCTCCCTTTTCTCAAATTTACAGTTATTTTTTAAAAATTATGAAAAAATTCACAATTTTGATATGTGTTATTGTCTTTTAAATCACGTTAGGCTCATTTGAATATCTTTGATAGTTTTTTTGTAATTGGGGTTAGAAGTGGTTGGTAATTATTAATTCACTAAAATATTGCAGTTGTTATCAAATAATTAAAAATTCGTTATTTAAGCCTTTATTATTTGTTCAAAAATTGCACTGCTGTTGTTTCTGTTTTGTATCAAAACATAAATTAAAAATCGTGTTATTAGAATCGAATTTCGAAAAAAATTCATTAAAAGAAATTTAACGTTATTTAAAAGACAATAAAATTTGCTGATAGTGTGAATTTTTTAAAAAATTTTTGTACAAAAACTTTAGACGTTAGAGCAGGGAGACACTTCAACGATTCAGATTTTTTTAATTTTCATTAGTCTCTCCCTTTTATCAAATTTAAGGTTTTTTCAATTTTTTCCAATTTTTTCCAATTTTTTCTAATTTCTCCCATTTTTCCAATTTTTTCCAATTGTTTTAATTTTCTTCCAATTTCTTTCCAATTTTCCCTATTTTCCCCTATATTTACCCATTTTTCGCAAAATTTTCCTAGTTTTTGCCATTTTTCCAGTATTTTTTATTATTTTTTCTTTTTTTCCTATTTTGCTCATGAACGTGCATGTCAGAACGTTTTTTATAAAGTCATAATAGAGACGTTTTTAAGACGTTTTATTTAAATCCTCAAAAGCATGTTTTTAGAAAAAGTCACAAAGTTACGTTGTTTAAACTTTTTTGTAAGTCGTTTTTATAACCACTGTAAAAAGTATATTTTGAAACAGAAAGTTTATACGTTTTATTTGAATCATTTTTAAAACCACCTAAAAAAAATGTCTTTTATCGACCCATTTATTTAGTCCGTTTTAAAATATTTTTAAAACGACTTTTTTCGACTTTTATATGACGTTAGAAGTTGTGACATTTGTACCAGATAAAAACGTCTTATAAACGTTCTCAGTTACTTTAACGAATGTTTTTAAAACGTCTCGACGGTCGCTTGTGTACGTTTTTTAGGCGGTTTTTAAGCATCTCTGTTCTATTAAAGGGTTTATTTTTTAAGGTTGATAACAGAAAACTTCCTACTTGTTTATTACTATAACGTCATAGATAGATATTTAATATATGTTTTAAATTGAACTGATTTTCCTGTTCATTAACGTACTTATTAGAACAAAACTAAAATACAGTCCACTAATAAAACTTTTATCCTGTTCCACAAAAATTGTGATATATTTGTACTAAACAATACCACTTAATATCTTATTAATTGTTGATTCTTGATTATCGATGTCCAAGAGATGCAGAAAAACTTTTTGGTACACACACTTCATTAAATTATGTGTAAGTATTATATTAGGTAATATGTAGTGCCAAAGTAAAAGTTAATAAATGAAAAATTGAGCAGTATGACTGACAGTTGTCATGGAAAATTGTGGTGTCATAAAAATTAAAATGCCAATAACAGAGTAAAAGAATGTAATGAATATAAAATCATTATATTGACTGAACAAAAATTATTGAATTTAGATGTGAAAAATATTTTATAACCTAAACCTTCACTACTGTATATTGACACATAAGGTAAATTTTTAATTTTAGTTCATTTATTTGATAACTAAATATTATAATTTATTTTTTAGTGGGTGATATGAGTACAAAAAATAAATATTTGCTAGTATGTAAATCACCACCGGTGATTATTAACTGTTTAGGAAATAAAAACATTATTGGTAAGAGGAGAATGTCAGCATCATGTGGAGGAGGTAAGCAATCTTCTATTTTTGGTTTTGCATTTTGGGCATCTGATTATCTAACTGTCCAGGAAAGCTTTTATGAATTTTACTTCTAGCTTGATCAATCAAGTCAGTGAATAATTCTCCAAGATCAAGTTTCTGCCCTTAAATTCTACCCTTAAATTTTAGCATTTGCACTTGAACCAAAGCTAATCCGTAGCTACCCTCTTGAAAATCCTTAGCTAATTTATCTTAGCACAATATGTACCAACATACTAGCACTGACCTTTTGCCCTTTAATAATAATAATAATACTCGCCCTATATTTCACCCCCTTACGAGTGAACCCCAGAAGCCAATGGCTTGTGCGGGGAAGCTACGGCTATTATTATTATTTGCCGTGGCGCTCCGGGGCGACTTACTGAGGATTGATGGCGCCATTTGGCTATAGGTGTATGAAAACCCGGAAAACCTCACCACCATCATCGGCACAGTGACACAGTGGGATTGAAAATCTAGTCTCCGCATTAGACATTAATTAAATTAATATTCAATGCGGTTTACCTATTCGAGCCTAAATTAAAATTTCACTGTCAGATACGAGGCACGAACCCACTTTGGCTCTAGCATATAAACAGCCATAAGTGAATATGACCGATAGCCAACGGTCTGTGCCACTGAGACCGATAAGGCTAAATCTTTTTTTTCTGCATTGCACTTGCTAAGCCCTAGATACTTACCCCTACATTTGAACCTAGAACAATAATTAAGAAAATTACCTATATTGGATTTGTTTGTATATCTTTGTTCATTTCATTTAACGTCGCTAAATATCTAACACTCCCAATACACAGCCCCACAAAAAAAAAGTTCATACACAAGAGAGTGACATATGTATTCCCATATCCGCTGAATCCGATCCCGAGTTCAGAACTGGGCCTACACGTCTGGAATTTGTCCCAGGGGCCGAAAATGGCCTGAAATGCGGTACGCTGAATTTTGGAGCTAAAGCATGTTTTGTTATTGTTTTTTAAGGGGACACGAAATATGGATTTATGCCTGATCAGTTTTTAGACTTTCTTCGTTTCCCAAGGAAGAAAGTCCAAAAATTGCTCAGCCGTAAATCCATGTTTCATGTCCCCTTAATGTAGGTTGTTATTCTGTCCATGATGTCCATGAAAATACCATAGTCGCGACCGGGACATCCAAAACAGGATATTCCCGCCCCAAGGGGTCATTTTCCTGGACCCAAACAAGGAATTTCAGTTAGACATAATCTCTTCCAGTACAAATCCGGCTTTAGCTCCAAAATTCAGCGTCGATTTCGCCTTATCTCGGGAACCGCATTTCAGGCCATTTTCAACCCCTGGGGCCAATTCCAGATGTGTAGGCCCAATTCTGAGCTCGGGATCAGATTCAGCGTCGAAAAATACATGGGAATAGATATTATTTTGTTGTATGGTTGGAGTATAACAATCTCCGCTTAAACAAAACATCTTCGCTCCAACAA
The DNA here is from genome assembly GCA_963243735.1 of Neocrepidodera transversa. NCBI lineage: Eukaryota > Metazoa > Arthropoda > Insecta > Coleoptera > Chrysomelidae > Neocrepidodera > Neocrepidodera transversa. The sequence goes on along the minus strand of OY725349.1, from coordinate 8,922,694 downwards.
GAGAAGACTCCATTGCACACAGATACTATCATATCTTTTGGCTCATTTTTTCCAGTTTTATAGATTTTCTTTCTTCTTAGACGACAAAATTACCACCTTAAAAGAGGCACGTCGATTCATGGTAGATTGTTTTAAAGCTGTTGGAGCTAATCAGAGAAATTCTGAAATAGTTGCAGATAATTTATTACAAGCAGATCATAGGGGACATTACAGTCATGGAATGAATAGATTAGGTAAATTTTGTATTATATTAATGACTATGTGTACTGGACCAATACCTTATTTGAGGTAATAAAATTCAAAATTAAATACCACAAAGAACTCCGTACAAACCTTATGGGAATTGGCTGAAATTTTAATATGTTGTTTGTTTCGGCATCCTGAACAAAAGTCTCAATGGGCACAAAGCTCAATTTTGCTTATTTTGGCTCCTACCGAGCTCCAGGATTTACCATTATTTATTACTTAAAAAGGTAATCTCTTCGAAAGTTTAGTATTTGTTTGTTGAGGTTGCTGAGTTCAAAATTGATGTTAAAAAGATGATATTGACAGTTGACAGCTGTCAATTAACTGCCAAACAACATGCGATCATCAAAATTGATAAAATCACATGTAAATGTATGTTTTTGAGGTTGCCGAGTTCATAACTGATGTTAAAAAATAAATATTGAGCGTTGACAGCTGTCAAATAACTGTCAAACAGCATATAACACTGGAAATTGATAAAATTGATACGTAAGAATATGTCTTTAAGTTTGCCTAATTCTAATCTGATGCCTGATATTGACAGTTGAGTACTATCGTTAATTAAATATTTGATTGTGCATGATAATGTGTCAAGATAGATTATTGCTTATTGTTTGACAGTTAATTGACAGCTATCAACTGTCAATATCATCTTTTTAACATCAATTTTGAACTCAGCAACTTCAAAAACATATATTTGCATGTAGATTTTATCAATTTTGATTATTGCTTGTTGTTTGACAGCTGTCAACTGTCAATATTATTATATTGGCATTTTATTTGAATGTAGCGACCTCGAAAACATAAGAGGGTACTTTTTGTTAACGCAGCAAATACTAAACTTTCGAAGAGATTACCCTTTAAGTAGTAAATAATGGTGAATCCGTGGAGCTTTGGAGCCAAAATAAGCAAAATTGAGCTTTGTGCCCATTGAAACTTTTGTTCCGGATGCCGAAACGAACAACATATTCAAATTCCAGCCAATTTGACCGGGAGCCAATTCCCATAAGGTTTATGCGGGGTTCTTTGTGGTATTTGATTTTGAATTTTATTACCTCATCATTCAACCACATTCGAGTTGTTGGAATTAATACTTTATGTGTTTTTTGAAGAAATGTACATAAAAGATGCAAAAAGTGGGCTTACGAAACCGAATGCTGTACCGAAAGTCGAAAAGGAGACCATAGCTACAGCTGTAGTTGATGGTAAAAATGGGTATGGAGCTGTGGTTGGAAAAATATGTATGGATCTTGCTATTGAGAAAGCTAAAAAGGCTGGAATCGGAATGGTAGTTTGTCATCGTAAGTAACAAAAAAAAAATATAAAATTATAAAACAATATTCAATGAATAGTCATGAATAGTTTTTTCTTTTAATACTGTTGCTACAAAAATATCTAAAAATATTTTTGGTGACTGAAGGGATAGTTCCAGAATATTAAATGACGTTGGATTGTTTATAAAATTTAATAATAAATTTTTTTGGGTTATTGGTTTAAGGTTGTAGTAAGAAATTTAGGTCAAATCTACTGGATAAATGTCACTGAAATATTATCCAAAATCTATAAAAAATATATATTTCTTTTGAATGTAATAAGATTCATCTTTTTGTTTATACGTTTGGTCATAGAATTTTTTAACATTCTATAATCTAAAAATAAGGTTAAACTTAAATTCATATCAGTTCTTGTCGTTCAGAATTTGCTTCAGAGACGTGTGTAAAATATTTTACTCAATGTATCCTATTGTCATTGATACCCGTCTCTCTCTAATGCCCGGTTTTATAAGTTAACCCGGTGATCGGTGATTTTTTTTCTGTATTACAACTAATATCCTAAGTTGTGGAGACGGGAATCTTTTAAAGATACTTCACGCTAGGTTCAATGCGTGAAGTAGTGCAGAGTCAGGGGATTACCTGCTAAACCCTCTTCGGCTATTTATCCTGATCGGTTGATTCCTTGTACCCTGCTGTAGGAGAATTTTCTCCTTATCAGGGATACAGTGGGTGTTGGTTTGATCTGAAAAGTAATTGATTATATATATATTGACTTAAGATACTGAATAATATTGTGATTTTATACTTACAAGCCTCCCCGAGGGGGGCTCAAGCGGGCAGCGAGTCCTTGGACGTCGGTGGGGTGACCAGCTCATCTGATGCTTAGAGGAGCCTCTTCTGAGAGACCTAGGAGCTCGTCCAGAAGATCTTTGGCTTCTTTGAGAACTTTTATTTTCTATTGAGGTTGTTTCCTTTTGGGCTTCTTGGGTGAAGCTCTTCCATTCCTTCCATATGTCCATCTCGTCTGTAGTGTTTCTTGTACATGGGTGTTGTAGCTGGCCAGGGTTCTCCTTCCTTGGAAGTCTTTGAATCTGAAATTATAGGAGTTGTATTAGTTTGTTCGTGTAATTCATTGGAAGGAAACCGCCAGGGGAGGTAGGCGCATTTCCTAATGATTCTCCTCTCCGTTGCCGTTATGGCGTGCAAGAGGTAAGGAGGAAGAGTGGATAGATTCAGAGCTCTGTAATCTAGGATGGATCTGATGTATGTTTTATATGTGTGCAGGAGGGTTTCAAGGTTGCATCTCCCAAATTTTCCCCCCAAGGCTCCGATGAGAGAGGCTCGCTCCCTAACTTTGTTCAGTGTTCTCTGGACTTCTGTTGACTAGTTGAGAGAACGTGTGAAGCGTACTCCCAAGTAGTCAATCCCGTCCTTGGGCACAAGTCTTTCTCCCCAAAGCCTCAGGTCAACGTCATTAAGAGATTGGCCCCGCCTTTTGGAAAGGGAAGGATGTTTGAAGATCATGAGTTGGGTTTTTTGTGGGTTTAATGTAATCCTCCAGTTGCTGCACCATTCCGAAAAACGGTTTAGCATCTGGTGGGTTTTGTTGTATAGAGCTCTGGTGGTTGGGGCTATAGCGGAGATGGAAGTGTCGTCCGCATATAGTTGGATGTCTTGGCTAGGAGTTGGCGGGAGAGAATGTCGTGCGTGTAAATGACATACAGCACGGGGCTAGTACTGAACCTTAGGGGACTCCGGCTTGTGAAGTAAGGGGATCTGCGGTGGAAGAACCGAATTTGAGTATGATGGACCGATGTGTGAGGTAGGAATGGATAAGTTTGATGAATTGAGTAGGGATGACAATGTTAGAAAGCTTCTGAACAAGTCCGGCATGCCAGACCTAATCGAAAGCCTTCTGGACATTTCACTAGTGCATCAGACCTAAATCCGTGTTGGAATTAGGGGATCGTTCCCCTTTTATCCAGAAAATCCCAGATACGGTCCTGGAGAAGATTCTCAAAGACCTTACCCAGAACATTCGTCAGGAATTGGTGGAGTTGGGAGCCTTGTGGGGCTTGGGGATAAGGATGGTGTGGGCGGTTTTCCAGTTTGATGGAAAAAAGGAGTGCTGAAGGCAAGCATTGAAAAGGTGGGTGAGGATGAGAAGGATGGTGGCAGGTAGGTTTTTCAGGGCCTGACGTTTGATTCGGTCAGGGACTGGGGCTGAATTTCCTCCCTTCTCACAAGCCGCGGCGATGTCTCCTGGGGTGAATCGGTTGAGCAGTGGCTCGGTGATAGGGAACTGGGGGGTTGGGTGTGGTGAAGATGTCATGGAGTAAGAGGTCAGTGTCTTCCTGGAAATTTTGCTTGAAGTTGGGATTGATTCGGTTTGTCATTGTTTTTTGTAGGTGGCCTTTGAATGTAGTGGCCTTCTGCTCGGGAGTGTGGATGACGTGGGTTTGGTCTTTTGACCAGTGAGTACCAACAGTTTGCGCCAGAACCTGGACCCCTCACTATGATCAAGGCCTGAAGTAACCTCAACCCACTTATCCTGACGATAAGTGTTAATCTGAAGCCTTACCAAGGCGTTCAGCCAATTCCATTCGGTTTTAAGGACGGGGTCCCTGTTCCTCACAAATTGGCGGAAGATTTGGCGTTTCCACCGAATGTTGGACAGGATGTCCAGTGTTAATGGTGATTGTGGGGACAGCAACATCAAGGAACTGGGAGATGAATGTTACTGAGGGAGGTTGCCAGATTATCTATGTCCTCATTTCAGTTGATAACAGGATTTTCTGGCAGGTTTTTAGTGATGGTTCACTGAAATAGGGGCCAATCTGCTTTTTTATAGGATCGGATTTGGAGTTGGTTTGACCGGTGAGTGATACAGCTTTTTATATATCAGGGTATGCGTTGACCTTGCCTCACCATTTGGCTCGGGTTAACTCTGGAGTTTAGTCATGCGCAAAATGCTTAAATTGTGATACGATGAAAGGTTATACCAAAATAAAATATGCAAAATATTCTGTCTATGGTCAAAAATTATTTCGCGCTGTTTTTTTATTGGATATTTTACTAAAAACTCCCATGTTTATTGAAGCTCCCGTCATCACGGTTTACTAAGATTATTTTACATAACGTTATTTTAGCAAATGTCAAATTAACATCAAAATAAAATTTTTAATGTTGATAAAATGCCGGAAAGAACTAGTAACTTAAAACCTTTAAAGGCTTTAATCTATGGGCCACCAGCATCTGGAAAGACCAAAGCAGCTGAAAGGCTTTGTCGGCATTACGGCGCTCACTATGTGAGCGTTAAGTCAATGATAGATGAGACTTTACAAGAGCTGCAAGACACGGTCGATAAAGCAAAATTGAAGATATCACAACAGCAAATGAAAAAAAGTAAGCACAGGGAAATTGAAGGAGAAGCCGGGGAAGATGTTCGCGAAGAAGAATTGGAAGAAGAAGAAATAGGTGATGGAGGAGTTCCTGCTGATATTGAGGACTGTCAAGAACAAATAAAATTTATAACTAATTCGCTGGAAAGGAGTTTAAATCATAAATTGCCTGATGCGTTGATTATTCGTTTGATGAGAAGTTTTTTGTTAAAGGAAGTTTGCCAAACACGCGGTTTTATTTTGGATGGTTTTCCGAAAACTGTTGAACAAGCAACGGATCTTTTTGGACAAACAAATGGAGATATAGGTGAAGGTATATTAAAAGAAGAAAGTGCGATAACTGGAGAGGGTGGTCCTCATCATCAAGTACCAGATATGGTAATAGAAGCCAGTCTTTTAATTATGCCTGACTTTGTTGTAAGTCTTGAAGCACCTGATGAATTTCTATGTGAAAGAGTAATGAAATTGCCTCAGAAATTAGTACATGGAACGCATTTTGATGAAGTAGGTATGCTTAGAAGATTAGCGGAATTTCATGAAAATAATCAAGAAGATTACTCAGTGTTAAAATTTTTTGATAATATAGGTATTAATCCTATAGTAATACATATATTCGAAGAGAGTACTTTGGAGGAATTAAATTTTGACGACGTTTATAATATAATATGTACATATTTTGGTGAACCAATTCCTGGTTTTGGTTTAACGCCGGAAGAAGAAGATGCGATTAGAAAGTTAGAAATGGAACAACGAAGACTGTTAGAAGAAGAAGAACGATTGGAACGCGAATTAATGGAGAAAAAAGCTAAAAAAGAGTATGAAGAAAAAATGGAAAAGTGGAACGAAACTTTAGAAAAACTACAACTGGAAGAAGAAAAAGTTTTAGCAGCGCAAAGTGAAACTTTACGCTTTTATTTAATGAAATATATTTTCCCTACTTTATCCAAGGGTTTGGTCGAGGTAGCTAAGGTGAAACCTGAAGATCCGGTTGATTTTTTAGCTGAGTATCTGTTTAAAGAGAATCCGGAAGGGAAAATGTTTGATCCGTCGTATACTCGGCAAGGTGAGAGGATTTTACAGCAATATGAAGAAGAAGTTAAGCCAACAGTTGATCAAGCTGAACAGATTCAATAAACTTTTTGGATTTTATAAATGGTTACTAATATTGTAGTTATGCTATGTTAAAATTTAATTATTTTATAAAATTGTATTAAAATTATTTCGTTTTTAATTTTCTAGTACATGGTGATTCTAAATTTTATTTTCACATAATTTTTTTTAAATAATAAAACCCACAACTATCCAGCATATTTAAAGATTCAATCCAATCCACTGTTAAACATTAACACTTGATAATAAATTGTTTAATCTTTATAAAACAAATCTTTTATTCCATTTTATTCAATGCCAAAAAGTCCCTTATCCTCATTGACATTAACAACTGACTGCTGACTTACATATGAAAAAGAAAAACAATATATACGGCTATTCAGTTAAGTCTAATCCCCCCTCTCCCCTTAAAGAAATTTAAAGAAATCTGGCTGTATTTTGTTTCTTCTAAAATCAGGATTTTCAGTAGATTCTCGATTGACTTCTTCAACTTCAAATTGAGGCGGGACACTTGATTCTTGATCATCTTTAGTTATTATTTGGTTTTCTGGTATAGTGGTTTCTCCTTGTAGCTGTTCTCCGAATTGGGAGGATGGAAGAGGATGTAAAAATTTCCGATTTCTTCTGTATGTACACCTATTTTTGGCCTCTTACCATGTACGAGCGAGGAACATCAAGCTTTTCTTTAAGAAGACCCTCCTATCTAAGGTTGGATATCCGGACTTTGTCACCTATTGATATCTCTGGTAAATCTTTAGCACTGTGGTGAATGTCGTTTATTTTCTGCTTTTTTTATTGACTTATTCCTTTTTGAAGAGTGTTTTTCTATTGGCCAATTGTGGTTTTAACTGTCCTTGAGTAATAATAATTCCTCAGGGCTGTATCCATTGGAAAGAGGTGTAGTTCTCAATACCAGCAACATATTATATGGATCCTGACTTTTCTTAAAGTTTGTTAAAATTTTTAACCTGGTTTTCTATAAATCCATTACTTTGTGGGAAGTGGGGACTTGATGTCACTATTATGAAACCTTAATCCTGGGAAAATTCTTCATATTCAGACCCCACCGTCCTTGAAAACTGACTTCCGTTATCGCCGAGTACTATCTTTGGTACTCCATGTCTGGAAAATATTGATTTCATGTATATAATTACAGATTTTGATGAGAGGTATCTGGATAGGATAATATACAAATCGTTATCTAACTTTAGTAAATCAGCTGCTACAACTTGCCATGGTCATTCTGGTAAACTTGAAATTAATGTTTCTGGTTGGTTTTTTATGCTTACAACATAATTTTTTACGACTGCTTCTCTTTATGTAGCTAGTCTAGGTCACCAAACAAATTATTTTACCATAGCTCGGCATTTTGTAATACCTTGATGACCTTCATGTAGCTTTTGTAGGACAGTAGTATGGGAGGCGTTCAGTATACACTACACTTTGGAGTGGGAGGGAGACTTGGCACATATGGCAGCGCGTGTCTTGACATATGACGTCGCGCGAAACCGTTGACAGCCCCTATTGGTGCATATGGCATAGCGCATATGGCAGCGCGTGTCAAGCCACCTGTCAACGGTTTCGCGCTGCCAAATGCGCCAAGTCCCCCCCACTCCAAAGTGTACTGTGTACCGAACGCCCCCCATACTACTTAGGAAATCTTGTCATAAGTTTTGGGGAATGATTATTTTTGCATCTTTGATCAATATACGTTCCTGTATATGTATTACATGTCGATGTTCCTAAAAAGGAATGACTTCTTCTGATACTCTTTATTTTGTTGGCCATCTTTTTAGGATATACTTCTTTAATTCAGCACAGACTTCATCCTCACCCTGTTCTTTAATAATTTCAGCTAAACCTTGGTCTGATGATCTCTTCAGACAATTCTTGATCTTCTTTTTTAATTGGATCCCTTGACAACATATCGGCCACATAAAGTTTAGGCTCTGGGGTATTTTTAATTTTGTAAGTATATCTTAGAAGTCTTAAACGTCTTCTTTGCAGTCTGGGTGTCAGGCTATCTAAGTCTTTTGTACCAAGAATCTACACAAGTAGCTTATGGTCTGTGTCAATTCATGCGGTTTTCCCAATAATATAATTTGAAAAAAAATTTCACAGCCATAAGCTACACCTACTGGTTCCTTCTCGATCTCTGCGTATGACCTTGGACAAAGTTCTTGAACCAAAGGCCACCTAGTTACATTAGTACACAGCCAAGACCATAGATTAACGTTTATTAAATGTCAAGGAAGATGATAGAGATTGAAGTAGATGATCTCTGTCCACAGTACCAAGTCCAGTACCATGACAAAGATGGAAATATATAAAAACGTCCTTAAATGTGAAAGTTGCTATATTTTTAATTAAATTTTTTGGTATTTATGAATGTTCTACGTTTATAAAAGTATTACTCAAAAGAATCAACAATCAATCCAAATGGATGTGGAAACTATTTGACAAGCATTCAATAAGAAATTTTTAATATTGAATATTAAAATTTTTGTAATATTCTGAGAATGTTCTATCAAAGTTCTACGAAAGTTTGAATGTCCTGGACTTTGAAGGATTGTTCCTAGAATATTCCTTTAGGTATGTTTATGGAATATTTTACTAGGATATTCTATGAATATTCTGGGAAAGTCTAAATTTTCTGGTCATAAATTAATTGTTTGAGGAATGTTCGGTAGGTATATTCTTAGAATATTACGTAAGGTCATTCAATAAATAACGATCTTTTTATTGCAACTCCCTGTTTTAATAATTTTTTACTACTAATAATCGAAATAGACTTTATTATCATGAGAAATCGCTTTTTCTACCAGGTCACTTAATCAGTTTTGTATTTCGGAACGTATTCTATATGGTGATGCAATTACCGAACTCAATCGTGCACAGATAAATGTCAACATCATGTCAATTAATTGATATGACGCTGACATTGTGAAGTTGAAGGTTGAAAGTAAAGCGAATAGGTACGTGAACCTAGAAATTTATTTCTCTTACCAATTAACAACAATTATTAAATTATTGCTTTTAAAATGTATGTTGTATAAATTTTTAAGATCTCTTAGAGATCTAAAACTAATTGACGTAATTAATTTATACATTATAACCAAAAACGAACATTACTTAATGAAAAATTACCTCTATTTAAAAGACTAATAGAGATCAACACCAAATGAGAATTAAACAACTGATAAATATTAAATTCATAAAATACCGTGACTCATTAAAGATAGTTCATATGACGAGCGTTAAACGCGCGCTGACATTGTTGCCACTATTCACATGGTTATCGATTTTATTTGTCTTAAATTAATTTCATAAGTTGTATATTTTTTTATTCTGTTACAGATTCTAACCATTATGGTATTGCTGGAATGTATGCGCTTCAAGCTATACACAATTGTTTTATAGGATTCTCTTGTACTAATACTTCGCCCTTAATGGTGCCAACTGGAGCCAAACAGGTACAACTTATCAGCGAGATTGAACTAATTTTGGACTATTATCGAAACAAAATCGGCTGTGTCACCTCAGAACTTTCCCTACTGATACAGTGTGTTGACACACCAAACATTGTTAGTGTTGTTGTATCAACAACAGAAAATTGTGGGTGTTACCCATAACTAAAATAAGGCAAGGAAAATGCGTCGAATGCACGTTGTTCACTTATCCGATAGGAGAGAGAAGACGCTTAGCTCGTTTTGCCCTACTCTCGCCTAATTGGTACATACATACATATAATAGTATGACACTTGAAATCCAATAAACTAAAATATGGTCCCGGTTAAATAAAAACACATTAGTATAAGCTTAATTTCACATGTTTAGCTCTTTTTCTTTGGGTCACACTATAATTCATTTTTTTCTCGCGCGAGTATATGTAAAATCCAAATTTACTTCTATTTCTGGCCTGTTATCAGCAATTACTATTTCTACCTAAAATATTCCACCTCTGTCGAGACTTAAGAATACCAAACGTTTGCCTCTCAATATTTTGGGGTTTTCACGGCAACATTTTTGAGTTTCATGGCAATACCAAAAAATTTTGGCATTTCACGGCACATCAACAGCTATTTTGCACGTCACGTGCTAGTTTCACGGCAACATCAACAAATTTTTGGTATTCACTGCACATCAACTGCTATTTTGCACGCTACGTGCTAGTTTCACGGCAACATCAACAAGTTTTTAGTTTTTACTGCACATCAACTGCTGTTTTTCACGACACGTGCTAGTTTCACGGCAACATCAACAAGTTTTTAGTTTTCACTGCACATCAACTTCTGTTTTTCACGACACGTGCTATTTTCACGGCAAAATCAACAAATTTTTGATTTCCACTGCACATTAACTTCTGTTTTACACGTCACGTGCTAGTTTCACGGCAATATTAACAAGTTTTTGATTTCCACTGCACATTAACTACTGTCTTGCACGTCACGTGCTAGTTTCACGGCAAAATCAACAAATTTTTGGTTTCCACTTTACATCAACTGCTATTTTGCAGGCCACGTGCTAGTTTCACGGCAACATCAATAAATTTTTACCTTTCACTGCACATCAACTTCTGTTTTTCACGACACGTGCTAGTTTCATGGCAACATCAACAAATTTTTAGTTCCCACTGCACATCAACTGCTGTTTTGCACGCCACGTGCTAGTTTCACGGCAACATCAACAAATTTTTAGCTTTCACTGCACATCAACTTCTGTTTTACACTTCACGTGCTAGTTTCACGGCAATATCAACAAGTTTTTGGTTTCCACTGCACATTAACTACTGTCTTGCACGTCACGTGCTAGTTTCACGGCAAAATCAACAAATTTTTGGTATTCACTGCACATCAACTGCTATTTTGCACGCTACGTGCTAGTTTCACGGCAACATCAACAAGTTTTTAGTTTTCACTGCACATCAACTGCTGTTTTTCACGACACGTGCTAGTTTCACGGCAACATCAACAAGTTTTTAGTTTTCACTGCACATCAACTTCTGTTTTTCACGACACGTGCTATTTTCACGGCAAAATCAACAAATTTTTGATTTCCACTGCACATTAACTTCTGTTTTACACGTCACGTGCTAGTTTCACGGCAATATTAACAAGTTTTTGATTTCCACTGCACATTAACTACTGTCTTGCACGTCACGTGCTAGTTTCACGGCAAAATCAACAAATTTTTGGTTTCCACTTTACATCAACTGCTATTTTGCAGGCCACGTGCTAGTTTCACGGCAACATCAACAAATTTTTAGTTTCCACTGCACATCAACTGCTGTTTTGCACGACACGTGCTAGTTTCACGGCAACATCAACAAATTTTTAGCTTTCACTGCACATCAACTTCTGTTTTTCACGTCACGTGCTAGTTTCACGGCAACATCAACAAATTTTTAGTTCCCACTGCACATCAACTGCTGTTTTACACTTCACGTGCTAGTTTCACGGCAATATCAACAAGTTTTTGGTTTCCACTGCACATTAACTACTGTCTTGCACGTCACGTGCTAGTTTCACGGCAAAATCAACAAATTTTTGGTATTCACTGCACATCAACTGCTGTTTTACACGTCACGTGCTAGTTTCACGGCAACATTAACAAGTTTTTAGTTTTCACTGCACATCAACTTCTGTTTTTCACGACACGTGCTAGTGTCACGGCAACAATAACAAGTTTTTGGTTTCTACTGCATATTAACTACTGTCTTGCACGTCACGTGCTAGTTTCACGGCAAAATCAACAAATTTTTGGTATTCACTGCACATCAACTGCTGTTTTACACGTCACGTGCTAGTTTAACGGCAACATTAACAAGTTTTTAGTTTCCATTGCACATCAACTGCTGTTTTTCACGAAACGTACTAGTTTCACGGCACATCAACGGCTATTTTGTACGCTACTTGCTAGTTTCACAGCAACATCAACAAATTTTTGATTTCCACTGCAAATCAACTGCTGTCTCGCACAGCACCTGCTACTTTCACGACAACTGTATGCATCCGACTTTGGTCTCTTCATTTCTGCTAAATGATAACAATAACCCATAACTCAAGATATAAAAAAATAACTTAATTGCTCTTTCAAGAATATTAAATTAGAATAATAAATTAAATAAAAATAATAAAATTGCAGGCTGCATTAGGGACCAATCCAATAGCATTGGGAGTACCAGGAACGGGTGGAGATAGTTTCGTCTTGGATATGGCAACTACAGCAGTCGCCGTTGGAAAGGTGATTTATTTTTTTTACCATTTAATCTAATAATTAAATTTATAATTGCAGCATAATAATTTACTGTGTAATTAGTCCCAAAAATAATCGGTGTATGAAAGTTGTGCAACTCCAGTAGTATTTATCGCTACTATCGGAAATTTATTGCACAAGTCTTTAAGGGTGAAATAAATATCTTCGAAGCAAATATTAATTAAATCAGTTATTTATAGGAACCACGAGATCCTTGGTATTGTTCCATGGTTCCAAAAGTGGTCGAGTTGACGTGAATGAATAATTTTTTTTTTGCTAAAAAACCTTCCCAATTATGGAAATAATTAAGTTATTTCTAACTTGTATGTGTGAATTTTGAAAACTATGCATCCGGCCGTTTACCAGACAGCTGTTTTGTCCTTCAAGGACTCATCAGTGGCAATTTGCCGAAGATGCATAATTGACAAATCACACTTCCAAAGTAACTTTATTTTTATTAGTCGTTAGTGGATTCATTCACTTTAAGACGGTGGAGCCATATTTGCGGTTGCTCGCTAGTACTGGCTCATCAAATATAGATGGCGTTTTATTTATTTGCCGTCTACACTGTTCATTATATTTTATATATTTAACATGATATATTTAGCATGTTTGTTGTAGTAGATAGAACTTACGCGAAGAAAGAACAAACCGATTCCGAAAGGTTGGGCTTTAAATGAAAAAGGGCAAGTGGAGACTGATGCCACTGTTGCATTTAAGGCTTCTAGATTACTTCCACTCGGTGGAGAAGCAGCTACTTCCGGATATAAAGGTTACGGACTGGGAATGTTAGTAGAAGTATTTTGTGGAATTTTATCAGGTAATGTCTTTTATTTGGTTCAAATTTGGATTTAAATAGAGATTAGAAAAAAAATGTTTCAATTTTTTATATTACGATTTTAGCTGTATGTACTTTTTTTACCTTTAGATTAATTAACGGAAATTTTTGCTGATTTAAAATAAAAACCTTCAAAGTATCTTTTGCTAGTATAAATTTTCAATAAAACATGACGTCTATTAGATTTTTTTACAGAACTGTTATTGCTTGGTAGTCTGAATCTGGATATTTTTTCATTAAATGAGATAGATCTAAATTTCTTTAACCTTTCGTTGTATTCTTTACTCACTCACCTCACTTTGCTTGCTTATTTTAATTTCCTATTTTCGGGAATCTAACTTGTACTATGTCTATCTGTTAAGGAATTACAAATACTGGATGTTGTACGTCTCGTAGGCCAAAATGATTAATCCCTGGATCTCCAAGTGTTAATCGCTTTTGAAGCTTTGTGCCTGGTGAAAAGATGTTTTATCAATGAATTACAAATACCTAATTAGAACTAATGTCTGAAAATTGATTTCGAGCAATATGAGGTCCAAGTGGTTCTGATAAAACGAACGCTCTACCATGCAAATTCTGTGAAATTTAAAAATCAATGTACCAATCAAAATATTAACAACTTTAAAGGATGATTTAAAAAGTTCCAGGTGTTGGCTATTTTTTAATTAACGATAACGATTATTTTTTTATTAAAAAAAAAATTTTATGTGTAGATTACGGTCAAATCTAGGTTCCTACTTTTCTAAATTTGCAAGATTTGTTAAAAATTTTTTTTTAGATAAGGCTAAATCAGGTTTACCCAATTTGCGATATAGGAACCAATATTTTACTTTTATCGCAAATAAAAAATAAAAATTAAAAAACAAAAATTGAGTGACTACTGCATAAATTAATCTATAGGTTTCTGTTCGTAAAGTAAATCATGCTCCTAAAGAATGATTTGTTATCTATATATTAATAAGTAAAAGGAAAACTTCGGACTCGTTTTTTTAGGAATTTACGAACGGAGGAGTGTGAGATTTTGCGTAGTTAAACTTTATATACAGCAGCAGTGCAGAAAGCTAAAATTTATATATAGTATATGTATATTTTTTTTTTAGAAACAAGTTTTTACTTTTCTTTATTGTAATTTTATTTTTGAAGTGAAAACTTCTCTAGGCGCGCGCGTTGGGCGATTTTTGGATATGTAAATAATTAGAAAAAAGTGAAAATAAATAAAAAATAGGGAAAAATAGGAAAAAACGAGATACAACAGTAAATAATGGGGAAAAATACGGAAAAAGAAAAAATTGAAAAAAATGGTAAAAATCTGTCAAAAATAGAGAAAAAAAAATAGGAAAAAATAGAAAAAACAAAAAAAATAGGAAAAAATGGGCAAAATAAGAAATGTAGGCAAAATTTGGAAAATGAAAAAAATAGAAAAAAAAACAAAAAATAGGAAAAAAAGGAAAAATTAGAGAAAAAACAGAAAACGTAAGAAAAAATAAGGAAAAATAGAAAAAAGGGGGAAATGTGGAAAAACACCACACAATTAAAACAGCAAAAATTTGCAAAAAATTGGCGAAACGGAAAAAATAGGAACAAATAGAGAAAATTAAGAAAAAATAGGGTAAAATATAGGGAAAAGTAAAAAACCGCAAAAATCGCAAGAAACCGCAAAAAATCACAATAAAATTAAAAAACAAACGTAAGAAAGGGCAAAAAACGCACAAAAAAAAGAAACAAAATCCTAAAAATAAATCGCCAAAAAAAATGAAAGATATCGCAGAAAATAGCAAAAAAATTTCAAAAAAATTGGAGAAAAATAACAAAAAATTGCTAATGCAAATATATGGAAAAGTAGAAAAAAGAGAAATAGGGAAAAACATAAAAAAAAGAAACAGCAAAAATGGGAAAAAATTGTCAAAATGGAAAAAACAGGAAAAACTTAAAAAAAACGTAAAAAGGGCAAAAAACGCATAAAAAACGAAACAAAATCCCAAAAATAATCGCAAAAAAAAATTCAATAAACCGCAGAAAATAGCAAAAGTTGCAAATGCAAATAATCGGAAAAAAAGCAAAGAAAATCGCAAAAACGGAAAAAATGGCAAAAATCAACCAAAAACGCGAAAAAAGCTGTAACCATATCCAAAAATTTTAAAAAATGAAAAAATCGAAAGAATTGAAATAAATTAAAAAAAATCAGAGTAATAAGAAAAAAATCACAAAACAAACGAAAGAAATAGAAAAAAAGCAGAAATAAAAAACAAAAAATAGGAAAAATTTTAAAAAATATAAAAAACATGAAAAATAGGGAAATGGAGAAATATGGGCAAAATATGAAAATGTGGAAAAAAATAGAGAAATATGGGCAAAAATAGGAAAAATGGGAACAAATAGAAAAGAACATGAAAAAAATTGGAAAAAAAGAAAAAAATATTAAAATGGAGAAACATGGGCAAAATAGGAAAAAAAGAGATACACAAACGTTAAAATTTAATGAATTAAGGTCTAATTTTGACCACTGGGCGACTACTAGTAAATATTATGCCGTCGATTTTCAGTATATTGAACACACCTTACACAGAATATATGTCAGTTTTCTTTTTATATTTTATACAAGTTAATAATCCATTAGACAAATCAAATACACTCAAATTTGATCCATTTATTATTTTTCTACATTTTTTTTTTGACAGCGTTGTAGTTCGTTATCGTTTTGTAATAGTCACCAAAAACCGATTAGTTCTGGGTCTAAATTTGGTTAAAAGGTATTTTTCTTAACAAGGGACCTGAAAACATAAAGAAAATTCAATATCTAGAGATCGGGTTTTTAAGGCTAAGCGAATATATTTAATTATATTTTATTTTTCAGGTTCGGCTTACGGTCCAAATATAAGAAGTTGGACAAAACCTACTACCATAGCGAATTTAGGCCACTGTTTTCTGGCTATAGATCCTTGTGCATTTGCTCCAGGAGTGGATCAACGTATGTCTCACTTAATGTGTTCTATTCGAAATATGGAACCTGTAAGTATTATTAACGGTAATATTCCTAATAGCACAAAGTAGTCCTACGGATATCCATAGGACGTCTTCTTCGGACATTATGGACATCCTTTTCTGATACACTGGACGTTCTATGGACGTCCGAGGGACTCACTAATGTCACAACTTTGAACTGAATTAGAACGTCCACCGCGGACATCCACTGGATATCCCCCTGGGACCATAACTAGATATCACTTTGGACATTCACAGAACGTCCTATTTTGGTACAGTAGACGTCAGAGAAAGTGATTTTTTGTTATTTACACCAGTACAATTGTAATTGTGAAATTTTGAGCAACCTCAATAGGGTGTTTTAAATCGCCATATACTATATACTTTTCGTGGCGTCTAAGAAGCAACAGCGCAAGTGTCTCCATCTTTCAGATGGACCACTCTTAGGAGTCTGTCCCGCACATATTTTTTACATTGCCTATATTAAGTCGGCGAGGGACTGTTTTAAGTCTATATGATATAGATCTATGTTATATAGTCCGTATTATATCCATCACGGACACCTACTGGATAGTATGGACATTATACATAAATTGTACAAACAATGGATATACATAATAATATATCGTGGACGTCTTAATACTGTCTAAAAACAAACATCCAAAGACATACATATCAAGTCCATGGACGTTCCGACAGTAAATGGAAATAAATTGTACGTCCCAAGGACGTTTTGTGCTATTAGGGATAGTCCAATTTCGATTAATTATGGAGATAGCGATTGCATACAGGTCGTAGTAGAGTTTTTAAACCTTTGTACTGTGCATAGCAATATCTGACAACATGGCTTTGCTTTATGCGGCAGTAGACGATCGAGAAATCCTTCTACAATCATATTTAGAGCCGTTATACATGCGACTGATGACTGACGGTCAGCGCTCACGGATTGCATCACGGCTCTTAGATACCAGCGGACACGCAAGAGTGCCATATTTTTCTATAAGGCGTGTCTTCCCTGTTTAGAATAAACACAGTTACTATCCTTGATAAACATGACACTACACCATAGAAAATGAATATTCAGCTGTCATAATTTTCAGAATGACTTACAGCGCTTGTTATTCGCACGACAGATTTCTATTTACAGCTAAAAGATATATGCAACTCTCTATGGGGTCGTCGCATAATAAATGAAGATGGAAAATGTACTAAACTTAAACGAATCTTAATTTTCTTATCACTTCATTTTTCTTTTTTACTTAAATTAATATAGATCATATTTTACTTTATCGCTTTTTGATATTAATTGTTGTTTAAGTTTAGTGTTATGGAGTTTAATGAAAATCTGTATGACAACATTTTTAGGCCGATCCGAATTATCCAGTATTGGTCCATGGGGACCTTGAACGACAACACATGGAACAAGTTAAAAAAGACGGTGGATTAAGGTATGTGAAAAATCAACATGAAACGAACAAAAAACTTGCCGAGCAGCTGAAAGTTTCTCCAATGGTTAATAAGTAATTTTATTTTTTAAACTTTATATTTATTTTCATATCAAATATAAATCAATCTATAAAGTACAAGACTTATTATTTACCAAGTACAATCCTAGTAGGACCGCAGGCCAAAACATTTTTTTTATCTTGACCTCTAGTACGAAGTAATCGTCACCTAGGTCTCCGCGAAAAAAAAAGAACCCAGTGTAAAATTTCTCGAAATTATAATGTTCTTTGTCCTTAAATTTATGATAGAATTATGTATTGCTTAACTAAAAGGAAACACTAGAATTATTACCAAACTGTTTAAAATTCCTAACCGTCATAAGCTGGCAGTTAAATCATACGATCCCTCTATTTTTCGCGCCAAGTTCCACTGCAACATTGGGTCTCAAGCAAGCAGGTCGTCCCGGTGTGTGAAATACCGCTCCAAAGCCAGACATCTTTTCTTATATCGCTATATGGTTAGGCAATTAACAATCCTCTCATGTATCAACGCGTTTTGACGCTTGTATGTTCATAACTATACCCTAGTAACAATCTCTGTTATGATGAATTCTCGTCATTTGCAAAATTTATTATGCATTCTACATAGTTATACTCCAGACAAAATTTTACGAAAATAACCCACTAAACATGTAATGTTACAAAATATTGCCACAATATTATGCAGGGCTTACTATCGTAAAATGATAATATAATATTGCATAAGGCTCAATGCTATATTTATTTTGTAACTTAACAGAAAAAACTACTGGCAAGTTGTATATAAGTTATAAAACAAGCTATTGATTGAGTTTCAAACGCAATGTTGCATCTACCATGAAAATTCATTATAAATGCAACATTACAGAAACTATCTACTAACAATGTTAGTGCAAGTTGCATTTGGAACTATCGATTAAATGTAAATCGCAATGTTGCACTGAGTTTGAAATTCCATGATATTTACAACAATGCATAAGTTAACTACAGACAATATTGATAGTACTTGGAAAACGCAATACAGTTTCAGTTTTCGATTGCATCATTGCAGACATATACGAACTGATACGCTAGGATAATTTTAAATTGTAAACATAAAGAAACTTGAAATAATATTTCATTAATTAGGAAACCAACCAATTTTGTATTTCCCGGTCTTGAGGAGATGCCTCCCAACGGGGTGACATCATACAAGATGTGAGCAAGCACTCGCCATTTTGCCATATTGTTTGAGTTTGTTGCACGTGTTGTGTTCATGGACGTTTCTATAAACATAGATTCGCTTTTGTTTCGTTTTCGTTTTTGATATACGTTTATTTGTTTGAAGTGTTGAAGCAGCAAAATGGATAATTATAAAACTATGGCATCTTTATCTAAGGTAAGACGATGCATCATTTATTATTCTACAGATTAGGATGGTAGGAAGCAGTAGGTAATAGTTATTTTTTATCATGTCGACACATTTCGAAAATCTTCAATAGTGTGTTGAGACAGTTGAGATTGAGTGCTGTATAGATATGTATGTCAGGTTTTGTAGAGTAGGTTGTCAAGTTGTCAATCTTCAAGGTGAACATTCCATTCAATGATTCTTTTGTTTCAGGTACCTGATAGCAAAGCCGAACAGTTTTTTTTATTTTTAGATTTTAATGAGTTCTTATTGTTTTTTTTGTAATATTTTTAATAAAGTTTTATATTTGAATTTTTGGCTTTTTGTCCCCCCAAGACGTTCATGGACATTTAAAATTAACAACTTCTCATTAAAGAAGTAAAAAAAAATGTTATTGAAAAGTCTATACAAGATTGGTGATAAGTTTCTGCTATATCACATAATATTGAATCTGTTATTTTCCACTAATTTATATTCTATGTTGCGGTAACCTTGCTGCAATTACTAATTATGAAACATTACATACATCAATCCATTTTAGTAGTTGCTGCAATATTGTCACGAGGTGACATTTTTAATATCACATTTGCAATTTTCCTGTACATTATAGGCAATGTTGCAGCAACCTTGCTGAAATAATTGATAATGACACATATCGTTTGTAATATTGCTGAACGTCCGTTTCAGTAGTTGCTGAACCTTTGCAGTAAGGTAGCAGAAAACTCTGATGTAACATTACACATTACGATGAAAGGTAACTGAAATATTGAATAAATGTTACTTTGCTTAGTGGGAAAGAAATACCTAAAATTTTGGTTAAAAACTAATTATTTTAAATTTGACGTCAAATGAATGTTTTGTTTAGGGCCAGACTAAAGCTGCACTGAAATAAATTTTTTGTCAGTTTTGTAGTTTACACTGAACAATTTTTTCAAAGCGCACCAAAATTAAAAATTGCCTAAAGATAGAGCCCTGGGCTTAGCATTTTCCTCCATGTCTGTGTATATTTTAGATTAATAGCTTATACCGTTCTAAAAAAAAACGTTATTTCAAAAACCTTGTAACTCTTAAGTAAGAGAGTAGTTTATGGCTCCTAAATTACGATAAAAGTGATACCACCTCTAAGCTCGAGTCATCGAATGACAAAAACTTTAAACGTAAGATCAGCATAGCGAAAGAATGCCTTAAAATAACTAGTGAAAATAAAGTAAAATAAGGAAAACCAACGATTCTAAATCACGTGGTGAAGTCAGTAAAATATAAAATGGAGCCTAAATTGTAAATGTAATTCCAAATTTGGTTTTACCATCTCCATTGTCGCTAACTGGAAATGTATGCGAAAATTGGACGAAATTTAAGCAACAATTTAGTATATACATGATGGCATCAGGTTAAACATTGTAATCCAAAAAAAAATATTTTGCGTGCTAGATTCTTGTTTTATGAGAGAAGACAAAAAGAATATGAGCCATTTGATTCATTTTTATTAGACGTCAAAACATTATTAAAAGATGCAGAATTTTTAAGCCCAGATGAAATTCTAAGAGATAAAATAGTGTTGCATTCGTCTGACAGAGATACAGAAGATAAATTAATAAGACAATTAGATGTACAGTCGAAAGAAGCAATAGAAGCTTTTAGAGTAGCTGAAATAACAAGAAGACATATAAACGATATACATAGAAATATTGATAGAATAGTAGAAAGTACAAAAAATCAAGAAGTCAAAAATGTCGCACAAAAAGACAAAAGACAAAAAGAAAACCCAGGATAAAACAGCAGAAGTAATTTTCAGTATTCTCGAAAAGTACAGTGCCAAAGATGTAATAGTTTCCACAGGTATAATAACTTCCCAGCACAGGAAAACAATGTGCAATTTTTAAAAAATATAATCATTTCGCAGCAGCTTGTAAGTCCCAAGTAAATGAAATAGAGATAAATAGAAATGAGCAAGAAAATGAAGAATATTATTCTATTTTTGTACAGGTACCCATTATTTTTAAGCTAGATTCGGGTTCACATGTAAACATAATCTCATTAAAAGTTTTAGAGACATTAAAGAATTCGAATAATAATAAAATATATAAAATCTATAATAGAAATGTAAATTTAGAAGCTTATGGGGGTTTTAAGATAAAAACACTGGGAAAAGTTGAATTAAAGGTAAAGTTAAAAGATAAAATTTCCAAAGAATTATTTGTCATTACTAAAAATCAGGCTAGGCCTATTCTAGGTGCAGAGACAATTAAAAAATTGGGTTTAGTAGTTAGAAATTATAATGTAGTGTCAGAAAAATTGAAAAATGAGCTTATTGACAAATATGATGATGTTTTCTTAGGCACTGGTTGTTTTCCTTTGTAATACAAAATAAAAATAAAAGATAACGTTAAGCCAACTACAAAGCCTCCACATAGAGTCCCAATTAAAGTTAGGGATAAATTAAAAATCGAATTAGATAGGCTAGTAAAAAGTGATATTTTAAAAGTCCGTACAGCACCTACTGAGTGGGTAAATCCTTGTGTTATAGTAGAAAAACGAAATGGTAATATTAGAAATTTGTCTAAACCCTCAAGATCTAAATCAAAGCATTATTAAGGAATATTTATACAATACCAACTATTAATGATCTTAAATGTAAGTTAAAAAATGCCAAGTATTTTTCAGTTCTAGATTTAAAAGATGGTTTTTTCCAAATAATACTAGACCCTGAAAGTCAAGATATATGTACATTCAGTACCATGTATGGTTGTTAATCTTTTAAAAGGCTACCTTTTGGTTTAAACATATCTGCTGAAATTTTTCAAAAATTCATTATTTAAAGGTATAGAAAACATTTTCATTTATATCGACGATATTTTAATTTTTGCAGACACAATTTAACAACATAATGAAATCTTATATAAAGTGCTACAACGAGACAGAGAAAACAGTATCAAATTTAATAAATTAAAATTCCAGTGTTGTGTGAATGAAGTACATTATCTGGGTCACATTTTTAAGGAAGGAACAGTATTACCAGATATGACTAGGGTGGAGGCCATAAATAATTATGACATCAAATAAGTTAGAATTGCAAAGATTCTTAGGTTTAATTAATTATTTAAGAGATTTTATTCCGAATGTGGCAGAAGTGTCGGCACCACTTAGAGAATTTTACTAAAAAAGAATGTAATATTTAATTGGTCCAAGATTTATACCGATTGTGTAAATAAACTAAAGAATTTAATAAGTAATCCTCCAGTATATGGTAGAGAAACAATTGTTCACACTGATCATTTACCATTAGTGTCGATAATGAAAAAAAACATCAATAATATACCTTCCATAAGATTACAAAGAATTAAACTAAAACTTTTCAAATTTGACATTGATATAAAGTATAAACCGGGAAAATATTTGTATCTATCAGATGATATCAACTTGAAATATTTGTCCATCTTTTTTTGCATTATTTGAGAAAAAAATGAATTTCTTTTCATGAAGAAATCGTTTTTTCTGTTTTTTCTTTCATTTAACATAAAAAAATTGATATTTAAAAATTACTGCATCTATGCAACTTGTAGTGCACCTACGTCACTTATGTGCAATAGCTGCAGCATAATATTAACGTGGGCCAGTTTCTCTAAATAAAATTGACGCTTTCAAATATAGATGACATTAGCTTATAAAGTGTAGTTTGGTCAATGTGTTTTTAATTGTGTTTACTTTTACCTTTGTTTACGTATCTTTACAAATACAAATAAATTCGGAAAATTATCAACATTAACCAGCTCTACAGAGTACAAACTACAACAGTGACAGTGAAATATGCAGTAAGCAGACGCGGACGCGACCTTTTACTTCCCTAATAGCACAAAGACGTTTAAAAAACATCTTAAAAACGTACACGACCGACCATCGGGTCGTTTTAAAAACGTTCGTTAAAGTACCCGAGAACGTTTATAAGGCGTTTTTCTATAGTGCAAATGTCACAACTTCCAACGACATACAGACGTCGAAAAAGGACGTTTTAAAGACGTTTCACTAAATAAATGGTTCGACAAAGGACGTTTTTTGGACGTCTTTTAAAACGTCCACTAGACATCCTTTAAAGTACCTAAGAACGTTTATAAAACGTTTTTTTATAGTGCAAATGTCACAACTTCTAACGTCATATAGACGTCGAAAAAGGATGTTTTAAAAACGTTTCAAAATGGACTAAATACATTGTTCGACAAAAGACGTTCATACAAGCAAAAAAAAATACATATTTATTAATAAAATATTGATACTTATATACAATCTGTACAATAAAATAATTTTCATTTACACAATAAGTCAAGTTAAAAAAAATTATTTTCTAAGTATGAAAATATATACCAAAAATAAAATAATATTCATTTCTGTAACTAAAATACAGTTGGTCACACATAAACAAGTTATAGCCATCATTTCGGTTGGTGCTGAGCAGGTGTCTTCAACGAAATATGTAGGGGTATTTCTTGTATGCTTATGAGACTGGAATCATCAGAATTGGAGGAACTAGAATAATTATGTTGAACATGATTTTCGACATTTTCAAATAAATCCTTTGATAAATTCTAATTCTTGTTGATATACCTGTACTTTTGATGCTTCGAAACTTTCTTTTCTTTATACATTTCACAACAAACAAGTAGATTTACAGAGTCAAAAATCTTGAAAAATCACTAATTACATGACAAAAATGAATCACAAAATATACCTATATCAGGGTTTAAAGTACCTACCTAATATACATGTTAAATGTTCAACCACAGCTATAAGACATAAACACAAACACAATTCACTTAATATATCACTCCTCGGAAACCGAAAAACAAAAGAACCAAAATAAGTATAACAAAATAGATGATAATTTTAGAGATATAAGATTTGCTAGGTTTATCTTCACTAGTTGCAGAGAAAATAAACATGAAATTACCGAGAGTCACGCCATGTTTTTATCGTCCACTATGCAACAACTGTAGAGTGAGAGTGTAGACAACAGCCACGCAGTGCGAAGTGCGAGTGCGCGGTCTCTCTCCCAAACCGACCGTTAGAGAGCTAAATTCGTGATTGGTTGGAATCAGACACAGACAGAGAGAGCAAACAAAACGTCTTTTGAACGTTTTTTTTACACTAGTTATGAAAACGACTAACAAAGACGTTTAAAAAACGTCCTTTTTAGGACTTTTTATGGAAACATACTTTTGGGAACCCAACGAAAACGTTTTTACTTGTGGTTGTAAAAACGACTAAAATAAAACGTTTAGAAAACGTCCCTTTTATGATTATTTCCCAAAATAACATACTTTTGCAGACACAAAATCAACGTCTTTTGGATGTTTATGAAGTGGTAATAAAAACAACTTACAAAAACGTAACTTTCTGACTTTTCACAAAAAATTCTTTTGAAGACCCAAACAAAAAGTTTTATGGACGTTTATACTGGTGGTTTTAAAAACGACTAAAATAAATCGTTTAAAAAATGTCCCATTTATGATTTTTTCTCAAAACAAACTTTTGCAGACCTAAAAACAACGTTTTTAGGACGTTTTTTTTACAGTGGTTATAAAAACAACTTACAAAAACGTTTAAAAAACGTAAATTTCTGACTTTTTTCAAAACATTCTTTTGAGGACCGAAACAAAACGTTTTCTGGACATTTTTACTGATCGTTTTAAAAACTACTGAAACGAGACGTTTAAAAAACGTCCCTTTTATGATTTTTTCTCAAAACATACTTTTGCAGACCTAAAAACAACGTTTTTTAGACGTTTTTTATAGTGGTTATAAAAACAACTTACAAAAACGTCTAAAAAACGTAACTTTTTACCTTTTTCTCAAAACATGCTTTTGAGGACCTAAACAAAACGTTTTTTGAACGTTTTTACGGGTGGTTTTAAAAACGACTCATATAAAACGTTTTAAAAGCGTCCCTATTGTGACTTTATAAAAAACCTTTTGATATGAACGTTAAAAAACCATTTAAGTACTAGGTGTTTTTTTATCGTAGGTTTTAAAAACGTCTGAGTAGTGGAGCTTAGACAACGTTTTTTTTTATTTATCACTTCGGACGTTTTGACGACATATTTTGGACGTTTCTTTAGGTTCATTTTAAAAACGTTCTTGCACAAACGTTTATAAAACGTTTTATTTTGATCCTCGGACGTTCTGACGTTAAATGGACCATAAAAAAACGTCAATCGGACCTTTTGTGCTATTAGGGTTAATCAGGAACGCTTGTGCACAGCACTTATGTACCAAACAGCAAATTATTACCTGATCTCGTTAAAATACTCGTTTTCTTTATCCAACAGCGGAATCTAATATTTATCTCTCTCGTTTTTGAATTCGAATTCACAGTGGATAGTTTTCATCTTTATCCAATTATCATATATAATGGATTTCTCCATCTTTATTCAAAAATCTAGCTCAAATTACGGTAGATAATTAAACACAATGGATTTTATTTGATTAATTCTAACTGTTAATAAAGAAAAAACGTCAGGTTATATTTTTGTTGATGAGCTTGCTCTAAAGCAGAAAAATCAAAAACAGCCCCTTGTTTATTTGATGTAGTACATACAATAAATATGAGCGATGCTGATCTTACTATGACAAAACGTAAATTATTTTATATACTATTTCTTATTGAATACGACGGCGATAAAGAAGCAGAGACGAAGTACCTGTTAGACTACAATCGTTCCTATTCCTAACAATTTTACTATGTATATATAAACTATTCCTGGTTCCTGTTTGCTGCTCTTTTCTCTACACGCAGCGTTCATCAGACAGTTCCCATCGAAAGAAATAAAATTTTTTTTAGCTACTTGCCTTAAAATGATGGTTGCCCCAATGGACTTTGCCGGTGGGTGTTTCTCTAACAAATGTATAACGCAATTTTGGGTTTTGTATTTAAGAATCTCGTTATATAACTGTGACACTATCTATATTGTCTTTGTTAAAGACATTCTTTTAACCTTTTTCCATTATTTTAACAGAATTCTAAAAACTGCTAATTTTTAGGACCGATTTAAAATTCATATTCCATTTGTGCTTACAAAAATATTTATTAAATTGTGTATTATAAACTTGTACTGACATTAAATAAATAAAAAATATTCTAAATCAATCTTACTCACTATAACTCATAAGGTGTTTTATAAAAACATCTCTATTTACAGACATATATACAAAATATCTTAAAACCACACTGATGCTTTTTTTTTGGTGGTTTTAAAGAACCTACTAAATACTTATTGATCCATAAATCACGAACTAATATTTAATCAGATTAATCAAACAAAAAATAGAAGACTAGCATTGACAAAACCGTTCAAGTCTTTTATGTATAAAATATTTACAACCTGTAATACTGTATTACGTACAAAATTTACACAAATCCCGATCAAACTCCAAATAACTCAAAAAATATTAAATAATTACACTAGTCGCACCTTTATTTTTAACATCTAATAGTGTGGTAGTTGATGTAGATACTTTAGAAATATTACTTTTATTATACATTTTCTTATGAACTAATCTGATAGTGTAAAGTGCGCCTAAAATTCCGAGGATTGTGCCTGCCAAAACATCCCACCAATGATGCCGCCTATCAGTGATCCTCGTCAGAGAACACAAAAGAGACCAAGTCAAGCATATGGCGATTAGAAAAGGTTTTAACAGTCTTCCGGTATGGATAGTTACTAGTCTTGATTGTATCACATACTGAAACAGAAAAAAAATAATTAGCAATACATAAAACATATTTTGATTTATAGAACTATAAATTAAAAATTAACTAGCTATTAAAGTTTTAGATAATGAAGGTTCTGATGTAGTAAGTTCATTCGTATAAAAACATTCAACAAGTATTGTTCTTCGCGTTGTTGTCAATTTTTTTTCGGTACCATATCAATTACATTAGCAAGTTGTTCGCGGTATTCAGCTAATCTAAATAGTTATACTGCGCATACTGGTCCAATCGTGATTGTTCTTTAGTCATGACATCTGCTTCCTTCTAATTCCTCTGTCGTCGATTTTACCTTTCATTATAAGCTGAAGGATGTTGTATTGATCTCCTCTAAGAACATGCCCTAGTTATGATATCTTTTTTATCTTTTACCTTTAAGCTGAAGGATTTTGTATTGTCTCCTCTAAGAACATGCCCTAGGTATGTTATCTTTTTTATCTTAATAGTTCTTAGCATTTGCTCCATGTAACATAGATTCGTTTGTCTGCATAGCTCTATTCCGAGCATTCTTCTATGGAACCACATCTTGAACGCTTCTAGGGCGATTGATCGAATCAGTTAAGGTGATCATTCTTTGATAAAATTTGGAAGTTTACGTTGTTTTGACAGAAGAATGATTTCATTCTCAAAAAGGTTGTGCAATCTGTTCTGTACTTAATCTCTTTATTTGGGTCTAGCTGTTCTGTAATGTAGTATCCAATATGTTTGAATTGGGTACCTCTCTCAATGTTTTGTTGCTCTATCTATAGGGAAAACCTCGGCGTGTGGTTGGTGGCTGAATATCATAAATCTTGTCTTAGTGACATTAATTTTTAGACCCCTTCTGATACTATCGCACAAGATAACCGTATCGTCGGTATATCGAATAATATTAATCAGTTTACCATTGATATTTACCCTTTATCTTGGAAATTATATCCGAATAGATGTTAAATAATAGCTGGAATAGAATTCATCCCTGTCTCGTTAGGCGTGTTCCCGAGGCGAGTTCCCAACTTATTATGAACATACTGAGTTACGCAGTTATAAAATAATGAATCAGGACTCTGCGCAGTACAAAATAATGGACGAGTTATTTTCTACTGCGCAACTCAGTATGTTCATAACAAGTTAGGAACTCGCTTCGGGAACAAACCTATAAAATGCAACATTCCATCGATTCGAACCACTGCTTTCTGCTTCCAGTATAATTTTTCTATGATACGCTGATCTCTACCATCAATCCCCGAGATTCTTAATATGTTCAAAAGCGTTAGTAGCGTGTGTGAGTCGGACGAACATGGAAATATTTTCAATTGGAACAAGAGTACCTCCCCCTGTTTTCGAGGTTATTGAACATGATGGCGGAGATGGAATTTATCTTTGGGGCTGCGCAACCCCTCAAGAGAGGTTAAACGCTCTTCAAGAGTTTTTCCTGCAGAGAAACACAATTTCCCTCCCGGTGGTGATGTTCCGACCCCTTCCAACCCCTCCATCGGCCAATATTCGCCCCCGAAAGTGGCTAATTTTTATATCTTTTTAAATATCAGCGGGAAACATATTCCTCCCCGTTTTCAAGAATGTTGAGCACGGTTGTGGTGTTATATATCGCGTCTGATCCCTTCCAACCCCTCCACCGACCAATTCACGCCACCCAGAGGGTGACTTTTTTGTTTCGGCATTTCAGCGGCAAATATATATATATATCTCTCTCTCTTCTTGATTGTAACAGTCTTTCTTTACAGTCTAGCTGGAAAAATACCATCATATACCGACAGCAGGTGTACTGAATAATTGATACATACCGTTTATTTTAATACATATAAATAATTAAGAGAATTTATTGTGAGGTATGAAATTACGCTTAAACAAATTGTTACAGTCTCTTTTCTTTAATTACAATAATTCATAACTAAAATTAACATTACATTTAAAGCTAAAGTCGGTTTACAATAAAATATTTTTCTCGTTTACACCTTATCTGGACTAATTTAACATACGCTTCTTACAAGTAAAATTATATGGTTGATACTCATTTGCCGCAGATATAAAAAAATCACCCTCTTGGGGGCGAGTATTGGTCGGTGGAGGGGTTGGCAGGGATTGGACGCGATATCTGACACCATATCTGCAGGGAAACTTGTTGAAGCGCATTTAACCCCTCCAGGGGGTGATTTTTGGCCATTTTGACGGGTTGCGCAACCCCAAAGAGAAATTCTAACGCCGCCAAGGGTTTATATTTGATTTTATTTCTGCCTGTGTTTCTCAAATGTTGGGGCACAACTGATCACTAACCTACTGTTTATTATTATTATTGTTTGGGTTCTGTGGCACTCAAGGCACGAGTTACCAAGGATAAAATCCTGACTTATTAAAATCCAACTAAATTAGCCAACCTCTTTGGTGACTCTCCGTAGCAGCAGTGATGTAAACAGAACACACTAGCCCGTGCTCTTGGCAGGTGCTAGTCCGGCCTAAAATACGCTATAATTTCAAAAAAATTTCATTACTCAATAATAATTTTCCCGCCCTACGATATTAATTGACACGTGACCTTGATGTGGATAAATTTTACTATCCTCTCACGCTAATACATTGAATTTCCTATACCTATGCTCGGAGTAATGTAGAATATCTACTCAAATTATATGTTTATATTCTTAGACAACAATTATTACAATTATAAATACTTACTGCTGAAAATAAACCAATAAACCAAGATAAAGATGCATGTCCGGAAGGGAAAGATCTGGATGAATCCGTCATAAAGTATTTACTGTATTTGAGATTCGTACACGTGAACGTTTTAACGTACTCATTTGGAATGCACGTCTGAGCATTATCCGGTTGACAAACATCGAAAAAGTGTGGTCTGTGTTCTCCAATCGTGATTTTGGCAATTTCGGTGAGTAGAAGTACCAAAATACACCCAGTCGCACATTCTTTATAATAATACCAAAGTTCGGCAAAATCGATTTTTTTAAAAGTACGATTAGATAATACGTCAGTTAGTACTAAGGCTATAAGAGGTATAATGAGGCATCCTAGTCCTAATATAAGTGGTGATATGACTTCGCCTTTGTATTGGAAGGATATTAGTGGATCTTGGCAGTAGAAACCTTGTTGATTCCCTGGTATGTACCCAAATTCCAGTAAAACCAGTAAGGATAGAACTGAAATTAAAAAAAAACAAAGTTATAAATAAACTGTATATAATAATAATAATAAAGCCTATATTTTTAAATAACTTACACACAGAAAATCTGTTGATCCTCATAAGGAATGCCGCTTTTCTAACGAAAGGCTGAAGTTAAGAAAAAATTCGATGTTAGAATTAAGATTATTCATTTTCGTCCAGGATTGTTGACATATACATGACAAATGATTTAGTGCTTGATGTAAATTGTGCTAGTGATATGTTCTATTTAGTACTGATTTCATATATTTATCAGATTTTTTATCTTTTTCTACAGCGATAAGTGTTTATTTAACCTTGCAACGTTGATATTATATTGTAATTTATAAAATAAAGAATTGTTATCTAATTTGGTGAAAATTCTATTTTTGATAAATTAATTTTATCAAAAAATGATATATACATATATATAAAATATAAAATAGAATTAGGCTAGTTTAATTAAAGAAAGAAAATAAAGATTCCAAAATAGGGTTCTAGTTTTTTATAAATATCTCATAAACTATAAACGTTAAAGTGGATTTAAAAAAGATTGTTAAAGGGGAAGAAATTTATAATTAAAAAGTCAGGGAATTATTAACATTGGGTATTTTTGTTATGTGATTTTTGAGTTTCGCTCCCAAATCTGCAATAAGTTATGGCCCAAAATTGGAAATCTCATAAACTCCCTTATGTACAAATGGGAGTTTATGAGATTTTCGAATTTTTGACCCGAATCTTATGTCAAAATGCTCGTGACAACGAGGTGAGCAAGAATATACAAGAAAAAAAATCGCTCACAAATCTGCAAGTTATGGCCCAAAATTGGAAATCTCATAAACTCCCTTATGTACAAATAGGAGTTTATGAGATTTTCTAATTTTTGACTCAAAATCATATGTCAATAAGGAGAGTAAAAATGTCGCTCTCAAATCTACAGGAAAGTGAAATTAAAAAACATTGAGACAAGCGCATATTTTGCTCTTCGTAGTAGTGTTTTCCAAATTTGCTCTATAGAAATTGACGATCCTGTAAATTTAGCAAAGCGATCCGTCAAATTGATGGTCGTTATTGTCAAAAGTGTTGTGTATTCTCGTTCTCTATGTAGTCTTTTTTTTAATAACTAAAAAATGACTGCTTTGTATTTGGAAAAGTCCAGTTATTTGAAAGAAGAAATTCTTGTGGGGATAATTATTAGTGTGAAAAGTCAAAAAATGAAGAAAAAAAAGTGCGGGTAATTTTTTGAGTAAAAAGAGGGAAATAGAATTTAAAAAGTGAGAAAATTAAGATAGAAAAGAGGTAAGGTAAGCATTAGCGATTTTGATATTAAGCAGATGACAACGATAATACTTTTTGATCTGTGTCAGTTTGTCGGGAAAAGAATTTCCCTAATAGCACAAAAGATCCGATTGACGTTTTTTTATGGACCAAAATAAAACGTTTGTGCAAGAACGTTTTCAAAATGAACATAAAGAAACGTCCAAAATATGTCGTCAAAACGTCCGAAGTCATAAATAAAAAAAACTACATCGTGTTTTTAAAATCTACGATAAAAAAGACATCTAGTACTTAAATGGTTTTTTAACGTCCATGTCAAAAGATTTTTTATAAAGTCACAATAGGGACGCTTTTAAAACGTTTTATTTGAGACGTTTTTAAAACCACCAGTAAAAAACGTTCAAAAAACGTCTTGTTTAGGTTCTCAAAAGCATGTTTTGAGAAAAAGGCAAAAGTTACGTTTTTTAGAAGTTTTTGTAAGTTGTTTTTATAACTACTGTAAAAAACGTCCAAAAAACGTTGTTTTTAGGTCTGCAAAAGTGTGTTTTGAGAAAAAATCATAAAAGGGACGTTTTTTTAAAACATTTCAGTAGTTTTTAAAACGATCAGTAAAAACGTCCAGAAAACGTTTTGTTTAGGTCCTCAAAAAAATGTTTTGAGAAAAGTCAGAAAGTTACGTTTTTTAAACGTTTTTGTAAGTTATTTTTATTACCACTTCATAAAAATCCAAAAGACGTAGTTTTTAGTACTGCAAAAGTATGTTTTGAGAAATAATCATATAAGGGACGTTTTCTAAACGTTTTATTTGAGTCGTTTTTAAAACCACAAGTAAAAACGTTTTCGTTGGGTCCCCAAAAGTATGTTTCCATAAAAAGTCATAAAAAGGACGTTTTTTAACAGTTTTCTTTTTTTGATTGCATGAACGTTCAGTTTGTCAAACAATTTATTTAGTCAATTTTGAAACGTTTTTAAAAAGTTATTTTTCGACGTCTGTATGACGTTAGAAGTTGTGACATTTGCACTAAAGAAAAACGTCGGTCGTGTACGTTTTTAAGGTGTTTTTTAAACGTATTTGTGCTATTAGGGTTGTTAATCCTTATCATGGAGTAAAAAACTTCTCTTTTCTGCTAATCTGGACGAGAGCTACAGCTTATTGTGGACTACGAACCACGGTCCTCAATCACCCTAAAACCAGGACTATGCCTTTGTCATTCGGGTGATCTACCGACCGAGCAACTTCCACGAGATAGAGTTTGTTTATCCATCCTTTGCCGTTACGTCATAATCGGTGACGTATTCTGCTGTTTTACGTTTGTCATATATTATTTTAATGTTATTTTACACTTAACCTCAAAATTAAAATATAATCAACGACATATGTTAAGGATTGTTTCAATGACACGTATCAAGGTGTGTTTGTATGAATAAATTGGTAATTCCAAAAATTGTAATTTGCTTTATTCGTTGCGTACCTTTTTACATAGTTTGGTAATTTTTTTTTAACTTGAAACTTCCGTTTTTTTAACTGATTTGTTTCAAATTTATAGCTTGGGGGCGTTTAACGTCCCTAAGCATTTTTTGACTAAATTAAAAAATTATTGATGATCGAATCGTGATTAAATGGCGAAAAAAATGTATTGTACGATTATATTTTTGGGGTGAACCCAAACATTGTAGAATGCATTTAATGGCAAAAGCGGTATTCCAGCATCTTTTTCTCTTGAAAAGTAATTAAAAAACTTCAAAATTAAACTTTGCTCTTTTTCATTAAACCGTGAAAGCATTTTGACAATGAAAAACTAATGGAACTGTCAAAAGTTAAGGAAAACGTTAATGACGTCATAATTCCATTTCATGAATGAGAGATCGAGTTGTACAAATGTATGACGTAACGGCAGAGGATGGTTAAACAAACTATCTGATCTCATCCGGCCTAGTTACCGGTGTGAATGAAACTGCGCATGGCACAAATACCTGTCTGCACTTGCCCAAAGTCTTATCTGACAGTAGGCTTGTTCCCGAAGTGAATTCCTAACTTGTTATGAACACACTGAGTTGCGCAGTTATAAAATAATGAATCAGGAGTCTGCGTAGTACAAAATAATGGAAGAATCATTTTATACTGCGCAATACTGGAAATCGAACCCACGATATAAAGGCCGATTCCCTAACCAACCAAAAGTGGTAATTTATGAATGAAATTGAAAAAGGGGGTAATTTATTATGAAAATTAAGTTAAATTGCTCGACTTTTTTAAGCTTATGCTCGCCGGCTACTTTAAGCTTGTCCGTGGAGTGATACACGTTTGATCGGAAACACTATGGAGTGTATATAGAGTATACACGATCAATAATGAATCATAAAGAAAAATAGTCATCAACCTTGTCTATTTTCATATTAAAAGAGACGTAAAGAACATAGCTTGGTTAAGCTTGACTGTCGGTATTGTTGGTTATTGATTATTTTAAGCTTGCCTGTAAGTAATAATCAATGATCAATAATCAATTATTTATGTGCTGTATCCATCTTTCAAATGTGTTAAGTATGTAACTAATAAATATCACTTTTAAATAATTCAAAAGTCTAGATTCAATGAAATAATAATAATATATAGTAATAATCGCAAAAACAACAATTCATTTGAACTAATTCCCATCAAAAAATACAATTTCAATGACACCACCCAATGTACAAATGGAAGAGATTTCACATTTTCGGTCATAAATTTTTGTAGAGTTGAGGCGACTTTTCTTTACATATTTTTGCTCAGCTCGTTTCGACATATGATTCCGGTCGACAATCGAAAATCTCATAAACTACAATTTTCTCTTAATATTTTAATTCAAGCTCTGAGCGAGAGTATTATATTTTGGATAGGATTTTCTATCTGGCTTTTAGATTCTTGATATTCTATGTTTATTTGTATTTGTGGTTGTCTTAGGGTTCAAACTTTGAAGAAATCTTGCAGTTCTTCCGTATTCTCCAGATCAGATCATATATCAAACTTTTTAAACTTAAAAATAAGTAGGTACACCAATGCATATGTATAAAGCTAATAACAATAATTAATATATTCTTTGATAAACTAATTTCGATTTTTACCTTGAAATTTAAAATATATTTAAATTATGTATAAAAACCTTCATAAATATGTTAGAAGGTATTTCAATCTTGAACCACGTTTTAAAAAAAAATCTACTAAAAATTTTTGACACTGTCACATAATTTTTTAATTAAAATTGATATTTATTAATTTTAATCTTGAAAGGAGTGATTTTTGATAAAATAAAATTATAATTTAAATATATTTTATCGACAAGATTACATATATTATTTTTAAAAATATTTATTTTCACTATCAAAATATGCTAAATGTTTTTTTAAATATTTTAAAATTAGAAAATTATACGCTACATTAAATATACTTACAAATATAATTTTGTATGTACATGATGTTTATTAATTATTTATTTAATATATACACTTTGGTAAATATAAAATATAAACAAAAGTTTTTACAGTAACATTAGTAGGGGACACTGGGATAAAACGACTAAAAAATCACGCTTTTCAAATTAATATCCACTAAACATCCTGTATAAGCCAAATATTATCTATTTATAAAGGATATCCCAGAATTTTTTTTCTGGCGGTCCTTAGGTTATAAAATAATTGAAAATGTTTCAAGAAAGTGTGCCGATAAACACGGTAAAGTCTAAAGCGCATATATCTGGAAGTAATTTATATTTATTAATTTTTTCAAATACCACTCGAGTTTAATTCTTCCGAAATACCACTCGGCCAATAAAATTTATACAATTGGTTAACAGATATCAGAAATATACAGTATGATGTCAAAAATACGTAAATTATGATTAGTTTACACATCCTGTAGGTGACAGAAAATTTCATTCTCAAAAAAATGTTCCAATTGTAATAGGTAAGTAGGTATACAGGATGATGTCAAAAATATATAAATTATGATTATAAAGTAACGCTTTGGTTTGCACACCCTGTAATATTAACTTGACAAAAAATTTTACTCTTGGTAAAAATTTTTAATTCCAATTAGATTTATAAAATTGAAAAACAGATATTAAAAATATATAGGATGGTGTCAAGAATATGTAAATTTAGATTATAAAATAAGCATTAATTTGACAGAAATTTCCATTCCTGATAAAAATTTCTAAATTCAATAAAATTTGTAAAATTGGTTAACAGATATCAAAAATATACAGGATGATGTCAATAATACTTAAATTGATTACAAAACAAATCTTTAGTTTGCACACGTTCTAGTATTAATTTGACTAGACTCAAATAAAATTTATAAAATTAGAAAAAAATTTAAAAAAAACATAAAATGATGTCAAAAAGTGTAGTTTTTGTTTGTGGTGACAAAAATCTTCAACATTGTTGAAATCCAAAGATTCTAAATTCCGAATTTAAATTGTTATGTTTATCAAATATACTTACCTGATTATCACTAAAAATATTTTTTCATCTAGTTCAATATACTTGTACACAAACAACTAAATACATCAACGTAATACTTAACTCTGAACAATTATTTACAAAAATGACGCATTAATAAAATTTGCCAACACCGGTAGACAAAGTTTACATACTACGTCACTGTTTAATAACAATTTAAATGTCTATGAATGCATAAACCAATTCAAATTCTCAACTAATGATAAATATATAGTGAGTAATGAATAAAAAGAAATTTAAATGCTTACCGAATACGATGAGGATAGAATTCACGATAAATGGAATCGTGACCCTCCTACGTAACCGTATCTTGGAGGACTGCTTATTTTTATTTGGTTGCGTTTTGTCGGAAACTGTCGACGTCGATATATCGATTCGTGTAGTTGGCGAATTGATCCGCTCAGATGTCGCTGTCGTTACGTTAATCATTCCTTTGTTATCCTGAAAAAGAAAAAAAAAAGAAAATAAATAAATTAGTTTATGATATCATTTTATTATACAAGGTGGAACTAACAAAGATATATGAATAGGTTTTCTAAATATTGAATAATATACAGGGTGTTTCATTTCAAAAACAAATCCTAATAACACAACGTTTATAAAAAACGACTCCTGCGGACTTATTGGTCGTTTTAAAAAGATCCGCTATAGTACTTTATGAAAGTTCGAGAAAAGTACAAAATGTCACAAATTTGGATATCTTCAAAATGTCCCAGGCAGACATTTAATTAACGTTTTTATAAACGTTTTCACGATGCAAAAGGTGGGTTTTAAAAACGTCCTTTTTATAGTACAAAAATACTTTAAAAACGTCCGTTATTATAGTACAATTAAAATTAGTGAGTAGGAAAATCATTTTCTGTCTCGTTTATCGAATGATATTTGAGAGAGACAAAAAATAGTAAAAAATCAGTATATTTTTAAAAACGTGTGCTTTAACTAACGTTTATAAAACGTCTTTTTTGTTATCTTTGTCGTGCCGAAAAATCATTTATAAACCGCCCTTTTAGTATATTTATTAAAAAAGTGCATCAAATATCGTTTATAAAACGTCATTTTTGATATCTTTTAAAAACGTGCCACAAATAACGTTTATACAATGTCTTTTTTGGTATCTTTTAAAAACGTGTCACAAACAAAATTTATAAATCGCCCTTTTCGATATATTTATTAAAAATGTACATCAAATATCGTTTATAAAACGTCATTTTTGATATATTTTAAAAACGTGGTTCAATTTTTTGATATCTTTTAAAAACGTGCTTCAAGTAACATTTATAAAACGTCTTTTTCGATATCTTTTAAAAAACGTTTTACAAACAAAATTTATAAACCGCCCTTTTTGGTATATTTATTATTAATGTGCATCAAATATCGTTTATAAAACGTTATTTTTGATTAATTTTAAAAACGTGCCACAATTTTTTGATATATTTTAAAAACGTGCCTCAAATAACGTTTATAAAACGTTATTTTTGATATATTTTAAAAACGTGGTTCAATTTTTTGATATCTTTTAAAAACGTGTTACAAAAAATTTATAAACCGCCCTTTTTGGTATATTTATTAAAAATGTGCATCACATATCGTTTATAAAACGTCATTTTTGATATCTTTTAAAACGTGCTTCAAGTAACGTTTATAAAACGTCTTTTTTGATATCTTTTAAAAAACGTTTTACAAACAAAATTTATAAACCGCCCCTTTTGGAATATTTATTAAAAATGTGCATCAAATATCGTTTATAAAGCTTTATTTTTAATATATTTTAAAAACGTGCCTCAATTTTTTGATATCTTTTAAAAACGTGCCTCAAATAACGCTTATTTAACGTCATTTTTGGTATCTTTTAAAAAACGTGTCACAAACAAAATTTATTACCCGCCCTTTTTGTATATTTATTAAAAATGTGCATCAAATATCGTTTATAAAACTTTATTTTTGATATATTTTAGAAACGTTCGTCAATTTTTTATATCCTTTAAAAACGTGCCTCAAATATCGTGTATAAAACGTCTTTTTGGGAATCTTTTAAAAACGTGTCACAGATAAAATTTATAAACCGCACTTTTTGGTATATTTATTAAGAAAATGCATCAAATATCATTTATAAATCGTGATTTTTGATATCATTTAAAAACGTGGGTCAAGTAACGTTTATAAAACGTCATTTTTGGTATCCTTTAAAAAACATGTCACAAACAAAATTTATATATTGGTATATTTATTAAAAATGTGCATCAAATATCGTTTATAAAACGTTATTTTTGATATATTTTAAAAACGTGCCTCAGTTTTTTGATATCTTTATAAAACGTGCCTCAAATAACTTTTATAAAACGTCTTTTATGGTCTTTTAAAAACGTGTCACAAACAAAATTTAAAAACCGACCTTTTTGGTATATTTATTAAAAATGTGCATCAAATATTGTTTATAAAATATTATTTTTAATATATTTTAAAAACGTGCCTCAATTTTTTGATATCTTTTAAAAACGTGCCTCAAATAACGCTTATTTAACGTCATTTTTGGTATCTTTTAAAAAACGTGTCACAAACAAAATTTATTACCCGCCCTTTTTGTATATTTATTAAAAATGTGCATCAAATATCGTTTATAAAACTTTATTTTTGATATATTTTAGAAACGTTCGTCAATTTTTTATATCCTTTAAAAACGTGCCTCAAATATCGTGTATAAAACGTCTTTTTGGGAATCTTTTAAAAACGTGTCACAGATAAAATTTATAAACCGCACTTTTTGGTATATTTATTAAGAAAATGCATCAAATATCATTTATAAATCGTGATTTTTGATATCATTTAAAAACGTGGGTCAAGTAACGTTTATAAAACGTCATTTTTGGTATCCTTTAAAAAACATGTCACAAACAAAATTTATATATTGGTATATTTATTAAAAATGTGCATCAAATATCGTTTATAAAACGTTATTTTTGATATATTTTAAAAACGTGCCTCAGTTTTTTGATATCTTTATAAAACGTGCCTCAAATAACTTTTATAAAACGTCTTTTATGGTCTTTTAAAAACGTGTCACAAACAAAATTTAAAAACCGACCTTTTTGGTATATTTATTAAAAATGTGCATCAAATATTGTTTATAAAATATTATTTTTAATATATTTGAAAAACGTGCCTCAATTTTTTGATATCTTTTAAAAACGTGCCTCAAATAACGCTTATTAAACGACTTTTTTGGTATCTTTTATAAACGTGCCACAAAAAAATATTTATAATCCGCCATTTTTGGTATATTTATTAAAAATGTGCATCAAATATCGTTTATAAAACGTTATTTTTGATATATTTTAAAAACGTGCCTCAAGTAACGTTTATAAAACGTCTTTTTGGATCTTTTAAAAACGACTCACAAATAAAATTTATAAACCGCCCTTTTTGGTATATTTATTAAGAATATGCATCAAATATCATTTATAAAACGTGATTTTTGATATCATTTAAAAACGTGGGTCAAGTAACGTTTTTAAAACGTCTTTTTTTGGTATCTTTTAAACAACATGTCCCAAACAAAATTTATATATTGGTATGTTTATTAAAAATCTGCATCAAATATCGTTTATAAAAAGTCATTTTTGATATCTTTTAAAAACGTGTCACAAACAAAATTTGTAAACCGCCCTTTTTTCATATTTATTAAAAATGTGCATCAGAACTAGATTATGTAGACTTGTTGGTTGTATTGGAAAATCCTAATCCGAGGTACCACCAATACGAAATTAAAAGGACCGACCATAAATGATGGTGTTGATACAGGTAAGAATTTTATGGGAGTTTTACAGCACAGGCAAATCACACAAAATCGGTGATTTTAAAGAGACAGCAGTTAAAAGATGTGGCGAATTAAAAAAAAATTACCTGTGCCGCCAGGTTTTGTGTAACATAACAATAGGCTACCCTTATTTTAATCCCTTTTAAGACTCTGATGAGTGCACGTACGGTTGGGTAAATCTTTGTATTATTATTTTTTTGTTACTATTTTAAACTTAAATAATTGAAATTTAACCGAGGAGGTGCTTGTTTTAGGTGAGTCCCCTAAAGTACATACCTAAATAATACTCAATAATGCATATTCAAAAAAATATATTTTTAAATAATGATTTTATGTAAATAATGATATAGACACCCACACCTAAAATTTCCTGATCCGACAGATATATTACTCATTCTAGATCACGATTCTAGTATAACACAAAAATTCGCCAGTGCTTTTGACCTTTCCAAATGCTTTAGCAGCCAATATTGGACATAGATCTTAATAGTTATAGAGCTAGATGAGGATGGAATTAAAATATCCTGTGAGATAAGCTACATCTACTTTAAGAGAACCTTGTAAAGCAAAAAAGTGATGTTAAATCTAACCTAGTACAAATATTTATATAATTAAAAAAATATCAGGAAACATTAATATCAATTTTCTACTTACAATTTCGATATAGCTCTTAGGCAAGATAAACAAACTTTAATTGTGAGTATAACGGCATTTTTTTGTAGTTTTAAGTGATTCAGATTATACGTCACATCAAATTGGATAAGATTGATAAGATATAATATAAATTAATAAAGATTATTTTTTTAACAATATATATGGAAATACCTGAGCAGGTTAAATCCGTTTTTATTTATGATTAATAAATTTAATTTCATGATAAAAAAATTAGTTAAACATAAATTTAATTTATACACGAAACTCCTACAATTTCTGGGTTATTGAATAGTTTAGCTTTATTTTAAAATATAAAATAAATTGTACTTACATATATAGATATAATATTTTCACTATTAAATATTGATTTTAATTTCAATAAAGTCAAATTGATTTTTATTTGACACTGACATAACAATGACATTATAAATATATATCAAATAATAACTACAATTTTAACTCATTGGATTGGTTGAAATTGAAAGATTTTCTTTTACATACATTCAGTCAAATATTGCCTTAAGGCGTTTTTATACTCCAATCTCGTGCCAATATTGCCAATAGGCGTTTTACCTCGCTTTTGCCTACGTACTAATGCCTTAAGGCTTTCACAAACTGTGGAATTTAATTTCAGTGAAAATTGCTATCTGTTTAAAAAATGATCATTCAGCTTTATTATTTCCTTTTGGTCCCTTACTACCGTTACTCAACATTGAGTAACTGATATATTTCTGGCACTGAACGTGTTAAAAAATCTTTAATAAAAAAAATAGTAGTCACCAACATTCTTCTGTGCTATTTAAAACAGGTACTAATTCCAGTAAATTTAAACCTTCCCCGAAACTTTAACATTCTTTGCTGCTCATCTTTTTTAATGAGTTCACCGCCAACTTGGATTTTAGAAGAATATTCTAGTTTACACAATTTAGTTGCCCCGGGTGGTCCGAAAAGGACATGTAAAATGCGCCACCTATTTTGAATTTAAGGAGATTACAGAAGATTACCATAAAAATAATCACCATACTTGATTTTATCTACATTTCAGCAAAAATAAAACAATTGTTAATTTACTCTTTATTTTTATTTAAATAATTATGATAAATAATTGTTATGCAAATATAAACTCGAATAAATTTAATGTTATATATTTATAAGTATTTAACAAAAGAAAATCTTGAAATGTTTTTGGCGTCGTATTCTCTAGTCTTAGTTTATTAATAAACTCTATTTTTTGTTTAATTTTATGCGATGTTTTTCCTTTTTTCTAGATTTTTTCTCATTTTTCTGATTTTTTTTCTATTCTTCTTCTGATTTTTTCTAGTTTTCACTCATTATTTTCTCATTTTTCTGTTTTTTTTCTATTTGTTTTGTTTTCTTATTTTTTCTCATTTTTCTTGGTCCTTTGATTTTTTGTGATATTTTTCGATTTATTGCGTTTTTCTGTACTTTACATTTTCTATTTTCTAATTTCTCTCTCAATTGTTTTCTTTTTTTCGAATTTTTTTTTTAATTATTTTTTCCGATTTTTTCCGATTTATTTTTTCGATTCTTTTAATTCTCTCATTTTTATGATTTTTTTGTTTTTTTTCTGTTTTTTTTTTATTTTATTTTTTAATTTTTTCTAATTTTTCGTCACCTCTTCTTATTGTTCCGTTTTTCTATTGTTTTTTTTTGTTTCCTAATTTTTTCTCATTTTGTTTTATTTCCTTGATTTTTTTTTGTGACAATTGCAATTTTTTTTGTGATTTTTGTGACGGTTTTTTGCGATTGTTTTACAACTATTACCCCTATTATTTTGTTTACAGCTTAAATACTTTTGAGGAGCTTTATAGTAATAATTTTCTTTTATCTAGTGGCGCTCTTTAGCGGTGAGTTTAATCCCTAAAATAATATTTTACCTGACTTTTAAGAAAATGTGGCGCACTTTACATAGTCCCATTTTTTGATACATATTCAATATTTTCTGTGGAATGAGACGAACTATAATAAAATTCAGGAGAAATTGCTATAACTACAACTAAGTTGTTCATTTTAGGAAATATATGTAACTACTAAAATATTTATGTAAATTAATTTTATAATTCAGATTTTTTAGTTTCTCAAAACACTTTTTTAATCAGTTTTAATATTTTACGTACATGGTCACCTTTAGTTCTAGTACCAAATGAAGAAATTTAAAGTAATATTTCACTGATTTTAGATCCATAATTCATCATTCTTTTAGATTTGATAAAAAGGATTTCAAGTTTCATGGAAATTTCAACGTTTTTTAAGCTAAAGCTGACCAAGGACTTTTTTTTAACCAAAATTAAAAAATTTTTCTTTTTGGAAATCTATAATTTAAAATTGCTTCGGAAATTAAATTAGTTATTTTAAAAATTTTTTACATACAAAAATTAGTACTGTAACTTTAAAATTATATTTTAATATTTCATCAAATATTTATGTAAATTAATTTTGTAATTTTGATTTTTTTTAAATTAAGTTTCTGAAAACATTTGTTTTAATTCAATTTTAATAATATTTTACGTACATGGTCACCTTTAGTTGTAGTACTAAATAAGGAAATTTAAACTACTATTTCACTTATTTTAGATCCATAATTTTGTAAAAAATAATCATTCTTGTAGATTTCATAAACAGGATTTCAAGTTGTATGGAAATTTCAACGCTTGTTAAGCTAAAGCTGACCAAGGACTTTTTTTAACCAAAAATAAAAAAATAATTTTTTTGGAAATCTATAATTTAAAATTTTTTCAGAAATTAAATTAGTTATTTTAAAAATTTTATACATACAAAAATTAGTATTGTAACTTTATAATTACATTACATCAAATATGTATGTAAATTAATTTTGTAATTCACATTTTTTTTAATTTAGTTCCTCAAACATTTTCTTTACTTCAATTTTAATAACATTTTACGTACATGGTCTCCTTTATGTTCTAGTACCAAATGAAGAAACAGGATTTCAATTTTCTTCGAAATTTCAAGGTTTTTTAAGCTAAAGCCGACCAAGGACTTTTTTTTCAACCAAAATTAAAAAATAATTTTTTGGAAATCTATAATTTAAATTTTTTCCGAAATTAAATTAGTTATTTTAAATGAACAAAAATTAGTACTGTAACTTTAAAATTACATTTTAATATTTCAGCAAATAATTATGTAAATTAATAGATTTTTTTAAAATTTAGTTTCTCAAACAATTGTTTTAATTTAAATTTATTAATATTTTACGTACATGGTCACCTTTAGTTTTAGTAATAAATAAGGAAATTTAAACTACTATTTCACTTATTTTAGATCCATAATTTTGTAAAAAATAATCATTCTTTTAGATTTCATAAACAGGATTTCAAGTTTCATGGAAATTTCAACGTTTGTTAAACTAAAGCTGACCAAGGACTTTTTTTTAACCAAAAATTAAAAAATAATTTTTTGGAAATCAATAATTTAAATTTTTTTCGGAAATTAATTTAGTTATTTTTAAACATTTATATGAACAAAAATTAGTACTGTAACTTTAAAATTACATTTTAATATTTCATCAAATAATTATATAAATTAATAGATTTTTTTTTAAAATTTAGTTTCTCAAACATTTGTTTTAATTTAATTTTATTAATATTTTACGTACATGGCCACCTTTAGTTTTAGTAATAAATAAGGAAATTTAAACTACTATTTCACTTATTTTAGATTCATAATTTTGTAAAAAATAATCATTTTTTTTAGATTTCACAAAAAGAATTTCAAATTTAATGAAAATTTCAACGTTCTTTAAGCTAAAGCTGACCAAGGACTATTTTCAACTAAAAATAAAAACTAATTTTATTGAAATTGATAAATGAAAATTATTTTGGAAACTAAATTGGTTTATTTATTTAATAATAATAATAATAATTTTGTGTTTACAACATAAGTAATTTTGAGTTAAACATTTTTGCAACCAAATTAATTCCTAAAATAATAATAGTATCATTATTAAATAATCTATTATTTATTCCCCAATTCCAGTCAATGAACATGGGCGTGTATAAACAG
Organism: Neocrepidodera transversa; assembly: GCA_963243735.1. NCBI lineage: Eukaryota > Metazoa > Arthropoda > Insecta > Coleoptera > Chrysomelidae > Neocrepidodera > Neocrepidodera transversa. Next base: position 8,878,517 of record OY725349.1, on the reverse strand, counting down.
GCATAACATGATTGTATGAGCAACACAATATTTACTAAATTTCAAAATAACTTCTCCTAATCAGTCTAGTTATCAGAATGAGATAAAAAAAGGATTAAAGTTACATTCACATTTTTTCAATCAGCGTTACAAAAATATATAGTGAAAATAAAAATATTAAGAATTAAAAAGGATTTGATCAAAATTTTTTAAATTACAATAATATTTAATGAATAAAACTTTAATTAAAACAATTTTCTCATAGGATAATCAGATATTAATATAATTACTTACAATTAATTGATCACATTCTAATTTCTCATTAGATTCTTCAATCACTACATCTATTATGCCGTTTTCCTCCATTTTATTACACAATTGTTTAGTTGCAAAAATGTTAATAATCTAACATTGTTTTAATTATACGCTTTTACTTAAGTATACGTATAATACATTAAAAAAATTAGTTTAAAGTTTGAAATAACTTAATCACTTGACAAACATGAGAATATTTTCACAAATCAGCCTTATCTATTATCGAAACCAATGTATACCTTTTATTTTAAGTATCGATTGTTAAAATATTTGGAAAAAAACATAAGTATATATAACAAACTATCGTGAATTTGCAATCATCAGTTGCAACAGATAATGACGATATGAATGAAAGGCATAAATAAATAGAGAGTATGATAAAGCATCAGCAGAAAATTCGGAATTATCAGTCAGATCAATACTAATAATAAATTAAAAAAAAGTGTTTCAATGCAATTTTATAAAATACAAAGAATTAATAAAACTAATCTCATAAAAAGTGCAATTGTGATTTATTTGTATAAAACATAAAATGAATTAGCCCACCCTGTATAAATTTCCTTATTTAATTATTGCAATTAAATGACATGTGGGATTTCCTAATTATTTCTAGAATCCCAATTTTTCCAAGAACTACAGGAAATATAAAACAAATTAATTATGTTGTAAACCGGAAGTTTTTCAAAAAATCAATCTGATATGTTGTATTGTATTTTCTGACGTACTTGTTAAATTTATCACACCATCCATATCGAAATTAATAATAATTTTGTTAATTAATTATTAAAATATTTGATCAAATTTGGCACCCAATTATTTAACGTAGGACACTCTGTATAACCGTAAATAACAGATTAAGTTATTTAAGTGATTAGAGTGGGGGTAAATACAGAGTTTATTATAGTTTAAATAGTGGCATACAAATTACTTAATAGTGGGATGTAGCATTGTGTCTCAATTTTACGAATTAAAATATAATGGGGGTCAAAATTTGCGGAGGATCTCGTTATTATACCGATTGTCCTTTTTGAATGATCAACCACAGGTTATTAGCCACAAAAAATAAATCACTGTTCAGTTTTTTTTCCTTGGGCCGCACTACAATTCATTTTTCTTCTCATCTTGTATATTTTGAAATCCAAATTTACTTCTATTCTGGTCTATCTCAAAAATAAGGTCTATAAGACGTTTGCCCGACTCTATTTCGTTCTCTTACATCGTTTATTTTTCTCCTCAAAATTTTGGGGTTCGCGTTACGTGCTATATTCACGGCACACGCATATTGACAATACGTACTATCTTTACGGTACCTACTACATTGACAGCATCTGTAATAATCATCAGCTGTAGCTGCTATATACACGGCATCCTGAAAAGATCTGAGAGGTCTCTTTTTAACGCCGCCCAAATTTAATTCTGTTCAATTTTTTCATTTGAGTTTTTCCTCTCTTTTCATCCAACCTTAAAAAAAATTCAGTAAATAATGAAAAACTAGGTCATACCACAATAATTTAATGGAGAAAACAAATTTTAATACGGGGGGCGGCGACATGTTTCGGCCAATCATTGGCCATCCTCAGGCCTATAATACAAATTGAGATTGGTTAGACAATAAAAATCACTCTCAAATAATCTTATTGTATTTCTTACTAGTGTCAATTTGTATTATAGGCATGAGGATGGCCAATGTTTGGCCGAAACATGTCGCCGTCTCGTATTAAAATTTTTGTTCTCCATTAAATTATTGTGGTATGACCTAGTTTTTCATTATTCGTTGAATAATTTTTACCACATTTGGGTATGGATAATCTCCTGTTACTTAAAAAAAAATGATAATAACAATAAGAACTTTATTTTCGTAAAAATGCAAAATCTGGCTATCGTCATAGTATTCGGGTGCATTCTGCATTGCATTGTTGACATTTTAGTCAATAACTTGAGGGATTAAAGCGTCACTTTTACTCCCTTGGGACTAAACTATCTAATAATCTCTATAAAGCGACTAAAGTGCTACTTTTGCTAAAACTGATGAACGCGTGTGTGGTAAACATGCTGATCCCGAAAGTTTGTAGTGGTCACACTACTGAAACCCGGGAAGGAACCTAAATGTACCAAAAATATACAGTCAGTCTCCCTGCTGTGCCATACCTTCAAAATCCTGGAACGCTAATGCTAAATCGTATCGGCAATAGGCTGGAGGAGCGATTCATCCATCAGCAAACGGAGTTCAGACCCGGGAAATCATGTGGCCACAACTTGAACCTTACTATACATAATGAGTACGGTTTCGAGCGAGCGCAAGAAAATAACAGATCCCTCAGCCGCTTACGATACGGTGAATCATAGGAAGCTACTGAAGAAAGTATCACATCGTTGATAGGGACTTTCCTCCACAACAGAAGATTCTATGTTTGCCATGGAAAACGGACTACCACAAGGAAGCGCCCCGTCGCCAATTCTCTACAACATCTACACGAATGATCAGCCAATGACAGATTCCACCTGAAATTTCATCAATGCTGATTACATGGCAATGTCCGCCCAGGGTTCCATTTTCAAAGGAGTAGAATAGAAACTGTTGCATGCTCTGGATGAACTCTTTACCATTTGAATCCAAACCGTAGCAAAATACTGGTCTACAATTTCTACCTCAAAAATAAGGAGGCGAGAAACAACCGCTTCCAATATACCATGCACCACAATATCTAGGGGAAAGTCAGTGCTCGAAATAATATAATCAGGAAATTAATGAGCAAATCTTAGGGTGCAAACCTGGAGCTATATTTTTCTGCAGAGGAGTACGCCGCACCAGTATGTAACTCATCCGTATTTACGAAGCAGGTAGACGTTGCAATTAACGAAACAGCGAGGATTGTTACTGGGTGACAGAAACCGACTTTAACAGAGAAATTATATCCGCTAAATCGGCATAGCTCCATCACATATACGTAGGGAAGTGGAGGAGGACCTGGAGAGAAGGAAGTAGGAAACAGATCACTGACACCTCCCGTACGGACAATAATATGTGACGTGACGGGTGAAGTCTAGGAAAAGAACATGGGATTTAGAAGAAATACCGTAATCGAACCGAATCAGTAAGTGGAGAAGGCAATTAAATGACCAAGTTAACTTAGACAATTAGGAACTACCCCCAGACAGAGAACAACCTTATGCCTTATGGAGAACCCTGAATCCAATGAGAGTAGGAGTATCAACAAGGAATAATAGGACCTACTGCAGGAGGGGGTAAGCAACCTGTGTGATTGTGGCGTCATCCAGGATATAATTCAGCTGCTAATCTGCCCTCAACTAAATAACCGTTGCACTATAAATGATATTATAATAATGAACGACAAGTTCATACCAGACGCAAATTATTAAAAATTTTTAGATTGACCCTACACGGAAAGTACAAGAAGTGGTGCGACTTTTACTCTCTTGGGACAAAATATCTCTATATGACAAAGGTTCAAAATCTCGATAGGTCGGTTTTTATTTTCAGTAACTTTTTATAACAAGTAAAATGTTGAGCGTGTCTTTTTACATAATTATTGTATGAATTTGTAGAAGAAGAAGTGCTACTTTTACTCCCTTGGGACTAAAATATCTCTTTATGACCTATGTTCAAACTCCCCACAGGTCGGTTTTTAACTTTTTAGAACGCGTAAAATGTTGAGTGTTTCTTTTTACATAATTAATGTATGATAGAAGAAGTATACAGTGCTACTTTTACTCCCTTGGGACTAAAATATCTCTATATGACCTAGGATCAAACTCCCAACAGGTCGGTTTTTAACTATTTATAACGAGTAAAATATTGAGTGTTTATATATGGAGTGTTTATTTTTACATAATTACTGTATGAATTTGTTGAAGAAGTAGTGCTACTTTTACTCCCTTAGGACTAAAATATCTCTATATGACCTAGGTTCAAACTCTCGACAGGTCGGTTTTTAAATTTTTTTTTATTAACTTTTTACAACGAATAAAATGTTGAGTGTTTCTTTTTACATAATTACTGTATGCATTTGTAGAAGAAGTAGCGCTACTTTTACTCCCTTGGGACTAAAATATCTTTATATGTCCTAGGTTCAAACTCCAGATAAGTCGGTTTTTAAATTTTTTTTTAAACTTTTTACAACGAGTAAAATGTTGAGTATTTATTTTTACATAATTACTGTATGAACTTGTAGAAGAAGTAGTGCTTCTTTTACTCCCTTGGGACTAAAATATCTCTATAAGACCTAGGTTCAAACTCCCGATAAGTCGGTGTTTAAATTTTTTTTATTAACTTTTTACAACGAGTAAACTGTTGACTGTTTCTTTTTACATAATTACTGTATGAACTTGTAGAAGGAGTAGTGCTACTTTTACTCTCTTGGGATTAAAATATCTCTATATGACCTAGGTTCAAACTCCCCACAGGTCGCTTTATAACTTTTTGTAACGAGTAAAATGTCGAGTGTTTCTTTTAACATAATTATTGTATGAATATTTAGAAGAAGTAGTGCTAGTTTTAGTCGCTTGGGACTAAAATATCTCTATAAGACCTAGGTTCAAACTCCCGATAAGTCGGTGTTTAAATTTTTTTTATTAACTTTTTACAACGAGTAAACTGTTGACTGTTTCTTTTTACATAATTACTGTATGAACTTGTAGAACGAGTAGTGCTACTTTTACTCTCTTGGGACTAAAATATCTCTATATGACCTAGGTTTAAACTCCCGATAAGTCGGTTATAAATTTTTTTTTTTATTAACTTTTTACAACGAGTAAAATGTTGAGTGTTTCTTTTTACATAATTACTGTATGAACTTGTAGAATGAGTAGTGCTACTTTTACTCTCTTGGGACTAAAATATCTCTATATGACCTAAGTTGAAACTCCCGATAGGTCGGTTTTTAATCTTTTTTTTATTAACTTTTCACAACGAGTAAAATGTTCAGTGTTTCTTTTTACATAATTATTATATCAATTTGTAGACGAAGTAGTGCTACTTTTACTCCCTTGAGACTAAAATATCTTTATTGAACTAGGTTCAAATTCCCGATAGGTTGGTTTTTTTATTTTTTTTTTGTTACTTTTTGTAACGTGTAAAATGTCGAGTGTTTCTTTTAACATAATTATTGTATGAATATTTAGAAGAAGTAGTGCTAGTTTTAGTCCCTTGGGACTAAAATATCTCTTTATGACCTAGATTCAAACTCCCGATAGGTCGGTTTTTAATCTTTTTTTTATTAACTTTTCACAACGAGTAAAATGTTCAGTGTTTCTTTTTACATAATTATTATATCAATTTGTAGAAGAAGTAGTGCTACTTTTACTCCCTTGGGACTAAAATATCTTTATTGAACTAGGTTCAAATTCCCGACAGGTTGGTTTTTTTATTTTTTTTTTGTTAATTTTTGTAACAAGTAAAATGTTGAGTGTTTCATTTTACATAATTAATGTATGAATATGTAGAAGAAGTAGTGCTACTTTTACTCCCTTGGGACTAAAATATCTCTATATTAGTCAGGTTCAAACTCCCGACAGGTCGGTTTTTTTAATTTATTTATGTCATACTAGTTCATTATTGTGTTTTTATTACTTAGTTACCAACTCAATAACGGTTTATTTTATGCCAGTGCATGTATAAAGTGAACTTTATGACCCGTGCGGGCATAAAGTACACTGTATGGCCCGCAAAGTGAACATTATGGCCCGTAAAGTGAACGTTATGGCCCGCGCGGGCATAAAGACAAAGAATAGTTTTTTTTTATATTTATATTGTAAATACATGACATAAAAGTTTATATGCACCGCAGGTATAAACAGATGATTATGCCCTCAGGCGACTTACAGATCGTCGCCCTCAGGGCATAAGGATATATTTATACGCTTCGTACATAAATAATTATTTTAGTAACTTTTTGAAACGAGTAAAATGTTGAATGTTCCTTTTTACATAATTATCGTATAAATTTCTAAGTTTAAGTTCCTGAGGTGCAAAAAATAGCTTATATACCACGAGACTAAAGTGTGTTTTAATCGCTCTAGTGATCAAAAGTACATTTTAAGTCCCTTGATACATAAAATACTATTTTTTGGCATGTCCATTCAGCCTGTCAGAATGATATTGGAATTGATATTTTTATTTTAATATAAAATGTATTTTAACCGAATTTTAACCATGCGTAAGGATTTTTTTATTGTTATTTAGATTATTTTATATTCATAAAAAAATTTACAAAAAATTTCAATTAATCTAAAAAATTAATCAATAATTAGTATTTAATAAAAAATGAAATATTAACAATATTTTTAATAAGTTCTTATCCTTTTTTTGTACACTTTTCCAAAAAATTATTATTATGAAAATTTATTACTAACCTTTTCTATACAATCTAAATTTTTCGAATTGGTATCCATCATTTTTGTTTGATTTTGTTAACAAAAAAAAATTATTTAAAACGAAAGCACTGGTTCAAATCAGGACATTTCCTCAACGAAGCACCAACACACAAATGGCCAATTAGCAACTCTGTATTAGTGTTGTTGAATAGAGGATGTATACATTTAAACTCTTATGGAGGGTTAAATATAAAATTATTTGTTTGGAGATTCAATTTTATTAGTGTACAGTGTTGGTTTATTATTGATATTGATAAATACCATTTATTATTTTCCGATAAAATAATATAATTAATAATAATAAATATCTTACCAATTTTCCATCTTTAATAAAAAATTCATTAAGTTTTAAATAATGTGGTGGAAGATTTAATGAATTCCTCAAAATAATCGCCATCACTACTTCATACACTTTAATAACACGATTATAATATTGATACTAAAGCAAATTTGTTATAAAAATACTTTTTATCAGTTGTTCTTCCTTTGTGGTCATTAACTGGTGGTAAAAATTTATTCATATTCGCATTTTGATGGGAAATAATGAAATACTTTTTATTATTTCATGCTTAGTTTTGGAAAATCTGTCGGCGTCAATTGAAACGTTGCATAAAATGTCTTGGGTAACTTTTTTGTATTAGTGGGTGTCCCTGTGGTTTTAGAATGATATTTTGAATGTTTATTAGTAAAATAATAAGAAAATAGTAGTAGAATAATATATGAGTACTAGATATTTTTTATTAAAATTCTTGAAATTTTTGATAATGGAGAAATTTTATAGTAGTGTTAATATATTATGTTTTTACATTTAACTAAAATATAAACAAAAATTGATTAATCGGTAAAAAATTATTTGAAATCGGTCAATAAATAACGGAGAAATATAGTATTAAAGTGTATGCGTGTGACGTCACGTCTCCGCATATCTGACTTATTTCAGTCATCGTAATATATCTACTGTCACACAACAAAAATAATCCAATAAAATTTGTCATATACGTAAATGAAATATACCCTCGCCGATTTTTTTATGTCAGATAGCTAAATCCGGATTTTCGGATTGGTATATGGTGACTTTCGGTCGCCATTTTGGAAAACGCGTATGCTTCATATATCCAAAACTGTTGTTTTTGAAGAAAAATTCAAAGGAACAAAAATGTAGATATCTTTCATTTTTAATTACGCTGTCGTTTTGTGGGGACATTATTTTTGAAGGTTATGTGCATCCGAATTTTTTTTTCTGTTAAAAAAAATTAAGAAAGACGAGTGATTTTTTTCACCGTTAACTTTAAGGGCTGAAATCAACCTTAAAACTGTTTATGTCAATAAAAAAAATTGTCTCACTTGTGTGTCACCTACAACATAATATACAGGGTGATTCACGACCGACGCCACGGAGTTTTATGGCGAAATGGAATATATTCGTAAACTTCTATTGCAGTGGTGTTATGTACGTCAATAAGGACTGCATTTTAAAAATATTTATAAATATACAGGGTGCTCCAGGAAAGTGATTCATATGAAGGTCATTTATTTTTTTTAAATGGAACACCCTATATTTTTTTACATTTTTAGATTCATCCTGAAAAGTTGATTTCAAAAACATATTACACCTATATTATAAAATTAATTATTTTGAAGTTATAGACAATTGAAAATCGCATTTTTTCAACTTTAAATAATTGCTACGGCCAAACGACATAAAATCATACCTAATTTTACTGGACTAAAATAAACGACAAATAATGGTAATCTTCTGTGAGGATGAATTTAGGGCTGGAACTTTAAATTTGAATCCCTCCACGGAACAGGAGTAGGTTAAATGTTACAGGTAAAAAACCACTTTTTCCCCGTTGTACAAAGAGTGAAAAGAGGGTTTTATTACGTTTGATAAAATTCCAAAAACAATAAATGTCATGCTGAAATAGTTTATCATATATTTTGATATTAACAGATCCATAGGATTAATGTCTTTCATCATGTTTATTGTTATTATTGTCAGTAAATGAGCTGCACCCCTTCCTTATCATTCCCCATGTTAAATCCTATAAGAAATCGCTAAGGTTAAAAATAGCAAAAATTATACAAATCAAGGTCATTCGTTACTTCAGGTCTCTCAGATGCATCAGGTCTGACAGCTTCACCAGAGGGCTTTAAAAATCTTAAAAAAATCTTAGAAATTATTAAAAATACTTTTTAAGGATTTTAATCCTTAAAATATCCTGAAAAACTCCTGAAAAAATCCCTTAAAACTCTTAAAAATACTTAAAAATCTTAAGCAATTCTTGAAGATCCTAAAATAATCCTTAAAAAACATTAAAATCCCTAAAAAAGTTTGAAGTTCTTAAAAAAGTGTTTGAAAATCCTTAAAAAACCCAAAAAACCTTAAAACTCTTAAAAAATCCCTTAAAATTCTGAAAAAAATTAAAAATATTAAGAAAAACTTAAAAATTCTTAAAAATACTTTTTAAGGATTTTAATCCTTTAAATATTCTAAAAAAATCGTGAAAAAATCTTTAAAACTCATTAAAAAACCTTCAAAATCCTTAAAACTCTTAAAAATCCCTTAAAATTCTGAAAAAAATTTAAAATATTAAGAAAAACTCATAAATTCTTAAAAATACTTTTTAAAGATTTTAATCCTTTAAATACTCTAAAAAAATCGTGAAAAAATCCTTAAAAATCATTAAAAACTTTCAAAATCCTTAAAACTCTTAAAAAAACCTTTTAAATTCTGAAATTTTTTTAAAAATCTTAAGAAAATCTTATAAATTCTTAAAAATACTTTTTAAGAATTTCAATCCCTAAAATATTCTAAATAAATCCTGAAAAATCCTTAAAAATCCCTAAAAATCTTTAAAAATACTTCAAATTACTAAAAAATCTAATATCCCTAAAAATTGTTTAAAATTCTTAAAAATCCTTAAAAGTCCTTGAAAATCCTTAAAAATCCCAAAAATCCTGAAAAATCATTAAAAATCCTTTCAAAATTCTTAAAATCCTTAGAAATCCTTTAAAATTCTGAAAAAAATTTAAAAATCGTTAAAAATCTTAAAAATACTTTAAAATCCTTAAAATATCCTGAAAAAATCCTTAAAAATCCCTAAAAATAATCCTAAAAAAACATTAAAATTCCTAAAAATTGTTTGAAATTCTTAAAAAAGTGTTTGAAAATCCTTAAAAACCCAAAAATCCTTAAAAACCGTTAAAAAACCTTCAAAATCCTTAAAACTCTTAAAATATCCCTTAAAATTTTGAAAAAAATTTAAAATATTAAGAAAAACATATAAATTCTTAAAAATACTTTTTAAGGATTTTAATCCTTTAAATATTCTAAAAAAATCGTGAAAAATCCTTAAAAATCATTAAATAACTTTCAAAATCCTTAAAACTCTTAAAAAAACCTTTTAAAATCTGAAATTTTTTTAAAAATTTTATGAAAATCTTATAAATTCTTAAAAATACTTTTTAAGGATCTCAATCCTTAAAATATTCTAAATAAATCCTGAAAAATCCTTAAAAATCCCTAAAAATCCTTAAAATTACTTAAAAATTTTAAGCAATTCTTAAAGATCCTAAGATAATACTTAAAAAACTTTATTATCCCTAAAAATTGTTTAAGATTCTTAAAAATCCTTAAAAGTCCTTGAAAATCCTTAAAAAACCCAAAAATCCTGAAAAATCATTAAAAATCCTTCAAAATTCTGAAAAAAATTTAAAAATCGTTAAAAATCTTAAAACTACTTTAAAATATTCTGAAAAAAATCCTTAAAAAACCCTAAAAATAATCCTTAAGAATCACATTTAATTTACAAATCAATTTTATTATTATTAACTATTAGAGGGCGCTGCTAGTACTATTCCAGATTATTCAAATCTGTTTTTGAAATTTGTTAATGACTGATCATATTATGATTTGTGAAAATATGATATTATAGTACAAAGTGCGTACTATATTTACTTATAGTACATGAAGTTGTAATTATCGTACAAATACTATAATTATAGTACAGTTGGCAACGCTGTACTGAACTGAAAAAAGGCAGGCGCAGGCGTAAGCGGACAGCACAGTAAAATGATTATTTTAGTGTGACGACAGGCTAGAGGCTAGCCTACTGACGGTGTTGTTATTTCCGATATTTTTACGGTATTTAACAATTGGACTGATCGAAAAACGGCAACTGTGTTGAGCAACACGCGTTTAGGGTACACAGAGTTGATGAATCTAGCCTCGGGGCACTGTTGTCAGATTCAATAATAATTACTGAGAAAAAATTATTAGAGAAACAGGAAATAACATGAACAATGATCAACAAAATTTTTCTGTTGCTATGCTTAGCCTCCTTCGAGGAGCCGCCACTGAAATATATGTGCATAATTTCATACAAATCGGTTGAGCCGTATATTCACAGACAGTAAATCCATTCATGATAATTATTTTCTTTCAATACGACTTAAAAATTTAACGACGTAATGTTTGTAATAAAAGTTTAATTTGAAACTAACAATCTTAAGAACCGTTTCTTGTTGTATGCAATAATGGATATGATTCATACTAGTAATTATCTTGAGAGTACGGTTTGTCAATGGAACCGGATATGAAGTGAATAGACAAAGGCGCCGTCAAATAATGAAGAATGAATAAGCATGTGATTAATAAAATTTAAATGCACAGGTGTACAGTTTCTTAACAGATTGCTGACCTATGACAAAATTTGTATTTAGATTGTAACAATATAACTTTTTTCTCATGCGATCATGAATAATTTAGATTTGTGAGGTAAAAATGTAATAATAGATCATTATTAATTATGAAAAGCAGTAATTTAAGAATAAGTCATTTTTAACGGAAAATATAAATTATGCAGATTTATAGAATTTATAAAGTTAGATTTAAATATAGAAATTAAAGATATCAAAATTTATATTAGTTTAAAATCTTCTCAGATTGTTAATTTTTTTAGATGCAAGATAAAAATAATTCCAATTAGAAAAAAATATTATTTTCAGTAATCGAAAATAATCAACGAAATTAAAAAAATCTCATAAAATATTTTAGATAATAAAAATAAAAATAATATTATAAAAAGATATAATCAAGAATAATTTTCATTTAGTGATTTTGGATCTATCCTAAAAGCCCAGGGCTAATCCGACTTTTCGAGGCTAAATAACTAAAAAAAAATCTCTACAGGATAGCAACAGGGCCGCCAAGAGCCAGACCGGGCCCTAAGTCTACGGGCCCCTCTCGCCATGGTTGGGGGGTTCCCCATTACTAAAATGTTCTAAAACTAAACATCTGAAAATCAAATGTTATTTAAGCTAATTAGTTTTTTTCTGGTTAATTGTTTTTTTGTTTTTTTTTTTATAGAAATATTAGTTTTATTTTTTCAATCTGTTGACTACAACTACACTTTTGCACATAGCGGACTTTTAACTTCGTAAATTTTTTAGGGGTAAATACAAATAATAAATAAGAGCATGATTGTGTGGCAATTTTATCAAGGATTTTTCAGGATTTCCAATAATTTTTTAACAATTTTCAAGAATTTTTTTAATTTTTTTCAAGGATTTTTTAAGGTTTTTTCAAGGATTTTTCATTTTTGATGTTATTAAGGATATTTTGAAAATTTTATAAGGGATTTTTCAGGATTTATTCATGTTTTTTTCCAAGATTTTTAAGTAAAAAGAAATTTTACCAATAATTTTTTTAAGCTCAAGGATTTTTTAAGGTTTTTTCAAGGATTTTTCATTTTTGACGTTATTAAGGATCTTTTCAAAAATGTATCAAGGATTTTTCAGGATTTATTCATGTTTTATTTATAATTTTTCAAGTAAAAAGAATTTTTCAATAATTTTTTTAATAATTTTCAAGGATTTTTCAAGATTTTTTCAAAGATTTTTCATTTTTGATGTTATTAAGGATTTTTTGAAAATTTTATAAGTGATTTTTCAGGATTTATTCATGTTTTTTTCATAATTTTATAAGTAAAAAGAAATTTTCAAGAATTCTTTAAACAATTTTCAAGGATTTTTTAAGATTTTTTCATAAATTTTCATTTTTGATGTTATTAAGGATGTTTTGAAAGTTTTATCAAGGATTTTTCAGGATTCATTCATGTTTTTTTCATAATTTTACAAGTAAAAAGAAATTTTCAAGAATTTTTTAAACAATTTTCAAGGATTTTTCATTTTTGACGATATTGAGGATGAGTTGAAAATATTATCACGGATTTTTCAGGATTTATTTATGTTTATTCCAGGATTTTTCAAGTAAAAAGGAATTTTCAATAATTTTTTTAATAATTTTCAAGGATTTTTTCAAGGATTTTTCATTTTTGATGTTATTAAGGATGTTTTGAAAATTTTATCAACGATTTTTCAGGATTTATACATGTTTTTTTCAGGATTTTTTCAAGTAAAAATTAATTTTCAATAATTTTTTAAACACTTTTCAATAATTTTTCAAGATTTTTTTAAGGATTTTTCATTTTTGACGTTATTTGAAAATCAAGAGAGTAAATTCCCAGAAATGTTTTGCAGTTATCAGTGTTAAAGGCAGTAAACCATAGACGTACGTTTTCAAAATTAAATTAATATGGAAATAGAAATATTTAATTTGTTTTAGTTATTTATACCTAGATTACCAATTTTAGATAGATAAACATAATTCGTAAGTAGTAATTTAATTTGGGTAAAATGAAGAAAAAGTCAATATTATTTTAGGCATTTTGTTTTAGGCATATGTTTATTTACAAAATATGTATATAATATGTACAGATAATTACAATTATTTATAAATTAATATGAGGAGCTAAAAAAACAATTAAGTAGGTATATGAGAAAAAAAAACCAACCGCAAGGATAAAATTTGACGAGCAACATGCAAAAAATACGACAATATTAAATCTTAAAAAATAAAAATCTAAAAATAAAATTAAAGTACATAAATTAATAATTTTAAAGTTATGGTTCCTCGCACTCTGTGTCAGAAGATTCACCATCTGATTCTAGAGAAATTACAATGGGCTCTATAGTAATATCAATTATGTTATCTAGGTCCCACATTTCTTTTTCTATTTCTGTAACGTGTCTAATACATTTTTGCCAATTTTCACTTGTTACTTCAGATATTACCTTATTGAAGAGATTTTTAACATCTGATAATTTAAAAGTAGTGTTATTTCTGGCAACATAACCTTTAACTTGAGCCCATATTAATTCTATCGGATTCAGCTCACAATGGTAGGGTGGTAAACGAAGGATTTCAATTTCTCGTTTTTTGGCTATCTCCTCAATATTATATTTTTTATAATTTTGCTTATGTTTTTTAGCAATAGTTAACAATTCTGCCCTCAGCATTGTATTGTCAAAGGCTAAATTTTTAGAAGATAACCATTTTGCAATTTCACCCTTTTTCCATTTAGTGGTTGGTAAAGGTTCAAGTAATCTGGAGTGGTAACTTGCATTGTCCATTACAATAACCGATCCTTTTGGTATGAATTGAATCATCTGTTCAAAATATTCCTCAAACACGTCTCCATTCATTTCTTCGTGATAATCAACGGTTTTTTTTGATTCAAATAAGAGTAAACCATTCTCAAAAAAACCGTTTGTACTGCCTATATGACAAATAATTAATCTTTTACCTTTCCCTATAGGTTCCTTAAAACCAGTAGTATATCCTTCTAGAAAAGCTTGATGGGATGATTTTATATTTTTGTCTTTCCAAACTCTTCCTACACAATGTCCTTCATTAACCCATGTTTCATCTAAATAATAAATGTTTTTATTGAGCTTTAACTTGTTGTATTCTTCTGAGGTACTGTCTTCTCCAACATACAATTTCTTCAGAATCAATTAGCATTGAGTGTCTGCCCATTTTTTCAAATTTAAAGTTTAACTCATGTAACACTTTCCATAGTTTATCCCGGCTTATTGAGGGTAAATCAACATCATTCGTAATGGCTTGCAAAACTTTATCTAAAGTTGGTATTTGCTTGTTTATAAAAAATGAGTGAACAAGCTTACGAATAGCATTTTTAAAAAACTCGTCCACGTTGACTTTTAATAGTTTTGGTCTACCTGGTTTCGGCTTTGGTGAGGTTACTCCACCCGATTTTTCCTCCTTTAGAACTCTATATATTGTAGATTTTCCATATCCCATTGTCTTAGATGTGGTTTCAACTACACTGTCAATAGTGTTTGAGGGATTTTGATGTTTAAAATAGTGGTACACATTCACTACAGCACTCTTTTCATTGAGCGATAAATGGTCTAATTTTAATTTTTTCACTGACGTATACTCACAAACTGCTTCCATTTTTAGTCACTACTATTTGTCACGTTTATCAAAAATCAAATAACTGCATTTCTAGAAACTATTTAAGTCAAAATATCTGTCATTAGAAGCTGTTGCCATTCGGAGGTCGTTAAATAACAATTATCCCTTTCTATTCTGGTTACGCCTATGACGCACGTTAATCCTCTTAGGCCTACTGTAGTAACAATGAAAGATCATAAAATAATGTGATAGTCCAAGACATTTAATAAATTTTGTATTGAAATTAACAAAAACAATTTAGAATGCATTACAAATATTGAAGTTTTACCGCACGTACTGTACTATAGTTTTGCATACCGAATTACTTTTTATTCTGGGAATTTACTCTCTCTTGATTTTCAAATATAGTATAAGGATGTTTTAAAAAATTTATCAAGGATTTTTCAGGATTTATACATGTTTTTTTCAGGATTTTATCAAGTAAAAAGTCATTTTCAATAGTTTTTCAAGATTTTTTAAGGATTTTTCATTTTTGACGTTATTAAGGATGTTTTAAAAAATTTATATATGTTTTTTTCAGGATTTTTCAAGTAAAATGGAATTTTCAATAATTTTTTAAACAATTTTCAAGGATTTTTTCAAGGATTTTTCATTTTTGATGTTATTAAGGATGTTTTGAAAGTTTTATCAAGGATTTTTAGAATTTTTAAATAATTTTTTAAGTAATTTTCAAGGATTTTTTATTTTTGACGTTATTAAGGATGTTTTGAAAATTTTATCAAGGATTTTTCAGGATTTAATCATGTTTTTTTTCAGGATTTTTAAGTAAAAAGGAATTTTCAATAATTTTTTGAGCAATTTTTAAGGATTTTTCAAGACTTTTTCAAATATTTTTCATTTTTGATGTTATTAAGGATGTTTTGAAACTTTTATCAACGATTTTTCAGGATGTATTCTTGTTTTTTGCAGGATTTTTTTAAGTAAAAAGAAATTTTCAATATTTTTTTAAGATCAAGGATTTTTTATTTTTGATGTTACAAGAATGTTTTGAAAATTTTATCAAGGATTCTTCAGGATTTATTCATGTTTTTTACAGGATTTTTCAAGTAAAAAGATATTTTCAAGAATGTTTTAAATACATTTCTAAAATATTTATTTCTACTTTCTAGTGTGTTTTTTTTAACATTTTTTTTTTGTCGAATTAAGGATTTTTTATTTTTGACGTCATTAAGGATGTTTTGAAAATGTTATCAAAGATTTTTCAGGATTTATTCATGTTTTTTTCAGGATTTTTCATGTAAAATGGAATTTTCAATAATTTTTTTAACAATTTTCAAGGATATTTCAAGATTTTTTTATTTTTGATGTTATTAAGAATGTGTTGAAAATTTTATCAAGGAGTTTTCAGGATTTATTCATGTTTTTTTTAAGATTTTTCAAGTGAAAAGAAATTTTCAATAATTTTTTAAGCAATTTTCAAGGATATTTTAATATTTTTTCAAGAATTTTTCATTTTTGACGTAATTAAGGATGTGTGGAAAATTTTATGAAGGATTTTTCAGGATTTAATTATGTTTTTTCCAGGATTTTTCAATTAAAAATGAATTTTGAACTATTTTTTTAACAATTTTCAAGAATTTTTCAAGATTTATTCAAGGATTATTCAGTTTTAACGTTATTAAGGATATTTTGAAAATTTTATCAAGAAGTTTTCAGGATTTATACATGTTTTTTTAAGGATTTTTCAAGTAAAAAGGAATTTCTAACTTGATTCCCGTCTTCTTAATATTTTTTAATTTTTTTCTATTTTCGCATTTTTCCTTATAACTATTTATATTTTTATTTCGTAAGAAAAAATCTGGTTCCCTTACGCATGATGGTATAAGTAACGAGTTTAAATCTTAACAAACTTTTATTTTATGGTTATCCCATTTAAAATGCATGTGATCTTATAACCCTTATATCTCTAGTCGGGGGTGACCTCTGGTACTGAAAATCAATCCTATACATTGTCTTGACCTGAGGTGTCTGTGTACCAAATATGAAGTCAATCTGATGTCTAGAAAGAAAGATGTGTTAACAGACACACACGCATACATACACAGGCAGACGGGATTGCGATGTTATTAACTTTCTGCTTCGTTAACAATAATTAATAAACTACCGATCCATGGAATATTTTAAAATATAATTCACGTAAAATACTAATTATGCTTTATCTCGTAGAAAAATATTTTCCCATTTAATTAACTGGAAAAAAACTAATACCTATACTAATAATTATATATTCTGGTGCTTAAAAAATAATAAAAACTAATCATTTGATAAGGAAATTTGTAATTTTGAATCACCAACAAAAATTTAAATATAGTTCATAAAATAAAAACAGAAAATATTTATAATATTTGATCTTTAATGATTCATATAATTCCCAAAAATGAACGGATTTTCTATTCCAAATGAATAATTAAAATTCCGTGAATCTGTACCGTCAAGGTAAAAAAATTAAAAGAATTTCATCTAGAATAAAACACGTTTTTAATTTATCTCTATTATTATTCGATTAACTGAAGGTTATTAGTTTCTAAATACAGAGTGGGTGAATAAAATAAAAATAAAAACATCAGAATCCACATCTCATATGAAAAATAGGCACAAAGAATTTAATATTATACGTACGAGTCGGAAACTAGTTTCGGTCAGTGACCATCATCAGGCCTTTATTAAATAATTTACTAAAAGAAACGCGTTCATATAATGTTAAACCCATTAAGGGTAGTAAAATTTATATAATGTTTTTAATTTTATAAATATTAGTAATATTATGTGAACCTTTCTTCTCGTAAAGTATTTCATAATAGTCTGATGATGGTCACTGATCGAAACTAGTTTTCTGCTTGTACATCTAATATTAAATTCTTGTGGTACTTGACTTTGTGCCTTTTTACTTTCCGAACAACATTTATACCATTTTTAGCATGATGTCTGTCTGTGTGTGTGTGGGTGTGTCTGTGTGTGTGAACACGATAACGTCTAAACGGCTGAACCGATTTAGAAGAAATTTTGTATACATATTTAGGGTATCAAGGAGACGACCTGTATAGACTTTGGCGCTAATCTGACAACCGGAAGTGACAGTTGCTATAAGTGATGACGTCATTACTAAACAAGATGGCAATAAAGTTTTACACATATATTTTTTATACGTTATAGTTTAATTTCGAATAATTAAAATTTTCAAAAACGTTTGCCATTGTTGCCAGATTTATCAAAAAGTAATTTTTTTTTAAATTTTTCTTAAATAACCAAAATAATGCATTTTTATAAAAAATTACAGGATATGAAAGTTGTAAATTATTGATTTTTATGAAAAATTATATAAAATCAAAATTGTAGAACATAAAATTTTCTACAAATTTTGTCTTTACTTTTTTTTCGACTTCCGCATAGTTTCGCTGCTAGTTTTTATTTTAATTTTTAAACAATTTTTATTTTTTAAATTATTATTTTTAAATTTTAATATTAAAAATTTAAAAAAAAATTTTAATAATTAATTTTATAATTATAATTTTTTTTCAAAATTGTGAAATTTTTTAAAAATTGGCCAAAAATTATATTACGATTTTAAACTAAATTAATATAAAATTCTAAATTTAAAACGTATTTTAGTTTCTTAAAATTTAGAATTGTAATTATTATAGCTAAAATAAAGAATATTTTTAAAAATTTTTGTAATTTCGTTTTATCAATAATTATAAAATAAATAAAAAAAGTAAATAGCATATACGAAATAAATCCAAAAGTACTATGTGTGTAAATTATTTCATAATTTTAACACAGTATTTGTAAAAGTTATAGCGATTTTTTTTTGGTTTTTTCTATTTCTGTTTTTTCTCATTGTTTTCTTATTTCTCATATTTTTTCAAATTTTTTGTAATTTCTGTAATTTTTAATAATTTTTTTTGTTTTTTTCTAATTTTTTTTCTCGTTTTTTTTTCTTGTTTTTTTTCCGATTCTTTCTCCTTGTATTTTTTTTCCATTTTTTTCTTTTGTTTTCAGTTTTTTTTCGTATTCCTCTGATTTTTTTCGATTTATTTCAATTCTTTGGAATTTTGTAATGTTTACGATTTTTTTGCTTCTTTTTTGTTTTTGTTTTTCTAAATTTTTGCCGGTTTTTTAATTTTTTGTGATTTTTTCAAGTTTTCTTTCGTTTTTTGCAATTTATTCCGTATTTTTTGTTGTTTTTTTATTAATTTTTTTGATTTTTCCTATTTTTCAGTATTTTAGAAGTTTATTTTTCTTTTTTTCCTAATATTTTTTGATTTTTCCAATTTTTCGATTATTCTAATTTGTTCTCGGTTTTTTTCTCATTTTTCTGTTTTTTGTTTTTTTCTAGTTTTTTTCTCGTTTTTTTCCCGTTCTTTCTTTTCTGTTTTTTCTCATTGTTTTCTTACTTCCCAGATTTTTTTAAATTTTTTGTAATTTCTGTAACTTTTTCTAATTTTTTTGTTTTTTTCTAATTTTTCTTCACGTTTTTTTTCTTGTTTTTTTCCGATTCTTTCTCCTTGTGCTTTTTTTTCTATTTTTTTCTTTTATTTCAGATTTTTTCTCATTTTTTTCTTATTCCTCTGATTTTTTTCGATTTATTTCAATTGTTTCGAATTTTGTAATGTTTTTAAGATTTTTTTGGTTGTTTTTTGTTTTTTTTTCTAATTTTTGCCATTTTTTAATTTTTTGTGATTTTTTTCGTTTTTGCAATTTTTTCCGTATATTTTGTTGTGTTTTTATTAAATTTTTTCCTATTTTTCCGTATTTTAGAAGTTTATTTTTCTTTTTTCCCAATATTTTCTGATTTTTCCAATTTTTAGATTATTTTAATGTTCTCGGTTTTTTTCTCATTTTTCTGTTTTTTGTTTTTTTCTAGTTTTTTCTCGTTTTTTTCCTTGTTTTTTTTTATTTCTCTCTTTTGTTTTCAGTTTTTTCTCATTTTTTTCTTATTCCTCTGATTTTTTTCGATTTCAATTCTTTCGGATTTTTTAATGTTTTGTACGATTTTTTTTTGGTTTTTTTTCCAAATTTTTGCCGTTTTTTGAATTTTTTGTGATTTTATCGTTTTTTGCCATTTTTTTCGTACTTCACAATTATTTTTCATTTTTTTGTCAATATTCTCTGATTTTTCCAATATTTCGTGTTTTTTTTCTTCTTATTTTCTTAGATTTTGTCGATTCTTCTAATTTCTTCTCGTTTTTTTCTCATTTGTTGTTCATTTTTCTGTTTTTCGTTTTATTTTCTGATTTCTTTTGATAAAAAATTTGATATTTTTTTCGTTTTTTAAACAAATTTTATTAATGCATTTTGATCCAGAATTTTAATGCAGAAAAACTAAAATAATCGATTAAACAATTAATTTACTAAGAGTGTTCGGAAAGTTGGGTGGGATTACCCCCTCATTTTTTCTTATTGTTATTATTTATGACGGTATAAAATGAATATTTTATTGCAATTTAAATATGGTTAATAAACTTATTAAAGCGTTTTTTAATTAATTGTATGATAATAATAATAAAATAAGATCACTGATTGGTTAAAATAAACAATTAAATAACTTAGAAGTCACTAATAATTTTATTTAATCTATATATAGATATAATTTTAATTTGCATAACCTGAAATCTAATAAATTATTCAGGAAATTTTCATGACTATTTAACTTCACGTTTAATGAATCATGAAAACCAATTTTTCTTTTAGTATACGTGATTTATCATAATATATGAAATTTAAAAATTGTGCTAAATTTTACTGTTTGGATAATTTTATAAAAAATAATTATCTTATTTCTAGTTGTTAATAAATAGTACGGTTTAAGTAAAAAAAACTTATTGATATGGTACATTAATTTTTCTTGGGAAACTTCCATTATTGGAAATTATGTTTTATTTATTATTTATACATTCGTAGAAACTAGAAAGCAGTTAATTACGAGAAAAGTAGATTTCTAATTTTTATATTGAAATATTACTGTACTTTCATTTCTTCGATTTACTTTTGTAGAATTAGTTTTTTTTTTAATATTTCATCAAATTGGTCATGGGATACCCCTTTAAATTTTAAATGGGTCAATAGATTTATTCCAAAATTTGGTCGATTATAATAAATCTATTTTTGGATTTTTTTTTAAATAAAAATCTAATACATATATTTCTACATATTTGTATTTTACTTATTTTATTTTAGAAATTTTTTTATTCATCTTTTGTTATTTCTTGTTTACATTAGAAAAAAATGGAATTGTTTTTGTACATCATTTTTACGATTTTAAGTACATGTTTTATTAAAAAAAAAAATGAGAAAACAAACTTTTTGGGTAATTTCAGTTTGATTATAAATCATTTAGACCAAATTAGTATCGAAAAAAAATTCGAAAATAAAATATACTGTGAAGCTACCAATAAAATACAGCAATAGATAATATTTAACAAAAATTTACCCTCGTATAAGGAATAATTAAAATTTATAAATTCTAAAGGTGAAAACTACCTTTAAATATTTTTCTTTAACTCATTTTTTCCCATTTTACGGTTGTTCTGTTTTTCCATTTCTTTCATTTGTGTTCTAATTGTTTTTGACTTTTTTCTTATTCTTCTGTTTTTTGCAATTTTTTTATCTTTTATTTTGGGATTTCGTTGCGATTTTTTGCGATTAATATCATTTTTTTCATTTAAAATTTTTTTTTGTTACAATTGTTTCCGGGCTCTTTCTTTTAATGCGATTTTTTACAATTTTTTTGCCTTTTTTTCGGTTTTTTAAGATAATTCTTATTTTAGTTTTTTTGCGATTTTTAGCGTTTTTTTTGCGTTTTTTTTACAATATTTTCTGATTTTTTTTTTAATATTTTCCAATGTTTTCTGTTTTTCTAATATTTTCTCTTTTTTTAATTGTTTAATTATTTTTTTATTCTCAAATTTTTCATTTAAAATTTTTTTTTATGGTTACAATTATTTCCGGATTGTTTATTTTTATGCGATTTTTTACAATTTTTTTGCCTTTTTTTTCGGTTTTTTAAGATATTTCTTCTTTCGAGTTTTTTTTGCGATTTTTAGCGTTTTTTCGCGTTTTTTTTTCTATTTACAATTTTTTTGATTTTTTCGTTTTTGCCGTGATTTACAATTTTATTTTCTACTTTTCATTTTTTTTACAATATTTTCCGATTTTTTTTTTCAATATTTTCCAATGTTTTCTGTTTTTCTAATATTTCCTCTTTTTTTAATTGTTTAATTATTTTTTATTCTCAAATTTTTCATTTAAAAATTTTTTTTTATTGTTACAATTCTTTCTTTTTATGCGGGTCCTTTCTTTTTATGCGATTTTTTACAATTTTTTTGCCTTTTTTTCGGTTTTTTAAGATATTTCTTCTTTCGAGTTTTTTTTTGCGATTTTCAACGTTTTTTGCGTTTTCTTCTGTTTACAATTTTTTCGATTTTTTCGTTTTTGCCGTGATTTACAATTTTATTTTCTACTTTTCTTTTTTTTTAAATATTTTCCGATTTTTTTTTCAATTTTTTCCAATGTTTTCTGTTTTTCTAATATTTCCTCTTTTTTTAATTGTTTGATTATTTTTTTATTCTCAAATTTTTCATTTAAATTTTTTTTTTATTGTTACAATTGTTTCCGGGTTCTTTCTTTTTATGCGATTTTTTACATTTTTTTTGCCTTTTTTTCGGTTTTTTTAAGATATTTCTTCTTTCGAGTTTTTTTGAGTTTTCTTCTGTTTACAATTTTTTCGATTTTTTCGTTTTTGCCGTGTTTTACAATTTTATTTTCTATTTTTCATTTTTTTTTTACAATATTTTCCATTTTTTTTTCAATTTTTTTAAATATTTTCTATTTTTCTAATATCTCTTCTTTTTTTAATTATCTAATTATTTTTTATTCTCAAATTATTTATGTTTTCTAATTGTTTTTGACCTTTTTCTTATTCCTTTGTTTTTTGCGATTTTTTTTAAAATTTTTTTTTGGGTTTTCGTTGCGATTTTTGCGATTAATATCGTTTTTTTTTCATTTAAATTTTTTTTTTATTGTTACAATTGTTTCTGGGTTTTTAGTTCTTTTTATGCGATTTTTTACAATTTTTTTGGTTTTTTTTTTTCGCGTTTTTAAGATATTTCTTCTTTTGAGTTTTTTTTACGATTTTTAGCGTTTTTTTGCGTTTTCTTCTATTTACAATTTTTTTGATTTTTTCGGTTTTGCCGTGATTTAAAATTTTATTTTCTATTTTTCATTTTTTTTACAATATTTTCCGTTTTTTTTCAATTTTTTCCAATATTTTCTATTTTTCTAATATTTCTTCTTTTTTTAATTGTCTAATTATTTTTTATTCTCAAATTTTTCATTTAAAAAATTTTTTTATTGTTACAATTGTGTCCGGGTTCTTTCTTTTTATGCGATTTTTTGCATTTTTTTTGCCTTTTTTTCGGTTTTTTTTAAGATATTTTTTTGCGTGTTCTTTTGTTTACAATTTTTTTGATTTTTTCGTTTTTGCCGTGTTTTACAATTTTATTTTCTATTTTTCATTCTTTTTTACAATATTTTCAATTTTTTTAAATGTTTTCTGTATTTCTTTTATTTCCTTTTTTTTTTAAATTGTCTAATTATTTTTTTATTCTCAAATTTTTTATTCCTTTAATTTTTTTCGATTTTTTTGTTTTCTCCCATTTATTTGATTTTTTTCTGTTGTTTTTTGATTTTTTCTCCGTCGTTTTTTATTTTTTCAAATTTTTTTATGATTTTCTGGTTACAATTGTTTCCGGTTTTTAGTTGTTTTTGTTTAATTTTTTGCGACTTCGTTTTCGTTTTTTTGGCGATTGTATCGTTTTTTGGCGTTTTTTTTTTCTGTTTTGCTTCTTCTACTTAATTTTTTTCGGTTTTTCCGTATTTTACAATTTTATTTTTCATTTTTTTCCCAATATTTCCTGATTCTTCTCTCAATGTTTAAAAGTTTTCTGTTTTTTCATTATTTTTTCCGCTATTTGGATTTTTTCTGATTTTTTTTGATTCTTTCAATTTTTTCTCGTTTTTCCTGATTTTTCTCTGTTGTTTTTTAATTTTTTTCAAATTCTTACAGGTTTTATGCTAACAATTTCCGGGATTTCATTGTTTTTTATTTTTTATTTTCAATTTTTTTTCACATTTTAATTGTTTATATAATTCCACACAATTCCATATATAATAATAATAATAATATTGTCATTTTTGTATCTGGGGTAATGTTATCTAGCTGTGTACGAATTTCTATTTTAATAATAATAATAGTAATAATAATGATTAAAAATTCAAATATGTGCCTGGATATAACTAATTTAATGAGATCAATTCTATTTTAATTTACCTATTCCTATGTAAATTCTCAATGGTACGCATATGCTATTATTATAAATCCAGACAATCGGTGGGAATCCTTGGAATTTAAAAGAATTTAAATTAAAAAATTCCATCTATTGTTGGTGCATTCTTATCTAGGAAAAAATCTGTTAAAAAAAGGATGCGAGAGTTTGGCATCCCGGATATGTACAGGGTGAATATTGGTAATAGATTTTTATGTTAAATATTGGGAGGCCTTCTTAAATTAGAAGATATTAACGAAATTAGTAAAAATGGAACAAGTAAGCTTTTATTAGTCGTAAACGCAACTGTTTATTTACATTTATAAAGTAGTAAGTACGTTACTGTATATCCGTTTCTCATTAGTAAGAATTAATATCCATAACAAAACCGCTACTGGTGGGGTCATAGACGATTTTTTTTAAGTCAACATGTGTAACGATTATATACAGTGTGATTGCAAAAGATAGCAATATAGGGAGCTAAAATAACACGGATATTACAAGGGTATTAAAAATATGTGAATTATTTTTTGTTCTTATTGGATTTTTAATTTTTATCACACTATAATCAATTAAAAGTAACAAATTGAAAGATCTAGACAATAAAATAATTAAAGGGTTTTTAAGGTCAAATTTTTATTATTTTGTTTTTTTTACTTTCCCGGACCCATCAAAGGGAAAGTAAGGTGAATGAGCAAAAAAAAAATGAGGGGGTAATCCCACCCAACTTTCCGAACACTCCTAGTAAAGTAATTGTTTAATCGATTATTTTAGTTTTTGTGCATGATAATACATTAATTATATTACCTATCGAATGGTGTAAATCCCATTTTAATATCTTTAATATTTTTAAAGTTATTCATTTTTTTTAAACTTATATTAAATTTGAAAAAAAAAAATTAGGAATTCTACAAATTTTTGAATAAAATTTTGAAAAAAATCACAATTATAGAGTTTTTTACTACAAATTTAAGGGTAATTTTTTTAAAATTTTTAATTTTAATTTTAACCTTTAAAAAATAAAACCTATTTTTGAATAATTTTAAAATCAATAAATAATTAATATCTCATTCAATTTTATTCAAAATGGGAAACAGACCTTTTTTTAGGTTTTCTGGATCAAAATGCATTAGTAAAGTTAGTTTAAAAAACTAAAAAAAAAAAAAAATTTTGTTAAAAATTCATGGGTAAACCAATTGAATTGTTTTAACTTTTTTCATTTTTTGCTATAACTTTAACAAATACTATGTTAAAATTATGAAATAATTTACACATATAGTAATTTTGGATCCTTTTCGGATATGCTATTTAATTTTTTCATTTATTTTATACTTATTGATAAAACGAAATTACAAAAAATTTTAAAAAAATCTAAATTTTGTCTATAATAATTCCAATTCTAAATTTTAAGAAACTAAAATACATTTTAAATTTAGAGTTTTATTTTATCTTTAGAATGGTGAAAATCCCAGTTCAATAACTTTAATATTGTAGAAGTTATTCAATTTAGTTTAAAATCATAATATAATTTTAAATGTTTCTTAGCCAATTTTTAAAAAAAATCACAATTTTTGTTATAAAATTTTGAAAAAAATTATAATAATAAAATTAATTATTACAAATTTAAAGATATTTTTTTAAAATTTTTAATATTAAAATTTAAGTAAAAAATAATAATTTAATAAGGATAAAAATTGCTTAAAAATTAAAATAAAAACTAGCGGCGAAACTATGCGGAACTCGAAAAAAAATTAAAGACAAAATTTGTAGAAAATTTTATATTCTACAATTTTGATTTTTTGTAAATTTTCATAAAAATCCATAATTTTGTCTCAAAATCTAAAAAAAGTCGCAAATGTCTGTATACATTATTTTTCACGTCCTCTAGCGACGAAACTATGAGGAAATCAAAAAAACGGTAAAAACAAAATGTGTAGAAAATTTTATGTTCTACAACTTTCATATCCTGTAATTTTTCATAAAAATGCATTATTTTGGTTATTTAAGAAAAATATGAAAAAAAATTACTTTTTCATAAATCTGGCAACAATGGTAAAAGTTTTTGAAAATTTTAAACATTCGAAATTAAACTATAACGTATAAAAAATATATGTATAAAACTTTATTGTCATCTTGTTAGGTAATGACGTCATCACTTATAGCAACTGTCACTTCCGGTTGTCCGATTAACTCCAAAATCTATACAGGTCGCCTCCTTGTTACCCTAAATATGTATATAAAATTTCATCTAAATCGGTTCAGCCGTTTAGACGCTATCGTGTTCACACACACACAGACACACACACAGACACACACACACACACACAGACAGACATCATGCTAAAAATGGTATAAATGGATTCAGGTGACCTCAAAACGTAAAGATCCGTTAAAATCTGGGTATGGTCAAAATATCATGATCGCAATACTTTCCTTCTATACAACTCTGTTGTTCGGAAAGTAAAAATCGAGATATCCATGGAAATATCCATTTTGAGTTCCCCCAAGAAGATTGAAACCATTTCCAGCGCATGGTCTGTCTGTGTGTAATCTTCCACGATAACTGACGAACCGTTTGACTAATCAAGCTGAAATTTGGTATGGAGGGTTGGTGTGTGCCTAGAATGCGACCATTGGATTTTGGTTTAAATTAGTACAGTAGAAGGTCCTCAAGACCGACATTGATTAAATGCACATGTAACAATTATTTACTTTTTTTAAATTTTAGGCACAAACTATAAACTTTAGTGCAAAATTTTGTAGTACAAAGTTTTATAGCTTAAAATTCCCTATAACTTTTGTTTCAAACTTTTTCCAGAATTTCGAATATATAGTTACGCCACTAGAGGGCGCGTAAAAAATGTGCATGTATGTTTTCTCTAGTTTTTCTTGATTTTGAGGACAAACAATGCATTTTAGTGCAAAATTTTCTGGTGCAAAGTTGTAAAGCATCAAATTTTCTTTAACTTTTATTTTAACTTTTTACCGAATTCCTCATAGTTTCGCCGCTAGATGGCGAGAAAAATACACATTTATAATTTTCCATTTTTTAAATTGGAGGTAAATTATGATCTTTAGTGCAAAATGTTTCAGTGCAAAGTTGTAAGGCATAAAATTCCTTACAACTATTATATGAAAATTTTTCCCGAATTCCCAATAGTTTTCATACATGATTTTAGGAGATCCTAATTGTAGCAGAGTGATATACAACGTGCGCATGCGCAGCTTATGTCATTATCAACATTGAAATATCAATTCGGTAGACGTATTAACCATCGGCTCGCTGTTAATAT
Organism: Neocrepidodera transversa; assembly: GCA_963243735.1. Taxonomy (NCBI): domain Eukaryota; kingdom Metazoa; phylum Arthropoda; class Insecta; order Coleoptera; family Chrysomelidae; genus Neocrepidodera; species Neocrepidodera transversa. The sequence continues at coordinate 8,850,870 of OY725349.1, read as the reverse complement.
GTTCCATAAATTATTGAAATGCATTGTAATTTGTAATTAAAATAATAATAATAATAAATAACATATTCTCTACAGTCGAGCCTGGAAAGTTCTGGGGTGACACAGCCGATTTTTATTAATTGAAATGGTCCAAAACTTGAAAAGTACATATTTAATTTTAGAAATATTATTGACTGTCTTAGAAAATTATACATTGTTAATTGTCAAATCTACCCTTATTAGCATACTCTTGTTTTTAAGGTAGATTGACGAAAAAGGAGTTTAATCTTTTGAAAGCGTTAAAAAATATTGTTAAAATTCATTTTCGACTGTTAGATCTTTTATATACCGTCTTTTTTTCTTCCACTGCCAGGATAACGAATTTTTGGCGGAAATTCTGAAACTTACGAAATTGATACAAAAAGTAGATCGTTATCACAATAAAAATAATAAAAAAATTAATATTTCTAAATTTGTGTAGTTTTCAGGGGTGGAAATCGAAAATGCTGAGTAAAATTGTAAAAAAATCGGTTGTGTCGCCCCAAAACTTTCCCGACGAGTATCCACGAATACTTTTTCAGATATTTATTGTTAAAGTTTCAAGTTTTGACATTTTTTATTTTTGACAGGTGACAGTTGGAGAAATAATAGTTTTTCAAGGGCTTTCAAACGACATATTGCATGTCCACTTCCGTGACATATTGCACCTGTCATTTTTTGATAGTGGTACTTCCGTTTGGCAGATCTCGTACAAAAACTAATGGGTCCTTCCGACAGATAACCCAAACAAATATACCAAATTTCAGCTCAATCGGATTAATACTTCTTCAGATATTTAATGCTGAAGTTTCAAATTTTGACATTTTTTTATTTTTGACAGGTGACAGTTGGAGAAATAATTTTGAGTGTTCTGAATAGAGTTTTTCTAGGGCTTTCCAATGACATATTGCATGTCCAATTCCGTGACATTTTGCATCTGTCATTTTTTGATAGTGGTACTTCCGTTTGACAGATGTCGTACAAAAACTAATGGGTTCTTCCGACGGGTAACCCAAACCCCTATACCAAATTTCAGCTTAATCGGATTAAACGTGTGGCCGCTATCGTGGAAGAATACACACACACAGACCGACAGACAGACTTCCATCTGGAAATGGTCTTAATCGTCTCAGGGGACCCAAAAATGGATATTTCCGTTTTTATCTCGAATTTTTTTTTAGCTCGTTCACAATACGTTCCCTTCTCGGAGATGGGTCGGGAAAGTAAAATTGAATTTGTGCAGATGTCAACTACCAAGGGCGTAGATAACTTTTTTTCCTAGCGGGGGGTACTTTTTCCTGTGAGGGGTAATCAAACTTTTAGACAAATATAATTTCCGTTTCTACATCTCATATATTTTATTTCTTCTTTTCGTGCTATTTTCTTTACCCTCACAAATTTTTGTCAATAGTCTAAATTATAATTTAGATACATATAGATCTACAGTTGTTTCTTAATTTACTTTTTCTTATTTAAAAAAGTGTTGTCTCTGTCTACAACAATTGCAATATCTAGAAAATCCAAATATCAGCTTTTTGTGGAGATAAAATTATTCGGATTATCCATAATAAAAAAATTGTTTATAATAATACAAAAAAAATGCAAAAATTCAGAAAAATAGGGGAAAATGGTAAAGAAAAAGGGAAAAATCTGGGAAACCCCCAAAACATCGTTAAATGTATTTTACTCAAATGAGATTTGAGGATCTATTTGGTGCAAAAATATTAAATAAATTAATAATTTCCCTAAGGTAATAAAAGTAAAAGGAAGAAAAAAATGAAAGTTAAAATTAGGATTATTAACAAAACAGCTAAAATTTCATAAATTGGAGATTATTCTGTATATAATATCTCAATATTAACAAAATTACACAGTACTTATAACCTTTTAATTTAAATAAAAATTTAGGTAATTTATTTATTATCACTTGTTTGTAGTTAAACACAGGTCATTGAGCTTTTTTACCAAATTAGCTTAGCTGGGTTTACGTAATTTTATACCTTAACTAAAAATAATCTGTCTTATAAACCAATAAGATTATAACTAAAAATGGTCTTCCAATAATTATTGAAAAAAAATTGTTATGGGGTAGTTTGCAACCTTGGAATGTAATAATTTTAATTATAAATTTTTATTTTATCTAAAAGAGCATAAGTTTTTTAAAATAATTTTTACTTTAGGAAATATTATAGTGTTTATACAAAATAATAAAAATTTGGGTGGCAACCTAATCTCATTTTTTTTTTAATTGAAATCGAAGTACCCCGTGATTTATATTCCAAGTTCCTTTTTTACTAGCTGAATACCCGTGCTTTTTCCTGTTTTTCATTATTTTTTCCTGTTGTTCCCTATTTGACCGTATTTGTTCGTATTATTATCTATCTTTTTCGTATTTTTACTACATTTCCTTATTCTTTACTATTTTCTCATATATTTCACTATTTTTCCTGATTTTTCGATATCTAATTTCCCTATTTTATGTATCTTTTTAAAAAATTTTCCTATTTTCCCAATATGTCCCTATTTGTCCGTGTTTTTTACTATTTTTCGCAAATTTTGCGAAACTTTTTCAATTTTTCCCCTATTTTCTCTATTTTTCGCTTTTAACCCCATTTTCCATCATATTAACCTATTTGTACTAATTTTGTTCTAGTTTCCCAATCTTTCCCTATTTTTTTTCAATTTTTTTTATTTTCTCCTATATTTCACTATTTTTCCATACGTTTCTCTATTTATTCTCTAATTTTCCTATTTTTTACAAAGGCAAATGCAAAATACAACAAAAGAAAACCATAAAGTGTCGAAAAAGAAAAACAGAAAAACATTATTTTTTTTAATTCTGACTTAGTTGTAAAACAAATCCAAGTAAAAATACCAATAAATAAATAAAAAATAATTAAAACAATACATACAAAAATAAAATGGAATAACAAAATTCCACAAAATTTTAGAAAGCACATCAATAAAAATTTTAAAAAAATTTAAGGTGGTTCTTTGTTTTTTTTGCGTTTTTTTGTGATTTTTTGCGATTTCTTGCAATTTTTTTGCAATTTTTGCGATATTTTTTGATTTCTTGCGACTTATTTTTCGATATTTTGCATTTTTATGCAATTTTTGCGATTTTTTTGCAATTTTTCGCTTTTTTTGAAACTATTTTTCGATATTTTGCGTTTTTTTGCAATTTTTAGCTATTTTTGGCGATTTTTTTGGGATATTTTTTGATTTCATGTTTTGTTTGCGACTTCTTTTTCGATTTTTCGCGATGTATTTGCAATTTTTTTTTATTTCTTGCTTCTTTTGAGACTTATTTTTCATTAATTTGCGGTTTTTTGCGTTTTTATTCGTTTTTTTACTAATCTTTGCGATATTTTTTCTATTTTTTTAATTTCTTGCAAATTTTTGCAAATTTTTGCAATTTCTTGCGTTATTTTTGCAATTTTTTGCAAATTTTTTTTATTTCTTGCTTTTTTCGATATTTTGTTTTTTTTGCGCTTTTATGCGTTTTTTGCGCTTTTATGCGTTTTTTGCAATTTTTCGCGATTTTTTGCATTTTTTTTATTTCTTGATTTTTTGAAACTTATTTTTCGGTATTTTGTGTTTTTTTGCGCTTTTATGCGATTTTTTGCAGTTTTTTGCGATTTTTTTATTTCTTGTTTCTTTTGACACTTATCTTTCATTATTTTGCGGTTATTTCCGTTTTTATGCGTTTTTTTACGATTTTTGCCTTATTTTTTGATTTATTGCGACTTATTTTTCGAAATTTTGCGTTTTTTAGCTATTTTTTGCAATTTTTTTTGATTTCATACTTTTTTTGGGACTTTTTTTCGATATCTTGTTGTTTTTTTTTTGCGATTTTAATGCTTTTTTGCAATTTCTTGCGATTTTTTGCAATTTTAAGCTATTTTTGACGATTTCTTTGGTTATTTTTTGATTTCATGCTTTTTTTGAGACTTCTTTTTCGATATTTTGCTTTTTATGCGATTTTTCGCGATATTTTTGCAATTATTGCGATTTTTTATGCATTTTTTTTACGATTTTTTGCGATATTTTTGCAATTTTTTGCACTATCTTGGGATATTTTTGCAATTATTTGCGATTTTTTTTCAATTTTTTGTTTTTTTTTGCAATTTCTTTGATTTCTTGCTTTTTTATAATTTTGTTGGTTTGCCAGTACTTCACATTTTTATTTTTCATTTTTTCCAATATCTTCTTATTTTCTTTCAATTTGATGCAATGTTTTTCGTTTTTTCCGGATTTTTTCGATTCTTCTAATTTTTTCAATTTTTTTTTTGCGAAAATAATGAATTTCGAAAATATCGAAAATATATTATTTAAATATTTAATTTTGTAAATTATTCCTTTGTATATGCATTCCAAATTATATCTTTTTCAAAAATTTTGTAATTATGATGAAAAACATTATAAAATAACTGTCATAATTTTAATAGAAAAAATCTGTAAAACTTCTGACATTTACAAATTTTTATCTTCTTTCAATATTTACAGTAATAAAAAAAATAAATGTACCCGGTCATTTTCCAAAGTAAAAAACAAAAAAAAAAATATAAACAAACCACTAAGAAAATAGTGAATTTTTCAGTAACAAACGAAGCATATGCTTATTACAGCTCAATGTAACTTATGAATCTTATTTTTTTTCAAGTTAAACAAGTCAAAAGAAATTTGCGTTTTTGTTCAAGGTGTACAAGGTTGACGGCCGGAACTGAACTGAATAAGGTCACCCTGAGTCTTGCATGTCGCCTACGGGTAAGACAATAGGAATATCTTGTTAAAGGAGAATTAAAAAAAAACAAACGAAAATAAGATTGCCCAAAAAAAAAAGGCAACAGACTCGAAAAAAAACTAGAAAAAAGAACCCATAAGAACAAAGTAAGCTCCGAATAATTAACGAAATTGGAGAAATGGAGGTGGAAACAAACAAAACACTAAAATCTACTCATGAATGTCCTCAAAAAGAAATAAATAACAACAGGAATGATAAAATCAAAATGATATTGATGAAAACAGAATTCAAGCTTGATATATCAAAAATTAGGAAATCTATTAAATATCTATTCCATGACAGTAAATGATGAAAGAAAATAAGAGAAAAATACAAGAAATGGAAAAATATCCAAATTAAAAAAAAATAAATTCATCACTGACAATTAGGTTGTAAATCACTTACTGCATCTCTTGCAGATAATTTCTTATTTCTGTAAATTTCGTTAGTTAAATTTATCACAATGTATACTTTTTCCGCGGTATTTTTACCGGCATTTTTAAATTTAAACTAATAAAGTGAATAAAAGTCTAGCTATTTTTATTATTATTTTATAGCTAGTTATAATTAAAAACCATAAATACGAACATCATATCAAGAATTGATTGTTAAATGTTAATTTTTATTAATATATGTTAAATGTAAGTTCATGTCAATTTTTTTATTTTCTTGGCAATAATTTTTTTTATGATTTAAATTTCTTCTAGAGAAATATTTGGTGCACTTGATACACACCCTGAAATTTAATTTTATTTAATGTTTTCATTTTAGACATAAAAAAATATTATAAAAAAATATATGGAGAAAATAGAAAACTAGAAATTTTTTTTAATTCTGTGTTAGTTATGTCAAAAAATAGAACAAAATAACAATAAACAACTAAAAATTAATGAAAACAAGAAAATATACAAAGTAACGATGGGTAAAATAGCTAAGGCGGAATCAGCTGCATATATCAAAAAATTGGTATCAATTAGATTTTTTTATCATTTTTTTGGATGTTGCGATTTTTTACAATTTATTTCAATTCTTTTTTGGTTGTTCTCTGTTTTTTTTTGCGATATTTTTTGATTTCTTGCTTTTTTTGCGTTTTTATGCAATTTTTGCGATTTTTTTTAATTCTTGCTTTTTTGAAACTTGTTTTTCTATATTTTGCGTTTTTTTGCATTTTTGCATTTTTTGCAATTTTTAGCTATTTTTGGGATATTTTTTGATTTCATGCATTTTTGTGACTTCTTTTTCGATATTTTGCGTTTTATGCGATTTTCCGCGATATTTTTGAAATTAATTTTTTTTTATTTTTGTTTCTTTCGCGACTTATTTTTCATTATTTTGCGTTTTTTTTTTGCGTTTTTTTGCATTTTTTTTACGATTTTTTGCGATATTTTTGCGATATTTTTGCAATTTTGTGCAATTTTTTGCAAATTTGTGCAATTTTTTGCAATTTTTTTTATTTCTTGTTTCTTTCGACTTATTTTTGATTATTTTGCGGTTTTTTACGTTTTTATGCATTTTTTTACGATTTTTTGCGATATTTTTGCAAATTTGTGCAATTTCTTGCAATCTTTTGAAATTTTTGCAATTTCTTGGAATGTTTTTGCAATTTTTTGCAATATTTTTTGATTTTTTTGAGATTTTTATGATTTTTTTTGATTTCTTGATTTTTTATAATTTTGTAGAGAAACTTTTGGTACACATCCTGAAATTTTATTTTATTTTTTGTTTTCATTTTAGACATAAAAATAAATCATAAAAAAAAATATAGAGTTATAAAATAAATAAAAATTGGATTTTTAGTTAGTCACTAGTATTTTATTAAAGAAACAAAGGCGTAGGTACAGGGTTATTCATTATAAATTACCCAACCATTATTTTACTTATTATTATATAGAAAAAAAAATACATGTTATGTAGTAGTCAAAACTACAGTAGCGTTCTGAGGGGATACAAAAAAATAAAATATATTTTTTAAATTGAGTACCCTGTATATTATTAAATTTTTAAAAAAAGTATAGCGGACCATCAAAATTAAAAAAATTTCTCATGAGTCAGCGGTCATTTAAAATTAAAAGATTATCTCATTTTTTAAATCTAAGATTTTTAAATCGTAATATTGATATCTTGCAGTAAATTTTGGATATTTTTGTGCGCAATTTAATAAAGATTATTGGATTTAAAAACTTTTATTAAGAATAAATGCAGATTGGGGCAAATCCCCCAAAAAATGAGTCAGCGGTCATTCAAAATTAAAAGATTATCTCATTTTTTAAATCTAAGATTTTTAAATCGTATTATTGATATCTTGCAGTAAATTTTGGATATTTTTGTGCGCCATTTAATAAAGATTATTGGATTTAGAAACTTTTATCAACAATAAATGCTATACAGGGTGATTCATTTGGAAATGCATACTGTAAGGGTAGATGAGGCACACCGAGGTGATTAAAATAACCTATATTTAATGGACCTGTCTTTCTTTATAACCTAGATACAGAGTGATTTAATAATTTTGTCCCTTTTTTTAATTAATCATAACTTAAGAACCACCCTATATATTTTTCTCATATTTGGTACGTACATTTTTTGTCCAATGTGGTGTCGATTAAAATAATAATTAAATATCTTATTCCAGGGAAAAGGTAAAAAATCAATAAAAAGTTAAAAAAAAAGATAAAAAAAGGGCAAAAAATGTTAAAAGACATTAAGAAGGTAAAAAAAACTCAAAAAAAAAATGTTAAAAATTATTAAAGAATTGTTAAATTCAACAAAAATTAAAACTAATAAAAAAAAGAGTGACAATTTGAAAAAAAAAGGCAGAAGAAGCAAAAATGGAAAAAGGTAAAATAAAGCAAAAAAAAAAAGGAAAAAGCGAAAAAAGTTAAAAAAAAAACGATAAATAGGTTCAAAAAATCAAAAGGGGAAAAAAATTAAAAATGATAAAGAATTGTTAAATTTGAGCGAAAAAGGCGTAAATAGCAAAAAAGGAAAAAATGTAAAATAAAGCAAGAAAAAGGAAAAAAGTACAAAAAATGAAAAAAGGGTAAAAAAAATCAATAGAAAAGGGAAAAAAATAGCCAAAGCCGACAAAAGTAAAGGGAATGAAGCAAAAAAGGCCATAAAAAATAAAAAAAGGATAAAAAAGAGTAAAAAATCAAAAAAGATTAAGAGTTAAAAAAAAACATTGAAAAAGTTAAGAAAATCAAGAAAAGGAAACTCTGATAATAACATTGGCTCATTGCGCTGCATTTAAAAAAATAAGAAAATGTCTATTCCGAGAAAAGCATAACTATATAGGGCGTTTGAAAGTTAGTAATTGATAATAATATTCTGTCTCAAATACGGACCTGTCCTAAAGTTTTACATTAAGGTTAATATTCAGAAATTAAGAGAAAATGAAACAGTTGATGATTTTATTGATTAAAGGTTGAAAATTATCATTAGGAACGAACAATTATTTTTTTTAAATTTGTGCTACCTTTTTATCGAAAGATCAAGATTTGACTCAAGTTAATAAGTAACAAAATTGGAAAAAAAGGGACAAAATTATTACATCACTCTGTATCTTTATTTTACTTTTTTCCATTTTTGCTACTTCTGCCTTTTTTTGCAAATTTTCACTCTTTTTTTATTAGTTTTAATTTTTGTTCAATTTAACAATTCTTTTATCATTTTTAACATTTTTTTTTTGAGTTTTTTTACCTTTTTAATGTGTGTTTTAACATTTTTTGCCCTTTTTTTATCTTTTTTTTTTACTTTTTATTGATTTTTTTACCTTTTCCCTGGAAAAAGATTTTTAATTATTATTTTAATCGACACCACATTGGACAAAAAATGTACGTACCAAATATGAGAAAAATATATAGGGTGGTTCTTAAATTATGATTAATTAAAAAAATGAGGGGGTAATCCCACCCAACTTTCCGAACACTCCTAGTAAAGTAATTGTTTTAGTTTTTCTGCATTAAAATACATTAATCATATTACCTATCGAATGGTATAAATTCCATTTTAATATCTTTAATATTTTTAAAGTTATTCAATTTTTTTTTAAACTTATATTAAATTTCAAAAAAAAAATGAGGAATTCCACAATTTTTTGAATAAAATTTTGAAAAAAATCACAATTATAGAGTTTTTTACTACAAATGTAAGGGTAATTTTTTTTAAATTTTTAATATTAATCTTAACCTTAAAACAAATCAAACCTATTTTCGAATAATTTTAAAATCAATAAATAATTAATTTCTCATTCAATTTTATTGAAAATGGGAATTAGACCTTTTTTTAGGTTTCTGGATCAAAATGCATTAATAAAGTTAGTTTAAAAAACTAAAAAAAAAATCAAATTTTTTTTGCAAAAATTCATGTGTATCCATTGAATTGTTTTAATTTTTTTCATTTTTTGCTATAACTTTTACAAATACTATATTAAAATTATGAAATAATTTACACACATAGTACTTTTGGATCTTTTTCGGATATGCTATTTACTTTTTTCATTTATTTTATACTTATTGATAAAACTAAATTACAAAAAAATTTAAAAAAATTCTTAATTTTGTCTATAATAATTACAATTCTAAATTTTAAGAAACTAAAATACATTTATAATTTAGAGTTTTATATTATCTTTCGAATGGTGAAAATCCGAGTTAAATAACTTTAATATTTTAGAAGTTATTCAATTTAGTTTAAAATCGTAATATAATCTTACATTTCTTAGCCAATTTTTTAAAAATTCCAAAATTTTTGTAATAAAATTTTGAAAAAAATTATAATTATAAAATTAATTATTACAAATTTAAAAATATTTTTTTTAAATTTTTAATATAAAAATTTAACTAAAAAATAATAATTTAATAAAGATAAAAATTAAAATAAAAACTAACGGCGAAACTGTGCGCAACTTGAAAAAATAGTCGAGACAAAATTTATAGAAAATTTTATGTTCTACAATTTTGATACCATGTAATTTTTCATAAAATTCCATAATTTTGTCTCAAAATCTAAAAAAGTCACAAAAATGTCAATATAAATTTTTTTCACGCCCTCTAGCGGCGAAACTATCAGGAATTCAAAAAACCGGTAATGACAAAATGTGTAGAAAATTTTATGTTCTACAACTTTCATATCCTGTAATTTTTCATAAAAATGCATTATTTTGGTTATTTAAGAAAAATATGAAAAAAAATTACTTTTTCATAAATCTGGCAACAATGGCAAAAGTTTTTGAAAATTTTAAACATTCGAAATTAAACTATAACGTATAAAAAATATATGTGTAAAACTTTATTGTCATCTTGTTAGGTAATGACGTCATCACTTATAGCAACTGTCACTTCCGGTTGTCCGATTAACTCCAAAATCTATACAGGTCGTCTCCTTGTTACCCTAAATGTGTATATAAAATTTTATCTAAATCGGTTCAGCCGTTTAGACGCTATCGTGTTCACACACACACACACAGACACACAGACACACACACACACAGACAGACATCATGCTAAAAATGGTATAAATGGATTCAGGTGACCTCAAAACGTAAAGATCCGTTAAAATCTGGGTATGGTCAAAATATCATGATCGCAATACTTTCCTTCTATACAACTCTGTTGTTCGGAAAGTAAAAAAGGACAAAATCATTAAATCACTCTGTATTTAGGTTATAAAGAAAGACAGGTCCATTAAATATAATTTGAATCACCTCGGTGTGCCTCATCTACCCTTACAGTATGCGCATTTCCTAATAAATAACCCTGTATTATACTTTTGATAATTTTACCAAAATTCAATAATAACAATGTTAAGTGGAGGACAATTTATAATAATAAATCCGGTACATCGTATTTATTTAAATATTATCAAGATTGACCAACGTAAAATGAAAAATAATTTTTCCAGTTCATTCATTATTTTGTGAAACTAAAACAATAAAAGTAAATAAATTTGATTATTTACTCATAAAATAAATATTTCAAATATCTTAACTATATATTTATTTATTATTAATTTGTAAATTCATAATTTTGTATTATTAAAAAAATGAAAACAAATATCAGTCAATTAAAGTGTTTAGACTGTTTACAAACTATGATTGAATTATTTATTATTTTTTTTAGGGAGTAAGTAAACAGTGACAAATTTGAGTCCGCCCCTGTATATAACCCCTTCATAACTGTATAAGTAAATATAACTGTGAACCACATACGGGTCATAAGATAGTGAATATGTTAATATATAAAAATGTTTATATATAAAACTAGATTGTATACAAAATTTACCAAAAACTGTTAAGGGAAAGTGTCAACTGCACTTACAAAACATTCCCAGTATAATCATTAAAAAATATATGACTCCTTATATTTTAATAAAATACTAAAGAGATTATAACGAAATACAATTTGGTCATGATAAACAAATAAATATTTGAAATAATATAAATAATTTACTTACAAAACACATATCAGGCCTACTAGGATAAAAACCGGTGTTGTGGTAAACATTATTCATTTTATTTGATTTAAAACACAAAAACGAGCAGCAAACACACACGGTAGCGGTAGTTTAACTTGCAAACCACTTTTATTTTAAAACAAACGAAAGTGGTCGGCTACACTACACTGGGCAAACGTATCGAGTCAACAAATCGAAGGTAGTTACGTGAGTGAGTCATAATTTTACACAGAAACTAAACAATCCGTGGAATCCAGTCAGGTATGCCGAAGAGAAGGAGGAATCCAATCCAATCCACTCAGCCAAGAAGAAGAAGAATGTTAACGTCGAAGACTTTCGAATGTCAGGAACGGACTGAATATAAAATATTCGACCGGAGCAACTTGACAGCCACCTCAGATGCCCCGATTGAACTCGCACTCATTTACCCATTATTTTAAATTAATGATTAAGTAAGCTGTGGGCCTTTAGGTGACTTCTTTGTTGGCTGCAAGTGTTGTTAGGGTCTCCGACGATGTTGTTTTGCGTCATACTTGAGCGGCAGATGGTGCTTCAAGGGTTCGCTTCTGGCGCTTTCATACTCACATGTGCATTATGTTTGTATCGTATCATATGTATGATTTAATGAACTTAAGTAATGTTTTTTTTTTCATTTTCGGTCGAAATTTTAAATCTGATTCTATAGAGCACATGCCGTTTGTCATAATAAAAATAACTTGCGGTTTAATACCAAAGGCATGCGTTATAAGTATTTTTTTTTAATCTATAAAAAGTTTACAAATAAAACTATACAACAGTCATTACAAGAATAAAAATTGTGACTAAAAAAAGAAAAAATAATTTAATTTTTTAATTTCAGTTTTTCAATTAAAACCATTTGGAATATTTGATAATAATGATGTAATCCAATTAGTGTTTTGCATATTTAGTTTATTTAACAATTTAAATTCAATTAACTCAAAAACTAATTAAGAAAATTTCAAATCGACCACTGTTGCCATTTAAAATTTTATTAAGCATAGAAATAATATAAGGGTAAGGTTTATCGATTGTTTGGGGGTGAATTTAAGGGCGCCCTTTTGAAAATTTCATTAATTTACCCAAGCTTATAAAAGTTTTGAGTATCTACCGCAGAGCTGGGTAATTACATGTACAGGGTGGCCAACTAAGAATGCGAGGTACTGTATTTGGGAACCTAGCCATCGTAGAGGGTTGCGGTAAAAAAAGCTATAACTAAAACGGCCAAGAGAAAAACCTGAAAAATATTTTCAAGTTTCTGAAATGGCCGCTAGGGGGCGTGACTACAATCTTGAATCTAAAAAAGTTATGTTTCTGTGAAATCTGCTATATTAACCTAACAAAAAATACTTGATCTTTAAAGTAGAGGATAATCTGAATCTTTTTTGTTTGACAATTTTTGCTGTATCTCTAAAAATAAACTGGTGGGGGGTATTCAAAGGTTTCCGTAAAAAACACCATGTATCTTCAAAACGGCTGAGCTGATTTTAACCAACTTGGACACTGGTTGAAAAGAGCTATTCTTGGACTACAAATGTTATAATAATTAGAGTTTTGCTAGTTTTACATGTCGCCGCTAGAGGGCTTTTTTCGACATTCCGACAGAAATGGTTAATTTTCTCAAAAAAAATAAATGCATTGGTATAATTTTTTTTTCATGAAAAAGTAGCTAAATGATGCTTAAACAAGCTCGCGAAGACCGCATAAGAATTGGAAGAACACAAGAAAATATTAACCACGTACTGGGATATATTGAAGGAAATCCCCATGTTAGCACAAGAGCATTATCCCTTGAGTTGGGCATATCACGAACAACGGTTCAAAATATTTTGAAGGACCATAGGTAAGTTCTAATGGCCTTCAAAATATAGTTTTATTTGAATTTACCTTTTTTTATTACTTTTAGAATGCACCCATATCATGTCGTTTTGCATCAGGCCTTGAAAGAGAAAGACTTTGATCGGAGGTTGGACTATTGCCATTGGATGTTAGGCATTATTGGTTTACAGAAAATCCGCATTGGTTGCGTGAAGTTCAGCACCAAGGGCGTTGGAGTTTAAATGTGTGGTGTGGCATACTGGAAGGCAGAATTATTGGACCACATTTTTTAGATCAATCTCTAAATGGCATGGTCTTTCTTGACTTTTTGGATAATCAATTACCGTTGTTGTTGGAAGATGTGCCACTGGAAACACGGCAAAACTTGTTTTTGCAGTTGGGTGGTTGCCCAGCACATTTTTCAATTATTGTGCGAGAGCATATTAATGCAGTATTTCAACAGCGGTGGATTGGAATAGGAAGTCTGTTTCTATGGCCTACGCGATCACCAGACTTAAATTGTCTAGATTTTTATTTATGGGGACGGTTAAAGGACATCGTGTTTCAGACTCAACCTACGACAAGAGAAGATATGAAAAACCGGATTCGCAAAATTCGTAACATACCGAGTGCCGAAATTGAAGCTGCAGTTTTGTCTACCCATATGAGGCTTCAAGAATGCATAGAGCATGATGGTCAGCATTTCGAGCATTTACGGGGGCATTAAAAACATTTCTTTTTAAATCGGTCCTTTTTAGGGCCACAACTGAATAATAAAAAGAAATTCCAGAAAAATAAAAATGTAAGGGATTTCCGTATAAAATTTTCTTTGGCCTAAATTTTAGGTTAGGAATAAGATATCGAGATGCGGTTTTCACGAGCTTGTTTAAGTATCATTTAGCTACTTTTTCATGAAAAAAAAATTATACCAATGCATTTATTTTTTTTGAGAAAATTAACCATTTCTGTCGGAATGTCGAAAAAAGCCCTCTAGCGGCTACATGTAAAACTAGCAAAAATCTAATTATTATAACATTTGTAGTCCAAGAATAGCTCTTTTCAATCAGTCCAAGTTGGTTAAAATCAGCTCAGCCGTTTTGAAGATACATGGTGTTTTTTACGGAAACCTTTGAATACCCCCCACCAGTTTATTTTTAGAAATACAGCAAAAATTGTCCAACAAAAAAGATTCAGATTATCCTCTACTTTAAAGATGAAGCATTTTTTGTTAGGTTAATATAGCGGATTTCACAGAAACATAACTTTTTTAGATTCAAGATTGTAGTTACGCCCCCTAGCGGCCATTTCAGAAACTTGAAAATATTTTTCAGGTTTTTCTCTTGGCCGTTTTAGTTATAGCTTTTTTTACCGCAACCCTCTACGATGGCTAGGTTCCCAGATACAGTACCTCGCATTCTTAGTTGGCCACCCTGTACTTTGAAAGTAAGTACAATTACAAAGTACTTTTTCAAAAAAGGAACTAATTACAATTACAAAGTACATGTCTTAAAAATAGGAATTATATGCATTTAATTACAAATACATGGAAAATGGAATTATTAATTACTTTTATAATTATTTTTCTAATTACTTTGTGGTTTTGGATTAAAAAAAATTCCTGTGACAAAATTGAAGAACCGTTATGTTTAAATTTTAATATGATTTAACTAGGTACCCACCTATTTTTCAAAATTTTTATTAATGGATGTGAGGGAGGAAAAATTTAGTATGTTATTCAAGTCCAAAATCCATAACAAATAAGTAACAAAGAACCAGCTTCTCTTTTTCGTCAACCATATATCTGCGATTTTTGATCCGAAATTTTTTTTTGATTTCATTTACTTACATGATTATTCTAGGTCGTCTAACTGTTTTATGGCAGTTTTTGTTGTCATAACTGTTAAATTTGATCCTTGAAATAGATTAATAAAACTTCTAGACCATTTTGTATAATTTTAGATTATTTTGAAAAATTCACTGATCAATTTAGGTAAATTTAGATCGTTTTTGAGGAATTTTAGACCATTTTGGACAATTTTAGGCCATTTTAGATCATCTTGAACAATTCTTTGATCAATTTAGGTAACTTTAGACCATTTTATTTTCATTTTGAACCATTTCTAGACAATTTTAGGTAATTTTGGACTATTTTCCACAATTTTAGACTATTTTAGATTGTTTTCAATAATTCTTTGATCAATTTAAATCATTTTAGACCGTCTTATTATTTATTATTTTAGACTATTTTTGGACAACTTTAGACAATTTTAGATTATTTTGAACTATTCGTTAGTCAATTTAGGTAACTTTAGGCCGTTTTATTATTATTTTAGACAATTTTGAGACGTAGGTGAAGTCAGTGCACACGAATTGCAAAAATACTAATACTTTAATCCTATTGCTTAATGATGATCGGCTAATGCCGTACTCGAACTGCAAAAAGTAATTAAAGGTAAATTTTAATCCTATGGTCGAACTGCACAAAGTCGTTATATCGATATTTTCTAAGAATTTATTATTTATTTATTTTTGTTATGAGATATAAAATGCATTATTTTCTTTAAATTTTTAGTTTTCATCTCATTTAATCCCTGTAACATAATAAACTATCGTCGTTATTAAAATGTGCTAACTGTTGATAGAAAGAGAAAGCAATATTCTATATTTAGGAATTTTTTCAAAATTTTAGATAAAAAATTGTGGTTGTGAGAATAGGGAGAGACCACAACTATAAAGATTTTTTAATTTCCCCACTTTTGGTTTCTCCCTTTTCTCAAGGTTACAATTTTTGCTGAAAAATTTTGAAAAAGTTCTCGTTTGTAGTGTTTTTTATTCCCCTTTCAGTGGTACTAATTTTAATTTAATATCTTACTTTTTTACTTTTGTTATGGGATATAAAATGCATTTTTATCTTTAAATTTTTAGTTTTCATATCGTTTAACCCTTGTAACATAATAAACTATCGTCGTTATTAAAATGTGCTAACTGTTGATAGAAAGAGAAAGCAATATTCTATATTTACGAATTTTTTCAAAATTTTAGATAAAAAATTGGGGCCGTGAAAATAGGGCGAGGACATAACTCCAAGAATTTTTTAATTTTCCCTCCTTTGGTCTCTCCCTTTTCTTAAGGTCATAATTCTTGCTAAAAAATTTTGACAAAGTTCTTATTTATATTATTTTTTATTCCCCTTTCAATGGTATAAATTTTATTTTAATATATTATTTATTTATTTTTGTTATGAGATATAAAATGCATTTTTTCTTTAAATTTTTAGTTTTCAAATCGTTTAACCCCTGTGACATAAAAACTATGAACATTATTAAAACTTTCCGACTGCTGATAGAAAGAGAAAACCTTATTCTATATTTAGGAATTTTTTCAAAATTTTAGATAAAAAATTGTGGATGTGAGAATAGGTTTTTTAATTTTCTCTCCTTTGCTCTCTCCCTTTTGTATATTTGAAAATATTTAAAAACCCATTGAATAAAATTTCTCCAGTTCTTATAAAGATTGAAGTGTGTCGTTTTATATTAAATATTATATAATATTAAATAATTTCTTATGCGGTGATTAATTAAAATAATTTAATACAATTAACCACGTTTAAAATACATGAAATTTTTTTCGATACGAATCAAGAGAAGTCAAACGATCCATCCAAAAGAACCAATTTGTTTTAATCAATTTTATACCCCAATTGAAATAATTTGTTTTAGTTAAAATCAGGCGTGTTAGACATTAAGGAAGTAGAATTACATAATTGAATTACCAGCATAATTTGTAACCATGTGTCATTATTTTTATGGTATTAATAGAATTTATGAAAAAAAAGATGTATCTTAAGCTTCAGTTAAAGTGGTTAAAATATTTGAATTAATTAATAAAATGAAAAAAAAAATTAGATAACAAAATTAATTTAAGTGTTTGATTAAATATTAAAATGTATAAAAATAAAAAAAAACTAATTTGGTTTTATATCTATTTCCAAAAATTAATTTTTTTATTTTGGTTGAAAATAAAGTCCTTGGTCAGCTTTAGCTTAATGAATGTTGAATTTACCATAAAACTTGAAATCCTGCTCGTGAAATCTAAATGAATTTAGATTTTTTACAAAATTATGTACCTGAAATCAGCAAAATATCAAATTAAATTTCCCCATCCAGTACTACAACTAAAGGTGGCCATGTACGTAAAATATTATTAAAATTATATTAAAAAAAGTAAAATGTATAAAATTTAAAAAAAAAAACTTATTTATTTTCCGAAACAATTTTAGTTCATAGATTTCCTAAAATGTATTTTTAATAGGATTACAACTTGGTACAAAAATTAAACTTGATATTTTATTCTTTTATTTTACTATTGGAACGTAAAATCTATCGAAAATGTTTACTAAATGATACCAGTGGCGTATGCTCCGGGGTCCCCACTTTTTTTTAAGTTTTTAAATTGTAAAATGATATTGCTAATATTTTCCAGTTCAAATATGAAATTGCTTTTCTTTTAGTCCGTTTTTTGCCCAAGGAAGAAAATATTTAATATATGGGCATGGATCCCCACTTATGTAGTCACGATACTCCACTTTTGTTATTACTTCCAAACGTTTCGGCTGCAATTACGGCAACCATCTTCAGCCATCTTTGGTTTCCTGAAGAAGAAATTCACCCAACCCAATCACAGGATCCTTAGTGAAGCAAGAGAAGACATATATCTCCCGGACTAGCTCCTCTTAGTCTCAGATGAGCTCGACCCACCACCACCGAGGCCGAGTATGCATTTATATGCGTGACTGCGGGCGTAACTGTTGTTTTTCTTCCTTTCTATTGAAATTCTCTTTGTGTTTATATATTTCTATTGCTTCAAAGTTCAATCTGTTCGAGTAATGTCTTAATGTTGCTAGTATGTTGATACTTCCCAGGCAGCAAAATAACGTCTTTACGACGTCCTTCTTGGTCATTTTTGGTCTAAATGACGAATACGGTTACGTCTTTATGAAGTCTTGAAGACTTTAAAATGACGTACAAATGTCACAACCAAAATGACGTCATAGAGAGACGTCGGATGGACGCCGTAACGAGACGTCTTAAAGACGTTATAAAGAGACGTCTAAAATACGTTTTAGAGTGACGCCTAACAGACGGTCTCTAGTCGATGGGGAAGATGGTTGGCGTAGTCAAATCTTGTCACATGATCAAGCATTTTAAGTTGATTGGCTTAGGAGTCATATAAATAAGGATATTTATATGAAAAAAATTAAAAATTTCATATTTGCATTTTCCTGCTTGGTCGATATTGTATTTACAATAACTATTTTATCTGATACAAAATCGCACCCTAATTTTTCAATCATTTTTTTTATTAAAAAGTAATTTTTAAACGTCATCTTCAATTCCTCTTAAATGACGAATAGAGACATCTTCAAAGAAATATTGACGTCTAACGACGTCATTTTAGACCCTACGACGTCAGTAAAGGAAAAATAACCTATAAATGTCGTCGTTTGACTTGGGTTACTCAGAATCAATTATTAAAGTATATCATGACAATATACAACACTCATCATCATTACTACCCAGTACTCTGAAGTAAATTTCCCTTCAGAGGTTTACATTATTTAATCTAGAATGACGTAGTGACAGGTTATCAACCCTATTAATATAAGTCATAGGTTTTTTTTTACCGAAGATTGATTTGGTACCAGATTGGATTATCTGCGGATCTGAGTGCATGTGATCCTAGAAGTGATTAATTGAAGCCAACAGACTTACTTACAAGTTGACAGAACTGAATTTGGGTCTCCTATTTTTCATAACATCAAAACAGAGGCGAAATCTTTAAAAAAATAATAATTCTAAATCATAAATTTAAATCTACTTTTGCCAATTATTTGAAAACTGCCACTAGATTTGCTTAAGTTCACGTAGTGAACACAGCCAATAACCGAGCAGCGACATGGGGAGCAATATTATCTGTAAATATCAAAAACGCTTTCAATACTGCAAAATGGAGTAAAATCATCAACAAGCATGAAGAAATGCAAGTGAGACAAGAATGGCAGGAAAGGTGGCAACAAAACGTACAAAATGCATAGTGGATCAAACTTTTGATACCTGATATTGAGAGGTGGGTCAATTATAAGTTTAGGACCCTAGACTACTTCTGTACTCAAGCACGGCTCCTTCCGAGAGAATATACTGAAAATCATCAAGTCGGAGGATGATAAATGTATGTATTGTCAGGAGATAAATGATCCGGAGCACACTTTGTTTTGTTGTGCGTGAAAGGAAAATAGGTACAGCAGCTACTGTGGAAAATTTGATCCCCATAATGATCAGTAGCGAGACAACATGGAAAGATGGCATGGCTATGATGAGAAACATAATGAGCCAAAAGGAACAAGAAGAGAGTGTTGCGCAAGCAGAATGGAGGGCAGTTCAAGCAGGAAACGACTAAAGGACCAGAGAAGGACCTGAAGTGTGTCTTGGTGTCGTTCCAGGTGTTCTTTGGAGGAAAGAGGTGGGTTTTTATTGGATATTTTAAGTAGCCTGAGTCCCACACTATCCGGCCAATGAATTTTTCCACGTCTATACAAAAAAATTCGTTAGGTGATAATTATTGACCAATAACTTACCCTGTGTCAATCTCATACCTGACGAAGGAGTACAAAGTTATTAAACTGAAATCAGGGTTAACGGATGAGTATTTTTTTTTGTTTACTTTTATTAATAAATTTTTTGTCAGTATTATTAGTACAATACTGATTTTTTGAGGATTTTAGTTTGCTCTTGTACAGTTTTAATTCAAATTTATTGTCACCTGCTGGTCCACTCCTGTCTTCGGATTAAATCTCCTGTAATCAGTTTGGATCGTGGTGGGAAAAAACTTAACTAACAATTAACTGTTAGTTCATTTAGGGATTATTTAATTAGAGAGAAAAACCAAAGTTACTTAAACAAAAAAATATTTATTTTATAAATAACTGGTAAAAATCATATCATTAAAAATAAATCGGTAACATCTCGAAATGCAAACTTAAGGTATAATAACATCACTAAACCACTCACAAACAAATCATTTATTAAGAATGGTTAAATGTAATAATATCTATAAAAACAAGGTCAAGATCACAATTCCCATGGTTCATCCAACCACAAAGATAAAATGTATAGTGACATTGGGACATTGAATTAAAGATTAGATTAATTCTAATAAATTTTGACTAATTATTGTTACACTGTACTAATAGTTTTTTTTTTTTTGAAATAAGTACATACAGTAAAAATCATTCTACTATATCTACTTCTGAACAATCATTTACCCGACCATATAGTGGACACCAAAGAAGCCTCTTAAGCGAAAATCAAAGAAATTTTTAAAAAATAATCGTTTATAAATTCCTTCTGCATTTGGTCGAATTGTTATGAAAAATTAAATCAGATTTATTTATCTATTTCTTTAAAACCAACATTAAAATTATCTAACCTCATATTTCCTTTGTTTATGGAACTACATTAACATATCAATTTATAATATAATAAAAAAATTTAATATATAATAAATCTTTTATAAATGGATTTGTGGTTGATCCAGGACAAGTGACCTTTTATCATGTTGGACAATTAATCGGACTTGCATTTGAAAAATCCATGACAACATCCAATATACGACACGGATTAAACAAGACCGGACTATTACCCCTCGATAGACACAATTTTACAGATGATGATTTTTTTGCCCAGTACAGTTACAGATAGACCAAATACAGATTCACAATCTACTAAACTCTCTGTAGAAAAACTTCTGGAACGGCCTAACGAAATTAATGTAGTTCCTTCGACTTCAGCAGATCTGTCAGAAAATTGCGAAATTTTAACTCTTGACCAAAAGCAAAACCATAACTGGAAAAAGAAAACCAAGAAAGTTAGGAAGGAGTTTGATAGCTACGGATACACCGGATAAACCTGCAATTGCCATCGAAAAGGAGTCTGCTAAAAGAAGAAAAGAAATAAAAGGAAACAAGGCTAGCATTCGTAAAGTTTTGTGAAGCGAGTCAGAAGAAGAAGGCGAAGAAGTTGTGTTCCAAGATAAATCTGACAATGATGACATGAACTGGTTTGAAGAAGAGAATGAAAAAGAAAACAACCAAGATATATTAACCAAAGACTGCTAGGGAAAAGCTGCAATTGCCATGGAAAGGGAGTCTGCTAAAAGAAGAAAAGATATAAAAGGAAACAAGGCTAGCGTTCGTAAAGTTTTGTGAAGCGAGTCAGAAGAAGAAGGAGAGGAAGTTGTGTTCCAAGATAAATCTGACAATGATGACATGAACTGGTTTGAAGAAGAGAATGAAAAAGAAAACAACCAAGATATATTAACCGAGGACTGCTCCAGAAAATCTGCAATTGCCATGGAAAGGGAATCTGCTAAAAGAAAAAAAGAAATAAAAGGAAACAAGAATATTGTTCGTAAAGCTTTGCAAAGCCAGTCAGAAGAAGAAGGCGAAGAAGTTGTGTTCCAATTTGAATCTGACAATGATGACATGAACCGGTTTGAAGAAGAGAATGACAAAGAAAATAATCAAGATATATTAACTTAAGACTGCTCAAAAATCACTTAGTCGACCATCATCTGTAGAAGATTATGTTATTGTCGAATTTAGCACAAAAAATTACTATGTAACTAAGGTATTAGAAAGCAGAATTGCTTCGATGGAAGTATTCAGTCTTTTAAAGCAAAAAACAGACGAACTATTTCACAATCCCAACGTACAAAGTGCGGATTTAGGGTGGTGGCGAAGGGGGTTTCTTTAAGTAAGTTTCTTCAGGGAAAAAACATTGGATTAGATAATGCTTCTTCTTATGTGACATTGACGTTTAAAAACAAATTGAGACAATGAATTCGCGTCAATAATCCAGAGTGCTTTTAACACCTTAGAAGCCTCTGCTGTAGAATTAAAAGTTCCTCACTTATCATCTAGACAATCCCAGCGGATCAATATTCCAACTTTAAATGCAGTAGATTACTGGATAAACGTGATTTTTATTCCTGTTTTGGACTACATCATATCAGATTTAACCGAAAGTTTTTCGGATAAAATGTTAATGTTTTTCATTCAATGAATTAATTCCCAAAATTTAGTGCTTTTGACGGACTATAAAGGATAAGCCACGCCTCGAATCATAAAATATGCTTCCTCCGACCACACCGTTACCCTTTAGGTGTATCTGTTCGTCAAGTAAATCATGTTCTTAAAGAAAAAATGACCCTACCAACAGTTTTCAGGATTAATTGAGAATGTTGAAAGTGAGTGCGCCAAATTGTTGGGTGAAGTACAAATTCGTCAAAAAACTATGATGGATAAAAACACATCTTGCCAAACTGAAACTGATGTCGAAACACTCATAAGTATAGACCATAATTTTTATCGAAGCTTGATCGTTTGTAAGGATTGATCATAGGGTCATTGATATTGAAATTGAAAGGGTGATTGCTAGATTTGCTAGGGAGTCTAGAAGATTACAATTTATTTTATAATTTTATCATTACTGAATTTCTGTGTTTTTAGTTTTTATTTTATGGACCTAAATTAACTGTTATTAGCATTTATTGCTGATTTAATAATTTTGTTTATTTTTCCCAACAAACATCGCCTTTAAGAATTGTTAAAGGCACAATGAAACAATTCTTCGCGGCTTTATTATGGGCCAGAAAGGCGGCACATTTAAGGTCCTTTTATGTTTTTATTATGGTTAAACTAAACCAACTTAATCAAGTAAGCTTGTGGTCCGATTAAGTTATTTTGTCCAGGAAATGCCTGAAAGCCTTTAATGAACCGCTTGCACATTTAAGGGCCCCTTATGGTTTTAATTTGGCACAACTTAACAATTTGTACAAATATGACGTTAAAACATATTTAAAATTAAAATTTAATACCAGGTAATACTATGGAACGCCGTTTTACTTTTTATTCTTAAATTTTTATTCATTCATTTTTAAACATTTAACCATTTTATTCAACTCAATTTTATGTTTGTCTATTTATTTCAGTACAATTAAATTGTTTCCTTTAAAAACTGTGACTATTTAAAATGTTTGATACATAAAATTGTATCTTGATAAAATTGCGTTAGTCAAATATATTTGATAGTCATATTTAAAGATTATAATTTTTATGATGTACTTAAAATTATCAACAGTCATTTTAATTCGTGTAACATTTTAATTCAACCAACAAAAAAATAACAAACATTTTAAATAAATTATTTAAATGATTGTTACTATTTTCTTTCCAAACATATAGTTCCATAAACTAAAACAATGCAGAATTAAAATGATGAACACTCATTTTAGTTCTTTATTTAAAATGTTTGTTATTTTTATGTTAGTTGAATTAAAATGTTACACGAATTAAAATGATTGTTGATAATTTTAAGTACATCATAAAAATTATAAGCTTTAAATATGACTGTCAAATATATTTGACTAACGCAATTTTATTAAGGTACAATTTTATTCATCAAACATTTTAAATAGCCAAAGTTTTTAAAAGAAACAATTTAATAGGACTTAAAATATTAAAGAAACAGGTAAATTAGTTTCATATAATCGGTAGTTATTTAAAATAGTAAATAAACAAAATATTTCAAAAAGTACCTAAATGTTTTAAAACTACTTTATTTACATTTTTTTTTGTAAAAATTTTTGATTTATTCTAGTGGCCTATTTAAAATAATACTTGCAAAAATGTTGAATATTTAAATTGTTTATTGAATAAAAATGCAACTTTCTAAAAATAACGTGACTAAATATTTCCATCAGTTACCTTTTACACATGTAATTTAAATGTAGGTCCTAAAATTATCAACAGTCATTTTATTTCATGTAACATTTTAATTCAACCATCAAAAAAATAACAATCATTTTAAATAAAGTTTTAAATGATTACTTACAATTTTAATACCTACATTAAAATGATATTCATTTATTTGTTTGTTGAATTAAAATGTTACATGAATTAAAATGTTACATGAATTAAAATGACTGTTGAAAATTTTAATACCGAATTAAAATGTTTGTTGATAATTTTAATTGGGCGTTGTAGTCAGCGGACGCTACAAGAAGTATTAAAATATGAAATTTGGCAACACTGAACTTGAAACAAGAAAGCCGGACCAGCCGAAAGATCGATTCACAATCAACTTGATAGCGACTTTACGCCGTATAATTGTATAATTTTTATTTTTTATATACTTTTTCAATTATGAAAACCTTAAACGTGAATTATTTGAGGAAAAAAATTTGTAATTTGCTGAAAAATAAAATATAGAAATTTTTTTACCAAATTTCAATATTTTTCCTCAATAAATAATTCACCGTTAGTGTTTCCATAATTGAAAAAGTATAAAAAAAAATAAAAATTATCCTACAATTTTAGATTTATAATTCCCATTTATCCCGGTATTTCTATAAATTTTGACGTTTTTCGAATATTTTCTCAGATTGTATAAAAAAAATTAAAATTATTTCTTGAATCCACGATATTTTTTTATTATTATCTTCCAAGTTTAAAATGTGAGCAATTATTGGTTATTTTTTTATCCAACGTTGAAAATGTCTTTTAAATTTCTTTTTGTCGAATTATGGAATTAGATACTTTATTTTTTACCACATTTCATTTTTTTTTCCAAATAATCGATATCATCAAAAAAATAAATATTATTAAATTTTGCAAAACCAAAAATTTGTGATTATTTCCATGTCTCTCGGTATTAAGCAGTTTGTTTATACAGATTTTTTCGTTATTACAGACACTGTGTTTATTAGAGGATTTTTAACACAACATAATGAAATTTTGATGTTTTTTTGAGGAAGTAAATGATCGAGGTATACAAAAAATAATTTGAGGAAATTTGAATAATCTGAATTAGTTAGTTAAGCGATATAATTTGAGTCAGGAATGATTGAGAATTGCGATTCAATCGGTAATCGGTATCGACTGCAAACCGAAATGATTCCGACCGAGACCTAGCGGTTGTGATGTTATAGACACCTAAAACGACACCTTCAGCGTCCCCACTTCTCTAATTTTCCCTTTGTTTTTTCGTTCCCCACTTCTCTAATTCTTAATGTAGCGGTCGTTTTAGTTGTTCAACAAAGTTTACGTTACGATCGTGAAGGTTGAGAATCCCGCGCAGGCACAAACGTAAACCAACGTTGCCAAATTCTTTTAGTAGTTCTCGTAATACCCGCTGACTAGAACGCCGAATTAAAATTATCAACAAACATTTTTATTCATGTAACATTTTAATTCATGTAACATTTTAATTCATGAAACATTTTAAATCATGTAACATTTTAATTCAACAAACAAATAAATAAATATAATTTTATTGTAGGTATTAAAAATTGTAAGTAATCATTTAAAACCTTATTTAAAATGTTTGTTATTTTTTTGTTGGTTGAATTAAAATGTTACACGAATTAAAATGACTGTTGATAATTTTAAGTACATCATAAAAATTATAAGCTTTAAATATGACTGTCAAATATATTTGACTAACGCAATTTTATCAAGATACAATTTTATTCATCAAACATTTTAAATAGTCACAGTTTTTGAAAGAAACAATTTAATTGTACTGAAATAAATAGACAAACATAAAATTGAGTTGAATAAAATGGTTAAATGTTTAAAAATGAATGAATATAAATTTAAGAATAAAAAGTAAAACGGCGTTCCATATAATACAGAGTGGGGTTATAGGTTAAAACATTTTTCAACATCATGCATATACAATTTGTCTAAAACTTGTATATGAGAGAATTTGAACTCAAACATCAGACTCATCAGTGGCAATGTGCGCAGATACTAGAGTTAAAATCTCACCTCAACGTACCATAGTACAATATTAAATGAATATCTGATGTATTTAGATAACTAACGCCATCTATTTGATAGTTACGGAATGATATCGCTTACGTTTTTTTAAACATTAATTTAGGCACGTAATTTAAATAATTTTCATTGTGACTGTGTTATGAAATTTACATCGCACAATTTAAGGTAATATTTTTCTGACCCTTCATAAATTTACATGCGTATAAGGTACAAATATGTCTTTTAAAAATTCGACAATTAAACAGCGTTCTGCCTTCATTGATATTTATGGCCCACTGATTTACCGCAAAGTAATGTTTGTTGGGATTATGCTTTTGTATTTATTCCATGTTAATTTTCATACTATACTAATATTGTCTTACAGTATATATAAGTATGATGTTTCTCTATCAAATGTACTTTATGTATTAAAACATATTTTTGAAAATTATTGCCCCCCCCCCACTCAGAAAAATCCTAGATCCGCCCTTGCAACGTACCTGATATTTCGTATGTTAATGATGATGACATTAAATTCATATAACCTGAACATACAGTGACTGAAAGTTCTACAAGACAATAATCTTGTTTTAAATTTTCGATGAATTTGTCACATTTAAATTTTTTGTCTTGTTTTTTTCTCAGAAATTAGAGTTTCATGTTGAAGTTTTATAATGTAAAAAGATTTTATCTTTTTACTTTCTTTGTAATTTAACATAATCTATACCTTTGATCAACTGCTGACCAGTGACCGATATTAGTGTGATAGTACTCTAAGGTCTTTTCTGTGTATAAAAGTAGTTCCTCTGGTTTTATTTTCGCAATAGAAGTGACCAGTACAAACAAGGGCATTATGATGGCGTAATGGTGCCTTCACCTACTGGCAACCAAGTTGTACTTGGTTAGTCACGTTTACAGGATTTTATCCTATTAAACAGACTGCCCGGTTGGCACCCATCAACCATACTATCTGAACTAGCTGAGAAGAATAATATTACATCTAAATTTAATACAAATAGTGGTATGGCCGGTATAGATTGGTTAAAGGGGTTTTTAAATATTCACCCCGACATAACGGCCCAAGTGAATAAAAATTCAGTAAAAGCTAAAACTTACATTTTCCTAGCAAATGCTTAGTTTGCAGTGAATAAAAATAAGTAGTAGCTTTTACTAAAAATGCAATTAGCAAAAGCTAAAGTTTTTAGCATTGTCTAAAAATGGTGTGAATGAAAGTAAGCAATTACTAAGAATATTAAGGAAAAGCTTACATTTTTGCAAGCTTGTTAGAACCTGGCTTAAAAATTTAGTATTGTTAAACAGTTTGGCAGAAATGGCTGTATTTATGAATATAAGATCTGTTAAATTTTATCCTGAAAGAAAAGAAAGTCGTGCCGAAGAATATCACGGTCTGTATAGATTTAGTGAAGAAAATGTTGAGTGGATAGCTAACCATATTTTGGAGCCAAAAGTGGAGACTAGAAGTGGTGCATTGAGTCAAAAAAAAACAAATGCAAATATTTTTGCGATTTCTAAGTGATCCTGGATTTCAAATAGGGATCGCAAAAGAAGAAGGAGTTCATAGAACAACAATATGTTCTTTTTTCTCTTTTATTTTAGGAACTTGCGATTTATTAAATATAATATTATAGCTTTCCAAAATTTCCATCAATTTCAGGTTGGACGAAATTTTTGCAGGAACTTCCTCCGTCAAAAAATCACTTGTAGAATGTTCTGAATCACTACTCATTTTGAACGTAAACCGTTAGCACTCTAATGATACTGGTTTAAAAAGTTTTCATGTGCTCGATATTTGCCTTTGTCGATTTGCACATCGGCAGTTAAAATTTGTCCATACACATACAGTCTATCGAATTTCACGGCGGACTGATTAGTCATAAAAATATAAATATAGGCCTTATCAGTATAAAAACTTTTTTTTTGATGATTTACCAAATAAGAACTTTAAGCAGTAAGTACTTAAAATATCTAGCTTTTGCTAGTAAGTAAAAGCAAAAGGTTATTCACTTCAATTTAAGCAAATGCTATTAGCAAAAGCTAAATCTACCCAGTAAAAGCTAAAACTTATACTTCATAAGCTAAGTTTTTATTCACTCGGGCCATTATTGTACAGAAAACCAGAAGCTACATCAGCAGCCAGTGCTAAAGGTTTTAATAAAATAGCAATTAAGAGTTATTTCAAATTGCTTGAAGCAGTTGTCGATAAATCACACTCATAATGTAGACAAGACTAGTGCCAAAAAGCCACTTCAAAATTTTGTGCTATTGGAAATTATATGCCCCAATGTTCATTTTCCTAAGAAAACGAATGAAACCTCAACTCATGGACAGAGCACCGGCAGGATCCTGGGAAGAGTGTCACGAAAGCGAATGGATACCACAGGATTTATTTGTATCGTGGCTAAAACGTTTTATTGAATGGTCACACGTTACAAAGGAAGATACAGTACTTTTGTTACTTGATGGGCATTCTACTCACGTAAAAAGTATAAAGTTATTGAACATGGAGTTGTCTTATTATGTTTCCCGCCATACTATACCCACCTCCTACAACCCCTCGATATTGGCTTCATGAAACCTTTAAGAACATATTATAGTAATGAAGTTAAAGCATGGCTACGATGCCGCCCAGGAAGGGGCCGTAACGCAATTTCAGATACTTGGCCTATTTGGAAAATTCTTTCAAGGCAACGGGTGTCTGGTCCTTCGACTCAAATATTTTTACAGATGCTGATTTTGCACCTTCTAAAACAACTGATAATGTAGTTGACAATACGGCCGAAACCCGTTGTAAGTTGAAAACAACCCAGTAACAGAATCACATTACGTAACTGATAAACGTAAGACTCCCTAGCACGAATCGGCGTTACCATTGTGAAAAAAAATTATAGATAATTATAGCAATCTGCTAAAAACATTGTTTTGTTCCTATTGTAACTATATCCAGTTCTGGTCAGTATTAGAGCCACTATTTTTCATTATTTATCTTGAAAAAAACTGAATCTTTTACTCATTTTTGTTTTTCTAATTTTGATGCTTTCAAACCACAGTGCATGAATTATTTTGATAATATTATTATGTAAATTTCTGTGATTTTCGATTAAGAGTTGGAGAGCAAAAGGCTGGTTGAACTCAACAACGCTCAGTTACTCTTATGATAATGGCACGAGATGGCAGTGTTGCTCGGCCTATGATATGAATAATGAATAACTAAACTGATATACAAGGCATTTGGAAATCGTCCAATTGGTTAACGTCTTTGATGTATATTTAATATGAATAGAAATATTTGTTTTATTTTTTATTAAATTTAAACCTTAATTACGGGCTTTTTACAAAATAGGCATTAAATTCTAACCGGATGCAACTTTCGCGATTTGATATGAAGTAGTTTTGTGGAATGTTTTTTTTTTTATTTTGCTGTGCATGAATTCCTCAAAAGTTGCAACCGGCAATCAGAGAATATTCACACAAACAGACTTTTCGCAATAATAAATTATACATATTTGCGGCCCTTATATTATTATTTTACAATTGCTAAACATATTAAGTTACAAAAATGATAGCCGCTTATTTTGAAAGTGATACAATGATTGTGACAAACATAGTTTTAAATAGTTGTTTTACTTTGTACATTCCTGGCATAACTCAACAATTTTTATTTATTTGTACTGTTTAAAGATATGATAAGTTTAATTAAAAATAATATTTACACAGATTCCTAAATTTAATTAAATATGCTAATTTTTCTTCAAATGTTAAAAAACTACTTAATACATCAAGAAAACACTGCTAAAAAGTGTTCAAGAGCTGAAAGTTAAACTTGCAGGATAACATTTTTAATTTTCAGTAATGAAAATTAAATTTCCTTTTCTAATAAACCCAATAATATACAATTTTTGCAACTAATTTTTGATGCCATTAATTTTACAACTAATTTTGTAGTGTTTAACTAACATTGAAGCTTTTTAATAATTGCTTGTTGATCGACTAGTGTTATATAAAATAAATAGACATTTTTCTTCTACCATATCTAAGTATATTTTCACAAATATTAACCTAAATTTTCGTCTATATTTTATTTTAGTGCAAAACTTTTGAATCCCAAAAAATAAAAAGTTATATATGAATAATAATTATTAGAAAATATCAAAAAACTTTGGACGTCCCCCTGTTCATAGCCGAGCGAGGCTAATAAAGAGGGAAAGTCCAATAAATTGTATTATGTACGTGTAATATGCTAAACTCACCAAATATGTTAAACTATTATTGTGATTATAAATGAGTTTTTAGTTCAACTGTTTTACTTCAGAAAAACGCCTTTAGTTTAGTCATTTCAAGTCGTAACCCTAAAAAACTGATGACGTACGCCACCAAATTTTATATTTTGCTGAAAAAAAGGTAATTTCACCAAATAGAAAGTTTTGTACGGATTTGTTTTTATAATTTTATTTTACCAAGACACAAAAAAATTGGCAATCTCTATAATACATTTATTGGCAATTTCTATAATACATTTACCTATATTTCCATCTATTTCAGAACCTCTAAGCTACAAAAAACTGGAGTTTAGGAGGAGTTTTGTGAAATGTTTTATTTTTGAAGAATTTCCATTACAAAAACGTGTTTAAACGTGATTCCGCTAAATAAAAAATAAACAACGGTCGCGGTTGGTTTGAACTCGGTTTAACCGCGAAGTCCTGGAACATGAAATTTTCTTTTAGGGATTTGTTCCTTCAGCCATTCCAAGTCGAAATAAGCAATTTTCAGCTCAAACCACTGGACTATTTTTGAATGAAACCATTTTTTCCGCAAATTATATATTTCAAATGTTGGAAAAAAATGTTTGCGATCCTGCTTGCTATTTTACTCAATTTCAAAGTCTTTATTGTTGTGAATCCTCTCAAACGTTTAGGATTTGTTTACATTTGATGCTATGTGTATATTTGTGAAGTTATTCCCTAATAGCACAAAAGGTCCGGTTGACGTTTTTTATGGTCCATTAAACGTCAGAACGTCCGAGGACCAAAATAAAATGTTTTATAAACGTTTGTGCAAGAACGTTTTTAAAATGAACATAAAGAAACGTCCAAAACATGTCGTCAAAACGTCCGAAGTCATAAATAAAAAAAAAACGTTGTCTAAGCTACACTACTCAGACGTTTTTAAAACCTACGATAAAAAAACATTTAGTACTTAAATGGTTTTTTAACGTCCATGTCAAAATGTTTTTTTATAAGTCATAATAGGGATGTTTTTAAAACGTTTTATTTGAGTCGTTTTTAAAACCACCAGTAAAAACGTTCAAAAAACGTTTTGTTTAGGTCCTCAAAAGCATGTTATGAGAAAAAGGCAAAAAGTTACGTTTTTTAGACGTTTTTGTAAGTTGTTTTTATAACCACTGTAAAAAACGTCCAAAAAACGTTGTTTTTAGGTCTGCAAAAGTACGTGTTGAGAAAAAATGATAAAAGGGACGTTTTTTAAACATTTCATTTCAGTCTTTTTTAAAACGATCAGTAAAAACGTCCAGAAAACGTTTTGTTTAGGTCCTCAAAAGAATGTTTTGAGAAAAGTTAGAAAATTACGTTTTTTATTCGTTTTTGTAAGTTGTTTATGTAATCACTGTAAAAATGTCCAAAAAACATATAATAAATATTTAATCAATTTTCTAATCGATAAGAATTAAATTATTGTTAAAAATTTATTGTTAAGTTTAATTTTTAACTTTTATGTTTTGCACTGTATCAATACGAAATCGAACGAAATCGAACGAAACCTAGTGTTTATATAATTGTTTAACATAAATGTATTTATATTTTTCTAAAATACAAACTGTGCAACTACTCTCCTATGGCATTCTACCCTACTCTAACCCCCATATAAAGTTTATTCGCAAGTATAATTCCAGTCGTTTTTATCTGTCAAAATACCAACACAATTTAAATATATACAGGGTGTTTTTTAAAAAGTTTCCATCCCCGATTTAGGCTTACCCAATAATTTTTGGCAAAAATGGCGAGACACGTCGATTTTTGATTTGAGGGGACAAAATTTTTGATAACAAACATTACTCTAACGTCAACCTCCTTCAACCCCACGCCCCTCAACTTTAAAATTTAAATAGGGAACATACCATGTGTAGCACATCAGGGAAAAGGTAATTCAATGCAAAATTCAAATCACTAAGTTTAATTTTTTTACTAAACCCCTGAACAGAAATACAGAGTGTTTTTTCCTACCCTCACTTTACTCTCGCACAATAATTTTTGAGAAAAATAGTGAGACACGTCGACTTTTGATTTAAAGGAAACGAAATTTTTGACAAAATTTGTCGCTCTTCCTTAACCCCCTCACTCCCACCCAACATGAAAATTTGAATGGGCGATACACCATGTGTGGCACATCAGAGGAAAGGTATTTCAATGCAGAATTCAAATCATACCTTTTGTCCACTGCTAGGCCAAAAAAACATTACATAATTTGTATCAATAATGTTATCAGTTTATTGTTAGGTATTTAAAAGAAGGTAAAAATAAAAAAAAATTACAGCAATTACTCAAAATGTTGTCCATTGTGTCAAGTCTGTCTTGGAATTCTTGTCTAACATTTTGAAAATTTCCCTAGTAATGGATTGACATTCTCTTACAATTCGTACCCGAAGGTCATCAATAGATGTAGGTTTAGTTTTGTAAATTACTGACTTTAGGTGACCCCAAAAGCCAGAAATCGCAAGGAGTCAAATCTGGAGATCTCGCAGACCATTCTATTGCTCCTCTTCTACCGATCCAACGTTGTTGGAAATGGTCATCTAGCCATTGTCTGACTGGTAAATGATAATGAGGATCAGCCCCATCTTGTTGAAAATGTAATAGATTTTCATCTAGAGCAGGATTTCTTACTTCATCTACCTGATTTTCAAGCTCCTGAGTAATTAGCGGGTCAATGGTCATTTCTAGCATTTCTAGGTATTTTTGACCAGTTAAATTCCCATCTACGAATAATGGCCCAATAATTTTATCGCCCAGTATGCCAGCCCAAACATTAAGTTTTTGAACATGTTGAGTATGCCCTTCAACAAAAACATGAGGGTTGTTGTCACTCCAGTAACGACAATTATGTTTATTCACAAACACGTCAAGAAAAAATGTGCACTCATCCGAAAAACAATTATTTTGAACTATACGGGGTGTGTTATCAATCAATGTGAGCATTTCCTCACAAAATTGAACTCTTCTATCCCGATCATCTTCATGAAGTTGCTGATGGATTTGCATCTTGTAAGATCGATATTTATTATTTTTTAATACTTGTCGAACTGATGAAACTGAAAGTCCAGTATTAGAGGCTACTTTGCGAAGAGAAGATGCTGGTTCCATTGCAAAATTTCGTCTAATACCCTAACTGCCGTCCTTTTTTTATTTACTACAGATCCAGTTTCCTCAAACTTCATAACAAGTTTTCTAATGTAAGTGTGACTTACTTGCAAACTAGGATGCTCTTCATTAAAAAGAGTAGCAGCTCTTCTCGAACATATAAATTTCGAATCATTAAAACAATATTACCTTTAAATCATTTAAAAACTCTATACTTCTCTCTTGTTGAAAGCCATCTTCGTTATGCAATAACAGTTTGGGGAGGAGCTTCAAAAACCCACTTACATCCACTTGAAGTAATTCATCGAAGGTTTTTAAAATTAATTTTTGAAAAAAATGCTAGATATCCTACAGAAGCGCTCCATGCTGATAGTAATATTTTAAATATGCGGCAATTATTTTTTCTTGCATCATGTCTTAAGTTACATATAAATAAGCACAGGTCCCACCTTCCGTCCCATGAACATAACACCCGACAAAGACTTCATAATGTTATACCGCTTATGTTGAAAACAATTTCACAAAAATCATATACATTCTTAGCGCCAAAACTATATAACACGATTCCTGATACAATTAAATCACTCAAAAACATACCAACCTTTAAAAAGCAGTTAAGACAATTCATCATTGAATCCGAAATATCAACAATAAATAAATATTTTGACAGCAGTTAAAAAAAAAAAATTATATATGTATTACATTCCAGATATTTATTTAAATCAATTATTATTGTTGTACCTGTATTTACTTACTATGAATTCCTCTACTTTATTAACCGAAACTAACGTATAACCGTTTATCGGTACCATACTTTTACTTTGATTGTTCTATTACTTTTTATGTTTTTAAGTACATTAAGCACCGAAACAAGCGTACTAACACTTATCGGTATCTTACCTTTATTCACTCTTTTTGTCATTCTCATAACACTTATTATTATTATTATTATATTACTAACCATGTTTATTTGTTATAAGATAATCTATGTAACTATTTTTTTTTTGTTTTATAATTATGAATAAAGGATATATTATTATATTATTATTATTATCTGTTCGCGGAGCCGTAAATGAAAATCATTTCAATTCTTTGTGCTCTAGTGTAGATCATTTTCAATGTTAATTTGATAGTTAATTTTAAACAAGTGAGTTTATAGGTTGGTTTTTGCCAAAGGTAATCTTATTTTTTGTAGAAACAAAAAGTGAATTGCTGATAATTCAGAAAAATAAACGAACAAGTTCCTAAAAAGTACCTTAATAGTGCCGACTAGTAATAAATTTGAAAATCCACACATTCAGAGAGAGAACCTCAATAAATTAATTCATAGGGAAATTTTTCAAAATGTTAGACAAGAATTCCAAGACAGACTTGACTTTTGTTTAGCACACGATGGACAATATTTTGAGCAATTGCTGTAATTTTTTTTTATTTTTACCTTCTTTTAAATACCTAACAATAAACTGATAACATTATTGATAGCAGTGAACAAAGGGTATGATTTGAATTCTGCATTGAATTACCTTTCCTCTGATGTGCCACACATAGTGTATCGTTCATTCAAATTTTCATGTTACGTAGTGAGGGTGAAGGGGGTTAAGGTAGAGCGACAAATTTTGTCAAAAATTTCGTTTCCTTTAAATCAAAAGTCAACGTGTCTCACTATTTTTCTCAAAAAATATTGTGCGAGAGTAAAGTGAGGGTAGGAAAAAACACCCTGTATTTCTGTTCAGGGGGTAGTAAAAAAATTAAACTAAGTGATTTGAATTCTGTATTGAATTAGCTTTTCCCTAATGTGCCACACATGGTATTTTCCGTATTTAAATTTTAAAGTTGAGGGGCGAGGGTTGAAGGAGGTTGACGTTAGAGTGATGTTTGTTATCAAAAATTTTGTCCCCCTCAAATCGAAAATCGACATGTCTCGCCATTTTTGCCAAAAATTATTGGGTAAGCCTAAATCGGGGGTGGAAACTTTAAAAAAAAACACCCTGTATATGTATAATAAAACTTATAAATACGGACCTGTACGCTAGTTTATGTTATTATAATAGGAATAAACTTTATAATCAACCTATTTTTTTTTTAAATAAAATTAATTTGGGCCCTTTAACAACACTAGTGGTCATGCCAGGAAGGACATCGTAAAACATTTATTGGATTTATACAAGATCCTTAAAAACACATCTCGTACATAACTATTATTTTATTCTAACAGGCTCACTTTACTTTAAGGAAATTTTTATGAGATATATACTGGAGTTAGCGAATTGAAAGTGATTTGCGATATCAACACAACCTATCTAGATACTTTTTTTTTTAACAATTATGCCCCATTCCTTAATTATTGTCGTATCTAAGTTTGACAAAATAAATAAAAAATTAAATCTAGCACATACACATTCAGAGTTCGTATTTTAATTAGTTTATTTATTAAAAAGGCAGTGCTTTTTTTTTTCATTCAAAAATCGATATAATTTTTTCGGTTCTCGACTTGTGTCATTTTTGCCGTGTAGCAATTTTTTTCTAATATTCGTTTTATTGCTGAGATCACTGGAAGTATTAACTTATGTCACTCGGTTAAGTAAAATCGGTTTCTTCATTTGGAATTAACGACATCGGAAGGTCGCTTTCCTCATTTGCTATAGATATACTTAACTCCGCCTTAAACAAAAATAAAAGAATAATTAATAAATTAATTTAACGAAAAATATTTTACCTCTTGTTGGAGTTTCTCTAGTAGTCGTCTTTTATCCATTCGAAGACGATCTACCTCTTCAGATTGTTGAGCGCTTCTTATTCCAGATATTTCTAACAAGGCAAGATGGGCATCTTTTTCACTTATAGCTGCCTCCAAAGCTTCACGTCTACAAAATTCAACGCATTTTTTAACTAAATTTTTGTTAATTTTATAAAAATACATAGTGTGCTAAAATAACTAATTTTTAATTGATAATTTATGAATTTTTTGAATCACCAAGTATATTGTTTTTTAGTTTTAAAATATTAAGGATTTTTAGGTTTTATGTTTATGTAAAATATAATTTTCTGTAGTGTACTAAGAAAAAAGTACAGTAAAAGTGCAAACTAAAGAGTATCCCCAGGGATCAAAAAATATTAGCAAAACATTGTAAACAAAGTAAAAAAATCGGCTGTGTGACCGACTCGACCGTAGAGAATAGGATTATTTTAATTACAAAATGCTGAGCATTACATTAATTTGTGATTGATATTTCAATGTTGATAATGACATAAGCTGCGCATGCGTATGCTACAGTTATGATCTCCTAAAATCATGTGTGAAAACTATTGGGAATTCGGGAAAAATTTTCATAAAATAGTTGTAGAGAATTTTATGCTTTACAACTTTGCACCTCCAATTTTAAAAAAATGGAAAATCCTAAATGTGTATTTTTCTCGCCATCTAGCGGCGAAACTATGAGGAATTCGATAAAAAGTTAAAGACAAAAGCTAAAGAAAATTTGATGCTTTACAACTATGCACCAGAAAATTTAGCACTAAAATGCATTGTTTGTCCTCAAAATCAAGAAAAACTAGAGAAAACATACATGGACATTTTTTACGCGCCCTCTAGTGGCGCAACTATTGGAAATTCTGAAAAAAGCTTGAGACAAAAGTTATAGGGAATTTTATGCTCTAAAAATTTGTATTACAATATTTTGTACTAAAGCTTATTGTTTGTCCTCAAAATCAAGAAAAACTAGAGAAAACCTACATGCACATTTTTTACGCGCCCTCTAGTGGCGCAACTATTGGAAATTATGGAAAAAGCTTAAGACAAAAGATGTAGGAAATTTTATGCTCTAAAACTTTGTACTACAAAATTTTGCACTAAAGTGTATTGTTTGTCCTCAAAACCAATAAAAACTAGAGAAAACATACATGCACATTTTTTACGCGCCCTCTAGTGGCGTAACTAATGGAAATTCTGGAAAAAGCTTGAGACAAAATATGTAGGGAATTTTATGCTCTAAAACTTTGTACTACAACATTTTGCAATAAAGTTTATTTTTTGTCCCCAAAATCAAGAAAAACTAGCGAAAACCTACATGCATATTTTTTACGCGCCCTCTAGTGGCGCAACTATTGGAAATTCTGGAAAAATTTTAAAACATAAAGTTATAGGGAATTTTATGCCCTAAAATTTTGTACTACAATATTTTGCACTAAAGTGTATTGTTTGTCCTTAAAATTTAAAAAAAGTAAAAAACTGTTACATATGTATTTAATCAATGTCGGTCTTGAGGACCTTCTACTGTACCGATTTAAACCAAAAACTAATGGTCGCATTTCAGGCACACACCGCACCTGCATACCAAATTTTAGCTTGATTGGTCAAACGGTTCGGCAGTTATCGTGGAAGATTACACACAGACAGACAGACAGACCATACGCTGGAAATGGTTTCAATCTTCTTGGAGGACCTCAAAATGGATATTTCCATCGATATCTCGATTTTTTTTTTGCTCGTTCACCTTACTTTCCCTTTGATGGGTCCGGGAAAGTAATAATGGTTTTATTTAAAAATAATATTATTTAATAGTTATAACAATTTTTCTTTTTTAATAATCTTTGATGGATTATAAAGTTTGTAATTTCAATATATTTATTATAAATATTGAATGCAAATGTACAACCAATATAATTTTATTATGTAACCATCACGTTTTGGTCCAATATCACTAAGAAAGGGTTTTGTGAAAAATAGGAAAAAATGGGGAAAAATAGTGAAATACTAGAGGCATATGGGGAAATTGGGGAACAAATTTTGAAAAATAGGAAAAAATAGAGAATAATTGAGAAAAATAGGGCAAAATAGAGAAGAATAGGAACAAATAGGTACAAATATGGAAAAATAGGGAAATTAGGGAAAATAGTGAAAAATAGGAAAAAATTGAAAAAAATAGGGCAAAATAAGGAAATTAGACAAAAATAGGAACAATGGGGAAACATATTGGAAAATTGTGGAAATAGGGAAAGATACGCAAAATTAGGGAAAAAAGGAAAATAGGAAAAAATATAGAATAATAATACAGACGAATAGGGAAAACGGGAAAAAATAATGAAAAACAGGAATAATATAAAGAATTGGAAAAAATAGGGTAAATAGAGAAAAATGAGGAAAATAGGGAAAAATGAATAGTTAAAAATGAGAAAAATAGGGCAAATTAGGAAAAAACAAGAAGAACTAGGAACAAATAATGAAAAATAAGCAATAATAGGGACAAATACAGACAAATAGGGAAAAATCGGGAAAAAATAATTGGAAAAAAATAGAGAAAATTGGTAGAATATTGGAAAATGTTGAAAATAGGGTAAAAATAAGGAAAGTAGGAAAAAATATAGAATAATAGGGACAAATACAGAAATATGGGGAAAACAGAAAAAAATCATGAGAAACAGGAAAAATATGGTGAAAAATAGGGAAAATAAGGAAACAGACAAAAATTGAGAAAAATGTGGAATATGGAGAAAAAAGAGGAAAATAGTTAAAATATGGATAATCGGAAAAAAAGAGGAAAATAGGGGAAATTGGGAAAAACAAGAATAAATAAGCAAAAATAAAGAAAACAATGACAAATGTTGGAAAAACAGGCTAAAATAGGAAAATAAATAGAAAAAATAATAGAGAATAATAGAGAAAAATAGGGCAATAGAGAAGAATAGGAACAATTAGGTACAAAATATGGAAAAATGGTGAAAAATAGGGAAAAGTTGAAAAAAATAGGGCAAAATGATGAAAATACGGAAAGTAGAGAAAAAAGGTAAAAATGGGAAGCATATTTTAAAATAGTGAAAATGGGGAAAAAAGGAAAAAGGGAAAAAATATAGAATAATAAGGACAAATACAGACAAATGGGGAAAAACAGGAAAAAATAATGATAAACAGGAAATAGAAATAGTAGGAAAAAATGGGAAAAATAGAATAAATTGGGAAAAAATTGGAAAAATAATAAAAAATTAGGAAAAATACCAAAAAATAGTGAAAAACAGGAAAAATCTGATTAAATAGGAAATAGAGAAAAATTGGGAAAATAGATGAGTAAAAATAGATAAATGACAAATACGAACAAATAGGGAAAAAATAGGAAAAATAAGGAAAACAAGAAACTAGGAAAAAATAGAAAAAAATGTTAAAAAATATGATAAACTAGGAAAAATGTGATAATAGTTGAAGTGATAATTTTTATATTTAGAAATATACATTTGAGCTCCTAATTTGTATAAGGAAAAATTGAAAAAAATAGTGAAAATAGGGAAAAAAAGGAAAATTGGAAAAAAACAGAATAATGGGGACAAATACAGACAAATTGTAAAAAACCTGAAAAAATAATGAAAAACAGGAAAAATATGAAGAAATGGGGAAAAATAGGGAAAATCAGGAAACAGAAAAAAATTGAGACAAATGAGGAAAATAGAGAAAAATGAATAAAATAGTTAAAAACAAGGAAGAATGAGGAAAATAGTTAAAAATAGGGAAAATGGGAAAAAATGAGGAACATAGGGCAAATTAGGAAAAACAAGAAAAAATAGGAACAAATATGGAAAAATAAGCAAAAATAAAGAAAATAAGGAAAAAATTGGAATACAGGAAAAAAACAGAAAGAAATAGAAATAGTAGGAAAAAATAGGTAAAATAGAAAAAATGGGAAAAATAGTGAAAAATTAGGAAAGATTAGAAAAAACAATGAAAAATAGGGATATTTTGGAAAAATAGGTAAATATAGGAGAAAATAATGAAACAAGGGAAACAGGACAAAATAGAAAATTATAGTGCAAAACAGGAAAGAAAAATAAAAAATATGAAAAAATAGAAAAAATTGTGAAAAATTGGGAAAAATAGGAAAAAATAGATGATAATGACAAATACGAACAAATAGGAAAAAACAATGAAAACAAGAAAAATGGGAAAAAATTAGGAAAAATAGGAAAAACATGATATAAATAGTTGAAGAGATAATTTTTATACGTAAAAATATACATTCGAACTTCTAATTTTTATAAACGATTTTTTTTAAAGAAATCCAAAAATTTACTCAATAAATATTATGACCGTACGTACTAGTAGCGGGAAAGTAAAAATAACGATTTTATTAAAAAATAATATTATTAATAGTCATAGCAGTTTTCCTATTTTTTATTTTTTTTTTAATTTAATTTTTCTAATTTACTTATAAATTTTAAACAATCCGGACCTGGTGTTCAAGGTCGCACTCACATACTACGTCGCGTACACTACTTAGGAATTCAATATGGCGGTTTCATTCAAAATTTTGTTTACCAATGGGATAACTAAGTACGACCAATCAAATATTTTTCTGATAAGTTGGTAGCACTGCGTATAAAGTTTTAAGTTGGTAGTGTCGTACTCGTCGTTTATTTTACGAGTAACAATTTTCTGGTGTTGTTTTAAATATTTACTATTTACTTTATTAATGAGTCGTGCTTATATCCTAAATTATATATTGAATTGGTGATCGAAGATTATATTTTACTATAAAAGTTGTGATTAGTGCTGATTAGTTGTGAAACAGGAATAATTTGTGTTTGAAATATGCAGTAAACAAGGTATGTGTATTCTTTTAAATTATGAATTATTTCAAATCGGATTTGATGTATTATAACCAGCAGGAGGTAGTGAAATAAATATTAGTCGTAAACTAACTGTAAAATAATTTGTTGAAATTAAAAAAACATAACCTAAAAAAAAAAATAACTCCGTATAAAATAATTAAAAAGGTACGTTTATACTAGTATAATATTAAAACACAATTAGAATCGATATATTTGATTTTTGTTATTTATTTTCTATCAAAAATACGTAATCGAGTTATAAATGTTTGATACTCGAGTATAATAAATATATTCAACATACCAATATTATTTTATTATCTATAAGCAACATATTTTAGTCTACTACCATTAGTTTATTAAAAATGTTTTTTAAATAATGATTGTATATGGAAATTCAATATATTATAAATATTAAATATAAATGTACAATCAATATTATTTTATTATGTAATAATAATAATAATAATAATAATGTTTATTCACATAAGAAATACAATATAATACAATGCAATGCAATGAGAAATAAAATAGTGTAAATAAACACGAGATCCCCATGA
The DNA here is from genome assembly GCA_963243735.1 of Neocrepidodera transversa. NCBI lineage: Eukaryota > Metazoa > Arthropoda > Insecta > Coleoptera > Chrysomelidae > Neocrepidodera > Neocrepidodera transversa. The sequence continues at coordinate 8,809,362 of OY725349.1, read as the reverse complement.
AACCTAAAGGTTGTACATGGGCATTTAGAATTCATTTTATACACTAAATCAGCATTATATGTATAAGTGTGCATCCCTATAGAATTTAATGGAATTATTATTTTTCTATACTTATCTATACTTATTTATTATTAACCTAATTGCAACTGCCTATAAGAGAATGTAAAATGTTTCTATCAGTACTTTTAATGAGTGATTTTAATCTAGACTTGAAGAGATTGTAGGAATTTATAGTCCTTATATAGATCTTATACATATCAGGCAAAAAGTTATAGATTTTATTGGCCAGATAGGCTAGTCTTCTCTGGCCTAATGATTTCTTTGCAATGGGAATTCTACTATTTCCTGCTTGTTTATTACGAGTTTCATAAATATGTTCTATTTCGCAGATTAAATATCTATTTTTATAAAGATAATTTACAACATTATAAAAGTATAGTTGTCGACTATCAAGAATGTGTGTTTCTTGGAATAATTTATTTGAAGGATAAGTTGCATCTTTAAAATACATTATTTTAATTATTTTCTTTTGGATAATCTCAATTTTTTTTAGGTGAATTGACAAAACTGATCCCCAGACTAATATGGCATATGATAAACGCGACTCCACGAATGCGTGATATAGAATTTTAAGGTGAGTTATATCTAAGCAATTTCTCATATATTTTAGTTTATGTAAAACTGGCCTCAAATTATTGACAATTTGGTTCATATGTTTGTCCCATTTCAAGTGTGAATCAATTTGTATTCCTAGATATTTAACTTCATGTTTGAGCAAAATTTTTATCTCATCTTTATGATTTTTTACAGTAATTTCATTAAATTCAGGGAGACTTGTTTTATAACTAGCGAACGGGATGGCTAATGTTTTATCTATATTGACTGTTAATTTGTAATGAGAAAACCAATCAAACACATGTGTTAGATCTTTTTCACAAAGTTCTTTTACAGTATTCCAAGTATTCCCTGAGTATAGAATTAATGTATCGTCCGCGAAGCTTATAACTTCGCCTGTTATGTTTTTTGAGACTAATAGATTATTAATATATATCAAAAATAAAATAGGACCGAGAATCGTACCTTGTGGGACACCGTATTTAATAGTTTCATAAGAGCTTATATATTTATTTATTTTTACTTTCACTTAAATAACTAGAAAAAAGGTCTAGAGTTTTACCTCTGACACCAACTTCTTCTAAAGCTTCCAACAGCTGTACATGAGATACAGTGTCAAAGGCCTTAGCCAGATCAAGGAAAATACAGATTGTTGGAATGCTGTTATCTATATTTTCATACAAAATGTTTGTTAGATGACACATAGCATCGATAGTAGATAAGCCGTTTTGAAAACCATATTGGTTTGAACTAATGATTTTGTGTTTATCTATGTATTTAGTTAATCTATTTTTCAAAGCTTTTTCTACAATTTTGGAGAGCGTGGTGATTAAGGATATAGGTCTGTAATTATTCATTACATTTTTTGCTCCTTTTTTAAATACTGGAATAACAACTGATCTTTTCAGGTCATTTGGAAAAGTACCTGTTTCAAATATTTTATTAATTAAATTAGTAAGGGGAGCACTAATTTCATCAACTATCTCCTTAAATACTTCACTTTTTATTTTATCATACCCTGATGATTTATTTGGTTTTAGAGTGTTTATAATTTCATTTATTTCGTTTATAACGACTGGTTCTAAAAAGAATGATTGCATTTTATTATTTTTTTCAGGTTTAGGCGATGATGGGGTTTGTATTTTTAAAGCCAGTTTTTCTCCCACTTTGGAAAAATACTTATTAAAAGCTTCAGCCTGTTCTTCTTCAGTTGTTAGAATTTTATTATTTTCGGTAAGTATTTTTTTTATACCTTCTTTTTTCTCTGGTACATCAATTTCTTTCACTATTTTCCACAAATTTTTATAATTTCCTTTATTTTTACTAATTTTATTATTATAAAAAAATATTTTTGCTTCCCTAATAATTCGATTTAGGTTATTTCGATATTTATTATATTTTAAATGGGCAGTGGGGTTATTTTCACTTCTGTATTTTTTGTATAATGTATTTTTAGTTGAAATTGAATTTATAATACCTTGCGTATGTAAGAATCGTATTCTTTAGAAGATTGAAAATATTTGTTCAATATCAATGTTATATGTAAATTCAATGTATTATAAATGCTGAATATCAATATCTGACCAATATTCTTTAATTAATTAGGTATCTTCTTTTTTTTTCGATCATTAGAGATTTAAATACGTTTTCTAGTTTTACTAGAGTTTGCTCGGTTTCTATGTAATTTTGTAATAATGATTTAATGCGTCTTTCAGTTAAAAATCCAGTTTTATCTGATATTTTTGCAGAATATAATTAGTATATTGAAAATATTATCCCAATATCAAATCTATATCTATATTAAAATTTTGAGCCAATTTTTTTTACCAATACCTGACTGGGATTCATTGATATCTGGGTAATCATAATTTAAGTATCCGTGACATCATCCTGTATTTTTTTTTATATCTATTTTTCAATCCATACAATCTTATGGAATTTGGAAATTTTTATTAGGAGTGAAATTTTCTGACAAATTATTATTACAGTGTGTTTGAACTAATAATAATGTACATATTCCTGACATCATCCTGTATATTTTTGAATTTTCATTTCTCTTTCCTGTTTTAGCCTATTTATCCCTATTATTTTCTTTTTTTATCTATCTGTCTATTAATACTACAGGGTGTGCAATCTAAATAGTTATTTTATAATTTTAATTTACATATTCGTGACATGATCCTGTATTTTTTTGATATCTGTTTTAAAATTTTTAAAATCCTATTTGATGTAGAACCTTTTATCAAGAATATAATTTTCTATCAAATGAATACTACAGGGTGGGCAAAATAAATAGTTATTTTATAGTTATAATGTACTTTTACATATTCCTGAAATCATCCTGTATATTTTTGAAATTTGTTTTTGAATTTTATAAAGCTTAATAGATTTAGAAACTTTTATCAGGAGTAAAATTATCTGTCAAATTAATACTACAGGGTGTGCAATCTAAATAGTTATTTTATAATTATAATTTACGTATTCTTGACATCGTCTTGTATATTTTTGATATCCGCGTTTTCAATTTTATAAATCTTATTAGATTTAAAAACTTTTATCAAAATTGTAATTTTCTATCAAATTATTCCCACAGGGTGTGCCAACTAAAGATTTATTTTATAATTTTTATTTACATATATTCGTGACATGATCCTGTATATTCTTGATATCTGTTTTAAAGTTTTTAAAATAATATTAGATTTAGAATCTTTTATCACGGACGCAATTTTCTGTCAAATGAATACTATAGGGTGGGCAAAATAAAAAGTTATTTTATAGTTACAATGTACATATTCCTGACATCATCCTGTATATTTTTGAAATTTGTGTTTTAATTTTATAAAGCTTAATAGATTTAGAAACTTTTATCAGGAGTAAAATTATCTGTCAAATTAATACTACAGGGTGTGCAATCTAAATAGTTATTTTTTAATTATAATTTACGTATTCTTGACATCATCTTGTATATTTTTGATATCCGCTTTTTCAATTTTATAAATCTTATTAGACTTGAAAACTTTTATCAAAATTGTAATTTTCTATCAAATTATTCCTACAGGATGTGCCAACTAAAGATTTATTTTATAATTTTAATTTACGTATTCATGACATGATACTGTATTTTTTTGATATCTGTTTTTCAATTTATAAAATGTTATGGAATTTGGCAATTTTTATTAGGAGTGAAATTTTCTATCGAATTAATATTACAGTGTGTTTGAACTAAAAAGTTATTTAATAATTATAATTTATGTATTCCTGACATCATCCTGTATATTTTTGAAATTAATTTTTTAATTTTATAAAGCTTAATAGATTTAGAAACTTTTATCAGGAATCTAATTATCGGTCAAATTAATACTACAGGGTGTGCAATCTAAAAAGTTATTTTATAATTATAATTTACGTATTCTTGACATCATCTTGTATATTTTTGATATCCGCTTTTTCAATTTTATAAATCTTATTAGATTTAAAAACTTTTATTAAAATTTATCAAATTATTCCTACAGGGTGTGAGAACTAAAAAGTTATTTTATAATTTTTATTTACATATTCGTGACATGATCCTGTATATTTTTGATATGTTTTTAAATATTTAAAATAATATTAGATTTAGAATATTTTATCAAGGATGCAATTTTCTGTCAAATGAATATTATATACAGGGTGGGCAAAATCAAAAGATATTTTTTAGTTATAATTTACGTATACGTGACATCATCTTGTATATCTGTTTTCCAACTTTATAAATAATACTTAATTTAGAAATTTTTACTCAGAGTGAAATTTTCTGTCAATTTAATATTACAGGGTGTTTAAACTAAAGAGCTATTTTATAAACATTTACGTATTGGTGACATCTTGTATATTTTTGAAATTTGTTTATTAATTTTAAAAATCTTATTTAATTTATAAACTTTTATCAACAGTGAAATTTTCTGTCAAATTAATTATAAAATCAATCAAATATGACAATTTTAATATTTAGTACAAGGTAACTAATTTTTGAATGATAATTTACCTATTTTTTGAATCACCATGTATATATTTGTTATTTTAATATATTTCGAAGGATTTCAAAACTTTTCTGAGAAATTAATAATGCTAAAAAAGTAATTTTTCAATTTATTTTACGTATTTTTGAATCACCATGTATATATATTTTTTCTAATTTTAATATAGGTTGTTTGGTTCATTGAATTTAACGGTAGTTTAATTTTTTTTTCAAATTAATATAAGTAGGAATTATCTCAGAAAATAATAGTAAAGGGTGTGCCAAAAAAAAGTACTTTTTTATAAAAATTTAACCCTATATATTTTTGATATTTTTTAATCGTAACACATTAGATTTAGAAACTTTTATATTATTTTCTAAGAAATTAATAATACAGTGTGTCAAAAAATACTTTTCAAATCATAATTTATATTTTTTTTATATAAAACCATGCATATATTTTTTTTCAATTTATTATAGCTATTAATACACAAGAAAGAACTACTTTTTGAATTATAATTTACTTATTATTTGAACTACCATGTACATATTGTTAGTTAAATATATTTTAAAAGATTTATGAACTTTTATTTAAAATAAACTTTTCTGAGAAATTAGTAAAAGTAGTTTACATATTTTTCGAATCACCATGTATATTTAGAAACTTTTATCTAGAAGAAAATTAAAAAAAAATTATCCAGGTTTACTTAGATTTTCTTATTCGTTTAAACACCACGTATATTTTAAATATTTTTCATAAAATAGAATTCTAATTTTTTAAAAAAAAATTGGTTGTTGTTCAAAAAAAAAACAAACTAGAAACTTTTGTACAGATTAAAATGTCTAATACATTAATATTACTATTATAGGTAGGTATAATAATAAATGAAATGAAACTGGAAATCATGTACCACAAAAATTTTAATCAACGGCAACTAGTTTCGGCTAAAGAGCCATCTTCAGGTCACATATAAAGTTTACAAATTGGCCTTTAATTAAAAATTTTGTGGAACATGATTTCGAGTTTCATTTCATTTATTAAATAACCTTTTGTATTTATTATAATGGTAAAAATTGAAAAAATAACTGTGATAAGAATATAAAAAAATACGTACTTCATATGAGCTAATTCTTGCGAGTTTTTTTTCCTTTCGCCTATAAGTTGAGCAAGTTTTGATTCAAGCATAGTCATCCTAGAGACGTAAGATTTACATGAATGACATCTTAAAGCTTGTGCAGATTGTAGTGACAGTAATCTTTGTTCTAATTTGTATACCTGAAAATTATTTCCTTTAAAATCGTGAAACTAATGCAACAAGCACCAGAAAAAAAATCAATAAAATGAAAAGAAATTCAAAATCATGTATGACAATATTGTAACGAATAGCGCACGAGAAATCTATCGATTATTCCAGATCAAGCAAAATGAATATAAATAATTCAAAAGAACGGACAAGTTAGTCGTGTTCCATATAAATTAGAAGTTGACTATTACTTTAATAAATTAGTTATAATTCAACAGAGTATTTAAATTCAAGCGAACTCAAATTACAAAAATATGTAGTTAAAAATTAAGTTGAGATTAGTTTCGACTAATAATAGTTATTTACGTACCAAGGGTATTAATAGAACTTTATGCCCTAAGGGCATAATCATCTGTTTATACCCGCGGTGCATACAAACTTTTATGTCATACTAGTTCAATATTGCGTACACAATATGAATATTTTAACAAATCGCGGGCCATAAAGTGCACATTGCGGGCCATAAAGTGCACTTTGCGGGCTATAAAGCAGTGTTACCGTTTTCAATAAACCGTATTCTACTAACATTTCGATAATAAACTACCAAAATCTACTATCTATCTAAATCTAACCTGTGTATTTTAATTTATTTTATTAAAAGGAGTCTTTGACTATCTAGATCTAACCTGTGTTTAAAAAAAAGAAAATATAACACTATTTATATTTATTTTATTAAAAGAAGTCTTGACTATCTAAATCTAACCTGTGTTTAAAAAAAAAAGAAAATATAACTTTCCCTATCTCCTTAAAATTTTTCTCCACTTCGTTCCCTATTGTTTTTCACTTTCCCCTATTTTTTTCCACTCTTTCCCCTATTTTTTTATTCCACTCTTTAAACTACTTTTTTCCACTTTTCTCCTACATTCTTTTGTAATTTCTTTGTGACAAACTTTTTTGTTCCACTTTTTCCCTTTAAAACTTTTTTTCCCAGTTCTTTTCCATTTTTTTTTTCACTTCTCCCCTACTTTTTTCCACTTTTTCCCCGATTCATTTTTTCTCCTATTTTTTCTATTTCAATTTTTTTCTGCAATTTATCCACCATCCTTTTTTCCGCTACTTTTTTACCATTTTTTTATATTTCACATTTTTCCCCCATTTTTTTGTTTTAGACATTTTTTAAAACTTTTACCCCTACATTTTTTAGTAATTTTTAGTTTCAAACTTTTTTTCCTCTTTTTCCAAACTCATTTTTTCTCCTGTTTTTTCAATAATTTTTGTATGTTTCCAACTTTTTTCCCATTATTTCCCCACCCTCTTTACCCTACTTTTTTAATAATTTCTTTGTGTTAAACTTTTTCTCCTTCAAACTTTTTTTACTTTCCCTATTTGTTTTTCACTTTTCCTCTACTTTTTCCCATGGTTTTTTATTCCACCCTTTTCTCTACTTTTTTAGACTTTTTTCTCACACATTTTTTACTAATTTCTGTGTTTCACTTTGTTCCCTTAAAACTTTTTTCATTTCTTCCCTTATTTTTTCACTTTTCTCCTACTTTTTTGTTCTATCCTTTCCCCTACTTTTTCATTCTATCGTTTCCCCTGCTGTGCTCCACTTTTTTTCATAAATTTTTTACTTATTTTTTTTTGTTCCACTTTTTCTCCTTTAAACTTTTTTCCCTATTTTTTTTCATTTTTCTCCTATTTTCTTCCACTTTTTCTTTTTTTACTAATTTCCTATTTCTTTTCGTCAAAAACTTCTTTCCACTTTTTCACTATTTTTTATAATTTAAAATTTGAAACTTTTTCTTTACCAATTTTTCCTCTACTTTTTTCCACTTTTCACAGCAGCCTTTTTTCCCCCTACTTTTTTTGTTTCAAACTTCTTCCCCAATTTTTTATATGTAAATCTTTGTCCCAAATTTTTATTTCCAATTTTCTCCCTCTCCCTTTCTATCATATACCAATGGAGTGGTAAGGGAGGAAAGATAGGAGAAAAGTAATTTTTTCGTAAAAAAATTGGAAATTTGAGAAAAAATGGGTAATTTTAGAAAAAAAGGGGAAAACGGGGTAATTTCAAGAAAAAAAAAAGTTCCAAAATTTGAAAGAAAAGAGGGGAAATTTTGGACTAAGAGGCGAAATTTGAGAAAAAATAACAAAATGAAAACATAAGGGATAATTTCGAAAAAAATGGGGTAATTTTAGAAAAGCGGGGTAATTTCAGGAAAAAGTGTTAAAAATTGAGAGAAAAGTGGAGAAATTTGAGACAAAAAGTGACAGTATTTGAGAGAAAAAAGGGGAAATTTTAAAGGAAGAGGAAAAATATGACAAAAATGAGAAAATAAGGGGTAAATTTGAGAAAAATTGGGGTAATTTTATAAAAAAAGGGGCGGGTATTTTCAGAAAAAAGTGACAAAGTGAAAAAAGGAAAATTTCAGACAATAAAATTAACAGCATTTGAGATAAGAGGGAACATTTATTTCATAAAAAAAATATATCAGGATTCGAACCTGGAACTTTCATATGTAACGTCTACACTCTACCACTAGACCACATCGTTCACAGTGATGAATAAACAAACTTTCAAGTTAACGTACAATAAAAAAATCTACTGAAATCTACTAAAATTATCAATTTTACTAAACAGCCTCATTTTCATAAAAATCTACTACTTTTTGCTGCAAATTACAGTTTAAAAAGATTGATGTAACAAGCCTATACAGGGTGTGTCACGACGAGTTAAAACTATTTGTATATTGAGAACAGCTTACACGATATTTATGAAAATTTGCAAGCTCCAGGGGGGGAGATGAGGATGTCTTAAATACTCTATATACGCAGTTGCTGAATCATAGATGGCGCGCAACCGGAAGTGGCCAATCCCGGGAAGAATTTGCAGCAAGTAGTAAAAATGTGTTCTCTGGGCACCCAAAATCATGAAAATGTCATTTGCTGCATCGCAAGTGAAAAAAAAATCGAGGCTAGGCCCTCGTGATTAAAAATGTGATTTGCTACATCGTACAAAGATGGTGGGGGTCAAAAAGTGGTGGAGAAAATTTTTAAAACTTGGCCCGTCACTAGAAAATGTAGGATTTAAAATGTGGCCATTTTTGTTCATATATCTTGTTAAATGGATACCTAATAAATTATATTAATAAAGAATATACTTACTTTTTGCATTATTTGCTGTCTTTTCTTTTCCTCTTGAATTAGTACCATTTCTCTCTCTGTAGAAATTTTAATACTCTCTCTAAGAGCACTCTCTAATTCTCTAATTCTTGTGTCTTTCTCTGATACTTTACTGCTTACAATTTCTTCATTAATAAATTTTTCCATGTTTTTATCACTTGTCAACTGATTTTCGATCTCGATTTTCATTTGATCCGTCGAATTTTTCATATTATTTTTTAGTTCTGTGATAACATCATCTTTACGCTTCAGAGTCGCTTCCAGAATTTGTTTATCGCGCTTATTCGCTTTAAGGGCATCTTCAAAGGACTTAAGTGAAGACTCCAAATGGCTGACATAGTTGTCATCTGACTTGCAGTCTCTTATTCGCGTAATACTGTTTTCGTGTTCCTAATTTTAAGCAACATAAACAGTACAAAACATAGCGTTTAATATTATACATTCATACAAATAACTTAAAATAATTTGGAGCGGATAAGTAGTGGGAATGGGGCAGGATTGAGGGGGCGACATGACAAGACTAGAAAAAGCTTTTTAAGAAGCCAGCAGGTCCAGCCTATACGTACGTTATCCAAGTTAGCAGGAGAAAAAATATATATTATTAATTACATTTTACTTAACAAACAATAAGAATTACCTCTTGTTGTTGTGCTTGTTGTTGACTCCTCAATTTTGCCTGTGCATTTTTGAGAGCTCTAAAAAAAACAGTGTTTAAAACAACACATTTTTTGATAAAAAATAAACTTACTGTTGCAAATCAGAAATTTGTTTTTCTTTTGCGTTTTGTTCTTCCTGGCTCATTTGAACTAGTTGTAGCAATCTTTCCATTTCAGTGGCAGATCGTTTGGCTTCTTCCTGGGCTTGTTCCATCTTCTTTTCAGCATCAGCTAACTTTTTATTTAGATCACCCATAGCAGCGGCATTTCCACCAGCCTATAAATATTATTATTACAATCATTCTTCTCCATTCACAAACTTACCTTTTGTAATGAATTTTGTAATTGGTCCAATTGCTGCTTCTGTTTTTGTAAATGTTTATCTAAGTCAGCTAAAGCTCTTTCTTTATCTTCTACTTGTCTATTTTTGTTTTCTATAATTCTTCTTTGTTCTTCGAACTGTTTTCTGGCTTCGTCAATTTTTCTTTTTTCTTCATCGATTTGTCTCCTTTGTGTGGATATATCTTCAGTTGGTTTTTGAGCAGTGACAGCAGCTGCTTTTTTATGAGCTTCCTGCAGTTCCAACTAAAATGATATATATACATATATTAAAATAATGTATTAGAAAATGGGGTATATGTTAGAGTAAAGACGGTTAAAATAAAAGAACAATAAAATACAAATTTTATTTAAAAATATTCAATGTTGAATAAATCCTAGCAAACCCTGAAAACTAAAATATAAATAAATAATAAAAAACAAATATCTATGGTTAGATTATTTCAATATTAATTATTACCTGATTCCTCTCTAGTTCTTGAACTAGCATCTCAAGCTGCGATTGCAATCTTTCCTTTTCTGTTGTAGAATTTTTGACTTCTAAATACGATTTTTCCAGTTCTTTTCTCAACCGTGTAACCTCTTTGTCATCTTGCGGTCCTTGTTGTATACCTCGTTCTTTCTGATACAGCGCCATTTGTTGAAGTTGCTGTTGCAATTGCTTTTCCATAACTTGAATTCGTTTTTGCAAATCCTGAGCGGTTTTTTCGGCTTGATCCGCCCGATCGGTTTCTTGTTGAACAACTTTTCTCCATTGCTCCAATTCGGAATCGCCTCTTGCTCCAGATTCGTGAAGAAGTTTTTCCGCTTTATCAGCTCGTTGTCGATGTGTATCTCTTTCTTTTTGGATTGATTGCAGTTGTTGTTGCAATTTGACGATCTCTTTGTCTCTGTTTTCGATAACGTCTTTGGTTCCTCTTTCGACGTCTTGGGTCATTTTTTTTTGTTCATTTTTGAGTCTAGTTACTTCAGCCTTTTGTTTCTCTAGTTCTGATTCGCTGTGATTTAGTTCTTGTTGGAAGTTCATTAACATATCTTGAGATTTTTCTAATTGCATAACTAGTTGGTCTCGTTCCATTGTTAATTGTTTAATATCAGCTTCGTATTTCATGATTTGTTTTTCTATAGATTCACCTTGGCGTCCTTGTTTATCCAGCATTGCCACCATCTTTTCTCTTTCTCTCGATACTTGAGCTAACTCTTGTTGTAGTTTAACAATCGTTTCTTGTGATCTATGATCTATGTTTCTTCGTTGCGAATCCAATCCGGTTCTAATTTGTTGTACCTCAGCACGAAGAACGTCTCTTTCTTGTTCCATAGTTTTCCAATCTAAATTATCACGTTCTATTCTCTCATGCATTCGAGCTAGTTCATTCGCCATTCGTTCGAATTCAATCTTAGTAGCTTCATTAGTTTGTAAAGCGTTCGCTAAATGTTGCTGAGATTTTTCAAGTTCTTGTGCTAATCGACCAGCTTCTAATTCAGTAGCATCGCGAGCTTGAATAGCTTTTTCCAATTTTTCTTTTAACCTTTCCACTTCTAATCTCTCATCGTTTCTTACTTTATCTGCCGCTAAGGTCTGTCGCCGTTCCGTTTGTGCAACCTCCATTTTTAATTTCTCGTTATCTTTTTCTATTTTATCAGACTGAATCTTCAATTTCTCATACCTATCTCGAAGTTTTTCACATTCGATAACGGCGCGTTCTAATTCGTGACGTTGTTTGTCTTGACTTCCTGCTACTTTCGATACTTCTTGTCTCGCTAAATCTAGCTGAATACTAACTTCGTGTAATTTAGTTTCCAGTTGTTGATTTGTAGTTAGGGTACGCTGAAGATCTTCCTTCATTCTTTCCTGCTCAGCTACTCTTTCTTTTTCTTGCTCGAATGTAAATTTACCTCTGGTGGTTTCTAGATGTGCGAGCTCTTTTCTAGATCGGTCTAAATCTCCTAAAGTTTTGTCCAATCTTTCTCGCAATCTAAAAATAAATATAACAATAAATGTATGAAAAATTAAACTAATTATATGTGTACCTGTCAATCTCAGATCGTAATCGATCACTATCATCCCTGGTCCTGTCATCGTATTTAGAGAATCTATCTCTACCAGGAGCAACAGTTTCTCGTAGAGCATCATACTCAGCAATTATTTTTCTAAATTCAATTTGCAGCTTATCGTGTTTATCTCGAGCTTTTTCAACTTCAACTTGCAATCTAGCGCTCTCTTCTTGCGATTTTTCATAGCTAGCTTGTAGTTTACCAACTTGACCATGCGTTCTTTCAATTTCGTATTGCATTCGTTCGTTATCAGCATGAAGTTTTTCTTTTTCGCTTTGTATTCGTCTAATTTCAATTTGGGATTTTTCATATCTATCTCTTACCATTTCGATATCTATGTTCATCCTTTCTAATTCTTCTTTAGATTTTTCTTCCAATTCTTTCGATCTAAAAAATAATGGACTAGGTATAAAAAAAAATTAATACAATTCAATTCAATACCTTCCAAGTTGCATGGCAACTCTATCGTACATTTCTTGGATTCTTGCCATTTCGTCCTGGAGTTTTCGTTGATCTTCTCGAAGTTTTGTAGCGTGGATTTGTTGCTTTTCTAACTCTATCTCAATACGGTCTTTATCTGCTTGGACAGTATCCAATTTATTTTGCAATCTGTAGACATCGTTCTGTGATCTGTACAAAGAAAGTCATTAATGAAATCTATAAATCTTATATTAAATAAATCCAGCAAGCTAATAGTATCCATGTAGCTCAGCTACAGATAGACGGACAGACTTAGGTCACTGAAAATAGTAAGTAGGCGAACTAAGGTGTCCAGCTATCGATTGCTGAAAACGGTGTTTCAAAATTCGAATCATATTAACGGAGATAAATGTTAATGTCTTTTGGTAGTGACACTGCACATGATTTTTCATTATGTGTTTATTCTCTGTCACAATTCCGTTTTTCGTGTTCAATTTGGACCAATAGTGACGGAGATATAGCACTCTCTCTTGCACACTACAAATTTGCATCCCCTCTCTCTCTAATATATTTTATGTACTTACCTATCATATTTTTCCAGTAGCTTATCAAATTCTTTATGAATATTTTCCCTTTCGTCCATAGCTTTTTGAGATGTATAAATAGCTTTATCTAATTTTTCTTTTAATAACTCAATTTCCGATATGGCGTCGTCTCTTTCGATTTGTAATTTTTGTTGGGTGGAATGTGTCTTTTCCCATCTGTCTTTAAGTACATCCAGTTCTGTTTCTATATCGGTTCGTTCTCTTTGAACCTTCGAAATTTGAGTCAGCTGTAATTCGACTCGTTCTTTCAATTTTTCGCATTCGTCTTGGAAACTGTCTCGTTCTTTTTGGATTCTTGTAATGGCAGACTAAAAGGAATAATAATAGTATTTATTTTATAACAGATTGTTGGTAACTTACTTGAGTTTTTTCCACTTTATCTCTCAGCCGATCTGCCTCTACTTGAGCTGATTCTTTTTCTTTCTGCAGACGAGCAGACTGGCCTAGAACCTTGTCCAATTGCGACTGGATGTTCTCTAAGTCGTATGATACTTTTTCTTTCTCCAGTTGTATCTGCAATAAAAAAATATTAATGATAGATATATAAATAAATTGTATTACTTACTCTTCTGGTCTCCCCAAGTGACTTGTCTAGTTTTTCTTGTAACTTGTCGACTTCTGTCTGTGCTTTGTCTAGAGCGTTCTGTAGTTTGTCTTGTTGTGATTGAGCCTTTCCCAAGGTCGCCGACGTACGCTCCAGTTCTTCGCGAGCTTTCTCCAATTCCGCATACGCTCGATCTTTGTCCGAGTGCAATTTGGCTGTACTGGATTGCGCTCTCTCGAATTCCTCCCGAAGACTCTCCTGCTCTTGATGAGAATTTTCTAGTCGGGCCTTAAAAAATATATAAATTAAATATTAAATAATTTTTTTGAATGTATAAAACAAACCTTGAGGCGGTATACTTCCCCCTGAGACTTTTCAAGTTTTTCCTGTAAAGCTGTTGCCTCTTGGCGTGCTCTTTCGCTATCGGCTTGAGTCACTCTTAGCTCAGCTTGACATCGTCTTAAATCAGATGAAGTCTTATCTGCTCTTTCTTGAATTCTAAAATTAAATGTTAACTGATTATCTGGAATAGTTAATAAAATAAGTAGGCCTTGGTACCATGAGTTGTTGTTACAATTCTGGAGCGTAGCAGTTTTATCTACAAGTTGTAGGATTTAAATAATTTTCCCAAACTAAAAAATATAGGGAATGTTAAAAATTTATAATGTTTTATTGAATAGCTGAGTAGGATATTTATAGTATCGAAGACAATAATGTTAAGTGTCTTAGATGGTTGAAAACAGTAAGAAGATAAATTTAAAACTTAATAAGTTAGTGATAAAATTAGGGAAAATATAAACCTGAAAGTATTTTCTCGAATGGATATGCTATGGAAATAAAAGCTTGTGTGGGTAAGAGGCGGTTATTATTCATCTATAGACAGAAAAATCTTATCACCACCTTCATGCTATAGAGAAAAGCGTTCTACTTGTTGGAATTTATCAAAATAATCCAAAATGTTCATGTTGTCAAGTTTGACTTTGATCCTTTTTAAGTGGAAATGTATTTGCAATGGATTTAAAGGCATTGCACATTGAAAAACTTGAAGGAGCTTCAAACTGGACGAGGTGGAGGCGACAGATTGAACTCTTGTTACGTCATCATGATATTCAAAAGGTGGTGATTGGCGAAGATGATATATTCCATCATCGGAATCAGAATCTTAAGAGGAGAAACTAAGCGAGAAGTAATTGTTAAAGACTTCAATAAAAACCATGCTCTAGTTCAACTGATTGTGGTTGGCAGTATGAACGATGCTAACGTTGAATTAACCGCAACTTGTAATAATTCCAAACAGACCTGGGATAAATTACTATCGATTTATGAACAAAGTTCTGGTCAGCGTATGGATAGACTAATAGAGCAGTTTTTTAGTAGCCAAAAAGATCCAGAAGAAAATGTTATAACCCATATAGCTCGTCTATAGTTCAAGTTCAATGTTCCGCTTGTCGATGCCCTGCACACCGCAACATGATCCATGATAAATTCAAAAACTTTACCGATAAAACTATGGACAGAAGCTGTAAATACAGCTGTACATGTTATCAACAGAACTGGACCAACATGTGTGGCCAAGAAATCGCCAATAGATTTATGGAAAGGTAAATCTGTATCCATACCATCATCTGAAAGTTTTTGGTACACCTTGTTACGTTCACGTACCAATGCAAAAAAGCGAAAATGGGACAAGAAAAGTGTAAAAGGTCGACTTGCAGAATTTCAAATTGAAGTGAACGTTAAAGACTAGTCTGATGAATTAGAATCATTAAATGGTAATTTTTTTGTAAATATCTAACAACATAATATTTAGAAATTCTATAACTTAAAAATAATTATAAGAAGATGGTTTATCAAATTTAAGGGATATAAAAGCAGAAGTGTCCAAAGGAGGTAAACTGGCATCTTGGTAAAATTAGTACAAGCAATATGTTCAAATTACTATTACAATGACAACTGCATGGACACCCTCTGGTTTGTGTAGTAGCCTCGGCCGATGTGCCAACTGTCTTTTAGTCTGTCCTGCGCAAGCTCAGGCTGTCAATGCACTTCCAAGTAACATTTTAACGAGCACGGTAAGTGATTTTATACATGCCGTTGTTGCTACCATTGTATCAGCGCAACCAACCTTAATGCTAGTGCATCAATGTGCAAGTATTGTAAAATAAAGAATGTATTGAACATTATCAATATATAAGTTTCGTTGGATCATTCAAGGATTTTATTTACCACGACCTATGGATTATTAGTTTGCTAGTATTATACTAGTCCCTTTTAGGTATGAGCCAGTTAAAACAGACGCTAGCTATCGTTCTGTATTTTTTTAAAGTCCACGAGGAAATTTACTTGCAGAGTCAATTTTAAGGTTTACGATACAAGATTTTTCAGGTTAACACACTTTAAGCCCTTTTACATGGTAAACATAGGTCTAATTCGATCATTTTTACCATTAACAATTAATTCTAGGTCACAAAACTTAAAATAAATAAAAATGCAAATTTATCCATATTTTAAGTATGCCATACTTTTAATGTAGCAACACCGTTTGTCCCGGCACGTGATACACGATGCTCAACACGAACTTATTTTTAAGCTTGAGAGCCGATTTTGTTTGTTTTAGTGTTACTAGTGTACTGGTGCGTTATGCGTGATTAGATTTTTGCAAATATGGAAAATAGTGGACTTTCTTTGCGGCGTAATGCCCCAACATTTGATATCAAATTGTGCATTATTTGTCAGCAATGTAATAAAGCTGAATTATTGACAAGTGAAAGTCATGAATGTGCGCGCATTCGGTGGGCATCTAGTGAACGAAAAGGCGTTGTTTTTGAAAGACTAAAAAGTGTATCCCAGGATGAGCTAATTCTTATCACATTACCAACGCTTGTTACCGGAGTTATACGATGAAAACACTTAATAAACTTGACACTTGACGCTGACAGTTGACATTTTACAGTGATTTTTGACGTTGACAATTGACATATTTAAAGCTTGAGAGGCGACAATAAATAATTTTGAAATTTGACGTTGACATTTTTCAGTGTTTTTTACGTTAACATTTGACATGTTTAGGCATGACAATTAATATTTTACATCGTCTTTAACTGTTACATTGCCATCTGTTATCAAAGTTTGAAATTCAATTTTTTTAAATAATCTTGACATTTAACGCTGACAGTTGAGATTTTACAGTGATTTTTGACGTTGACAATTGACATATTTAAAGCTTAAGAGTTGACAATTAATATTTTATATAGACTTCAAATTTAACGTTGCTAACTGTTATCAAAGCATGAAATTCAATTTTTTTTAATAAACTTGACATTTGATGCTGACAGTTGACATTTTTCAGTGATTTTTGACGTTGAAATTGACATATTTAAAGCTTGAGAGTTGACAATTAACATTTTACGTCTACTTCAACTTTTAATGTTGCCAACTGTATTCAAAGTATGAAATTCTATTTTTTTAAAATAAACATGACACTTGACGCTGACAGTTGACTTTTTTCGGCGATTTTTGTCATTGACAGTTGACATATTTAAAGCACGAGAAGCTGAGTTCGACTTCGTTGCTCTTTTCACTCGTTTTAACCCGCTCCTGATCTACCCGTTCGGGTACTGACAAAAATTCGGTTTAGACGTTATTCCAAATACTCACACTCTACTCCAAACGCTAGAAATTCTTCAACTTTTAACGTTGCCAACTGTTATCATAGTATGACATTCATTTTTTTTAATTAATCTTGACACTTGACATTTTTCAGTGATTTTTGACGTTGACAATTGTCATATTTAATGCATGAGAGTTGACAATTAATAATTTACGTCAACTTCATTTTTTGACGTTGCCAACTGTTATCAAAGTGTGTAATCCATTTTTTTTAATAATCTTGACACTTGGCGCCGACAGTTGACATTTTTCAGTGTTTTTGACGTTGACAATTGACAAATTGAAAACATGACAATTAATATTTTACATCGACTTTCAACGTTCTAAACTGTTAGTTGGCATTTTTTACAGTCAGTTAACCCATAAGAAGCATATAGTTGGAAAAAAATAACTTGTCATCATTTACAGCTCTGTCACTCTCCTGAATTATTTTATGTGTTAAAATTTTGGTCGATACTTTGACAACAAACAAATTTAAAGATTGACAGTTGACATTTTACGTCACTATCATAAATCATTCTTGAGACTCTTAACATTGACAGGAAAGATTTGAAAATTTAACCAAACCTCTTTCTGACACTATTAGTAGAATTAAGTTCCACTGTTCAAAACAGCAGCTGGAACTGTGCCACAGAAGAAATCCAATATTGCACATAAACAAAATAGAGAGACTCAGCGCATTATCGAGCTAGCGAAAGAACGGTGATATAGTATGAATTGACACAAGATAACTATCTTTTTAAAGAAGAAGGCGTTTTGAAAAAAGAAACAAAAAAGTCTAGCCTTTTTGTTGAATTAAACAAGGTACTAGATCACCAGGACTACAATCTAGTACCTAACTCAGGCAAATTTTGTCTATTGGCTGATGTTATGATGGTTATTCGAAAAGTCCAGTGTAAAAATTTGACAATTTTCCATTATCTTACGATTGTATTCTGCTACACTGAAAGGACGTTTAAATAGAATTGACTTGATATTTGATAGCTACTTAGAAATGTCACCCAAGTCTGGAGAGAGATTACAAAGATACGGTAAAGAGTATATTACAATCCATTCAATCACAGATGATGTACCATTACCTGTAGAAGCTCAGAAAATTTGGGGTTGTGCAGAAAATAAAATCAAGCTTCAAACATTTATTCGGAAATATCTGCTACAACATGCCCATCGTTTTTTGGGAAGGAGTTGAAATAGTATGCAGTGCAACAAATATCGAACTCTGTCAGTCGTGTGGTTCATCACGTAATTCTTGTACCATGGACATGTTACAAAGAAATAACATGGAAGAAGCAGATATGCGAATTATGGTACATGGCAGTGAGAGAGGATAATAGAAACATACATACTATCTTCCGACACCGACATATTTGTTATGGCTCTGTATCATTTCAGGACCTATCAAGTCGAAGGGATACAAGTAACTTATTTTGTTATATTTTTTAAATTTTCGATAAGTGTTTTATTATTTTAGGAACTTTGGTTTAGAGCAGGAGTAAGAGCAACTAGGAAGGATGTTCCGGTGCATTTAAAGGCTGAACGTCACGGTTCAGAATTGTGTTCTATTCGTCCAGCTCTTTACCATTAGACTGTTGCAGATTATACAAGCAAAGTTGGAACCAGCTCTTGGTGCTAGTCCAGTAAAATTTCTCGGCAGTTTTGCTAAAGGTAAAAATGAATAATCTTGTTTGAACCACATTTTACTCTTACAGGTAGATCTGAAAGGGTAATCTAAGATTCAGTGCAGAGTGCAGAAGAGTATCTTATTCAGGTACTTCGCCCAAGTAACTCTTCAAAAACATTTGATGAGTTAAGGTATTGGATATATCACCATGGAAAAACTTTTTCTGTAACAGAGTTGCCTCCTACGAGCGCATCAATAAGACTACATATTTTGCGAGCATTTTTTATTGTTTATAACCGAAACAACTGTTTGGAAGAAAAAACATTTTTGGATACAAGATGGAAAATGATAATCTTACAAACTCACATCTTGACTAAATAAAGAACATTTGTATGCGAATATCATATTTTTAGTTTTAATACATGACCACCCTGTATAAAAATCAAACTGGCCATTTTTGGGCCTGTTAACCAAATGATACTAAATAAATCGTGGACCTCTCAAAAACACAGGATGTTACCTTGCGTATGGACAAAGTGCCATTTGTAGCAGCCGTATCACAACTTACAATGAAAATATTTCGTCGAAGTTAATTCTTAATTATTTAACGCTTCGTTAGTCTTAGATTTAATAAAAACATACCGATCAAGTTCATGCGAGCTGCTAAACGTGACTCTACCGAAGCTGCTACTAGTAGTGGTCTGTGCTCTTTCGAGTTCGCCCCTGAGACGTTCGTTATCCAGTTCTAATCGGGTTAATCGCTGTCTTGCCGCCTCCCAGTCTGCTCCACTTCTTCCTACTTCAACGGCAGCTTTGTCAAGTTCGGCCTTTGATTTCCCCAACTCCGACTGAGAACTTTCCAACTTCGCTTCTAAGCGATCTCTGTCATTTTGTGCTCTGTAATAAAAAAAAATCGTCATATTTAAAATACTGTTTCTAATTTAAGATTAGCTACAGTAAAAGCGGTTTCAGTTAATGAGATTTTTATGAAAACAATGAGGTTATAATACCATATTATGTATAGTTATTTATTAAAAAAGACAAAAGATAAATCTGGAAAAATAGAGGATTTAATTTAATTTTACCTTTCTAATCTAGCTGTAAGTTTCTCAACTTCACTATTAAGTGCGTGTAGTTTCATCTTGTACTCTGCTATTTCTCGTTCGTGCAGTTCTCGTTCTTCTTGTTTTTCTTGTTCGGCACGATCTCTTTGCTCTCTCAATTGGTTCATTTGTTTTTCCTTGTCGCCTATCGCTTCTTCTAGTGACGATAGAGCTCCTTCGGAAGAACAGTGATGAGCTTGCATTGCCGATAATCTCGCTCTAGCCATATCGACCTGGTTGTCTTTTTCTTTTAATAGATCTTCGAGATTTTCAACCTAAAATAGTTATGATTGATTCTATTATTTAAATAAATATATCTAATTCATAATTTATATTTTTTAGTCAGTTAGTAGTAATTTTAGTTTATTAATCTAATATTCGGGAAATTCTGTAAAATTAAGATTTGAATAAGAGATAAATATAATTGATTATTTAAAGTTTTTCCGTTTCCTTGTGCGTTTCCCAAGGGAGTTTTTATCATTTTCGAAGTTACAGAACTCATTTTAAAGGGATTCACTGGAGGATCAAAATATTATTACCAGTCTCTTGATTCCATTTTATTATAAAAATAATTTATGAGGAAACTTATTTCGTGTTTTATGTTTTTTATTTCTTGAAGTATAAAAAACAATTTATTGTCTCCAGTCGATATTCAAGTTTATTTAAAATTTTAAACTGGAAAAATAAATTAGTGAAGCAATTGATAGTCTTAGGGTAAAAAACAGAATAATAACACAAAATATAATTGAATTCTATGTCCTAAATATTAAACATGTTGACAATTTTTTTTAAACAATTTGGCATTGTGTAAAAGGCAAGGATTATAGCGGGGAAGGATTGTGGTGAGGAAGGATTATGGTGGGGAAGGATTGTCCTGGAAAAATTGTCTGGGAAATGATTTTCCAGGAATGATTGTCGTGTCATAATTGAATTCTATGTCCTAAATATTAAACATGTTGACAATTTTTTTTAAACAATTTGGCATTTTGTAATGGACAAGGATTATAGCTGGGAAGGATTGTGGTGGGGAAGGATTGTCCTGAAAAAATTGTCCGTGAAATGATTTTCCGGGAAGGATTGTCGTGTCATAATTGAATTCTATGTCCTAAATATTAAACATGTTGACAATTTTTTTTAAACAATTTGGCATTTTGTAATGGGCAAGGATTATAGCGGGGAAGGATTGTGGTGGGGAAGGATTATCCTGAAAAAATTGTCTGGGAAATGATTTTCCGGAAAGGATTGTCGTGTCATAATTGAATTCTATGTCCTAAATATTAAACATGTTGACAATTTTTTAAAACAATTTGGCAATTTTATTATTACAGATTTTTACATTAAGAGGATGATTTGACTGGAAATTTAAATTTATTAGTAGGCGTGGGTTTTCTATAAACATTTTTGTTTAATTTGATAAAATATCTAAAAAAAAATCAAAAAATAGTTTTTTTTATTATTTTTAATTTATTCAAATAATATTATATCTAACCCAAATTAACTTTGTAGTTTTATTATTTTTTTGAATAAAACTTTTTATGTTAAATAAATGAAAAATATTCTTTGGGACGACAACAAAGAGATGTTATTATTTTATGATCGAAAAAGGATAAAAATATCAGGAAACTTTACGACAACAGAATTTCAAATGAAGCTTTGTACACGCAAAAAATGTAATCACATTGTCATCATCAGTGAATTTAAAATTCTCAAAGGGCTTTGTAGTTAAAAAGTAATTAGTTTGAACATATATTTAATAGTAATTAAAGATTATTTTTAGCAAAAATTTTACCTGTTAGTTTTGTTAATTCAAAATGATTTATAAGGATACTTACCTTTATGTATATTAAAAATTATTTTTTATAAATTTTCACATAATTTACACTTTTGATGTACTAAATATATACAGAGTGATTTATTAAGCAGCGCTAAATACATGATCGGTAAAAAATCATTATTTAGTAACATTTAATAATCAATAATAGAAAATTGGTTTTTATGGTAAAATTCTATTTTTTTATGCAAATTTGCCTTTTCAGGGTAAAAATTGGATTATTTACAGAAAAAATTGAATTTCTATGAAACAATTAATTTTTATAGCAAAGAATTGGATTTATTTACCAAATATTAAATTTCTATACCAAAAAGAATTATTAATATCAAAAATTGTATTTTCTGGCAAAATTAGATTTTTTATAACAAAAATTGGATTATTTACAGCAGGTACGGATTTATTTAAAAAAAAATTGGATTTTTATAACAAATTCGCATTTTCAGAGCCAAAATTGGATTATTTACAGTAAAAAATGGATTTTTATAGAAATAATTAATTTTTAGAAAAAAAAAACACTAAAAATTGGATTTCTATACCAAAAATTGAATTACCGACAACAAAAATTGGATTTTATGGCAAAATTGGATTTTGTTAGTAAAAATTGGATTATGTACAGCAAATACTGAATTACTTACATCAAAAATTGGATTTTTATTGTAAAATTGCATTTTCGGAATAAAAATTGGGTTATTTAAAGCAAAAATTGGATTTTTAGAAAAACAATTGATTTTTATAGCAAAAAATTGGATTCATTTACCAAAAATTGGATTATCGACATCAAAAATTGGACTTTATGGCAAAATGGATTTTTTAGCAAAAATTGGATTATGTACAACAAATACTGAATTACTTACAAAAAAAATTGGATTTTTATTGTAAAATTGCATTTTCGGAACAAAACTTGGATTATTTAAAGCAAAAATTGGATTTTTATAAAAACAATTGATTTTTATACAAAAAAATTGGATTTATTTACCAAAAATTGGATTATCGACATCAAAAATTGGATTTCATAGCAAAATTGGATTTTTTTAGCAAAAATTGGATTATTTACATCAAATACTGAATTACTTACATCAAAAATTGGATTTTTATTGTAAAATTGCATTTTCGGAACAAAAATTGGATTATTTAAAGCAAAAATTGGATTTTTATAAAAACAATTGATTTTTATACAAAAAAATTGGATTTATTTACCAAAAATTGGATTATCGACATCAAAAATTGGATTTTATAGTAAAATTGGATTTTTGTAGTAAAAATTCGATTATTTAGAGCAAATACTGAATTACATCAAAAATTGGATTTTTATTGTAAAATTGCTTTTTCGGAACAAAAATTGGATTATTTAAAGCAAAAATTGGATTTATTTACCAAAAATTGGATTTTTAGAAAAACAATTGATTTTTATAGCAAAAAATTGGATTTATTTACCAAAAATTAGATTATCGACATCAAAATATGGATTTTATGGCAAAATTGGATTTTTTAGCAAAAATTGGATTATGTACAGCAAATACTGAATTACATCAAAAATTGGATTTTTATTATAAAATTGCATTTTCGGAACAAAAATTGAATAATTTAAAGCAAAAATTGGATTTTTATAAAAACAATTGATTTCTATAGAAAAAATTGGATTTATTTACCAAAAATTAAAGTATCGACATCAAAAATTGGATTTTATGGCTAAATTGGATTTTTTAGCAAAAATTGGATTATGTACAGCAAATACTGAATTACATCAAAAATTGGATTTTTATTATAAAATTGCATTTTCGGAACAAAAATTGGATTATTTAAAGCAAAAATTGGATTTTTATAAAAACAATTGATTTTTATAGAAAAAAATTGGATTTATTTACCAAAAATTGAATTATCGACATCAAAAATTGGATTTCATAGCAAAATTGGATTTTTTTAGCAAAAATTGGATTATGTACAGCAAATACTGAATTACTTACATCAAAAATTGGTTTATTGTAAAATTGCATTTTCGGAACAAAAATTGGATTATTTAAAGCCAAAATTAGATTTTTATAAAAACAATTGATTTTTATACAAAAAATTGTATTTATTTACCAAAAATTGAATTACTGACATCAAAAATTGGGTTTTTATTTCAAAATTGAATTACTACGTCAAAATTGGATTTTTATGGCAAATACTGAATTACTTACATCAAAAATTGGATTTTTATTGTAAATTTGCATTTTCAGAACAAAAATTGGATTATTTACAGCAAAAATTGGATTTTTAGAAAAACAATTGATTTTTATAGCAAAAAATTGGATTTATTTAACAAAAATTGGATTATCGATATCAAAAATTGGATTTTTATTGCCAAATTGAATTATTGCGGTAAAATTGGATTTGTATGGCAAAAATTGGTTTTCATATCAAAAAATGGATTATTTACAGCAAATACTGAATTTTTTACATAAAAATTGGGATTGTTATTTCAACATTCCATTTTCAGAGCTGAAATTGGATAACTTACATCAAAAATTGGATTTTTATAGGAACAATTTTTTATAGCAAAACATTGAGTTTATTTATTAAAAATTGGATTTCCATATCAAAAATTGGATTATCGACATCAAAATTGGATTTTCATGGCCAAATTAGATTTTTTTAGCAAAAATTTGGATTATTTACAGCAAATACTGAATTGGATTTTTTATGCAAAATTGAATTTTCAGAGCAAAAAAATTTTGATTTTTATAGAAACAATTGATTTTTCTATCAAAAAATTGGATTTATTTACCAAAATTTGGATTGTCGACATTAAAAATTGGATTCTTATAGCAAAATTGTATTACTATGGTGAAATTGGATTTTTATGGAGAAATTGAATTTTTATCCCAAAATTACATGTTTTTTAGCAAAAATTGGTTGATTTACAGCAAATAGAGAAAAAGATCTGAAAACAAAAAAGAGTAGAATAGTAATAACAAGAAGGGAGATAGAGAGAGGATGATAGAGTAGACAAGAAAAAAAAGTAGATTATAAAGAAATCATCAAAAGAGCTGAACAAAAGAAAATCACATATATTTAGAGCTAAAGAGGAGACAGGAAAAATGTATTTAATATATTTTGTCAATAAACAACAAGATCAAGAATTAAACCAACAAGGGAAAGGACATATGTATAAAAAAGGAGAACAAGATTACTGCAGATGAAGAAAATAATGTAATAGAATAAATGTATAAAAATAAAATAGGAGACAAAAAAAAATCAAAATTTAGGTAAATGGATGAAGATAGAAAGAAAGAATTAGTAAGAATCTGAAAAGGGAAATGGACGAAAATAATAAGAATATGGAATAAAATATAATAGAAGAAAAGGATAAAAAAAGGATATAAAAAAGAATGTTAAAAAAAGGCAAAATGCATGTAAATGGATGAAAATAGAAAGAAAATATTAGTAAGAATCTGAAAAGGAAAATGGACGAAAATAATAAGAATATGGAATAAAATATTTGTAAGAAAATGGATAAAAATGGTATAAATCTGGAGAATAAAATGGATGAATCTAATAACCATTTTGAGAAAAATTAAATAAGAAATTCAAACAAAATAATACAGAAAAAAGTGGAAATTGGAAACAGACGAAAAACTAGAGAGACAAAAACAAACATAAAAGTAGAAGTAATTGGCATAAAGATGAAGCAGAAAATAAGGAAAACTAGAGAAAACAAAAATTTCCAGAAAAAAAATTAATTTTCAAGAAAAATTTAAAAACAATTATTTTGAAAGAAAAAAAAATACAAAAATAATTGACAAAATTAAAATAATGACATTTTAAAGGGAATAAAAAATATAAAAAACAATAACGAAGATACAAATAAATTTAATGCAGAAAATAAATAAATTCTATAAGATTTAAACAGAAAGTTTAAAAAAAAGGAACTAAAAAAGTAAAATTTAAGAATTAGGCCAATCAACAGGTCTTTGCTTTATGCGGCAGTCGATGATCGAGAAATCTTCTACAAGAATCACATTTAGATACCAGCGAACACGCAAGGCATATTTCCTGTTTAGAATAATTACTATGTACAACAGATTTACAAGCTATATATGAAATCAATTAAAATACAATTTGAAATAAGTTTATAAGAAGGTTAGTTAAAAAACAGATGAAAAAAGTAGAAAGAAGATTTAAAAGAAATGGAAATTAAATGTGGGAGATACAGAATATAAAAACAAGAAGTAAAATGAAAAAGTTAAAAGGAAAAAGAAGGAATGTTGTTTTATTTTATTTGTCCCCCATCTCCTTCTTTTTAAATCACTATTATAATTTTTATTTAAACAAATCTTCATCGCTTTTTTTTTACAATTTCTTCCTTTTTTTCTTTATCCTCTTGGTTTTGCTTAACGAATTCTTTATTTGTTTCTATTTGATATTTATATTTGTACTTACACGATGATATGTTATGTTCTAAGATTTGCTTTTTAATTTAATTTTTGAATTTCTTGTATAAACACTATAAAAGTACATTTTTCTCCTTGTGCCTGCTTGATTTGGCAGAATTGTAGAATTTTTGAACCATTATAATAAGTTTCTCATTATCTTATTTCATTCTATCTATGGTATGTAGAATTTCTACAATTAATCTTCTTTAGATCATTCTATTGTTTTATAGTACTGAGATTTTCTTACACTTATGACCAAATAGTACCATTAATCATCATTAATTCGTCAAAGAGCCTCGCGGGAAATAATAATAATAGCTCTTCCATCTGGAATTCAGTGAAATATATATAGAGAGAGAGAGTATCAATTTTTAACGTGAAATAGGCCAATTTTAAAATGTTTATCTCCACGTCATGTGAATATGGCCGACAGTGAACTTTGCAATAGGGTCTCATCGGTAATATAAGTGACACATTGATTATTAAAGGAAACCGTTCGAGTCAAATTTGATTGATGATATGCCGGGAGCTACTATATTGGATAATGGCATTGGATTTTTTTAGAAATAAAAAAAAATGATCGGGTCGATTAAGGGCTATAAAATAAATTCTGCTTTAAGTATTTTTATATATAACAAAATATACCAAATTTGCTTTTCTGCTATAAGTAGGCAGATTTTTTTCTGTTGAAGATGATGTCGTTAATCTTATGGATTGAGCCAGTTTTGTATATGATTTTGTACTTTCTCTAAAATAAAATTTTTACTTTGGATATTTTATGATGTCCATATGAAAAATAAAAGTTGGTATGAATATCTCGAAAACAAAAAACGATATTTATTTTAATAACAATTTAGAAAATGATTTTAGGAAAACGAAATTAATAATAAAAGCCAAACTATAATAAATTTTTTGCATAATTTTCTAAATAAAGTTAGTAATAAATTCACATTAAAATAGTGACCACCCTGTATACAGCTGTGGACAATCAAAAATCTGCCTTAGCTCATATTAGATACAAACTTTACTATGTTTTAAATTTTATCTGTCATTAGATTATTTATTTTTTCACATTTTTATAGGCACTATTATACAGGGTGGCACAAATTTAAGTGCACACTGTTGAGATTTTGTAAACAATTAGAGATATATTATACAAAGTTGGTTAAATGGGACAAAAGTTGCGTATTTTTAAGACAAATTTTTTTTCAAAATATCAGGACCGTTTTCCGAAATATTTTGAGGAAAACGAAATTTAATGATTTTAGTATTATTTAGTTAAATTTTTAAAGATATAAAAAAACTGATAAAGTATTTTTATTGAAGGTCAAATAGCTGCTTAACAAAGTGCATTCAATTTTTTAAAATAACGTTTCGTCAACTATTTTTTTTAAATACAGTTCATTATCAAAATCAAATAAAAAAATTAACTTTTCTGTGTGGTTGGATAGAGAAAAAATGGGGATTTCAAGCAAGAAATAAAAAGTACAGTTCCGTATTTAAAAAATAGTTGAGGGTGGCCATTCAAAGACGAAACGTTGTTTTAAAAATGGAACACGCTGTGTTAAACAATATTTGGCCTTCAATAAAAGTTTTATAAACTTTTTTTCTATCTTTAAAAATGAATGTGTAAATTAAATAAAACGATAATCATCAATTTTCAAAATTTCTCTGAAACCTGACCTGATATTTTTATTTTGAAAAAATGTATGAATTAACATTAAAAATACTCATCTTTTTTCTCATGTATCTATAACGGTTTACGAAATATCAATAGTATTCAATTAAATTTACACCACCCTGTATTAATCTAAAATATTTTTTAGATTTCTGATCACCAAATTAATTCGTAAAAAATAGGTGTGATAAAATAATTAGAATATGTAAAAAAACAGAATCGGTCATCCGCTAGTGAACAATTATACAGGGTGAGTCATTTGAAAAAACTGAAAAAAATCTTTTGGAAATTTCTTAAAAGTTAAAATTACTTTTTGATCACCGTGTAGAACATAAAAATTTAAAATTTGTACCTAAATTTTGAGTTTTTATAATTGTAGCAATAAATATGAGACAGTGGCGTTTTTTTTAAAGAGGAGTATGGAAATAAATATTTATTGAAAAAAATTGACCATATAGGTTCTAGAAATGTAAAAAAAGTTGGGTCATTTCAAAAAAAAATTCAGTTGTTTCTCTAATTTGCGTAGGGCCGCCCTGTATAAATAAAAATAATTATCGGTTGGCTGATTCCAGTATTTAAGATATTAATATTAAGTCAGTTTTAAGTAAAAATCTAAAAAATCTAATTAAACCGAAAAAAACTGAATTAAATCAAAAAAAATTAAGAAAATCGAGTGTTATCAAAAAAAAGTGTCAATAATCGATAAAAACCGAAAAAAGAAGAAAAGAATTTGAATAATGGGAAAATCAAAAAGAATCGAAAAAGAAAAAATCTAAATAATGGGAAAAACAGAAAAAATTGAACAAAACTGAAAAAACCGAATTAAATGGAAAAAATTAGGAAAGTTGAATATAATCGAAAAAATAATGAAAATTAAAAAAACCGGAAAACCGAATGAAATGTAAAAAAAATCGACAAAAAATGGAAAAATAACAAAAAGATCTAAAAAAAATGAACAAAATCGAAAAAAAAAACCGAATTAAATCGGAAAAATTAAAAGAATCGAATATAATCACAAAATCGACAAAAACAAAAAAAAACAAAAAAATCTAAATAATGGGGAAAAACCGAAAATTCTAAATAATGGGGAAAAAACAAAAAATCTAAATAATGGGGAAAAACCAAACAATTGAACAAAACCGAATAAAAATAATCAAATAAAACCGGAAAACCCCAATGTAATGGGAAAAATTAAGCAAATGGAATAATAGAAAAAAAGCGACAAAATTCGACAAAAACCGAAAAAAAAACAAAAAATCTAAACATTGGGAAAATCGAAAGAAATCGAACAAAACCCAAAAATCCCGAAAAAATTCGATCAAAACCGATAAAACCGGAATCAAATCGAAAGCAATTGAAATAAATCGAAAAAGTGAAAGAAATCGAAAAAAATTAAAAAATAAAAAACCAAAAAATCAGCCAAAATCAGAAGAAAAAAAATTGGAAAAATCTAAATAATGGTAAAAACCGAAAAAAATTGATAACCTGAAAATCTCAAATATTAGAATTAAACCGAAAAAACCAAATAAAAAAGAATGAAAATCGACAAAATGAAGAAAAGAAAAAAATAATGAAAATCGAAAAAATTATGAAAATAAAAAAATATTGAAGATCGAAAAAATAATGAAAATAGAAAAAATCGACAAAACCGAAAAACAAACAAAACTAAAAAAAAATTAAAAAAAGAAGCGGAAAAAACTTAAAAAACGAGAATAACCAAACAAATCAGAAAATCCCGAAAAAAATCGAATCGAACCGGAAAAAAAAACAAATTAAATGGAAAACCGAAAAAATCGAAAAAATGAGAAAAACCAAAAAAAATCAAACCATTTTACAAAACCGAAAAATTGAACAAATTAAATCGAAAATATTAAGAAAGTCGAATATAATCAAAAAAATTATGAAAATCGAAAATGTACATGCTGAAAAATCAAATAAAACTGGAAAGACCGAATAAGAAAATCAAAAAAAGCGACAAAACTTGAAAAAAACTGAAAAAAAATAAAGAGTCTTAATAATGGAAAAACCAAAAAAATAAAACAAAACCGAAAAAACCCGAATTAAATGGAATAAATTAAGAAAATCGAATTAATCGGAAAAATCAACAAAACAGAAAAACAGCGACAAAAACAGGAAAAAAAAAACAAAAAAATCCAAATAATTAAAACGAAAAACTGAAGGAAATTGAAAAAAAATATCAGCCAAAATAGAAAAAAAAACGAAAAAAATTAAAAAATCTAAGATCGCAAAAATAAAAAAAAACAGAAAAAACCGAGTGAAATCGAAAAAAACCCACAAAACCGAAAAAAAAATTGAAAAAATCTAAATAATAGTAAAAACCGAAAAAAATTGCAAAAATCGAAAACCGGAAAATCTTGAATAAATTATAATCGAACCGAAAAACACAAATAAAAAAAGAATAAAAATCAAAAAATAATGAAGATCGAAAACATAATGAAAATAGAAAAAATCGACAAAAATTGACAATACCGAAAAAAAAAACCTAAAAACGAAGAAAAACCAAACCGTAAAATCCCGAAAAAATTCGAATCAAATCCAAATTGAATAGAAAAATCCGGAAAAAATAAGAAAATTGAATAAAAAATGAACAAAAAAATAATGAAAATTAAAACCAAAAAAAAGCGACAAAACAAAAAAAAACGCGAAAAAAATCGAATAAAACCGATAAAACCCGTAAAAATCGAATAAACTCGAAGAAAAAAAAATTGATAAGTACTCACTTATAATTGAACAACAATTTCGATTCATAAAAATTTTGATATCTGGATAATTAATAAAAAAACAAACTTACTTTTCTTTGTAGAACGTTGATCTTTCTGTCTTTGATATCCATGTGCTCTCTCATTTCGGCGATCTCTGCACCGGCTCTGCCACGTTCCTGTTGAAATTGCTGCGCCTTCTTTTCTGCGTAGCGGTTCTTCTCCTCCAATCGCTGCCGGAGTTCTTCAACATCCGTTTGAAGCATATTGTAGTGTTCCTCTTTGGCGCAGAGCGATTCTTTGAGAACGGCGATGTGGCGCTGGTAGTCCTGGTGTTGTTCTTCGAGAGTTTTCATCTTGGCGCCCATGGCGAGTATCTCTTGGTCCCTGCGTTGAATCTCCACGCGGAACTCGTCGAGCTGCACAGACGAGCAGTAGCATGCACTATCCATGCGGGGTAAAAGCGACAGTGAGGTGGTAAAACTGAACTTAAGCGGCCATAGAGTCTTTTTACCTAGTTACATTCTGATAACTGATCCATCTTTCCCGATTTGCACGTCGTTCAACAGAAAACTTACTTGGCGCTTGATAGGAGTCGGAGCCATGGTGGTGGCGATGCCGAGGACAGGATGAGGCGTCAACCGCTCGACCTCGCTCTCTAGCAGCCTAACCTCGCGCTCAAGGGTCGCTATGCGAGCATCCTTCGTGTCGAGCAGTACTTTCACTGTGCTACTAGAGGGCGAGGGGACTAGCTCCAGCTGTGTTTGAAGAGTGCGCAAAGTTTCGTTTGCTGCTTGTAACTCCTGCAGAGGGAATGAAGAGGAGCTGTCAGATGGTCTCGGCTGCTGGCCGTTCAACGCTTTACCACCACCATCGGATTTTTTTTTTTTTTTTTCGACACATTACCAAGAATACCCACCAAATCGAAACATCACCTTTTAACTTGTATTAATTACCTGCACAAGCATCTAAGTGTCTTGCATTAAATGTTTACTAATAAGCAACTTAAATTAAAATGTACTTAACAGCTGTGTGTGGTTAGATTTTTGAAGCTTAAAGTTGAATGAATTGAGTGGCTTGCGTTTTAGCATTTATCTAAAAATCAAGGAATAACAAATTTTACTATACAAGGATCAGAATTTTCTTTATTTATAATATCGTCAACCCAATACATTTCTCTTAATGTTGATGAACGAACACAAATATTATAATTTTGCAAAATAAAGCAACCCTTAGTTTAGGATATA
This sequence comes from Neocrepidodera transversa, assembly GCA_963243735.1. Lineage (NCBI taxonomy): Eukaryota > Metazoa > Arthropoda > Insecta > Coleoptera > Chrysomelidae > Neocrepidodera > Neocrepidodera transversa. The sequence goes on along the minus strand of OY725349.1, from coordinate 8,777,420 downwards.
AATTGTTTTTTAATATAGATGGCGCTAAGCTAAAAACAAGTTTATCGATGAAAGATAATTTATAGTAGCGAAGCGATCTCTTTATTCTATTGGGTTGTGTGCTCGTCCGTATGTCTGTTCCTTTTACAGTTTCAACCAAACGGACTGACCAATTGACTTCCGGTTTTTTTTTGTGTCACTGTCATATAATTTGGCAGCTATGTATGTGTTTTTGATTGGAGCGAGATGAAAGGAGACGGAGCAACGCTTCCCGGAATAATTGTACATACAGAGAATATAGTAATTTTTTCTTTACAGAAAAAATTAAAGGATAGTTGAGAAAATACTCGAATAAAATCGAAATCATCCAAAAAATTGAAAAACATTAAACAAATCGACAAAAATTGAAAAACACTCAAATAAACCGATAAAACTCCAAATAAATCGAATTAAATTGAAATAATAAAGAAAACAAAAAACAAACGACAAAAAATAAGAAAAAAAGAATAAAAAAAACACAAAAATTGATGAAACTGAAAAAAAGCGACGAAAACTTAAAAACCTCAAAAAAAAAAGTTAAAAAATGGAAAAACTCAGTTTCGAAAAAACGAAAACATCTAATGAAACCGAAAAAAAAACATAATTAAATAGAAAAAAGTAACAAAGAAATAAGCAAAAACTGAAACAATTCGAAAAAAAAACCAAATAAAATCTACAAAAATAAAAAAATTGACAAAAATGGATAAAACCTGAAAAATTCCGAAGAAATCGAATAAAAAACTAAATTAATCAAAAAATTAAGAAATAAAACCGAAAAATCCTGAAGAAAACCGAATTAAATCGAAAAAAATCGAATTAAATCGAAAAAATAAAGACAAACGACAAATATAAGAAAAAATAATAATAAAAAATCCACAAAAATTGACGAACGTGAAAAAAAGCGACAAAAACCCGACAAGCCTTTAAAAAAAAGTTCAAAAATGGGACAAAATCGAACAATTTTGAAAATACTGGAAAAAACCTAATAAAACCGAAAAGAAAAAAACATAATTAAATCGGAAAAAGTAACAAAAACTGAAAAAAAGGAAAAAATCGAATAGAACCTAAACAACTCTAAAAAATCGAATAAATTCGAAAAAAAAACAAATTAAATCGACAAAAATAAAAAAAAAATAGAAAAAAAGCGACGAAAATCGATAAAACCTGAAAAATCCCAAAAAAAATCGAATAAAACCGAAAAAAAAAAACAAAATAAGTCAAAAAAATTAGAAAATAGATAATCGAAGAAAATCGATAAAAACGAAAAAAATCAAAATAATAATAAATAAACCGAAAAAAAACTGAAAAAATCGAACAAAACCGGAAAATCATGAAGAAAACCGAATTAAATCGAAAAAATTAGGAAAATCGAATATAATCGAAAAAATAATAAAAACCGCAAAAATCTGACAATACCGAATAAAACCGAAAAAACCAGAATCAAATTGAAAAAATCGACTTTAAGAAAATCGAATATAATCGAAAGAGCGACAATAATTAACAAAACGAAAAAAAAACGAAAAAAAGTTGATCAAATGAACAAAACCGAAAAATACCGAATAAAACTGAAAAAAAACCGAATTAACTCGAAAAATTTAAAAAAATCCAGTGTAATCAAAAAAAGCTATAAAAAATCGACAAAAACCAGAAAAATAATTTAAATAATGAGGAAAACCGAAAAATCCCGAAAAAAAACCAAATAGAAAAAATTAAGAAAATCAAATACATGTAATCGAAAAAATAATGAAAATCTAAAAAATAATGAAAATCAAAAAATAATGAAAATAAAAAAAAATAACGGAAATTGAAAAAATCGACAATGAAAAAGGAGAAAAAATAATAAAAATCAAAAAATAATAAAATCAAAAAAATAATGAAAATAAAAATATAATGGAAATCCAAAAAATAATGAAAAAAAAAAAAAATCAAAAAAATCATAGAAATCGAAAAAATCGACAAAACCGAAAAAAGTGTCAAAAAACCAAACAAAACCCGAAGAAAAAACGAAAAATGAATAAAACCGAAAATTCTCAAAAAAATTAGAATAAAACCGAAAAAAAAAACCAAATTGAATAGAAAAATTGGAAAAATAAAGAAAATCGAATATAGATAATCGAAAAAATAATGAATATCGAAAAAATAATGAAATTCAAAAAAATAAAGGAAATCGAACAAAGCGACAAAACCGAAAAAAAGTGGCAAAAAAACAAACAAAACCCGAAGAAAAGTCAAAAAAATTGAATAAAACCGAAGAAACCCAAAAACAAATTGAATCAAACCGAAAAAAAAATTAAATTGAATAGAAAAAAAGGAAAAATAAAGAAAATGAAATACAAATAATCGAAAAAATAATGAAAATCTAAAAAATAATGAAAATCAAAAAATAATGGAAATCGACAAAACCGAAAAAAGTGACAAAAAACAAACAAAACCCGAAGAAAAAAAGAAAAAATTTAATATAAACGAACAATCCCAAAAAAATTAGAATCAAACTGAAAAAAAAACAAATTGAATAGAAAAAATGGAAAAATAAAGGCATTGGAAAAAATAATGAAAATCGAAAAAAAAAAATGGAAATCAAAAAAATAATGAAAATCGAAAAAATCGATAAAAATCAATAAAAAAAAAACGACAAAAACAAACGAAACCCGAACAAAATGCGAAAAAACCGAACAAAAAAATCGAAAAAACCGAATAAAAAAATCGAAAAAACCGAATAAAAAAATCAAAAAAACAAAAAATAAATGAAAAAAACCGAATGAAATCGAAAAAAGCAACAAAAACAAAATAAAAACTGGAAAATTCTAAATAATGGTAACAAGATGAAAAAATCGAAAACCGGAAAACCTCTGAAAAATTAGAATTAAACCGAAAAAACCAAATTAAAAAGAATGAAAATCGAAAAAAAAATGAAAATCAAAAAATAATGAAAATCGAAAAAATAACGAAAAACAAAAAATGCACAAAACCAAAGATAATCCGAAAAAGAAACGAAAAAAATCGAATAAAACCGAATGAAATCGAAAAAATGAAGAAAACTGAATATAAACGAAAAAAAGCGACAAAAATCGAAAAAAAAACGAAAAAACTCAAAATAAGTTTTGTTAATTTACGCCAGCGCCACGACATTAGCACTAGCTGAAAATCAAGTATTATGTAAGTGTTTGATTTGATTATGTTATATATAAAAAAATGTATTTTGTTTATTTAAAAAAAAAACAGAAAAAAAACAAAGTTAAATGACTAATATAAAACCTCCTAAATTTCAGGAAAAAAACCAGTCATATATATTTCCTCTACCGCTGTCCTAAATAAAATAAAAACGGCTAAATTTATTATTTCACCGCCCTCACTTCTCTTTTAAGGGCGCTTTAACTTCTATTTCAAATAATGAACGACGTAAATACTACATAGCGTGGCTATCAACGGAACGATCAACACACAAAAAAGAAATTGGGTAATTTTAAATAATTCTGTTCGAAAAGTCAGCAGTGAGCAATTTATACGGAAAAGTATTTATAATAAACATTTTAAAAATTTGAACCATAAAAAAGATCTAATAATAGGGAGAAATTATATAAAAACAAGTGAAAAAGGGCAATATTTTTGTTACAAAAATAAATTTCTATATAGGTACATTATAGCGAGAAAGAAAAAATAGGTCAAAGATTAATATCATTTTTGGGTTTTTTAATGATGCTCTAGAGGAATCAGGCTAACAGATGGACGGACAGACGGACGGACAGACAAAACCGTTTTATAAGAGTTCTTTTTCTTGTCGAATAATAATATAATGGGTTTTTTCGTTTTTTTTGTATATAACTTTTTTGTTGTTTAATGTACTAGTATCCAACTTCCTATAAAGTTCATTTAGATTGGCTGATGTATCACCAATATCGAAGTATCAATGTGAAATTGGCCACAGAAGAACTTAAAAATCAATGAAAAATTTCGACAGATCCTTTATGGAACTAACGTAAAAAAAATATGAATCTTATCATAGAATATCTCAAAAATAACGAAATTGTTAGAAAACATCAATTTAGGCAAAGAAAATAAAGAAGTTGAAGATCTTCAAAGGAGATAGAAAACAATATAACTATTGAATAAGTTACATCGATATATTGTCAATAGTCAAGTTAACCAGTGTTAAGTCTTGTTAGTACTTGGACCATTATGGGAAATAATGTATTTACAAGTACTAAATTAATGAATACGGGGTATAGTGAAGAGAAGGCATAAAGCTGGCAGTTCGGATTCCATGGATGATGGAATTGGTAGAATATTAAGAGGTTTGGATAGATATCATTATAAATGGAAACTTTCATGTAGTTGTATCTGATTGGATGTATCTGACACTTAATATTTTAGAATAATGGTGCCTGAAAGAGAGATTATCCATGAATCCAGTGAAAACATGACATGGAGAAACTCAAAATTGACCATTTAAAAAATCATAAAATTGCGTGCGCGCACTGGGGGCTAAAGAAGAGACAGGTAAAGGGAAGGTTGTGGTACAAGAAGGGGATTAAAATTAAAATTGTAAGGAAAGGAGGAACGTATTATCGGTAAACTGATATTGCATCCAAAAGTTGGAGACGTAAGGAATAATGACGGTAATTAAGTGATTAGATACAACACCAATTTCAAATTTACCAGTAAATTCATCAAAAAGTAGAATATAATTTGGAGTGGACGTCTAAAAAGTCCCACCGTTGTCCAATTGTGGTCAATATGACGCGTTCGTGGCCAAGTGGCATCAGCCCTTCACGATCTACTCCACGTGAGTTTATGAAGACAATCCAAATTATGGTAACAATTAATAGGCTCAATGTACACCAAAAAAGTTGTAGCCTTTTTGGTGGCCAGCCCAGAAGGGTTTCAATAAATATAATGAGTAAATATAAAGGACTATCCAAATGGGGAAAACAATTAAAATTGTTAAATATTTAGGAGTTATCCTAGATAACAAACAAAAGAGCTCTTTTTGGCCTGCAAGAGGATGGTGGGTAATGGTGCAGCTGGACAAGCTAGACAGTATTATGTCTTCTGATTACAGGGGCCTTTAGAACAACGCCAAGTGCGGCTATGGAAGTTCTACTAGGGCTCCCTCCGCTACACCTCGTAGTGAAAGAAGAGGCACTGGTATGAAAATACAGGCTAGGTCTCAACAGAATGAAATGGGAGGTTTCAAGGAAAAGATACCATTCCGGGATTGCAAAGAAACTAAGAGAAAATCCGGTGCTAACCATTCCATCGTACAGAATGCCTTTCAGCCACAATTTTGTGAAACTTTTTGGGGCAAACATATTTGAGAGGGACCGAAAAAATGAGGTCTAAAATAGGATTCTATCATGTGAACTCAGAGATAACATGCATTTTAAACCTGGGATCTATGGCAAGGTCCTTTCCAGCGGAAATTAATGTGATAAATTCGAGGATCTTAAAATAAGAGAATCCGCATACTCACAGATAGCCAAATAATGAAAAGGGTGGAAATAAAGTCCAAACTAGTATTAGACTGTTATAAAAACCTAAATATCCTGCCAGAACATAACAATATAACTCTTGAATGGGTGCTTAGGCATGAGGGCATAGAAGGTCCAAAGTACTCGTAGAAGATTGACCCAATAGCAGAGACAATCTGCTGTTATGCCTAAATAGACGGGAGCTTAAAACTGCACTAGGTGTCCTCAGGAGGCATCTGAACCTTATAAGGATATTGGAAAATTTCCTATGCAGGAAATATGAGGAATAGTACGATATTCCTCTTCATATATTAAGCTATTGCCGGAACCTGAACAGGGAAAGAGAATGGCACTTTGGTGTACAGTACTAAACATCAGAACTATTCTGATAATACTGCCGTCCTAAGCAAGAAAGCAGTATCTCCAATTTTTACCATTTTCGAATTTCCTCTGTCTATAGGCTCCTTATTCAATTATAAGTATACCTTACAAAGCTACAGAGTAGTAAGCGTTCATCCATTGGTCTTGCAGTAACTCAACTTGGTATTAGGTATTCCTTAGTTTAAAGGTAGTAAGTACCTTATACAAGTCTTTAAAGCAGTATATCCTACAGAAAATGGAGATACTGCATTTTAATCTAGCTACTGCATGACCTTATCGTGACATGCCCCACCACAATTATTATTTTCTGGGTTTAAACTAGTCGAAAGCGTGTTGGTTCATTCTCATCAATAATAAAAAAATTAGAACCATTTATTTCCTTCAAAAAGTTTTAATAGGTAGGTATTATTATTGTTAAAAGTTTTATTGTCATATACTATTTGTTAACAGTTAAAATAAAGATACTTAAATCATGGGAACCCGCGGAAAGAAAATATTGCAAAATCTGCAGACAATGGAAACCATAAATCAAAGTTTTGATGAGGGAGTATGTGATAGTAAAGAGACAAAAGCTAAAAAATATTTTAACCACCGAAAGTGAAGATTCAGTTTTGCAAACTACACCCACTTTAACGAATTTCCTAGCTGATTCTGATGACTCACTTAAAGATCCTTGCAGCGTGATTCAGAAGATAGTGTTGAATCAGAATAAGACAACAGCTGCTTCAACCAGTGCCATAGCTTCAACAAGTACTACCGCATCTTGTAGTGACAATTCCAATGAAAATTAAACTAAAAAGGGAGAACTGAGAAAGAGAAACAAGAAATGTAAAACATTTTTTAATGAGAATCAGCGAGCATCAATAAACAAGCAGTATTGGTCGATGAATTGGCAAGAAAGAAGAATTTTTGTGCACGATGTAAAAAGAAGGTGCGGTAGTGTAGAAAGTGCTCGAAAAAGAACATTTAAGTATTTTTTAAAAAGTGATTGTAAAAAGAACGAAGTGTGCAAAACCTTTTTTCTGTGCACTTTAGGATATGATCCAAAGAATGACAAAATCATCACAAATGTTTTGGCGAAAGAAGATCCTAAGAATATCGTACCTTCATTTGACAGAAGAGGAAAACAGACAAAAACACCATAAATAGGCAGTCAATTAGTACAAAAACATGTTGAATCTTTCATCCCTTCTGTGTCCCATTATTGGAGAGAACATGTTCCTCTCAAAAGATATCTTCCGAGTGATATCACCATTCGAATTATGCATAAAGATTTTATTACAACGTGTTCATATGAACTATACAGAAAATACGTATCTAAAGATTTAAATTTTTCCTTTGTATCATTGGGCCATGAGGAGTGTGAACTCTGTGAGAGTTTTAAGCTTCACAATCCTGAACATACCGAACAGTTATTGTCGGATGATTGCAGTGACTGTAACTTCTGGAAAAAAGCACATCAAAAAGTCTAAGTTAGGACGAGAAAAATAGAGGGTTGATGCAGAGTACGATTTTCCAACAAGCACACTTTGTGTTTCAGCTGACTTGGAAAAGGTGATTATGTTGCCCAGAATTGATATGTTCAAAAAGTTGTCTTACCTTTTGTACCTTACTTAAAAGCAGTAACCGCCATTTTAATTAAAATTTATTGAAAGGACCATGGGCATTTTTATAGGGGTTTTGAACCCACCCTGAAACAGCAATAAAATATATGTCATCAGAAAGGTATTTTTATATAGAATAATAATTTTAATTCAAAAACGTACCTTCGTAGTCCCGAGTTATATGGATTTAAAGTTATAGGATTATTGATTTAAATGACATGTTTATAATTAAAAAACTTGTTTTTATTTAAGAGAACTAGAGTAAAAACAATATAATACACAACTCGGAAGACAGTGTTCTTGACCAGTCTCGGACTATTTTGTCAGCCCTCGCTGTCGCTTGGGCGCAAACTCCATCCTCGACTGGTAATTATCACTTGCCTATTTTAAATGTCTGTATTATATAAAAAATGTACCTACATCTGTTAAAAGGGATAAATCACTAAAAATATACAGGGTGAATCACGACCGACGTCACGGAGTTTTGTGGCGAAATGGAATATATTCCTAAACTTTTATTGCAATGGTATTATGTAAGTCAATAAGGACTACATTTTAAAATATTTATAAATATACAATGTCCACCAGGAAAGTGAAACATATGAAGTTCATATTTTTTAATGAAACACTATATTTTTTTACATTTTTAGACTCGACCTGAGATTGAAAATCGCATTTTTTCAACTCTAAATGAGTGCTATGGCCAAAGGACATAAAATCGGATAAAACGGATACAGGGTGATCAAAAGTACGCAAATCTTGATCATCCTGTATACATTTTATTCTTTTATCACCAAGTAGAATTCAAAAAGTTAAGATAGGGACATGTAAGCCGTTTTATCCGATTTTATGTCGTTTGGTAAGTGTAATAGTTTTTTGAAATCAGCTTCTCAGGACGAGTCTAAAATGTAAAAAAATATAGTGTTCCATTAAAAAAATATGAACTTCATACGTTTCACTTTCCTGGAGGACCCTGTATATTTATAAATATTTTTAAAATGTAGTCCTTATTGAGTTACATAATACCACTGCAATATAAGTTTAGGAATATATTCCATTTCGCCATAAAACTCCGTGGCGTCGGTCGTGATACACCCTGTATATACAGGGAGGTCCACGGTATTCACAACAATCTCTGACGTACCTTCCATTTGGAATATCATTTTAGTGATTTATTCTTTTTAACAGATGTATGTACACTTTCTATTAAATACAGACATTTAAAATAGGCAAGTGTTAATTAATAGTCGACGATGTAGTTTTCACCCAAGCGATAGCGAGGGCTGGAAAAATAGTCCGAGACTGGTCAAGAGCTTATTTCTGTCAAGAACACTGTTTTTCGAGTTGCGTATTGTTTCTACTCCAGTTCTCTTAAATAAAAACAAGTTTTTTAATTATAAACATGTCATTTAAATCAATAATCCTATAACTTTAAATCCATATAACTCGGGACTGCGGTACCGAAAGTACGTTTTTGAATTATAGTATATTATACACCAAGGTCGAGAAGTAATTTTTCTCAGCCGAGCATTATTATTATACCGAGATGCGAAGCATCGAGGAATAATAAGTTGCGAGGCTGAGAAAAATCTTCTCTACCGTGGTTTATATACTATTTTTACCACTACTAGAACATTTAATCATTTTAAAATGATATTTTTTGGATTTTTTGGGTATATTTTTGAAAGGAATTTAATGTAATAGAAGCAGTTTGTGAAAACAATTGAATGAGAATACTCAATAAATTAAATTGACATTTCATTATGTTAATTTGCACTTTGAATTTTAAAACTTTCAAGTAGCGATGAAGACATGAAGAATTTGTTTCATTTAACACTTAGATTTAAAAAACTATTAAATTAATTTTTAGGTTAATTTAAAATAGGTATTATTGCATAAATAGCACTTATCTATATCAAAATATTTATTACATAACCTAAAACTTTTTCAAACGAAAATATATCTAATAAAGAATTACTTACCCCTATTTAATATGATTAGGTTGAGAATTCACTTTAAATGATAGAATTTTAATAGAAAGAGCTTATTTGCTGTCGAATTTTTTATAATAATTTAAAAAAATCTCTTGAAAAACGCAATGACAGTTGCGTATAATTAATTTGTGAGATTTCCTCAGATCGCCTACCTCTGACATCACGTTTAGTCTTCAATTGTTTTCATTATCTACTACTAGTAGATAATCAAAAATTATCTACTTGTAGGAGAGAAATTTAACTTCTCGACTCGAACACAGCATAAATAATGACATCTTCTAATACTAGTAGTGGAAAAAAACTATTATTCTATATAAAAATATCTTTCTGATGACATATATTTTATTGCTGTTGAGGGTGAGTCCAAAATGCCCATTGTCCTTTAGTATAAAAATATAAACTTATTCAATAATAAGCAAAAGAACAACAACCCAGTTAAACAAGTCCAGAATCCATAAATATTTTCATGGTGGCTCAGCTTTATTTACCAAAATCTGTATTATCTCGAAACTAAAATTTGTGGAGATACTGCCTTCTTTCTTAGGAGGGCAGAATAGGCCTAGAGCCTCAGTGCAGGGATAATTTCCCATGTCCGATTCAGTTAGAATAGAATATGTTAGGGTAAATTTCTGTTTAGGATGAAGCGTACTCATCGGTTTTATAGAAACAGGTCAAACTTGATAACAGTAATTCGAAAGAAAATATATGATTTCAGGAAGAAGGTGACAAAACGATAATATATTTTTGGATTAACTAAAATGAAATCTCCAATGTAAACAAAGACTAATTTTTAAAAAACTTTTATTTGTACCTTTTGCAATCAAAAATATTGTAAAAAATAGAGTATTAGTAAGTGTTAAAAAATACAGGGTGTTTCAAATTAAAATAAAAATTATCTGTTTCGGTTTTAAATTTATACAACTTGTATTTTTGAAATATCCAAGAAAATAAATACGCATTAAATGAATAACTTATTCCGGATAAAAATTTTTAATTGAATAAATATTAAATATCTATTAAGTCGAATGCTGCCAGGTAATCAAACAAAGTGGCTGAAATAAGGAAGTAAATAATCAATTACTAATAAACGAAATGTGGAAACTAACTACTAGATGTTAAATGATGGTGATTCGATTTGGCCATAGCAAAAAAAATTTGTGGGGTTATTTACGACAACTATTTACAAAATGACGACACCAAACATGCTTAATGAATTTTAGAGGGTTGTGTACTTAATTAAATTGATACACAAACTCTCGTGGTATCTTGATTATGTGCCAGATGATATGAACATTAACCACGGTCACACATACTCTCATATATACTTCTACGTTCATCGCGTCCTCGAATATTCAACATTATTGCTTAGTAATTGATATTTTTCTTGGTTTGTTAGGATAATTACAACAGACAACAGAATAAATGCAAGAAAAACACAAAGTTTTTGCAATATATTTAACGTACCATATCCTGGTTGGACCAACGTCCGGAATATTGTACTGAAAGAAACAAACTATTTATTATAATAGTTTTTTTTTATTTTTACCGGTATTTTATCTCATAGCATAAATATTAAATAGTAATTGTAAATTTCAAGAGCCGTATTTCCATTTAATAACTCCTTTGTGGTATGCAATTAAATGTAGATTACTTCTACATGTCACGGTAGGTGCCATGCAAAAATCAATATCCTCAAGTTTTATAACGATGAAGGAGTCAGTTCTTGGAAAATAAACTTTTATAAAAAAGCTTCTAAAATAACAAAATTGAATTGAACAAACGGATATTGGTCGTATAATTTTTAATAAAACTCGGTGCAGAAAGTTTTAATTGCTGACAGCAAATAAAAAATTTGACAGTTATAATAATTTGTTTTCTTAATTTTCGTACATTTAAAAATCTAATATACAGAACTAAATGTAAGATAAGTAACAAAAATTCTATTCTGTTTTTTTTTCTCATTTATTATTGATAGACATTAGCATAATTCTTAGATTTTGTTTAATTACACAGTCCCACAAAAAAAAAAGTTCATACACAAGAGACTGACATCCCATGTATTTTTCGATGCTGAATCCGATTCCGAGCTCAGAATTGGGCCTACACGTTTAAAATTGGCTCCAGGGACCGAAAATGGCCTGAAATGCGGTTCCAGGGAAAAGGCGGAGTCGACGCTGAATTTTGGAACTAAAGCCGGATTTGTGCTCGAAAAGTTTATGGTCAACTGAAATTCCGGGTTTGGATCCGGGAAAATGTCCCCTTGGGGCGGGAAAATCCTGTTTTGGACGTCCCGGTCGCGACTGTGGTATTTTCATGGACTTTCCAATTCTTGAGCTGAGCCTGGGTGTGAAAAGTGTTTGGTCAGCTGAAATTCAAAGTTTGGGTCCAGGAAAATGGCCCATTGGGGCCGGAAAATCATATTTTGGACGTATCAAAATTTCCGACAAGAAACCTACGAATCAGCTTCCTACTGAAATTAGAGTTGAAAAAGACTCCAAACGTGTTTACGGATTTCAGCTGTTAAACGGGGGTCCCTAAACAGATGGAATAGCGCATAGAGGGAAAAACAGATAATGGAGCTATATTAAAATTGCTCATGCAATTAGGAGTCAGAGTTGGGATCACATCGGGGAGGAAGGAAAAAGACGAAAAGGAAGACCAAGCAAAATGTGGAACATAGAGAATTGAAAAAAAAGCAAAGTATGGGATAAAATACAGAACAATTACTAAGAAATTCGAAGATAAGTAGGAAGAGTCGTAGATAGAGGGATTGATTATTCTTACAAGTACATGGAAATAATTACAAATCAATCTTATGATAATTTCTAATTTCCAGGAATACAACAAAGAATACTTAATTTTTCAATGATACAAATACATCTAACTCAAGGGTGTGACATATAAGAGTTCTTTCAGTACGACATATCGAATGGCTGTGTATTAAACAATTATTAAAAGAGTTAAAAATCTGGTTAGACTAGGTTTGTTCCAACACGAATTTCTGCATCGTTTCGAGATCGTTTTCGTTGTGTTTTGTAAGCATGCGCGGACTTCGAATGGTTTCGTGACGGTTAAAAGTATATAAATGTTGGATGGGTAGTGTGATCTGCTTATGGACGATTTACCATAACCTAATAAATTGAATATAAACACCCAGCTAACATTTATTGTTCCGAAGACGTAACCGCTATTAACCTAGTAACTACAAAGGTTACGGTGACCATCCACGGCTACCACCTAGTTACTATGCTGCTATGTAATAATTACCAAAGTGGGGAATGATTTTCAGGTAACCAAGTAGTTCTAGGCTAGTTATTGGAACTTCAACCGCCACTATTGTTTACTTATTTGTTAGATCAAACGATCGTGATAATCAATAAAAACAATATTAAAAACCCAACTTAATAAACATCAAAAAACAACAAAACAAATCAAATGATTAACAGGAGAATCTTCGGCAGATGGAAGATGTCAGCAAACACCTCAAAATCCGATGTTAAATGCGCATGTCAATCCACACAGTCACTAATTTTGACCATATACCGACATTACCATCTTGAAACCGTGACAAACACGATCACTATTTTGGTTGGAACAACTTTTACCTACGGCTCATGCGCGTCTCAGTACGGTGACGGTCTATCGACTTATTGGAACAAACCTAATAGCTTCAAAGAAGAAAACACTTTAGATTCTCATATCATAGTAGAGATTTTGTTCCAAAATAAACTGATCTTATAAGAATTCGTTGGCAATACGATAAAAATTCCTTTAGTTCAAACACCAACCAGATTTTTATTGAAGATTAAATATCATTCAGTTGCGCATGTACAAAATGGAAACCTATTACTAGAAGCTAACAGTAATACACAGATGGGCATTTTTTTGGCTAAGAACTTTTCATGTTTTTATAGTTTAAAGATTTTGATTTTCCAATTTTCTGTGAGGCTTCTTGACTCTATTCAAAATGAATAAACTTATTTCTAAGGTCAATTCACTAAATTTCTTTTTATAAACTTGAGAACGGTATTGGAGATGAGTCAAATGTTACCTGTTATTGATAGTAGACTACGTTATGGGGAAATAGTACAGATTCGGCGAAAGTATTCTTATCCCAAAAACGAATTATTAGGTCTTTAGCAAATATTTCCTAAAGGAATCGTGCAAAACTTCAGAATTCTGACGGTACATTGTCGGAAGTTTGCGAACGTACCAAGAAAACAATGCATAAATTATGCAGCTTGGCACAGGGCGAATACAAGCTTCCGTTCCATGTAGTAAGACTATTCCTGAGCTCAGTGCTTGCCTCAATCGCAGGATATGGTGCCAGTGTGTGGGCTCACAAACTGGCAAACAGCAAGAACACAGATAAAATCGACAGGACTCAAAGAGGGTTCCTAAGAATGACGGGTGCATTCGGTACCACACCGACACAGGCTCTTACGATCCTGGTAGGAGTGATGCCGCTGCACCTTGAGATTAAACGTAGAGGGGCGATGTACTGGCTCAGGAAAGGGAAACAAGATAAAGTACAAGATATACTGGCAGTCAGATGTAACAGCAAACGAGAAATAACAGACGCGATGGCAGTAGCATGGCAAAGAGAATGGGAACAGGGCACAACAGCTGGAGGCTCTACCAGTTCTTGCCATATACCCAGGCAAGAATGAGAAGAGAGCATTTCAATCCCTCACCGGGATTGACGCATTTCCTCACTGGACATGGGCCCTATCCAACATACCTCCACCGATTTAACTTACGAGAGACTGAAATATGTGAATGCGGACAAGTTGGGACACCAGAGCACATCGTGTTCGAATGTCCCAGCTATCCTGATGAGGGCAACCTACGGCAAGCTTAACGTACTGGCAAATAGGGTATCCAAGTTTCAAAAGGATACCTATAACAGACGACAACAACAACAACAACGCTAAATTAACAACAACAATAATAGATAATATAAGACCTAAACCTAACCAACAAAATACAAAATACAAATACAAAACAACTGAAACAAACATATAAACCGAAATGAGACATACACGGTTCTCTGGACACTTCCTGGACAAGGGCCCAAGGCTCGCCGGAACGCCAGAGAACCGAACTACCGGATGAGACAACATAAATTAAACTATAGATTAGACTACTAACACACTAATATAGGATTAAGTAAAATTGTAATGATTAAGCATGTATATGCATGAGTACATTGTTTATATATATTTCAAGTTTGCTTATATGTATTTAACAACAAAGGAAAATTAAATTTCAATAAAGATATTCATAATTATAATACAAGGCATTTGAATGATCTTGCTTTACCGTTTTCAAAGTTTACAATAACATTGTGAGTACCCAACAATATTGAGCCACGTCGATTTAACAAATTGCCTGAGGATATCCAATTGTGTAAAACGGTCCAAAATATAAATGGAAAGTTTATTTAATAGACAAGTATTTTTACAGAGTAGACGAAAAAATGGAAGGATAATTTTATTCTTAATTGTGTCTGTTTTATTGATGTTTTTTTTTATTATTAATAGGTAGTACTAAAAGTTTACTTTTTGTTGTAATTAAATAGACGGTACCTATGTATAATGTCTTTGGTAAAAAAATCAAACCTCCTCTGATATAGAAAAATTACAAAACCACATTTAATAACATTTTCAATAATAAATGAAAAAAATAAATAGAATAGCTGTGATTCCAATACATATATATTTTTTACTTTCTGACATTTTTCTTATATATACTTAAAAAAAATTGTCAGATCTGTATTTTTTTATGTCTACTTTAATTCCTATCTTCCATACAAACGAATTTTCTATTTGTTGTCAGCAATTGAACCTTTTTGACTAAAAATCACGACTGCACCAAGTCATATTGAAAATTTTATAATCAATTCTATATTTTCACCCTATTAACACTTTTTTTTTTAATCTATACAGATAGTGGTGGAAGAACCCTTGTATAATATATATCTTTGTTTTAAAAATTTAAGGTTAACACTAGGTTTCATTCAGTATCAGTATGCTGTTATTGGATAAATTTATACATATTTTTAAAGCAAAAAGAAGAAGAGAAAGGAAAAATCAAAGCGTACATTCAACAAATAAAACACAACTTTTATATTCGATAATTTGATGGGTCTGTCCCGGTTAAATCGTATAAACCTTTGCAGTACCAAATATAAGCTAGCTAGATTTTCGAGGACACGATGAAATAAGTGATAAATACTGATAAGATAAGCACCTGCTTTTGAGCCATAGCTTGCATTTGTTGGAACATCTGTCTTTCTTCCTCTTTACCTGGAACAGACCCAACACCCAAAGCATTAGTCCTAGCTTGAGCTGCTGAATGAATTTTTATCATTTATCTCATTATCATAGTTCATTGATGTTCTCATGGAAAAATTTTGTTATTTTATGGGTATTGTTTAGCACAAATGTGTTTTGGACTAGATGGAAAAATATAAGTATTCGAAATTATATTAACCCAAATAGTCTCTTTCTTTGTGCACTCTTAATATTTTAAAAATTATTATTAAAATTGAAAATGTGGGTATGCATCTCAGACAGCTGATTATTAATTTTGTCTATTTCCAAAATCGACCATGTTTGGTGGGGACAATCTACTATTATTAGAACGATCCTATCAAGAATTATTAAAGACAAGTACTGCTATAATATTTAAAAATTTCAGTCAAATTCTAAAAGAATGAGAATCAGAAGGCATACCAGAAGATATCCAATTAGAAAAAGGAAGAAATATAGACTTTTTGAAGATATTGAGGATTTAAATGAAGATTCAATTAATACTAATAGAGATGATAATAGGGAATAAGGAAAAGTAATGAAAGTAATGAAATAGATGAGGTCAGTGCTGCCTCAGATTTTCGGATACTTTCATCTGCCATCGGATAATTTTCGAATTAAACAATTTTTCGGATAATTTCGGATAAATCAGAAGGGATGGAAATTTTATAATACTAATACCATGAATGTATGAAAAAAAAATTGTTTATTTATGGCATAGTTATACTACTTTTAAAACAGTTCTGTGTACATAGAATTGCCTAACAATTAAGGATATTAAAAATTAGTTGTTTAATTTGAAGATTAAATTTTTTTTTGTATCTGTATTAAATATTTTTTTTATTTAAATGTTTTGTTTAACCATTCATATATTGTATAGACTTTACAATCTACACTGACACTCCATAATATTTTTTCTTGTATTCTTGTCATGTGTCAAAATGTCAATGTCAATTCTATCATGACATTACTGTCATTAGTCATTAGTATACTCTTCTTTTTTGATTAATTCTTGAGTTTAATGTGACGATCGGTCGGATAATTTGAGTTCGACATTCGGATAATTTTTATTTTTGCATCGGCAGCACTGGGTGCAGTAGATAAAGTGGTGTTACTGAAAACTAAAAACCTAAATAATGGAAATGTAAATTTAGCAATGTTGATAGAAATGACAGTAAACAATGATTTAAAAATAAATATTCTAGTAATAAGTAAGAAATATGAAGAAAAAATATAAAATAAAATACAGGTTTCAAGTCAAAGAATAGATTGAAGAAAAGATATTAGAATTAGGTAAGAAGATGAAAACATAAAAGATTTAAAGAATAAAATGGAAAACAAACAAATGAAGAATTAATATAAGAATTTCGTCATATAGGAATAAAAATGGAGTGGTGGAAAATGCAAAAAACAGAGAGAAAACAGAAGAAAAAGTTATAGCCTTAGTGACACAGGATCAGTGATATAGTTTGTTTAACCATTCTCTGCCGTTACGTTATAATCGGTGACGCATTCTGCTATTTTACGTTTGTCATATATTATTTGACTGTTATTTTCAAATTTCAAGCTTGGGAATGTCCCTGAGCGTGATTAAATGGGGAATTATATAATATATATTAAAAATGTATTATACGATTATATTTTTGGGGTGAACCTAAACTTTACAGACTGCATTCAAAAGTAATAAATAACATTTACGTCGACATTAGTAAAGAAATACGTTAATGTCATCATAATTCTGTCTGATCTATTTTATGACTGAAAGAACAAGTTGGACAATGTATGACGTAACGGCAGAGGATGGTTAAACCAACTCTGTCATTGGACAGGGCTTATGAAGGTAAAAAATATGCTCGATTATTTTCCTGTTTATAAGCCACAGCGTTGCCAACTTTACTATAATTATAGTATTTGTACGATAATTACAACTTCATGTACTATAAAATTACAAAGTAAATATAGTACGTACTTTGTACTATAATTTTTATATTTTCTCAAATCATAACAATATACCATGATCAATTACTGACAAATTTCTGTTAAGACAGTCTTCAGTCATCCACCCAACTGGAAGGATCTACGATTTTTAAGGATTCTAAGGATTTTAAAGGATTTTTAATGATCATTAATGATTTTTGGGATTTTTATGAATTTTCAAGGACATTTAAGGATTTTTAGGGATTTTTAAAAATTTTAAACTGTTTTTATGGATTTTAATGTTTTTAAGGATTATTTTAAGATCTTTACGAATTGCTTAAGATTTTTAAGTAATTTTAAGTATTTTTAATGGTTTTTAGGGATTTCTAAAGATTTTTTTAGGTTTTTTTAAGGATATTTTAAAGTATTTTTAAGAATTTCTATGATTTTCTTAATATTCTTAAAGATTTTTAAATTTTTTTCAGAATTTTAAGGGATTTTTAAGGATTAGGATTTTAAGGATTTTAAAGGATTATTAATGATTTTTAAGCATTTTTGCGATTTTCAAGGACTTTTAAGGATTTTTATTGATTTTTAAGAATTTTAAACTATTTTTAGTGATTTTAACGTTTTTAAGGATTGTCTTAGGATCTTTACGAATTTCTTAAAATTTATAAGTATTTTTAGGGATTTTTTGGGTTTTTTAAGGATTGTTTCATAATTTCTTAAGGATATTTTAAGGATTTTAAAGTATTTTTAAGAATTTCTAAGATTTTTAATGATTTTTAATTTTTTTTCAGAATTTTAAGGGATTTTTAAGGATTAGGATTTTAAGGATTTTAAAGGATTATTAATGATTTTTAAGCATTTTTGCGATTTTCAAGGACTTTTAAGGATTTTTATTGATTTTTAAGAATTTTAAACTATTTTTAGTGATTTTAACGTTTTTAAGGATTGTCTTAGGATCTTTACGAATTTCTTAAAATTTATAAGTATTTTTAGGGATTTTTTGGGTTTTTTAAGGATTGTTTCATAATTTCTTAAGGATATTTTAAGGATTTTAAAGTATTTTTAAGAATTTCTAAGATTTTTAATGATTTTTAATTTTTTTTCAGAATTGTAAGGGGTTTTTAAACATTTTCAACGGTTTTTAATTATTTTAAAAATTTTTAAGCATTTTATGGGATTTTCAAGGACATTTTTAGGGGATTTTAGACATTTTTAACGAATTTTAATTAATTTAATAGATTTTTAATGATTTTTAATCATTTTAAGGATTTTCAAGGAGATTTGAAGATTTTTAGCGATTTTTAAGAATCAACTATTTTTACTGATTTTAACGTTTTTGTAAGGATTGTTTTACGTTCTTTGAGATGTTTTTTAAGATTTTTAAGTAATTTTAAGTATTTTTACGGGTTTTTAGGTTTTTTTCAGGATTTTGTAAGGATATTATAAGGATTTTAATGTATTATTAAGAATGTCTATGATTTTCATAAGATTTTTAACGATTTTTAAATTTTTTTCAGAATTTTAAGGGATTTTTAATTAAGATTTTTAATGATTTTTAAAGATTAGGATTTTTGAGCATTTTTGGGATTTTTAAGAATTTTTAAGGATTTTTAGGGATTTTTAAGAATTTTGAACTATTTTTAGTGATTTTAATGTTGTTAGGGGTTTTTAGTATTTGAAATAAGATGGGTTAGCCCTTTAAGCTAGTACTGTGAAGTTAATAGTGTAGAGCAGAGCAAAAGTCGGTCTGTTATAAAACATATGAAGTGTATAAAAATTTTTAAGAGACGTTTGGAATTATTTAAGTAAAACAATCATTTAGGCTGGTAAAAGTAAATGGATCAGTGCTCAATGGAATGTTTTTTGGAAATAAGAAATGTGTCAAAAATATCTATTTTATTAGGGACAATATAGTTTTTTCCTGGTTTTTTTTGTTTTATCTTGAGATTATCGTTTGGGATTATTTCCTGATAAAATTAACAGCATTTGATCTTCCTTTATGTTTTTATGTCTACGAGTCCAAAAAAACAGTTGCACAAAAATGTATTACCCAGTCAATGAATGCATTATAGAGTGCATGGAATTTGTTAAGAACAGTTAGTAGGTAAACTAAAAGTTGGGAGGTGAGCTAAAGGCGCTAGAGGGTGGAAAAGTCCCATTTATTATTTTTTCGCTTATATTGAATTCGTTGTCGAATTCCCAACGGTTTTAAAAATATACATTATTAAAAATCGATAATTTTCGGAGGCGGAGCTCTCGGCTTTGGTCTACAGGTACTTCAGCTCCGTCAGCTCTGGTCTTCAAATACTTCACCTCCGTCAGCTTTGGTCTTCAGGTACCTTCAGCTCCGTCTGGTCTAGTCTTCAGCACTGTCAGGTACGTCTGCTATCGTACCAGATGGAGCTGAAGTACCTGAAGACCAGAGCCGACGCAGCTGAAGTACCTGTAGACCAGAGCTGAGGGACTTGAAGTACCTCTAGACCGTTTTCAAATTTCAATTCGGACCAATAGTAACGTATATAGATACGTTCTCTCTCTTACATAATTAATTGCATATACTTGAGGTAGGATCAACGTAGACTATCTACTATAGATATAAAATGAACTGGCGGTCTTTTAGATATATTCGGTTAGTCAATGTTTCTGACTTTAAAGTATAAATGTTTGAGAGGTACTTACTTAACCGGATTGTTAGATTACTAGGACAATCCTTTCTGAGAGCTCTCAACATTTAATAACTTCAAACTTGAGATTGTGATTAAATCTTAAGTTTTGCTAATGCTAATAATAGGCAACTTGTACTACAGAAAATTGTTTAAAAAAAGTCCTGAATAATGACGATTCAACATACTTGTGTATTGTCTTTTATTTTTATTTTATCATTATAGATAAATATAAATAGATTTGTTAATTAGTTTTGTAAATAGCTGTAAAAATTTGTCATACCCAAATTTTACTAATTAAAATATTGATATGAACTATGAAGTGAGATGAATTTTTAAAATTCATTCATGTACTCTAACACCGTTACTAAGTAGAGTGCATCATCTAACACCTTTGTGCCAAAACAAAAAACTAGAAGGGTGTTGTTATCAGAGTTTACTGTAACTATGCTTATTGATTTGTTTTACTTATTTTCTCTATGATGCCGCCATCACCGTCAGATGTATTGAGTGTTTCAATTTTATTGTCAATGAAAATATATAAAAAATATGATTTAAATTTGTTGCTAAAAGTGTGCGTATGGTGTTGCAGCACAAAAAAAAACACACTGTGAAATTGAATGTAATACTTAGGTTTAGTACTTACGTAAGAATAGACTTTTAATGTGGTCTGTAGCTTTCGTTTTAAAAAGAAAAAAATATTAATTAAAACAGTAATAATTTTAAAAGTTTTTTTTTTCTTTTTGAATAATTCAGAATCAGAGTAGAAATTTGAAACTTTCCTAATGACTCATTAACTTTTTAACATTTCTACGAATTTAGCTTTTAGTAAATTTTTATCTTTGGGTAAAGTTTTTTTTACGTAATTTAAAATAGCCATGGAAAATTGTGCTATAAACTTAAATAGAAATGAATGATATCTAAATGATTAATCCGTTTACAAGATATTACCCAGTCTATTCGTTAAGCAATCAATAATCACTAATTAGAAATATTAATGACATAATTAGACATACTTTGTATACATAGTTCATATAATTAATTATTTTAATTCTTTAATGGTCCTCCACCTTGTTCAAGATATTTTATAATTCTTGTAATCATATTTTCAGGGTAAAAATAAACAGGACCGTACTTACAAAAATTCTTAATGTTCAGTTAAACCTAATAAAAAAATTAAGTGTTCTACATGGATGGATAGAGAAAACAATGTGGGTTTTAAAGATGAAATAAAAATTGTACGGTCGGGGGACCCCCGTCAGGAACGTTCCTTATGTTGTTTTTTAAAAAATTTTAAAATGTGAAAAAAAATCGAAAATATTGGAAAAACTAAAAATGATCGAAAAACAATTGAATGAAATCGACAAAAAGCGACAAAATCGGAAGAATAAAAAAAATAGAAAAAGTTAGAAACCTGAAATTTGAAAAAATCAGAAAAATTAGAGACAAAACGAAAAAATCAAAGGAATAAGAAAAAATGACAAAAAATTAGAAGGTAAAAGAAACAATGAGAAAAAAATGAGAAATGATCAAAAAGCAATTGAAAAAAACTGAAAAAAAAACAAAAAACAGAAAAATTAGAAAAAACACGAGAACAAATTAGATGAACCGAAAAAATCGAAGGAAAAAAACACAAAACATTGAAAAAAAATGAAGGAAAGATCAGAAAATATTGGAAGAAAATAAAACTAACCTACGAAAAAATCAAAAAAAATTGGAAAAAACGCAAATTAATGAAAAAAAGTTGCATAAAAAGGCAAGAAAGCGAAAAATATCGCAAAACATCAAAAAAAAATGGCAAAAAACTTCAAAAAAATAGAACCGAAAACCGGAAACAACTGTAACCATGAAAATAAAATAAAAAAAATGAAAAAAATCGTAAGGATTGAAATTAATCGCAACAAAATCACAAAAAAATGACAAAAAAATCGCAAATAATGGGAAACAATTAGATGAATTAGAAAAGGTAAAATAAAATTAAACAAAAGAAATGAAAAAAAGAAGATCAATGAACACAAAAGAGGAAAAATTAGAAGAATCGAAAAAATCAGAAAAAACATTGGAAAAAATTGAAAAAAAAACAGAAAAAATTGGAAAAAAATGTAGAATACGAAAAAAAAAGGAAAAAATAAAAAAAATGAGTCGCAAAAAATCGCAAAAATCGCATAAAATTGCAAGAAAACGCAAAAAAAAACAAAGAACAACCAAAACACCGGAAACAATTGTAACAATAATAATAGAATAAAAAAAATGAAACGAATCGAAAGAATTGAAATAAATCACAACAGAATTAAAAAAAAAATCGCAAAAAAGCGAAAAAAAAATCGGAACAAAATCACAAAAAAATATCAAAAAAATTGCAAATAATCCGAAAAAAATCAGAGGAATAAGAAAAAATTAGAAAACAAAAGAAAAAAAAATAGAAAATTATAAGAAATCCAAAAAATCCGAACAAAAAAAAACGGAAAAACAGTAGAAAATAAAAAATGAGGTAAAAGAAAAAAATCCGAAATAATTAAAAAATCTATCTCAAAAAAAATTATATAAAAAAATTTCAATAAGAAAAAATTCATATTGTAGAAACAGAAAGAGAGGAAATATCGCCTTGACGGTTATAACGCTTTTTCATTACGTAACGATTTCTGCCATTAACTCCTACGTTAATGAACTTCGTTCTAAAAAGTACAGGTCCTTATTTAAAAAACGCAAAAAATAACCGAAACACCGGAAACAATTGGAACCATAAAAATAGAATTAAAAAAATAAAAAAATTCGAAAGAATTGAAATAAATCACAATAAAATCCCAAAAAAATCACAAAAAAGCGAAAAAAATCTTCACAAAATCATAAAAAAATGGCAAATTATCCGAAAAAAAAACAGGGGCTTTAGAAAAAATTTGAAAATAAAAGAAAAAGAAATAGAAAAATTATAAATCGAAAAAAACGGGAAAAAAGTAAACAAAAAATGAGATAAATGAAAAAAAAAATCAGAAAAAATAAAAAAAACCTCTCTCAAAAATAATTATAAAAAAAATCTAAATAAGAAAAAACTCATATTGTAGAAAATCACAAAAAAAAATCGTCACAAAATCATAAAAAAATTGCAAATAATCCCAAAAAAAAAATCAGAGGAATAAGAAAAAATTTGAAAACAAAAGAAAAAAAAAAGAAAAATTATAAGAAATCGAAAAACAATCAGTAAAAACCCAGAAAAAAAGTATAAAACAAAAAATGAGATAAATGAAAAAAAAGAGAAAAAATCAGAAAAAATAAAAAAATCTCTCTCAAAAATAATTATATAAAAAAAATCTAAAGAAAAAACTCATATTGTAGAAAATCCCAAAAAAAATCGTCACAAAATCATAAAAAAAATGGCAAATAATCCGAAAAAAAATCAGAGGAATAAGAAAAAATTAGAAAACAAAAGAAAAAAATAGAAAAATTATAAGAAATCGAAAAAAAAAACAGTAAAAAACCGGAAAAAAAGTAGAAAACAAAAAATGAGATAAATGAAAAAAAAAAGAAAAAATCAGGAAAAATAAAAAAATCTCTCAAAAATAATTATATAAAAAAAATCTAAATAAGAAAAAACTCATATTGTAGAAAATCTCATAAAAATCGTCACAATATCATAAAAAAATGGCAAATAATCCGAAAAAAAATCAGAGGAATAAGAAAAAATTATAAAACAACAGAAAAAAAAATAGAAAAATTATTATAATCGAAAAAAAATCAGTAAAAAAACCGGAAAAAAAGTAGAAAACAAAAAATGAGATAAATGAAAAAAAGAGAAAAAATCAGAAAAAATAAAAAAAACCTCTCTCAAAAATAATTATATAAAAAAATCTAAATAAGAAAAAACTCATATCGTAGAAAATCCAAAAAAAAATCGTCACAAAATCATAAAAAAATGGCAAATAATCCGAAAAAAATCAGGAATAAGAAAAAATTAGAAAACAAAAGAAAAAAATAGAAAAATTATAAGAAATCGAAAAAAAAAATAGTAAAAAACCGGAAAAAAGTAGAAAACAAAAAATGAGATAAATGAAAAAAAAAAGAGAAAAAATCAGAAAAAATAAAAAAATCTCAAAAATAATTATATAAAAAAAATCTAAATAAGAAAAAACTCATATCGTAGAAAATCCCAAAAAAAATCGTCACAAAATCATAAAAAAATGGCAAATAATCCGAAAAAAATCAGGAATAAGAAAAAATTAGAAAACAAAAGAAAAAAAATAGAAAAATTATAAGAAATCGAAAAACAATCAGTAAAAAACCAGAAAAAAAGTATAAAACAAAAAATAAGATAAATGAAAAAAAAAGAGAAAAAATCAGAAAAAATAAAAAAATCTCTCTCAAAAATAATTATATAAAAAAAATCTAAAGGAAAAACTCATATTGTAGAAAATCCCAAAAAAAATCGTCACAAAATCATAAAAAAATGGCAAATAATCCGAAAAAAATCAGAGGAATATAAAAAATTAGAAAACAAAAGAAAAAACAAAGAAAAATTATAAGAAGTCGAAAAAAATCCGTAAAAAACCGGAAAAAAAGTAGACAACAAAAAATGAGATAAATGAAAAAAAAATCAAGAAAAATGAAAAAAATCTATCTCAAAAATAATTATATAAAATAAATCTAAATAAGAATAAATTCATATTGTAGAAAGAGATAGAGAGTAAGAGAAAGAGAGGAAAGATCGCCTTGAGGGGCATAACGCTTTTTCATTACGTGACGATTTCTGCCAATTAACACCTACTGCAAGCCGCGTTAATGAACTTCGTTCTAAAAAGTACAGATCCGTATTAAAAAAAAATAGTGAAGGGTGGCCTTTTAAATACGAAACGTTGTTTTAAAAAATTGGATACGCTATATATGACTTAAAACATAATTTTTTTTATATTTTTGAAATTTCCCAGAATATCTCGGATACCGAACCTGATATTTTAATTTTGTATTAAAAATACACATCTTTTTTCTCTTTAACCAAATTTGTATCTATAACGATTTACGAAATCTCAATAATGCTCTATTAGATTTGCGCCACCCTGTATAGGGGACGAAATTTATTACACTACCAAAATTAATTAGAATTGATACATAACGAATAGACTATAAGTATAAAACAACCTGTATACAGTATGAGAAATAATTTATGGAAATGTTTGATGAAATGAATATTTATTTAAAAAAAAAATAAGATTAAGAATTACTTATTAAATTTATTTATTTTCGTGAAAATGAATGAAAGTGAATTATGAAAAAAAATTGAAACACCCTGTACAAAACCACATAAAAAATGTATAAACAAGAGAACATCAAAAAGTGAACAGATGTGCAGGGAAAAGCAAAATAGGGGGCTAAATAGGAATGACCCACTTACCCATGCCTTTGTTTTGAAGCATCTCCAGCAATTTTTTTATACTTTCGTCTCGAGCCTGAAGCGTTTGTTTTTGTGTTTCTATTCGTAGTTCCAGTTCCTGTGAAAGGAATTAGAATTTTCAGTGTTTACAATAGCATCAGAGAAACTACCTTAGAAATTATACAGTGTAGGAAATAAAGAAAACAATTCCTTGACAATTAATGTTATAAATAAGTATATAATAGTTATTTAAATTTTTAAATATTTTTTTTTCTTGAAATTTCTTATTGATTTTGCCCTACCAGTTTTTACATCAGACCAGACCTCTTGACAAAGTCCAGAATCATTCTGATGTTAGTTTTCGCTATCTCTTCGGTTTCAGGATACTGTAACCCAAAGTGGCATTCTCCTTCACTGTTCAGGTCCCATAAATGGCATAATATATAAAGAGGAGTTTCGTCCTTTTTCTACATAGGGAATCATCAGATACTGCTATCATGTTCAGATGTCTTTTGATCCCGCAGTGTTCTGTCAGGACAGTTTTAAGCTCCCGTCTATTTAGGCATAACAGCAAATTGTTTCTGCTCTTTTGTGGACCTTCCATAAGTGCTTTGGACTGTCTTAGTCCCGGAAGTTTCATCCAGTATTCCCTGTGTTTGTCCTTTACATGTTGGTATAAATTACCACATGTGGATTGCGATCCAATTAGAGGTTTCGGCCAGAGCAGAACTTATATAGCTACAGATGATGTTGTCCTGTAATCAGAAGACATACTACTCTCTGTAGCTTGTCTAGCTGCATTCGCTCTGTTCGCTTTGAGCCACCGTATTATGGTTGCGTAAGTCTATATTGCTAGGGAACGTTAATTCATTATCTAAGATAACTCCCAAATATTTAACCTCTATTGTCAGTTTTAGTTTAGTCCACATGGATAGTCCCTTTATGCTTAGGTATCCTGTCAGGTACAACTGTTTCCATTTATAATGATACCTACATAGTCCAAAAATGCTTGTACGTAGATATTTTCTCTCTCTAGCTCACCAAGACGGTCATCAACCACCAGGTTCCACATCAGTGAGGAGAGTACTTTCCTTGGTGGTAACGACTTCCTTCTGACGTTATAAAGAGTGCTATAAACATTCATATGCTGAAGGATGAAGTCTACCCATCGCGTAATGTACATAGCCCCACTATGGATTTGTATGAAGCTGAATCAAAGGCCTCTTCTGTGTCTAGGACTTCCCAGATTGATATGCGAATTGGTTTCGGTGAATCAGATTGTCTACTAATTCCTCGTCCCAATAATGATGTCAGACTGATAGGTCTATAGTACGCTTTATCCAGTTTGGGTATGAAGACCTCCATTTACTGGTACATACCCCAATGCCAATCTGGCATGGAGTAGTTGACACTGTGGGCCTTCTAGCTCCGCCGATCCCTTCTGAAGAAGGGTCGGGAATATGCCATCCAATCCAGATGTCTTATATGGCTCAAAAATTTCTCAGGTCCCATGCAATTTTGGTTCTGTTTGCTCTGGTTAAGGTCTAGTCCTGATGTGTAGCCCTTGCTACTTGGGCTACCACAGTACTGTCTTCTTGACTTTGGTTAAGTAAGTAACCTGGGAAGTGTGAGTTTAGTAACAAGTCTAACGTCTTCTCATCAGTAAAGTCATACTCCCTATTTTCACCTTGCAGAGACCCAATACATCCTTGTTTTTACCCTTTGCAGTATTTTACTGATTCTGAAGCTTTCAGGAATACTCTCCTTAATGATAGAATATTTCTAAAAATATTCTCAAATTTAGGAAATATTAAAGCGCCATTACCAAATTTTCGAAAATTTCCCTAAATATGGGGATTTTTACATCCTTGTTTTTCCCTTTGCAGAATTTTACTGATTCTGGAGCACTCAGGAATACTCTCGTTAATGATACAAAATTTCTAAAAATATTCTTAAATCTAGGGAATTTTAAAGCGTCATTACCAAATTTCCGAAAATTTCCCTAAATATGGGGATTTTTACATCTTTGTTTTTCCCCTTTGAAGTATTTTACTGATTCTGATACAAAATTTCTAAAAATATTCTTAAATCTAGGAAATTTTAAAGCGTCATTACCAAATTTCCGAAATTTTCCCTAAATATGAGGATTTTTACATCTTTGTTTTTCCCTTTGAAGTATTTTACTGATTCTGATACAAAATTTCTAAAAATATTCTTAAATCTAGGGAATTTTAAAGAGTCATTACCAAATTTCCGAAAATTTCCCTAAATATGGGGATTTTTACATCTTTGTTTTTCCCTTTGCAGTATTTTACTGATTCTGATACAAAATTTCTAAAAATATTCTTAAATCTAGGGAATTTTAAAGAGTCATTACCAAATTTCCGAAAATTTCCCTAAATATGGGGATTTTTACATCTTTGTTTTTCCCTTTGCAGTATTTTACTGATTCTGATACAAAATTTCTAAAAATATTCTTAAATCTAGGGAATTTTAAAGCGTCATTACCAAATTTCCGAAAATTTCCCTAAATATGGGGATTTTTACATCTTTGTTTTTCTCTTTAAAGTATTTTACTGATTCTGATACAAAATTTCTAAAAATATTCTTAAATCTAGGGAATTTTAAAGCGTCATTGCCAAATTTCCGAAAATTTCCCTAAATATGGGGATTTTTACATCTTTGTTTTTCCCTTTAAAGTATTTTACTGATTCTGATACAAAATTTCTAAAAATATTCTCAAATCTAGGGAATTTTAAAGCGTCATTGCCAAATTTCCGAAAATTTCCCTAAATATGGAGATTTTTACATCCTTGTTTTTCCCTTTGCAGTATTTTACTGATTCTGATACAAAATTTCTAAAAATATTCTCAAATCTAGGGAATTTTAAAGCGTCATTGCCAAATTTCCGAAATTTCCCTAAAGGTGAGGATTTTTACATCTTTGTTTTTCCCTTTGCAGTATTTTACTGATTCTGATACAAAATTTCTAAAAATATTCTCAAATCTAGGGAATTTTAAAGCGTCATTGCCAAATTTCCGAAAATTTCCCTAAATATGGAGATTTTTACATCCTTGTTTTTCCCTTTGCAGTATTTTACTGATTCTGATACAAAATTTCTAAAAATATTCTCAAATCTAGGGAATTTTAAAGCGTCATTGCCAAATTTCCGAAATTTCCCTAAATGTGAGGATTTTTACATCTTTGTTTTTCCCTTTGCAGTATTTTACTGATTCTGATACAAAATTTCTAAAAATATTCTCAAATCTAGGGAATTTTAAAGCGTCATTATCAAATTTCCGAAAATTTCCCTAAATATGGAGATTTTTACATCCTTGTTTTTCCCTTTGCAGTATTTTACTGATTCTGATACAAAATTTCTAAAAATATTCTTAAATCTAGGAAATTTTAATGCGTCATTACCAAATTTCCGAAAATTTCCCTAAATATGGAGATTTTTAGATCCTTGTTTTTCCCTTCGCAGTATTTTACTGATTCTGGAGCACTCAGGAATACTCTCCTTAATGACAAAAAAATTTTAAAAATATTCTCAAATCTAGGAAATTTTAATGCGTCATTGCCAAATTTCCGAAAATTTCTCTAAATCTGGGGATTTTTTACGACACATAAAAAGTGTTAAAATTACTTTTAAACCAACTCCTCTTGTATTTTTATTAATCTCTAGAAGACGAAAAAAAAATTCTTTGTATTCACTAAATTTAGAGATTTTTAACAGAAATTTAGGAAGATTCTTGACAATTGCGCATCATTCAAATAAAATTTTTCCTATTTCAAAAAAACATTTCTCAGATTGAGGAAAATTAACTAAAAAAAATTAAACTGGCGTCCCAATAATTAGATATTTATTTTATCCTGGTGACCCTGGGCGATTATTAAGTGACTTTACAATGTCCGTCCATCTGTCTGTCTGTCCGTCTGTCACCGCAATAACTTGAGAACGGATTTGAATTTTGGAATTCTTTTTTCAGCAATGGATAAAACGGTTTCGAATTTTATAATTTTCAGTGACCTAAGTCAACTAAAACCGTCTGTCTGTCCGCAGCTGATCTACTTGAATACTGTTAAGCTTGCTGGATTTATTAAAATATTTCATTAGTAAGTTATCAAAAGTTATACTACAGTTTCAAACTATTAAATTTCTCTAAAACGGTTAATTCAGAATATAAGCTTTAATTTAACTTTGTGCATTTACCTTAATGGTATCTCTTAATATTGCTATTTCTCTAGTTAAATGTTCGTTTTCTTGATATAACGCTTCCATTTGCTGCTGTATTTCGATGCTCGGTCCTCGCATTCTCATTCGTAATTCTTCTTCTAATTGACGTACTAACATTGCTTGTTTCTGAAACAAAATTAAACAAATTATAAAGATTGAGTTAAATAATAATTCTATTTTTGCAGAATTTTTTTTTATAGTTTTTCAGGAAAATTCAAAATATAATATTATCTATTTGTATTCAGGAAATATAGGGACTAGTGTCTTATTTTGTTGCGTATATGGAATTCTGATATATTTTTAGTAGGTCCAGGTAAAACATTTTTTTTTGTATCAGCAATACTAGCGAAAATCAGTACTTAATCAAAATATCGATTATTATGCGAAAACCTCGATTTTTATGTCTTAAAACTCAATTTTTATTGCTAAATCTTGATTTTTAAGTCCAAAAACTCGATTTTAAATTTTGTTACACAAAAAAGGTAACACAATTTTAAAAAATTAAGCGTTTAGCGACATTTTAAAATATGTTACAAATTTAATTTTTTGTGACTTACTGAAAGTTTTTACAAAATTTAAAACTGAAAAAAATAAGCGTTGTAAAAAAGTTTGGAAAATATTTGTCAACAACGCCGAAGGAAACGCTTCTGAATCCCCAAAAATAACCCTTACGGATTTCTAATAACAAAGAAAAAAAAGAAATATTTATGTCGTTCAACGATTTTGTATAAAATACCTCACCAAAACCGATTTTCCTGCCAAAATAACGAAGTTAGACGCCAATGTCCTTTTGTCGTTCTGCGCATGATTTTTATTAACGCATTTATTATACATCACATTTCAAATAGAATGCCATTTGTCCCACCCAAATCCAACTATTAATAACCAAATTAGATGCTAATACCCTTTTTGCGTTGCTGATGCGTATGATTTTTCTTCACGTCATATTTATAATAAAGTACCGTTTTCCACGTTCAATTTGGACTAATAGTAACGAAAATAAACATTAGTGCCCTTTTGTCGTTGGTTATGCACATGATTTTTCTTTACGTAATTATTATTCTATGTCACATTTATAATACGGAGATCATCACCATTAGTGCCATCTGTTTGTTAGCGAGAGTATTAAATGTTTGAGGCGCCGCAGTCATTTTTTATCCTAATATTCAAAGTATATCACGTGCCGCTATTTTTATCAGCGTCTCGCTCTTGCACACAAACTCTGCATCCTCTCTCTAACACATTTAATTCCCTATCGAGTGAGATGCGACATGTAAACTATTAAAAAAATACCTACACCATGGACTGTAGAAAACGAAAGTATTATCTATCTAAAACAAAGCAGTTTTCGTTATAACAGAACAATGGACAATAACACACAAAGTTTTAGACATTGACAATTTATGCTCCAGAGAAAATTGGGTATCATTGATTTATAACTTTTTATCTGATTGAAAATTTAGGTACTGTCTGTAATATTGAACTTAGATAATGGAATTCCAAAATATTCGATCCTGAAAGATTTACGCCATGCTCCATAAAAAGATTTTCAGCAATAATAAAAATATCACAAAGAAACTGGGTCATAAGAAATAGTATTATTTTACCACTTGTGTCTGTAATTAAAAAAGCACCTTGGTCGTCACAGTGCCACGACAATGATGATGACGTCAAAACGGTCTTATTACAGTAATAATTAGAATACGATAATATTCGGTTTCTACTCTAACGATTTTTATTTATAAACGATGTCATGAAAATTTTGAAAGCACCATTAACAGCTTTTCAACAAAAAGAAAAATATCACAATGACACAGATTTTATTTATATAAAAAACTGCGCCATAAGAAATTATTTTATTTTACCACTTGTGCATGTATTTAAAAACCGTCTTGGTCGTCACAGTGCCATGACGATGGTGATGACGTCATAACGTTCGTTTTACAGTAATTGCCGAAAAGTAGGGGTATACTTTCTTCTCTTACTGTAATAATTAGGAACGATTATATTTGGTTTCTACTCTAACGATTTTTATTTATAAACAATGTCCTGAAAAGTTTGGAAGCACCATTAAAAACTTTTCAACAAAAATAAAAATATCACAATGACACAGATTTTATTAATATCAAAAAGTGCGTCATAAGAAATTATTTTATTTTACCACTTGTGCATGTATTTAAAAATCGTCTTGGTCGTCACAGTGCCACGACGATGACGTCAAAACGGTCGTATTGTAATTGCCGAAAAGTAGGGTTATACTTTTTACTCACTTTATGCCAATATATGGCGTTAATATTTCTATTCTGTACTGCTCCTCACAGCAATAACTATAGACGATAATGGAATTAGTCCAACGATTTTTATTTATAAACAAATTTGCTTCTGGGTCGTCACAGTGCAACTACAATGATAATGACGTCAAATTTGTCGTATTATAATTGCAGAAAATTAGGGATATCTTTTATCCTCATTCTCTTTAAGTATGGTAAATATTTCTACTTTGTAGCAATAACTAGAGACGATAATAGAATGTCCTAAAAAATTTACATTCACCATGAAAAGCTTTTCAGCAAAAATAAACATATCGCAATGAAGGATTTTTTTTTTAATAAGTAAAAAAGTGGGTCACTGGAAATTGTTTTATTTTGCCTATTGTGTGTGTATTTAAAAAAATAACTTGGTCGTCACAGTACCACGACAACCATGATGATGTCAAATCAGTCAAATTGTAATTGCAGAAAATTAGGGGTATCCTTTATCCTTATTTTATGCCAGTAGATGGCGGTACATATTTTTACTAACCTAGCTGATGACGTGTGATAAAAAGGAACAGCTGTTCTAGGTTCTATAATGAATAAATGATTAATTTATATTTTACTAATATTGCCAGATTGTCCATTTTATTATTTTATGTTTTAAGTAGAAAATTTTTAAAAATATAAAAAATGTAATTGTATATTTTATAGAATAATAAGTATGTTACACATTAAAGTCATTTTACTTTCTCGACCTACCTCCTAGAAGGGAAAGTATTGTGAACAAGCTAAAAACAAATTTCGAGATAAAGACGGAAATATCCATTTTGAGGTCACCTGAGATGATTAAGACTATTTCCAGATGGAAGTCTGTCTGTCTGTCTGTCTGTCTGTGTGTATTCTTCCACCATAGAGGCCACACGGTTAATCCGATTGAGCTGAAATTTGGTATATGGGTTTGGGTTACACGTCGGAAGAATCCATTAGTGTCAGTATCAAAAAATGACAGATGCAATATGTCACGGAATTTGACTTGCAATACGTCATTTGAACGCCCTTGAAAAACTCTATTCAGAACATTCAAAATTATTGCTCCAACTGTCACCTGTCAAAAATAAAAAAAGTCAAAATTTGAAACTTTAACATTAAATATTTGTGGATTTTTTTCAATTTTTAACAATTTTTTTACAATCTTTTCCAATTTTTTCCAATTCTGTCCAATTTTCTTTTTCAATTTTTCTTTGACTTTTTACTAGTTTTTGAGATTTTTTGATATTTCTTGAGATTATTTGAGATTTTTAGAGGTTTTTTGAAATTTTTAGAGGTTTTTTGAGGGTTTTAGAGGTTTTTGAGATTTGTTGAGATTCTTTGGGACTTTTAGATTTTTTAAGAATTTATAGATTTTTTGGTGTTTTAAGTTTTTTTTTGACATTTTTTGAGGTTTTTAAAGAATTTTTCAGATTTTTGAGATTATTTGAGGTTTTTAAGACTTTTGCAGATTTTATTTTTGATTTTTTTAAAGTTTTTTGACTTTTTGAGATTTTTTGACTCCTTGAATTTTTAGATCAAATTTTTGAGTTTTTGACATATTTACTAATTAGAATTTTTTGAGATTTGACCTTTTAAATTTTTTGAGATTTTTTGTGAATTTTTAGATTTTTTAAGAATTTTTAGAGATTTTTGAGATGTTTTTGAAAGTGTCTAAAAATTTTTTGAAATTTTGTTTGAAATTTTTTGAGATTTTTAGAGGTTTTTTGAAATCTTTAGAGGTTTTTTGAGATTCTTTGGGACTTTTTAGATTTTTTAAGAATTTATAGATTTTTTGAAGTATTTTAAGTTTTTTGACATTTTCTGAGGTTTTTAAAGAAGTTTTTTAGATTTTTTGAGGTTTTTTGATATTTTGAGGCTTTTTGAGATTTTTTCAGATTTTATTTTTGACTTTTTGAGATTTTTGACTTTGAATTTTTAGAGATTTTTTGATCATATTTTTGGGTTTTTGAGAAATTTATCATTTAGAATTTTTTGAGATTTAACGTTTTAAATTTTTTGAGATTCTTTGTGAATTTTTAGATTTTTTAAGAATTTTTAGAGATTTTTGAGATGTTTTTAAAAGTGCCTAAACATTTTTTGAGATTTTTTTTGAAAATTATTGAGATTTTTAGAAATATTTAGAGGTTTTTGAGATTCTTTGGGACGTTTTAGATTTTTTAAGAATTTATAGATTTTATGAAGTGTTTTAAGTTTTTTTTGACAGTTTTTGAGGTTTTTAAAGAATTTTTGAGATTTTTAGGTATTTTTTAATTTTTTGAGGTTTTTTTAAGATTTTTTCAGATTTAATTTATGAATTTTTTTAAAGTTTATTGACTTTTTGAGATTTTTCAGTTTGAATTTTTAGAGATTTTTTGATGTTTTGAGCTATTTACCATTTAGAATTTTTTGAGATTTGACGTTTTAAATTTTTCGAGACTCTTTAAGAATTTTTAGATTTTTTAGAGATTTTTGAGATGTTTTTAAAGTGTCCAAGAGATTTTTTTGAAAATTTTCGAGATTTGAGATTTTTTGGCATTGGAGATTTTTTGAGTTTTTATTTTCACGACCGAGAAGGGAAAGTATTGTGAACGAGCTAAAAAAAATTTCGAGATAAAGATGTAAATATTCATTTTGAGGTCACCTGAGATGATTAAGACCATTTCCAGATGGAAGTGTGTCTGTCTGTCTGTGTGTATTCTTCCACGATAGAGGCCACACGGTTAAACCGATTGAGCTGAAATTTGGTATATGGGTTTGAATTATCCGTCGGAAGAGTACATTAGTAATTGTATGACATCTGTCAAACGGAAGTTTCACTATCAAAAAATGACAGGTGCAATGTCACGGAAATTGACTTGCAATATGTCATTTGAAAGCACTTGAAAAACTCTATTCAGAAGTTAAAATTATTTCTTCAACTGTCACCTGTCAAAAATAAAAACTCTCAAAATTTTAAACTTTAACATTAAACATCTGAAAAAGTATTCGTGGATACCCGTCGGGAAAGTTTTGGGGCGACACAATCGATGTTTTTCCTTTATGGATAAAATTATTAGAAATAAAAATCTGCATAAAACATTTCCACGTATATATTTTTTCTACATACGTTTATGGCCTACATTTCAATAAAAATAAAAATTATATTCCAGAAATAAAAACGAATGAAACTGATACATTCAAGCAAATCCCCGTACTCCTTTTATAGCTTTTGAAATGCCCCAAATCCTCAAGCGGAGTATTTTCTGGTTCACGATACCCGAATTTTGTAGTTGATTGACGATGACAATTTTCGGTGTCAGCAGTTAATGTTTCTTTTCTTCCTCGATCAGGAAATTGGATAACTTTACCATTTATAACTCGAAATCTTTTGTCTAGTTGATGTCAATTTTATTTTTAATGGAAAAAATTCAAATGGAAATAAAACAAAAGCAGTTAATCATGAAATATGAGTTTCGAAATGTACAAAATGTCACATGAAAAAACACAATAGATGTTATTAAGTGAAATAAACCCAAAATTATATTATATGTTTATTACTTAGCTAAATACTTTATTTTGTAAGAGCATTTATATGAGTTTTTTCGTAGTAGTATAGCAAAGTGGGTTCTGACTCATTTATTGATCTCAGCAGGACATTTAACAGACACAGCTACATACAATTTTTACTAAAATATTCTTATTTTTTGCTTAAATTCTATTATCTCCCTTTTGTTTTTATTCTCTAACAAAATTGGCACCCAACGTGGGGCTAAAATTGTTACCTTCTAATAATTATAAATTGCATTATTATTAATGAGTCTATATATTATACCTGTAAGTCGATTTTTTTCTTGGCCTTATCTTACCGAAGATCATCTTTATTCACACCCTCGTCTTTTCAAGCCCATATCGATCGCCATTCATTCGTGAAATTTTCCTATAGTCACGCGCACCCTTTTATTTCTATTTTCATAGGCATTTTATATTTAAAGGGTTGTCAAAGATTATTTCGATTTCGAATGGCTTCAAGAAATTCAATATCAGTCGGCGGCTTAGTTTAAATTTTCAGTAAATGAGGCAATTACCAGCAAAGTTTATGAATGAATGCGGCCTTTTTAAGAGCCTTTAATTAACAACTTCGCTAATGGCGTTGAGTGCTGTTCATGAGTGGATTACCATGAATCGATTATTATAAGAAGTTTTATTTCACTGTGTTGTTGGTATATATTTTCCATTTTAGAAGCTAAATATTTTAAACAGAAAATAAAAGAAATTATATTAAAATATAAAAAATAATAATGAGTTATCTATAGCTATTATATATTTTTGTACCATTTTCAAATAAACAAACATATTTGTTGAATAATTATTCAAAGTCAATATTGTCAATTTGCGGTATACGTTTAACACATTCACTGCCGGAGCAAAATTAGTATCAACTGACCGTGTACCACCTATTTTTTTTAATCTTTTAATTTAATATTTGTATAAGCTACTGTAAACAATAAATTTTTTTTATTTTTTTTTGTAAATAACACACGACCGCCAAATGGCTGATTGCATAGTGTGTGCCAGGAACCTGTGTTCAATTTGTCTTCCTGAAAAATGTAAATAATCTATATAAAAATTGATTTTATTTAGAATAAAAACAAAATTTACTTCAAAATATATATAATACAAACAATGAAAACAAAAATTGAATCATCCCGGAACAAAAAAGGCAGTATGATAAAATATACCTAAATAACTTATTATATAATTTGGAATATGAATAGGAACACATAAACCTTGTAATTATGAATAAAAGAATAAAACAATAAATAACTACAAATTAAAGAAACAGTAACCTGTGGTAAACTCATATTATATATTTATATGTATCTATGAGTAAAATTCGCTACACTGTATAGTTCTTATCAAGAACAAGTTTTTGTTTGGTATTTGTATCGTATAGATGTTTGGTTGAATTAAAATTCAGTTAAAACTATGCCGTGTTTTCTCTCTAATTACCTACTAATACATTACATAAACAAAACTA
The DNA here is from genome assembly GCA_963243735.1 of Neocrepidodera transversa. Classification (NCBI taxonomy): domain Eukaryota; kingdom Metazoa; phylum Arthropoda; class Insecta; order Coleoptera; family Chrysomelidae; genus Neocrepidodera; species Neocrepidodera transversa. The sequence goes on along the minus strand of OY725349.1, from coordinate 8,740,151 downwards.
TTTTTTTGAATGGAACTCACGAAAACATGAAGATAAGCAAAGTCCAGGTTGATTTGGACACAGCGGACAATAATAAATTGAATCCTTTCTTACTTTTCTTTCTTCCCAGCAAACCTGACATCGTCTCCGCTCGATTCTTGCATTATCTGCTTCACCTTTAGAACAATGTTCAGGCAGATGTGTAATTTTAAGTTTTGGCAATGGCTCTGATAATGGAGGTCCAAGCAGTTTGTCAATAATAGATAAATAATCTATAGTCATAAAGGTTTCTTTTATTGTTTTTAGTCCTTTTCTTGTAAACGATGGTCTTTCCATTTAATCAAACATATTCCTTGTGAGTTGTACTGTGCCACTAGTTCACCTTTTTTCAATTTCTTCTGTATGTCTGCTTCAGGATTTTATTACATATCTTTGTTTACATAGCAACTCATTCAATTTTACGCTGTTATAAAAGTTATCCATGAATAACGAATAACCGTTATCCAATTTATCTGCCAACAGAGCTAGCACAACTTTCTCTGTATGTCCTTTGACAGATATCGCAGGATCTGCATAATTTAAGAGCAGTGCCGTTAGCATACCAAATTTATGTTTATTGCCTTTTATGTACTGGCAAAATTTTAAGCGGTCCATCCACAAAACCATAAATTCGTCAACAGATGTAGGATGATAAATTTCAACCATTTTTTTATTATAAAAATTTATCAAAGGCATAATTTGTCCCACTGAGTTCGAGGTGCTTGATTCTCTGTATCCTCAAACTGTAAACTTCTCAAAATTAGCAAAAGGGGATTACGGCTCATAAAAGAATAAAAAAAAGTTAGGTGAAACAGATGATTCTTTTTCCAATAGTCGTTCATTCTGTTAAATCTAATTGTCCCCATATGAACAAGTCAACCGAGAAAAATTCTTCTTTTTTTTTTGGAATAACATCAACCCATCCAGAAATTATTGGTTCCTCTCCTAAACCAAGTGCGTTCTCGGTATTTTTATCATAGTCGGGTTAGCGCCACTGGGGCGGCAGCGGCAGTGACTGTGTTAAGAAATAACAGCTGAAGCGAATATTTCCCATTACTATTTTTTCTGGGACGAAAACCAATTCTTGGATACAGAAAAAGAAGTATTTGAGTATATTCTCAAAATGGAGTCTCAGATTTTTGGTTTAACTAGAAAAGATCTACGTAGAATAGCATTAAAAATGGGATTAAAAACATTTTAAACTGGAACCTCCCTTGCAAGAGCTTTGGTCTTTTTATTGTACCATCGATGATTTCCAAATTTATTGCACCAAAACTGAAACGTCGGATTACTACCATTACATCAGCTGGTGGAAATTTGTGTCCAAATGCTTATTTTTACAAGAAAAAATAAAAATGCTCAGATTATGTGCGTAGCACCAGCTGGTAGAATCTATGCCGTACATCCAAGTAGCTGGGTTTAATCGTTTTATCCAGTTTGTAAAGTGAGCCAAAGAATCAGCTGTATTGCTCATAATAGATGGACATTATAGCCACACCAGAATTTTGTAAGGGATCACGTCTATTCCTCCTCATTTAATCATAAACTTCAACCACTTGACAAAACGTGGGGCCCACCAGTCTTTGGGGACCACTGAAAGCATTTTACAGCGAATAGATCAGTACTTGGATTCGCACTAATAACAGAGCTTTAAGGCCGGAAAAATTGTGACGCAGGCGACACAGCACGAAACAGATCAGGGCAGCGAAGTGTTGCGTTTTTTTATCCTGCGCCACCTTGTATTTCCATTATTCATTTGCTCAGTATACTGTTCGGTTAACTACTGTTCGGTTAACTACTGATCAAAACCTGATGGGGGATTGGAAGCTGATCAAACCTGATGAGAAGCCTATCGAGATCTGATCGAGACTCATCTAGCGTGCATCTGAACTATCGACATCGGATGACTCAGAGCTCTCGATCAGCTTTTATCAGGTCTCGATCAACTTTTGATCAGGTATTGATCAGTTATTAACAGAACAGTAACGTTATCAAGTAGTGGTGACGATCATGTGGATATGACTAATAGGATAGGACCGAAATAGTCCAAATTGATTTTGGTTATATTTCGCAAATTTTGTTATGGAGCTTTACATGTAAAAATAAGGGTTTTGATTCTTGTATCAACATAGCTCCTTTACTAACGAGGGAAAGGGAAAGTAAAGAGTTAAAAGAAAATGCAGAGAAACTTAAACGAAAAACTGCATTTTTGCATACCGATTACGACGTTGATGTAGATTATTAAATAAAACTAGAGCTGACATTTTAATTTTTTTAAAATCCAATCAATTTGACTTGAAAATGTATATTTTCACAAATACCTAAATTTTCCAATTAGAGATTAGGTGAGTTATTAGAACACGTTCGTTGCTATATATTAATTAAAAAACTTTATTTTTGCTACACCATTACTCTAACCTATGATAACTATCCACTCGTCTACCCGAAGACGAACACTTTTTCATTAGTGACCTAAATGTTATCGCGTGATATCGGAGCTTCTAGAAACTATAAAACAAGCTTTTATTGCTGGTATCGATCCAATCTGTTCTTGTAAAAGCACTGTTGAATGTGTACGGAGTTCGGTTAAGTATCTCGCCAACCACAAGTTCTCTATTAGTGCATCTTGTTTTTAGTAACATTGCAATTTTTTTTATCAAAATAATGAAGCCCCAGAAAATCGTTTTTCTTCTTAAAAAAATATATAAAGAAAGTTGGATGGAGGTCATAAAAAATTAGATGCATTAAAGTTTCTCGATGTTGATTGCCCGAAACTTTATTTTTCCAGTATTCTTTTGTTTTAATTTTTTTTATACTCTATCGCTATTTGCGTTGTCACGGGGTTTTTGGCGACTTAGTCCAGGTATTGCCTCGGGTGCCTCCTTCCGTTTATAATATGAAGGCCACTTGCACCGGGCAGTGTCAGTGAAGAAAAATACTTTCCAGAGGTTCGTTATGGTATCGACCAATTTCCGTAGCTACCAGAAAGGTTTGTTTTACTTGCCTACTGGGTTATGTACCTGGGTATTCGCTGCTGAGATGTTAAAGTACAAGCAAACAGTGGGAAAAATATGTAACATTTCGGATTTATTTCTCACTCGGTTATAGTCGGCGTCGGTCGAAGAATGCATTGGTTGGTCTTCTATAATCGGTTCGTTGGGGCGGCTTGACATGAACTGGTTCTGTATACGGTCCTATTTTACTCGTCAGGTCTCCGGTACACTGCTTACGGTTGGTTGAGCTTGGCTCCCTTCAGCTTGAACTCTCTCTAAGGCTCAATTCTCACACTGTGATGCAGTTAACGGTTCGAGAACTCGACCGAGAACGGAGTATGGCTCGTTGCTCGGATTTTCTTATTATTGACACTTGGAATTCTCAAATTATAAAGTTTAGGTTTTGTATTACTCGTTTCGTTTTTTGAAAGTATTTTTTTCCTATATATTCGGAGCTATAATCAAAAATTAGAACGAGAACAGATATTGGTCGAAAACTCTAACTTATCCGAGCACCGGCGCCGATTCTCGAGAACCGAGAACTTTCGAACATGGTTCTCGAGAATTTTGAGAACTTTAAAGAATCGAATACTTTTCGATTCTTGGTATTCGAGAACCTCATCACTACTCACAATCAGTCTGTCTCGATCCATGGCCGACATTGGACGTTTTTTAAAATAATCAGTTAAATGTCACTCGCTAAAAAATAACATTAAATTTTTCAGTTGAAGAATTAGAGATAATAGCTATTATTTTGAATGAACAGGATACAAATAAAAAAAAAACTTACAAAGTAAAATGAAAAGATGAAGAATGTGCATACATCCCGAATATCACACTGTATATTATCATTTGATAGACGACGAAGAAAAATTTTTACAATATTGTCAAATGAAACTTTTGAAATGATTTTTAAAAAAATCGGCTGTATCATCCCAGAACTTTCCCGACTCGGGTGTGGAGAATGAGATTATTTTAATTACAAAATACAAAATTTCTGAATGTAGAAGTAAAATGCTGTAAAAATGAAATAAAAAAGCAACAAAACAGGTAAAAAAGCAACAACAAAAAAGGCAAAATAGAAGCAAATAGATGCAAGAAGGTCAAAAACGCTCAAAAATTAAAAGCAAAATACGCCAAAAAAGTTAAAAAAAAAGGCAAAATAGAGAAAAAATCAAGGCAAAAATGGCAAAAAAAGTATAAAAAGGAAAATACGCCAAAAAAGAAAAAGAAACATACAAAAAAGTAAAAAAGCAAAATAGAGGAAAAATGAAGGCAAAAACAAAACAAAAAAAAGTTCAAAAATATGCCAAATAAAGGTAAAAACACAAAATATGCCAAAAAAGTAAAAAAAAAAGAAGCAAAATAGTATGAAAATAAAGACAAAAAGGTAAAAGAGGAGTAAAAAAGCAACAAAAAAGATAAAAAGCAACAAAAAGGCAAAAAGTTAATCAAAAAAAGTATTAAAAAGGGCAAAAAGGTCAAAAAGGTCAAAAAAAGAAAAAAAGGGTAAAAACAAAATCAAAATGACCAAAAAAGTCAAAATAGTTAAAAAAAAAGCAAAATAATACGAAAATTAAAGCAAAAATAGCAAAAAAATTAAAAAAAAGGCAAAAGATGGATAAAAAAATCGTATTCTAGGGACCCTAAAACGTGTTTATTCATTGAAAACTCACTACCCAATTTTTAGCATGATTCCTATACCTCTCTTATCTGAAGGGCGAGAGGTAAAAAGGATAAAAAAGCAACAAAAAGGTCAAAAAAGTAAAAAAAAAAATTTAAAACAGGGCGAAAAGGCGTAAAAAGACCAAAAAAAAAGGAAAAAAAAGTAGAAAATACCAAAAAAAGACGAAATAAAGCTAAAATAAAGCCAAAATAAAGAGAGGCAAAAAAGTAAACATGGTAAAAAGGGCAAAAAAAACTTTTAAAAATAAAAAAAAAGGTGTAAAAAAGCAACAACAAAAAGGCTAAAAAGGTTAAAAAAAAGTTAATCAAGAAAAGGGCCAAAAAAAAAAGTTTAAAAAAAGGAAAAAAGGGTCAAAACAAATACAAAACAATCGGTTGTGTCACCCCAAAATTTTCCCGGCGAGTATAAAGATATTTCAGATATTTTTTTCAGATATTTAATGTTAAAGTTTCAAATTTTGACATTTTTTTATTTTTGACAGGTGACAGTTGGAGAAATAATTTTGACTGGTCTGGGCTCTCAAATGACATATTGGAAGTCAAATTCCGTGATATATTGCATCTGTAATTTTCTGATAGTGATACTTCCGTTTGACAGATGTCGTACAAAAACTAACGGTTGCTTCCGACGGGTAATCCAAACCCATATACCAAATTGCAGCTCAATCGGATTAAACATGTGGCCTCTATCGTGGAAGAAGACACACAGACAGACAGACAGACAGACTTTCATCTGAAAATGGTCTTAATCATCCCAAGTGACCTCAAAAAGGATATTTCCATCTCTATCTCGAAATTTTTTTTTAGCTCGTTCACAATACTTTCTCTTCTCACAGGTGGGTTGGGAAAATAAAAATTGAGTGCAAAATTTCAAAAACAAGCCACATTCTTTTAGAGAGGCGATTTCTACACGAGAAAAACTAATGGTTTGTTTAAGGCATGAAAAATGAAATACTCAAGTTGAAACAAAAGCATATTCACATTGTCGGTACAAGTCATAACAGGTCCAATCTCGCTTCAGTTAAATATTCTTAATGACGAACCGGTACCGGCACGATATCGGATCGGAACTAGAGCGAGACGATACTGAAAATCCTCTGATTCTCCCTTGGTTAAGAATATTTGACCGGACCGAGACCGGAGCGAACTGAACCGTGAACCATCACAGTGTGAATCCAGCCTAAAGGTCGCTGAATAGCTCCAACTCGAACTGGACTGGGACTGCAACTCGAAGTAATGTAGGGTTTCCGATCCCGATTCGATCTTATCGAGAATCGATCTTTTGTGACTCGATATTCGATTTTTTGGATCGATTTCTTTAAGTTGAGATCGATCTAAGAATCTTAGAAAATAGTTGAGATCGGAGATCGATTTTTTTGTGTATGATACATGATAAAATAGGTTTAATCAAAATATTGTTCTTACAAAACCATCAAAATAAAAATTAAACAGAATTTGCTTGTTTAATAAAAAATAAATTCAAGTTTCACATTATTTATCTGGTTCCATTTCAGATTGTAAATTGAATCGATTTTCATGAGATCGATTTTTTGTCCATCTGATTTTTCATAGAGCCGATCTTTGACTCAACGATTCAAATCGATCTTAAGAATTGATATTTTTGACAAAGATCGGAAACCCTAAACTGATGACAATAGATTGAATCGTGCTATACGGTACGGCTTTCTGCATGTGCGGAGCACATAAGTGACTGTTTCCATCTGTCGCGTGGAGGTTTAAGTAATGGCGCTTGAACTTATATTCGAAATAAGATTGCCTTTACCATAATTTTAAGTAACTTCGTTACACTACAATCTTTAAAAAGCATAATTGCCATTTTATTCTGTCTTTATTTTTATTCTACATTGCATGTATTTTCTTGATTCCATAATTAAAAATGGCAATAAATTTAAACAAGAACCATTCAAAGGCTCAATGTAAAATATTATGTCATCTATTTTATCTTCATACTTAATAATTTTTTTGCGATGTTACGTTCCAGACTTAATCTTCTCTAGTTTATTACGATTATTTTTCATGGAACAACTATTTTCCGAGCAAAAAAACTCCGAGCTTAAATTGCGACGTGATTCAGCGAGAAAACAGAAGCGGATGGAGTTTGTTGTGGGCGTACAAGTTTAATTAAAAACTTTATTTCTACAGTGTACTTCCATAACTCTAATCCATCATGATCTGGTTGATTAAATTAAATTATTGGTACATTAATAAATTGTTTAATTAGATTAACTTATCAAAATATACTAAATGTATTTATTTTATACATACATGTAGATATAGGACCCAAAACTGATCCTTGTAGCAGTCTAATTTGGCTATTGAATTTGATTTTAATTTTTAATGTACAAGGAAAATAAATTATTAAAATCATTGAATACTTTTAATTATTTTTGATTAAAAAAGTTTGTTACATAATTCTATAAGTATGTCTGTCTGTCTGTTGTAATTTTAAAATTCTGTTTCCAGTATAAAAAGTAAACAAAAAATTGAATTACAAAAAAATTTGTCAACTAGGACAAAAATATTTTTTTTAAATTGTTTATTACTTTGTCCGTATTGGGAAAATAATAAAATATTTATTGTTTCGATTTTTCTTTAAAAGAAACCTAAAAATCTTCCCCCGATAGAATAGAAAATGAAATACACATCTGAGGACAAGAATTAGGGCATAGGTTCATCGACCTCCACCAAATATTGATCGTGATGTCGCTCTGCGAAGGATTGTAAGCTTGGTTGAAAATACTTTTAAATAGAATAAGTACCTACTTACTTTGATAAAAAAAAAAAACTTTATCATTAAGTGAAATTTTAATAACAAGCTTTTGTTTACAACGTCGTATTCGTTAATATTACACAAATTTGATATTGGGGGAGGAATAACTTAGATTTAGCTTATTATCTTTCATACAAATAAAAAATACGCTTTAAATAATAATGTAGCCAAAAGTAATACTTTCTCTTTTAGGTATTGTTAGGTCCTTTTACTCTATAGCCGAGAAAAATAAATAAATGAATATTCCAAGAAAATAAATTAGCACAAAAGGGTCGTTAGGGCTACACATAATAACCTTAAATAATAATATATTATAGTTCATTAAACTAGTTCTAATTTAAACAATATAAAGTTTGAGACGTTGAGTTATACGTAACGTGATATAGCAATGTAACGCCGACAGGTCAGGAAATGTTTATTGTTGGCTTTGCATATATAGGTTGTTGTCTCTTTGAGAATGGTCATTCTTGATTCGTTATTCATTCTCGATTCTTGATTTATTATCGATTTATTATATTATAGTAAACATGTACCAGTAAATAAATTTGTTGCTGAAAGTAGCTATTGTTTATCTTCAAACAACTGTAGACATAAAAAAAACTTCAAAACATTCAGAGGAATAAGCAAAAAAGAGAAAAAATGGGAAAACAAAAGAAAGAAATTGAAAAAAAATCGAAAGAAAAAGAGAAAAATAAACAACAAACGACAGAAATCAACAAAAAACGACAAAAATTAACAACAACCGAAAAAGCCAGAAAAAAAGAGAAAAAGTTGGAGAAAACCTAGAATAATTCGAAAAAATCAAAAAACAACAGAGAAATGAGAAAAAAAAAATAAAAAAATGAAAAAAATTAGATTGACAAAAACCGGAAAAAAAAGAGAGAAGTTAGAAAAAACCTAAAACAATTCGAAAAAATCAAAAACAACAGAAAAATGAGAAAAAAATCGAAAAGTCGAAAAAAATCTGAAAATATTAGAATGAAAATTATAATTGGAAAATACGGAAAAAACCAGGAAATCAATAAAATTGTAAATTGACGAAGAAACCAGCAAAACCGCTAAAAATGTAAAAAATAACAAATAAAATTACAAAAAAATTCGAAAAAAAATCCCAAAAAATTGTAAAAAATTGCTATCAATGAAAGAACAACCAAAAACCCGGAAACATGTAGTTGAATTTTTAAAAAGTGAAAAAACTCGAATGAGTTAAAATAAATCTTAAAAATCACAAAAATCGAAACAAAATTATAAAAAAATTACAAAAAATTTAAAAAATCGCAAAAAAAAACGGAAACCACAAAAGTGACAAAACATTGCCAGTGAAAATAATTGCAAAAAATCTCCAAAAAAGTTGCAAAGAACTCGTAAACAAGCAAAATTCCAAAAAAATCGCAGAAAATTTCTAACAACCAAAAACAGGAAACAACTGTAGACAAAAAAAAAACTTCAAAATAATCGAAAAATTCAGAGGAATAAGCAAAAAAGAGAAAGAAATTGGAAAACAAAAGAAAGAAATAGAAAAAAAAGGAACAATTATACAAATCAAAAAAAAAAGAAAACAAAAGGAACAATTATACAAATCAAAAAAAAAAGAAAAAATCTGTTGTAGCCAGCACATGACTTTTTGAATCAAAAATGTACACGTTAACACAAAAAGTATGGAAAAAGTTGACTCTTTTGTAAATCTGGCAACAATAGCAAAAGTTTTGAAAATTTTAATGATACAAAAATAAACTATAGTGTATACAAAATATGTGTGTAAAACTTTATTGCTATTTTGTTTAGTAATGGCGTCATCACTCATAGCAACTGCCACTTCCGGTTGTCCGATTGACACCAAAATCTAATCAGATCTAATATAGGGTATCAGAATCTTGTATTCAAAATTTAAATTTTTTAATTCAGTAGTTTTTGAGTTATCGTTACTACAACATCCATCCTAACACAGACACACACACACACTAACACACACACACAGACATCATCGCGAAAATATCAAAATCGTATTCTAGAGATCTTAAAACGTGTTTATCCATTGAAAACTCACTACCCAATTTTTGGCATGATTACTAGACCTCTCTTATCTGAAGGACGAGAGGTAAAAATCAGGTCTACTTATAATCATAAAATAAGGGTCACGCGGTACCTGAAAGCTAAGTCGGACGGAAAACTGAACGTCGATGTATTGTAAGTGCCTTCCTGCTCTGCACCTAAATATCCAACCCTGTTTTTTGCAACAGTTTTTCAGGGATATTAACGATAAAATAAAAACACCCATAACTTTTTACGGTCTTAATTATTGCTCTCAGAAACCAAAGATGTGCCATATAAAATTCTATCAGAATTAGGAGATGGCAGGAACACATAGCAAGAAGGAAGAACGTTGAAGAAATCAAATATTGATATTTGAATTCCTAAATGTAGATAAACATATGTAACTTTCTAATAAAAATTTATTTTGCTTGCACCTAAATATCCAGCATAAAGACAAAGAAGCTGGAATACATTATACGGCTGAAAAGCTACGAAACAGGAAAAAGACCAGCAGCACTACAGTACACCTAACCTAAACAAAATGAGGCTATACAACGGCGAACTTAAATGAAGACAATGCAATAAAGGAACTGAAAATGTACTCCATATACTATGTAGCTGTGAGGCACTGGACCACAGAAGGTAAAGAATATATGAAAAACCAAAACTGGTTCCAAAAGACTACTGCAAACAGCCATTAAAGAACCTTTACAAACTAGTACAGGGAACAAGGTTAATTGACTGGGTGCAGTATTAATCAGGTTGTAAAGAACGGTTCCGGGAGAAAAAAAATTTAAACAGCGAGCACTGGCTGTAGCTAATTCTGGTCGGACGTAAGACTGATCTCCAGTTAATGAGTGACTTACTTAAGTCTGCCCATAATGCTCACCGATAAATACCTAAATCTTCTGTGATTAAATCATAGCCTCAACCCCTTAATTATGGATTCATTATATATTACGCCCACCGAATAAATTCCAATTTAGACTAGAAATGGGCGTGTCCAGGACAACAATACCGACATCGAACTGGAAGATTGTACACCATAGATAAAAGTATTGTAAATAACATATGATATAAATTGTATCTATCCAATTCTGACTTTTTGACCAACAAGATACTATCATTAACGTGATAAAATAAACCCCGTTAATTTTTTTATGATTAGCGATCCAACATGCCTTTTAACGTTTGAGAAAGCATAAAAGTCATGGAAATAATTAATTAAGAGTTTATGATGTCCCTGCATAATCAGTATTTAGATTTATAATCTATAAAACTGATCTTTTGACCATTTTTATTTGTACGGATTTATCCATTAAAAAAATATACTTCAAATATTAATAAATTGTTCTTGTTAATTATTTTTTTACACGAACCGGGAAAAAACGATTAAATCACCGAATGGGAAGGTTTTCACTCAATATAAACAAGAAAAAAATCAATAACTTAGAATCAAATAGAAATAAATTGAATTGCTCCATAAAAACGTTGACTTTTTGTAATGGTAATTGAAAAATTTTAATAAGTACTTAGTTTGCTTATACATTTTCCACCGTAAAAAAATTAATCGATGTATTTATCACCCTAAACATAAAACTCTTGCGTGCTAACGTAATATATTCGAGATTAGGTATATTTTATTATTTTTTTTACTTTATATCAAAGTTAGGCATTAGGCGTGTGTATGAGAAATTGGTATGAATACCACAACACGGAAGGAATATATTATAATTGTTTTAGTAGATTAGAACCAAGTATAATATTTTATTCGTTTAGATATAATATCAGAATATACCTAGAATTATTTTTTTAAGTAAACAAAAATAAATAAATTCATTTAACACAATAATGTTGTAGTAATTCTTCCCGGATTATTCTTTCGAAAAAAACCCTTTCTAGACAATTCTTCCCCACAACGATCCTTCCCCGCGATATTCTTCTCCACACAATCCTTTCCCAAACAGTCCTTCCTCAGACACTCCTTCTTGGACAATAATATTTTTGATCCTTAGTAAGCAAATGTGTGTGGATATCGCAATTGCTTTCCAGTAGAATAGCAGAGACAAAAATAGGGCAAGGGATGTCCATAAGGGGGAGTGGAATCCCCGCTTATGTTAAGCCTAATAGTAGATAAACTTGTACGGTACTAGAGTAGAGTTAACTTAAAATTATGGAAATACGAGATGCTTCGAGTATAAGGCCAGTCGTACCAGTTGTAAACCCCCACCAAAAGATGGAGTCACTCGCGTATTTGTTTGCATACCCAGCCTACTTTGTGGTATACGGCAGCCGGAGTCGATCAAGTTAGATGCAGTAGTGGCAGCTCAAAGTCCGAGTTGTTGTGGTCGACCCGTTTGGAGTCCCAGTGGCAGTCCCCTCGAACTTTAGAGACAGGTCAAGATGAAGGGAACGAAGCCAATTTCAATCAGGAACTGGAGGATTTCTAAATCTTTCAGAATCAAGAGTGAGTCTTTTGGTTCCAGAAGGTACTTTATCCACAAGCAGAAAACAGAAACTTTTCCTATCAATACTCCACGAGGATTGTTTCCGTCCGAAATTAGCGGAAGGTCTTACTCATTTGAGTCCAGTAGTATCGCGCGGACCTAATATTTCTCTAAACAAAGCAGTGGTGCTAAAGTTTACCGGAAATATCAGGCAAGTTTCGATCCTCCAAAGCTATTGTAGCGATTCCCATTGGCAAAACGCAGTAACCTTAGGCCAGGAAACAATCAACACCAACGTATTTTATCAATTAGATAAGTCTGCTGCTTACCTAGTAACCGAATCTCTAGCTAGGTACGTCATAGTAGGTAGATCAGCTAATGGAGCTGCTATTAAAAGACTGAAACTTGCTGTGTTCGCACCGAAACTTTATTTCCAATCTTCTGGGGATTATATTGTTCGAGTACACGTGTTAGAAGATACTTCGATGGAGACAGTTTTTGGACAGGAAAAACGTCTTGGTGGATACGTGTTGGACGAACGGAAATCGATAACGTTCCAAGATGGCGGCAGTAATCTTTGCCTGGCTTTAGATAACATAACCGAAGGTTGGAGATCGAAATCTTCTACTAATTACCAAGAAATTCCGTTCAGGCACTTATGGCAAGCTAATAGCAAAAGTTTGCATTGTTCTTTTACTCTAGAAAGCTTCGATATTAGTAGAAGTTTAAGCTGTAAGCTTAAAGTGAACCAGAAAGGTTACGATTATATCCAAGTGTTTGATATTCATTATAAAGATGATGATGGTGAGACTAGCGATAAGACCAGTTCTGGAAAGTTTAATCATAACGAATTTGTGCCAAACATGTGCGTAACCACCAAATCCACTGACAGTCGTAAGGGTGTGGAATATGCTAAAAGTGCCAAACGTGTCGAAACGAAAAATATGATCGTTACAGATCGAGGCGTATCAACCTGCGACGATTTTAACTTTAGACTAACGAAACCGCTCAGCCAGTGCAATTATGCCAGTGTTTGGATCCGCCGACGCAACGTGGACATGACTGGAGAATGCTGGCTCATAGCTTGAACGTGGATATGTACATACATTTTTTCGCGGCTAAGCCCTCGCCGACGGACTGCATTCTGGATCTTTGGGAAGCCAGGAATAGAGGCAGTAATGCTCTGACTGAACTTAAACAGATTTTTACTTAGATAATTCGTTGGGGCCTAATTGGTTGTAATTTTTTAGTTTTTGTAAATATATAACTTTTTTTATCGCGTTACAAGTGGAGGTTGAAATAGATCAGTTGTTGAATATTTATTTGGTTAAAATAATGGGTGGCATGAAACACTAAATTTTCAGAATAAAATGATTTTAAAAAAGTTTTAAAAAAATACCAAAACATCAAAACTGTCAAAATTTTTAAAAATGACTATTCTTAAAAATCATAAAGGCAATCCGAAACCTGGACCAAGGCGCCAAAGTGGCCCGTAACGACCGAAGTGCGTTACAAACTCCTGCACATTCTGACTGACCTCGGTATATCCTGCCAAGTATAAGAAGATGACACAGTCATAATGGCCAAAGGCAAGTTTGCAAATACTGTTTGCGACATAATTCAAACGGGGCTTAACCTGATAAAAGAATGGTACCAATCGATGAGACTGAACATCAACACCACCAAAACCCCTCTTGTAGCCTTCACGAGAAAAGAAACCGTGCCTTTACCGTCCAACAATAAATAAAAGGTTTATTTTTATTTTGTAATTTAATTTTTTTTCTGTTTACATAAACTAACATTCCAGCAACTAATACTCAAGTACCAAATCCAGTAGGGCAAGTAAAGACAGCCCTTCTGGCCGCCAGTGATATTAGTCGATACCATAACGATCCCTGGAGTATTTCTTTCTACACTGAAGCTGCCCGTGCAATGGCCTTCACACTATAAACGGAAGGTGGTGCCCGAGGAAATCCGAACGTGGACCAAGGCGCCAAAGTGGCCCGTAACGACTGAAGTGCGTTACAAACTCATGCGCATTCTAACTGACCTCGGTATATCCTGACAAGGATAAGCTGAAAAAATATTTGGGACTCACCCTAGACAACAAACTGCACTGGAATAAGTACGAAAAAGAAGTTACGACAAAGACTACGAAAGCCTTAATGGTATGCAGGAACTTTGCGGGGAAAAACCTGGGAATGCAACCCAAAAATTCTGCAGTGAATGTACACTGCTATTGTAAGACCAATCATCACTTACTTAACTGTTGCTTGAAGTAGAAGAACTAACCTTACAACCTCGAGAAGCAATGTCTCGAAAGTTCAGAGAGCCTGTTACTTTTAAGAGCTCAATTAATTTTTCATTGTCAAAATGTCTTCCCGATATAATGAGAAAGAGCAAAGTTTAATTTTCGAGTTGATTAATTACTTTTCAAGAGAAAGAAATGCTGGAATACCCTTTTTACCGTTAAATGCAGTCTACAACGGTTGGGTTCACCCCAAAAATATATAATCATACATTTTTAATATATGTTATATAATTCGCCATTTAATCACTATTTAAATTCTTTAATTTAGTCAAAAATCATGCTCAGGGACGTTAAACATCCCCAAGCTAGAAATTTGAAACGAATCAGTTAAAAAAACGGAGGTTTCAAGTAAAACAAAAATACTAAATTATGCAAAAAGTACGCAACGCATAAAGCAAAATACAATTTTTGTCATTACCAATTTATTCATACAAACACACCTTAACATGCGTCATTGAAAACAATCCTTAACATATGTCATTAGTTATATTTTAATTTTGAGGTTATGTATAAAATAACATTCAAATATTAATATATATTATGTTATCCCATTTTCTTTATTTTTCCTTATTTTTTTCTATATGTCCCTATTTAGACCTTTTTTCCCCATTTATTCCTATTATTTAATATTTTTGACTGTTTTTTCTATTCTTTCCTATTTTTTCTATTCTCTCCTATATTTTCTTATTTTTCCATATTTTTCCATATTTGTTTATCTTATTTTCTTCAAAATGAAAAAAAATTAACCGCGCTCTAGTATTTCAAGGTGACGTTTTTTTTTTACAAATTTGTATCTCCCCCACTTCCTTACGTCACACTGAAATCGTCAGATTATTGAATCGTCAATTTCGGTTTTTCCCAAATATCCCTGAAACCGGATCTGATATTTTAATTTTGAAAAAACCACTCAAAAATCTTATAAAGTGTACACAGTGTGTCCCAAAAATAAAAAATCTTGTAAGATGTATACAGTGTGTGTCAAGTTGAGTTTACTAGGAATGCATTTTCTAAAGGGTATACAGGGTGGATTTAATTTAATGGTAAATAGCAATATCAGTTTAATGGGGAAAAATATGTGTATTTTCAATTAACTAATTGTTTTTTTTTATTTAAATATCAGGTCCGGTTCCCGAGATATTTGGAAAAAATCGAAATAAATGTACACTTTTTAGGATGTCATTAATTCGCCCTACTTTAATCTGATGCAACTCGAGAATTTCTTATGATCAATTTTGTTTTACTATTCTGATCTTTTATTGTAGACGGGCGGCCATATATTAAGAGCTCATATCCAGTAAAGATACTCAACTGGGTGCAAAGCATCCCCCCTATATATTAATCTACCGAGTTTCAGTAAATCCCTGGCCTCCCCTACTATTAAGAATTTCTTTAAATCTTTATTATTCAACTGGAAAATTATGTGTGAGCTTCGTTTCTATAGCTACATTGTTTTCAGCACTATATAAGCGTCATTATTTGTCATGTGGTTTAAATTGTACGCATAATTATTCACAATGAGCTATTGTAAGTATATAATTATGTACTTATGAGTAATTGAACTTTGACTTTAAACATAAGATAGATATACTAAATGTGGTATACAGGATAGTACTTCATAAAAATAGTACAATAATTAGATAAATTTCACTTTTCTTATGTAAAGTGGTGACCGGTCAAATTTCCTGAAACTTTTATGTTATTGTACTCGACCTAGTGTCAATCAGCCCAACTCAATTCTATGACTAGTTTTATTGATACCCATTTTTTGGGATAATTATCATCTTTATTGATCCGTATATAAAATCTTATATTTAGTAGGTAATTATAAAAGAATTAAATCGGCCTGTATATTTTACGGTTATGCATTTTTAATTACTCACAAGTCACTAAAGAAATGCAAGTTTTCGTTTTAATAATTTCAAAGCATAATTATTTTTGGTCGTTGTCCGTATGGATCACCCTGTATGAAAAGTAATCACAGCGATATCTTTTAGCTTCAAAATTGTGAACAAGTAGGTATTAACTGTATAAAATAATTTTTCTGTGGCGCCACTGTAGAATTATTAAGTGTTTGCAAAAATCTATTGTCATTTATTGGTGAATCACCCTGTCATAGTAATTATGTTAAGCTGTAACTTTTACGTAGTTCTAACCAAAACTTATACAGGGTATTTCAACATAAACTGTACATACGTTACAGGCAGATAGAAGCATCTTAAGGTTTTCCCAATGTCATTTTTCACCGATATATAATGAATTTTGGACAAAACTTCTTTCGGCCATATTTCTGAAACCACCTTGTATATTTAATTCATATTGGGCACAAATATTACTTGAAACAACAAACATATAATCTATAAATTAATTCCAGGTACGTACTCAAAAAATCATTCTATTTTATTTGGGTCAAACAACACCCTGTATATCAAAATTTTAAAAAACTATTAAAAGAATCGAAAAGCTCATGAAAAACTGAGTTTTTTCCCAAAATTTCAATTTTTTTACAGCACAATTTTGATTTTTACGTTTTTACAACTTTTCAATTTGAAGAAAAAAATATGAAAAAATCAGCAATTCTCCGTATCTCGAAAATTGGTCATAGGATCAATTGTGAACTCACATCTTTTAAGATATTATTAAAATTATTATGTACTGAGCAAATGGTTATTTTTTTCCTATAAAAATTAACGTGTTAATTAAATAAAACGAAAATCGTCAATTTCGATTTTTTCCGAATATCTCGGAAACCGGACCTGATATTTAAATAAAAAAAAACCAATTAGTTAATTGAAAATACACATATTTTTCCTCATTTAACTTATATTGCTTTTATTGCTATTTACCATTAAATTAAATCCGGTCCACCCTGTATACCCTTTAGAAAATGCACTCCAACTTGACACATACTGTATATATCTTACAAGAATTTTTATTTTTGGGACACACTGTATACACTTTATAAGATTTTTGAGTAGTTTTTTCAAAATTAAAATATCAGGTCCGATTTTAGGGATATTTGGGAAAAACCGAAATTGACGGTTTTCCTTTTAATAACTTTTAAATATAGAAAAAAACTTTTTTATTGAAGTCCAAATATCGCATATCCAATTTTTTAAAACAAAGTTTTGTCTTTGAAGGACCATTCTCATTTACTTTTTTTAAATACTTTTCATTTTTATTTTAACAGTTTTGTCTAAAAAAAAATCGAGGAAATGAAAGTTCAATACTTTTTCTTTAGTCAAAAGAGAAAAGTATACAGTATTCTATTCTTCATAACTAATATCAAATGCATGGAATTTAAACATTTCTTACAGCGCTAATCAATCAACTACAAACTAACTGATTATTCCGCGGTAAAATTACCGGCATTTCTTAAAATCACTAAAAAGTTAATTAAAAGTTTAAGAACAATAATAAAACCGTAACAAAAAATTCCAAATCAAGAATGGGATTTAAAGGATTAGATGACGTGTTGATAATAAACGCAAAAATGTTATAATTTTATTTAAACTAGATAAAACTGGATGTGAATCGACACCAGTTTATATGTTGAGTTAATTAGAATTTAAAAATAGAAAATGCCGGTCTACAAGCTTATATTGGTTGTGGAATAAAATCATTAGTTCTGTTATCAAACAAATGTTATATTTAGAATAGCTATTTGTAAGAAATCTATTTTTATTAACTAATAACTTATAAAAAATATCTACTTAGTAGCAAAATTATAATACTTGTTATTTTTGTTTTTTTTTTTATTAGAACTTATAGAGCGGAATTTTAAATATGGCGAATGCCAAACATAATTAACCGAACGACGCTAATTTCTTCTTTCTTGATTATATATAATTATGATACGAAGTGGTCCAGTGCTAGAGTGTATGCTTTACACATAAAACTTCCTGGTTCGAATTCCGAGGAATTTTTTTTTTTATTTTTTTTAATACACAGGTTAAATTTAGATAGTCAAGACATCTTTTAATAAAATAAATATTTTTTTTACGCCAATAACCTGGCAACAGCGGTGGGCACTCGAGTTGCAATTAGGATCTAGACGCTAGTCAAAAACACCTATTAACGCAATATATGCACAAACTGTCACTTCTTTTATATGGAAAATTATTAGCACAAAAATGTACCAAAAAAAGATGCCAGAAAATCATGGGAATTAATTGTATTGTATTTACTTTATCCTCAATTGTTATTCCAGACTTTTGTGGGGGTCTTAAAAATGGAGTGAAAATATTAAATAAGTCAGAAGCATTAGCAGGCACGTGACGACTTATACACAAGAATGCTATTATCTCATGAACCATAACAGATATCTCGTTTTCAAATATCGATTCAGTGTTAAATTTCACGTCAGAGTGCTATTTTTGAAACCGGTAGTATCACTTCCGGTTCTGTTTTGTAAAACCGGTTTTGAAACCGGAAGTCTAAAAAATCTGGCGGCTCTCTTACTTCGTGATGCGGTAGAAATTTCTTACTTGAAGTACGGGGATTTTCAGCCGTTTTATGCTGGAATCTCGACGTTGATCTACCATTTAATGTTGCGATGAATTGCGGCTTCCTGCCTGAACTCGTACCGTTCTACACCAGTTTTGAAATGCGGGTTTCAAAGACCATTAATCTGCTCGCTAGACCATTTGACAGAATTCGGGCTCATGGAACTATTAATCCGCGCTCGCTAAGGACCATTATGATTCTTTTCCTATTAATATTTCCTTCGACACCAAGTAATTTTTTTCCATTTATTTCTACAAACTGTACCTTATGCACCGTGAAACTATTAACAATTTTAGGTGGACAAAAAATACATGTATTATTTTGTTTTTGCTAACTATTTTTTTTACTTGCCAAGGTCCTAAGCGAGACCACATTGAAGCCAGGGAATACATTCTGAAGGTTTTCTCTTCAAGAAAATCCAGTATTTATTTTCCATTTACTTCTACAAACTGTACCTTATGCACCTTGAAACTATTAACAATTTTAGATGGACAAAAAATACATGTATTATTTTGTTTTTGCAACTATTTTTTTGTACTTGCTAAGGTCCTAAGCAAGACCACATTGGAGCCAGGGAATACATTCTGAAGGTTTTATCTTCAAGAAAATCCAGTATTTATTTTCCATTTACTTCTACAAACTGTACCTCATGCACCGTGAAACTATTAACAATTTTAGGTGGACAAAAAATACATGTATTATTTTGTTTTTGCAAACTATTTTTTTTACTTGCTAAGTTCCTATGCAAGACCACATTGGAGCCAGGGAATACATTCTGAAGGTTATATCTTCAAGAAAATCCAGTATTTATTTTCCATTTACTTCTACAAACTGTACCTCATGCACCTTGAAACTATTAACAATTTTAGGTGGACAAAAAATACATGTATTATTTTGTTTTTGCAAACTATTTTTTTTTTACTTGCTAAGTTCCTAAGCAAGACCACATTGGAGCCAGGGAATACATTCTGAAGGTTTTATCTACAAGAAAATCTAGTATTTATTCTCCATTTACTTCTACAAACTGTACCTCATGCACCGTGAAACTATTAACAATTTTAGGTGGACAAAAAATACATGTATTATTTTGTTTTTGCTAACTATTTTTTTTTACTTGCTAAAGTCCTAAGCAAGACCACATAGGAGCCAGGGAATACATTCTGAAGGTTTTATCTTCAAGAAAATCCAGTATTTATTTTCCATTTACTTCTACAAACTGTCCCTCATGCACCGTGAAACTATTAACAATTTTAGGTGGACAAAAAATACATGTTCTCGTTTGAAGCCTATTAATATCTTAATCTTATTATATAAAGCATATGATTAATATGACTAGACGCCAAAAAGCGTAACATAGAGGTTATATTATTTTTAATAATACGAGGTGTCCCACTATAAAATTACATATTTTAACAGCTTATAACTCGATAATGAAAGAAGATATCGACGTAAGGTTATCACTAAATTTCTTATATTTGTTTGAAGTTTTTGTTAACATATTTAATAAATCTGTAAAAATGGCTGCTTTTGAAGCAAAATTATAGATTTAATTTAACTAGAAAACAATCAATGTTTTTTAAAACATGATAAGTTTAGCGACTGCATGACTTATCTTCTTCTATTCTAGAGTTATAAGCTGTTAAAATGTGGGACACCCTGTATCTAATTATTTATATATAAAATAAATTACTAAAAAACCATATGTTATATGATAATTATAGATATTATGATTTATCATTCATTATTTTTTGTTCTTTTTAAGTTACATTATACAATAAGCATTTAATGATAGACGCGAGTATGAAAATTACGACACGAGGCTAGTTTTAGTACACTAATTTGTTTTTCGACAGTTCCATAAATGAAATGATATAAATAACAGTTATGGACTATCCATTAGAGTAAAAATACTCTAGCTGAAAATACAATATATTGATTTAGAATTGTCACGTAAACCAACTCTAATAAATTGTTTAGCTGTGACAGATTCCGTGTTTTGATAGTTTTGTGAAGATGTACGTACACGTTCGCAACGTTGAGTACGAAAAGGAATGTTATTTATTATATTTAGGCACAATTTCCAGATGCCTTGGTAACTTTATGACGGTATAAACACTGCTTAAAGTTCATCTATTTATAGATTCCCAATGATGTTATTTGGTAAAAGTATTGGAGTATTATTTATTTTGTTATATACACAAAATGACTACGAAAATATTTTGCTATAGTCCATTTGGGATTAAAAGCTCATTATAAATGCAAGTGATAGTTTGAAATATTAAAAAATAAATAGACTTCCTGAAAAAATAAGGGTACTTGTATACACTAAAAAAAAATCCTGTAGGAATTCCTTCAAGATTTGGTCGGATCAAAAAAAAAAGGTTCAAGCAAATTAATTTTATAATAATTAGGACATGAAAAAAGTCCAATGACCTGTTTTAATATTTTCAAAGATGGCGGAAATATATAATTTTTTTGAAATTTCAACCCCCTCCAGATCCATCCATGAAAGTCAGATCGAAAAAAGTTTCTAGCACATTAATTAGGACATAAAAATTAAATTGTAAACACCAATAAAAACAAAAATTGTTTAATACCTTTAATAATTATATTGATATCTTTGTTCCTACTATACTATTTACAGATTATAAAGTAATTTTACACTTATTGTTTACAAGCAAAATTTACTGCTAATACACATCAAACCACCATGTGTTTATCTATCCCCGGAGAGTCTATTTAATGGCTGTTTTCGGCCTACATTGATTAACGCATTTAATATCGAATCGGGGCATTATGATGAAGTGATGAAAATAGTGTGTTGTTAAATCCACATTAGTTGTTCTTTCAGCTTAATGAAATATGACATAACAAATGAAAAAATAGTGTATCATAAATCCATTAATTTATTTTAGTAATCATTTAATAATCGACTCATTTTTGATACCATATTTACTTTCCCGGACCCATCAAAGGGAAAGTAAGGTGAACGAGCAAAAAAAAATCGAGATATCGATGGAAATATCCATTTTGAGGTCCCCCAAGAAGATTGAAACCATTTCCAGCGTATGGTCTGTCTGTGTGTCTGTGTGTAATCTTCCACGATAACTGCCGAACCGTTTGACCAATCAAGCTGAAATTTGGTATGGAGGGTCGGTGTGTGCCTAGAATGCGACCATTAGATTTTGGTTTAAATTGGTACAGTAGAAGGTCCTCAAGACCGACATTGATTAAATATGCATGTAACAATTTTTTACTTTTTTTAAATTTTAAGGACAAACAATACACTTGGTACAAAATGTTATAGTACAAAGATTTAGAGAATAAACTTCCCTACAACTTTCATCTCAAGCTTTTTCTCGAATTTCCAATAGTTGCGCCACTAGAGGGCGAGTAAAAAATGTGCATGTATGTTTTCTCTAGTTTTTCTTGATTTTGAGGACAAATAATACACTTTAGTGCAAAATGTTGTTGAACAAAGTTTTGGAGCGTAAACTTCCCTACAACTTTCGTCTCAAGCTTTTTCTCGAATTTCCAATAGTTGCGCCACTAGAGGGCGAGTAAAAAATGTGCATGTATGTTTTCTCTAGTTTTTCTTGATTTTGAGGACAAATAATACACTTTAGTGCAAAATGTTGTTGAACAAAGTTTTGGAGCGTAAAATTCCCTACAACTTTTGTCTTAAGCTTTTTCCAGGATTTCCAATAATTGCGCCACTAGAGGGCGCGTAAAAAATGTGCATGAGTGTTTTCTCTAGTTTTTGTTGATTTTGAGGACAAATAATACACTTTAGTGCAAAATGTTGTAGTACATAGTTTTGGATCGTAAACTTCCCTATAACTTTTGTCTTAAGCTTTTTCCAGGATTTCCAATAGTTGCGCCACTAGAGGGCGCGTAAAAAATGTGCATGAGTGTTTTCTCTAGTTTTTCTTGATTTTGAGGACAAATAATACACTTTAGTGCAAAATGTTGTAGTACAAAGTTTTAGAGCATAAAATTCTCTACAACTTTTGTCCCAAGCTTTTTTAAAAATTTCCAATAGTTGCGCCACTAGAGGGTGTGTAAAAAATGTGCATGAATGTTTTCTCTAGTTTTTCTTGATTTTGATGACAAATAATACACTTTAGTGCAAAATGTTGAAGTAAAAAGTTTTAGAGCATAAAATTCTCTACAACTTTTTTGCGCCACTAGAGGGCGCGTAAAAAATGTGCATCTAGTTTGGAAATAAAAAATTTAAATAATTAAAATAAATAACAAACATCCCCTTTTCACCCTCTTCGACGGGGAGGCAAATGATTTTGATTGGGCAAAAATATTCTATGGACATGTACAAAGAATATCCATCAACAAAATTTTACGCACATCAACTAATTGTGAAGGTGTAATATTATACATAAAACACCCGTTTTCATCCCTTCCTACGGAGAGGCAAAAAAATCTGATCATGCAGAAATATTCTAATTATAAGTAAAAACAATACGCAAAAAACAAATTTTGGACACATCAACGGAGTTGGAAACTAGAAAATAAAATATAAATCACCCTTTTTCATCCCTTTCGCCTGTATATGAAAAAAGTGTGATAGGCCAAAAATGTTCCAAGATGATATAAAAATAACTTTAAGTAGAAAAGAAATTTGCACGGCATCTAGTTTGGAAATAAAAAAATTAAATATTTAAAATAAATAACAAACGTCCCATTTTCACCCTCTTTGACGGGGAGGCAAATGATTTTGATTAGGCAGATATATTCTATGGACACACGTACAAATAATATCCATCAACAAAATTTTAGGCACATCAACGAATTTTGGGGGTGTAACATTAAACATAAAACAATTAAAATATATAACAAACATATGATTTTTTGCAGAAATATTCTGAAAATATAAATAGATTTTCTTCACAAAAAAATCTTTTTTTATTCTCTACCCTTTGATAATACGAAGAAAAAATAGTTTTAAATAGTTGAAAATATGGCAACACTGTGAACGTTTGTGTCATTCGCCTATCCCTGTCGCGAGAATTGTGGCTGGAAATCTGTGAATAAATTTTTATTTTTAATGAAACATTCTGTATATTTTTCAATTTTTGGATTTTTCTCGTACTTCTAAAAGTTTTTTGTGTAGCACTTCTCTACTTCCCTGCATTTTAAGTACATTTGAAAAGAATTTGGGTGCAAATTTGGAAACAAAAAATATTGAATAATCAGGAAACGGAAAAGGCATTAAGAAAACTATCTAAAGCACTAAAAAGCACTAACAAAACGTCAAGAAACGATTCTACATTTAAGTCAATCCCATATGATTTGAGTGCTGACCTTGAAAATTAAAAGTTAAATATCTCGAAAAGGAAAGAATCGTGATTGCAAGTTTTTGAAGCACTGAGAAGCACTAATACTTGATACCAAAATTGAGTCAATACGAAAAGGTTTTAGGGTTGACGTTGAAGTTAAAATCTAAAATATCTAAAAAAATAGACAAGCACTTTGGAAACTTTTTGAAGCACTAACGAATCACTAAATCAAAGTATCAAATTTCGTCCATTTTGGTAGATTGTCAGAGGCTGACCTTGAAATTAAAAAAATCTTAATATGCAGAAAACGGATAAAGCACTAACGAAAATAGTTAAAGCACTAAGAAGCACTAACAAACGGGAAATTTCCGAAAAAAAATTTGACAGTTTAGGGCCTAACTTCACGGAGCTAAATTTTGTAGGTTGAAAGCTTTTTTCTTCGCCTAACTATCAATAGTAAAAAGATAGACTATAATATTATTAACAATGATACTATTGTTTTCCAAAGGTTTGTTGCTCTTTGAAACTTCGATTAAAGTTTTAATTAAATCTTCCTTTGCATCTACCTCCATTAGTTATATATTGTCTAATTAATTTTTTTTATTATTGCCAGAAAAAATATAGCAATATTTGTAAACTTTTTTTTTTAAATTTAAGCGACAGTTAATAAATTAGTACTAATTTATTTACGCGTTACGTCATGTAATAAAAAAAAAACGAGTGACTGACTAGCTTCCTCCTCTGTTGTAATTAAATTAACAAAACGGCTCCGTTTTAGCCTGACAAATTGAACATTTACCAACACCATGCTATAATGAAACAGAATCGTTTAGTCAAATATTAGAACGTAAAAATAAAGTTAATTATATGCCAATTGGAAAAAAACTGAAAACCTTAATCACATAGTATAATTTACTTTTGTCGCAAAAAAATTTAATAAACTAATTGGTCTAATTTTCAAAGCCATAAACGAAATTAACTAACCTGGTTTTCGCTACTTAGCAATTTGAGCTGGTCGTTGATTAGGCTGTATTTGGCGGACTCCTCTTTTCGCAGAGCTCTTTCCTTTTTCAGTTCCGGACTCCAGAAAGTTTTGATGGAATGCATGGATGATCCTAATTTCTGATTGGTCAGTTCGAGTTCTTTTTTAAGGTTGGCTAGATCGCGTTGAAGGTCGGAATTTTGATGTTGGAGTTCTCCGATGAAAGGTTGATGGGAAGTGGGAGATTGCCTGGCTGATCTAGAAAGGAAACTATTTAAATTTTATTTTCTAATCTTATACAGATAGCAAATTATTTAAAAAAATACTAATTGTTGTCTTAGAACACCAATTTCTGTTTATTTATAAAATCCATTATATTTTTGTGTAGATTCAGATCACGAAATAGGGATCAAAAACAATGAAACAAGAACGAGTGTTAAAAATCATAAAAAATTTAAAAAAATGTCATAAAAGAAAAATTCAGAGATCTAGAAACTAGAGAAATTGAATTATTAATAATCCTGATAAAAAAAAAATCATAAACCCCTTTTTACCTTATATTCTTTTTTTAACCTCACTTTTTCTTCCCTACTGTCATTTGTTAATCATTAATCTTCTTCTTCTTTTTTTTCTTCTTCTTCTTCTTCCTTTTTTCTTTTTTCAAACTACGCTTCTATCAAATCTTCATTAAGCATTTTAATACTTAATTTTTGTAAAATTTATTTTCAATTTTTTAAAAAAACATGCTTTCAATTTAATTTGTCATTATTCTAACCATTACTAGGACATTTTCTTTGATTCTCCTTCTCTTTTAAGAAAATTGACTGTCACCTGTCAGTTTCTCGATCTTATTTTGTTTTTGGATACACATAATAGTTCTAAGCCTACCGAGATTGTTATATACCCCCCCCCCCGCCCCAATTTTTTCATTATTTCCCGAATTATTTCAATGGGTGAATTGTGGGGTTCAATTTTCCCTTCGCTTCGCTCGTCATATAAACGCCACCCTCGTGAATAGTAGCCATAATTATATGCTCGTTGAATAATGTAAAATTTTTTCCTTATTTTTATCTAATGGTTATATCTTAATGTTTTTATAGTATTTTTTTGGTTTTGAACGATTTTGCAAAATTCGAGTGCATTATTACTGTTTTTTTTTCCGAACTTTTGTGTAGATGCATTCTTGTTTCCTTCTGTGTTTTTTTCAAATTCGTATCGGAAAAAATGCATTCTTGGTGTTTTTTTTTTCAAATTCGAGTATGGAACAACGTATTCATGCTTCTGATTTTTTTTTCTAATTTGTGTGAAAAAAATGTATTCTTGCTGTTTTTTTTCCAAATTCGAGTGTGGAAATATATATTCTTGCTTCTGTTTTTTTGTTTTAATTCGAGTGTGTGTATGTGGAAAATGCATTCCTACTTCTTGGTTTTTTCATATTCATGTGAAAAAATGCATTTTACTTCTTTTTTTTCAAATTCGAATGTAAAAAAATGCATTCTTCATTTTTTTTCCAAATTCCATTATGGAAAAATATATTGTTGCTTCTGTTTTTTTTTTTTAATTCTATTGTGTGTGGAAAATGCATTCCTGCTTCTTTATTTTTTCATATTGGTGTGAAAAAATGCATTTTACTTCTTTTTTTTCAAATTCGAATGTAAAAAAATGCATTCTTGTTTTCACAAATTCTTGTGTGAAAAAATAGATTTTTGCTTGTTTTTTTTTTTAATCTGTGTGAGACAAAATGCATAACTGCTTTTTTAAATTCATGTGTAAAAAAATGCATTATTGCTGTTTTATCCAATTTTGTGTGTGGAAAAATGCAGTCTTGTTTTTGTATTTTATTTATACGTGAAAAAATGTATTCTTGCAGTTTTTCCAATTCTTATGTGGAAAAATGCATTCTGCTTTTTTCACATTCATATATAAAAAAATGCATGCTGGCTTCTGTTTTTTTTTAATTCGCGAGAAAAAAGTGCTTGCTTTTTTTCAACATTCATGTGTGAAAAAATGCATTATTGCTGTTTTATCCAATTTTTTATGTGGAAAAATGCAGTCTTATTTTTATATATTTTCAAATTCGTGTGAGAAAAAACGCATTTTTGCTTTTTCGTCCAAATTCGAGTGTGATTCAAATTTTTATGTGGAAAAATACACTTTTCTGTTGTTTTTTTTTTGTCATATTCATATATAAAATAATGCATTCTTGCTTCTGATTTCTTTTCTAATTTGTATAAGAAAAAATGCATTCTTGCTGTTTTTTCCAAATTAGAGCGTGAAAAAGTATATACTTGCTTCTGTTTTTTTTTTTCAATTTAAGTATGTGTGTGAAAAAATACATTCCTGCTTCCTGGTTTTTTCATATTCGTGTGAGAAAAACGCATTCTAAATTTATATGTGAAAAAATATATACTCTTGTATGAAAAATTGCATTCCTGCGTCCTGCCTTTGTTTATTTTCAAATTCGTGTGGGACAAAAATGCATTTTGCTTCTTTTTTTAAGTTCGAATCTAAAAAAATGCATTCTTGTTTTTTACAAATTCTTGTGTGGAAAAATAGATTTTTGCTTTTTTTTTTTAAAATTTGTGTGAGAAAAAATGCATCCTTGTTTTTTTTCAAAATTCGTATGTGAAAAAATGCATTGTTGCTATTTTATCTAGAGCTTGCGAGACGAAAGAAGGCGAGAATTTTAAAAAGCTCGTCTCGGTCTCGCAAGTTGAGAAAAAATAGGTCTAGTCTCGGTCTCGTCTCGTCTCTTCTCGTCAAAACGAGGTAATTATTAATTATATCGTAAATAATAAATGCGTGTTTATTTATTTATTTTTGTTTTTTCTTTTTACGTTTTTTATTATTTTGCTATAACTGAAATCCAAAATTATAAAATAAAAAATATTTTACAGATGGTTATCTGATTTTAGATTTCGTAATTGTATCGTAACCTATGCAGATCTTTTTTTTATCATAAAAAAATTAAATGTTTATACTGCTTGCTAGTCTATTTTCCTCGGAAATTAAGAAAAAAATTCTGAAGAAAAATGAACGAGACCAGAAACGAGATCCTCGAGTCTCGTCAAAATAATTTTCAAAAAGGTCTCGTCTTGCTTTCGTCTCGGTTTTACGAGAGATAAAACGAGACGAGCTTGCTTTTTATTTAAATGGAATGTGAAAAATTACATTCTTCCTTCTGTTTCTTTTTTACTTTCATGTATGAAAAAATGCATGGTTGCTTCTATTTTTTTTACCAAATTCATGTGTGAATTTTACAATTTTTTGTGTGGAAAAATGTATATTTGATTTTATTTTTTAATTCGTGTGAGAAAAAATTCATTTTTAATGTTTTGTCCAATTCGCGTTTCAAAAATTTTCGATTGTTTTTTTCTTCAAATTCAGGTGTGAAAATATGCATTCTTTCATTTTTTGTGCGAAAAAATCTCGTCTTGTATTTGTTTATTTTTAAATTCGTGTGAGAAAAAATGTATTTTTGATTTTTGAATTCTAGTGTAAAAAATACATTTTTCCTTTTTTTATTAATTCTTGTGTGGAAAAATGGAATCTTGCTGCTGTTTTTTTCCCACATTCATGTACAAAAAAAATCATTATTGCTTTTTTCTATATTCATGTGTGAAAAAATGTTTTCTTGCAGTTTTTCCAATTTCTTGTGTAGAAAAATATATTTTGTCTTCTGTTTTTTCTCTAAATAAATTCAGGTGTGAAAATATGCATTCTTGCATTTTTTGCGCCGAAAAATGCCGACTTGCTTTTATTTTTAAATTCGTGTGAGAAAAAAATGTTCATTTGATTGTTTAATCTAGTATAAAAAATGCATTTTGCTTTTCTTTTTTTTTAATTCATGTGTAGAAAAATAGATTCTTGCTGCTGTTTTTTTCTCTCATTCATGTATAAAAAAATTCATTATTGCTTTTTTCTATATTCATGTGTGAAAAAATGTTTTCTTGCAGTTTTTTCCAATTTCTTGTGTGGAAAAATATATTTTTGCTTCTGTTTGTTCTCCAAATTGAGATATATGCAATATTGCATTTTTTGTGCGAAAAAATCCCGTCTTACTTTTGTTTATTTTTAAATTCGTGTGAGAAAAAAATATATTTTTGATTTTTGAATCTAGTGTAAAAAATGCATTTTTCCTTTTTTTCTTTTTTAATTCATGTGTAGAAAAATGGAATCTTGCTGCTGTTTTTTTCTCACATTCATGTATAAAAAAATCATTATTGCTTTTTTCTATAATCATGTATGAAAAAATATTTTCTTGCAGTTTCTTCCAATTTCTTGTGTGGAAAAATATATTTTTGCTTCTGTTATTTTCTCCAAATAAATTCAGATGTGAAAATATGCATTCTTGCATTTTTTGTGCGTAAAAATCCCGTCTTGTTTTTGTTTATATTTAAATTCATGTGAGAAAAAAATGTATTTTTGATTTTTGAATTCGAGTGTAAAAAAATGCATTTTTCCTTTTTTTTTAATTCTTGTGTAGAAAAATAGATTCTTGCTGCTGTTTTTTTCTCTCATTCATGTATAAAAAAATTCATTATTGCTTTTTTCTATATTCATGTGTGAAAAAATGTTTTCTTGCAGTTTTTTTTAATTTCTTGTGTGGAAAATATATTTTTGCTCTGTTTTTTTCTCCAAATTCAGGTGTGAAAATATGCATTCTTACTACATTTTTTGCGCGAAAAAATGCCGACTTGCTTTTGTTTATTTTTAAATTCGTGTGAGAAAAAAAATGTATTTTTGATTTTTGAATTCGAGTGTAAAAAAATGCATTTTTTCTTTTTTTTTATTCTTGTGTAGAAAAATGGATTCTTGTTGTTTTTTTTTTCTCACATTCATGTATAAAAAAATTCATTATTGCTTTTTTCTATATTCATGTGTGAAAAAATGTTTTCTTGCAGTTTTTTCCAATTTCTTGTGTGGAAAAATATATTTTTGCTTCTGTTTTTTTTTCTCAAAATTCGGGTGTGAAAATATGCATTCTTTCATTTTTTGTGAGAAAAAATCTCGTCTTGTATTTGTTTATTTTTAAATTCGTGTGAGAAAAAAATTTATTTTTGATTTTTGAATTCTACTGTAAAAAATGCATTTTTCCTTTTTTTTTTTTAATTCTTGTGTAGAAAAATAGATTCTTGCTGCTGTTTTTTTCTCACATTCATGTATAAAAAAATTCATTATTGCTTTTTTCTATATTCATGTGCGGAAAAAATATTTTCTTGCAGTTTTTTCCAATTTCTTATGCGGAACAATATATTTTTGCTTCTGTTTTTTTCTCCAAATTCAGGTGTGAAAATATGCATTCTTACTACATTTTTTGCGCGAAAAAATGCCGACTTGCTTTTGTTTATTTTTAAATTCGTGTGAGAAAAAAATGTATTTTAGATATTTGAATTCAAGTGTAAAAAATGCATTTTTACTTTTTTTTAATTCTTGTGTAGAAAAATAGATTCTTGCTGCTGTTTTTTTCTCATATTCATGTATAAAAAAATTCATTATTGCTTTTTTCTATAATCATACATGAAAAAATATTTTCTTGCAGTTTATTCTTGTGGAAATAGGCATTCTTGATTATGTGTTCTTACTGTCCTCTAATTTAATTAAAGAAAAATGTATTGTTTTTTTTCAAATTTAATGGTGAAAAATCACTTTTCTCTTTATCAGAAAAATGCATTCCAAAGTGAAAAAATGCATCACTGTTTTTTTCCTAATTCAAGTGTAAAAATACTCATTATCATTTTTGCCTAATTTAATAAAAAAATTTCCATTGTTTCTAATTAAATCTTTTATTACAAAATTTTTATATGATTTATACTTTCACACTTGATGATGGTTTTTCAACCGAAATTATTCACTTTATATTTGTTATAATTTGTTTTATTTCTAGAACCGTTTATTATAAATTTTGGAAAAATGAGTGTGATAAAATACTCTTATCACACATGCCTAGATAAACATACATAAATAAAACTAAATATTATTTACACACCTGGAACTATAGGGTTCATCATCAAAATACAAGCCTCTATCAAGGGACCGATCTCGTCTATCTCGTATCGGTAAAAATTCTCGTTCGTGGTCCATAGTGGGTCCTCGATCTAACGATTGGTATCTAACAGACATTGGATTCGAGGGCCTGAAACAATAAACAATATCAACAAGTTATCATACACACAAAAACAATTTCGATTAAAAATAGTTACGGAAAAGTTAAAAGTATGTGACCTTAAATATATCACTAATAATAGGGTCAATTAAATATTTGATATATACATAGAAAATCTGACAGCTGAATATTTTGTGGTGTCATATTTATCAAGAATAGTAACGGTGTTTATTTAAGACGGAATTAGCACCCCATGATGAAGGGTTTTAATTTTAAGTGAATTTGGGTTATTAGTAACCATCAAGTACCTAAATAGAAGATTTTTATGACACCATTAAACTTGCCTGGCCCAATACCACTGACCTATAATCCGATATACAGGGTGTTTCATAGTTGAACCGACATACGTTAACTGCAAATAGAGAGCACTTAGGTGATTCCAAAAAACTATAATTTGATGGGTCTAACCCGCCTCATAAGTGAGTTACAGGGTGTTTTGTCAAACAACAAATTAACAAAATTATTTTCACGATGGACAACACTCTGTATATCAGAATTTGAAAAATTGGATAGTATATTCGAAAAGAGCGGAAAAAGTTAAGTAGTAATTCATGTTTTTTCATTTTGTTACTCAAACTAATTTTTTTTGAAGCCGGACCTGGATTTTTATTTTGCTTACTAGGTCAGTTTAATGTACTAATAGACTCAAACAAGCTTGCTAAATATGAAATAAATATACAGGGTGGTTCCGAAGAAACGAGGGTTAGAAGAAATAAGCAATTTTGACAAAACACCCTGTAACTCACTTATGAGGCGGGTTAGACCAATCAAATTGTAGTTTTTTGTAATGACCTAAGTGCCCTCTATTTGCAATTAACGTATGTCGGTTTAACTATGAAACACCCTGTATATTTTTTTTTCAATATTTTTATCTAAATCTATACCTGATTTGTATAGTAAACAATTTTTTTTATTTTTTTTCTCCAAATTAATAACCTCTGTTTGATTTACATTATAATGGTTTTTTTTTCAGTACGTACCAATTCTTTACTTTTGTGAAAATTATTTGTTATTTACAAAAATTTTACTTGTTCTAGTTTTTTCTCATTTTTGTGATTTTTTGTTTTTTTTTTTCTGTTTTTGTGGTTTTTTTCTTTCGTTTTTTAATCTTTTCTCATTTCCTCTGATTATTGCAATTATTTGCGACTTTTTTGTAATTTATTTGCGAGTTTTTGCAATTTATATCAGTTTTTTTTTAATTTTCTTATTTTTTATGGTTACAGTTGTTTTTTGGTTGTTCTTTGGTTTTTGCAATATTTTTCGATTTTTCTCGATTTTCACTCATTTTTCAGTTTATTTTCTGATTTTTTTCGATTCTATCTAATTTTTCCTCATTGTTCTGTTTTTCTTTTCTATTTTTTGCGTTTTCTCATTTTTTCTTATTCCTTTGATTTTTTATGATAATATTTATATTATATTTTACAATTTTATTTTTCATTTTTTCCCAATATTTTCTAATTTCTCTCTCAATTTTTTTCTTTTTTTCACACCGTTTTGTTTTTTTTTATTTTTTCCGATGTTTTTTGATTTTTTTTTATTATTTTTTTCGGTTCTTTTAATTTTTTCTCGTTTTTTTTTTCATTTTACGATTTTTTGTTTTTTTTTTTAGGCTTTTTTTTTGCTCTTTTTACGATTTTTACAGTTTTTGAGCATTTTTTTTTCGGATTTTTGGATGTTCTCCCTATTTTACAATTTTATTTTTCATTTTTTTCTCAATATTTTCTAATTTCTCTCTCAATTTTTTTCTTTTTTTCAAAGTTATTTGTTTTTTTTATTTTTTCCGATTTTTTCTGTTTTTTTTTCAGATTTTTTCGATTGTTTTAATTATTTCTTGTTTTTTTTTTCATTTTTATGATTTTTTCTGTTTTTTTTTCAGATTTTTTCGATTGTTTTAATTATTTCTGGTTTTTTTCAATTTTTTCTAATCTTTTCTCATTGTTCTGTTTTTTTATTCTTGTTTTTTGTTTTTTTTTTCTCATTTTTTTTTTTATTTCATTGATTTTTTTTTTTGATTTTGTTGCGGTTTTTTTGCTATTGTTTTACGATTTTTTGTGAAATGCGTCGATTTCTTGGTTTTTTCAGGCTCTTTTTTTCGTTTTTTTGCGATTTTTAACGTATTTTTAGCAGTTTTTTTTCGGTTTTGTGATTTCTTCATTTTTTCCGTATTTTCAAATTTTATTTTTCATTTTTTTCTCAATATTTTCTATTTTCTCTCTCAGTTTTTTTCTTTTTTTCAAAGTTTTTTTTTTGTTTTTTTTTTCTCATTTTTTTTTATTTCATTGATTTTTTGCGATATTTTTGTCATTTTTTTGTGATTTTGTTGCGGTTTTTTTGCTATTGTTTTACGATTTTTTGTGAAATGCTTCTTGCGTTTTTTCAGGCTTTTTTTTTGGTTTTTTTGCGATTTTTAGCGGTTTTTTTTCGGTTTTGTGATTTCTTCATTTTTTCCTTATTTTACAATTTTATTTTTCATTTTTTTCCCAAAATTTTCTAATTTCTATCTCAATTTTTTCCAAAATTTTTGTTTTTTCCGATTTTTTCTGTTTTTTGCAATTTATATCAATTTCTTTGAATTTTTTTCATTTTTTTTTTCATTTTTTACAGTTGTTTCCGGTTTCTTGGTTCTTCTTTGGTTTTTGCGATACTTTTCGATTTTTCTCGGTTTATTGTCATTTTTCTGATTTTTATTTTTTTCGATTTTTTCTAATTTTTCCTTGCTTTTATTTCTCATTGTTCTGTTTTTTTTTTCTACTCTTTTCATTTTCTAATTTTTTCTGATTTTTCTTATTTCTTTGATTTTTTATGATAATTTGCGATTTCTTTGAGATTTTGTTGTGGTTTTTTGCGACTGTTTTTGCGATATTTTATGATATTTTTCGATTTTTTACATTTATTCTCTCAATTTTTTTGAAAGTTTTTGTTTTGTTTTTAATTTTTTTTCCGATTTTTTCTTTTTTTTCAAATTTTTTCGATTCTTTTAATTTTTATTATAAAAGCAAATCCGCATATATTTATTGCCGTCTTATATGTTCAAAATAAAATATAAGAAATATGGCATGTTCGCTGGTATCTAAATGTGAAGAAGATTTCTCGATTAACGACTGCCGCAAATACCGAAGCCCTGTTGTCATATTTCTTACTTGAGACAATACAAAGATATAAAACATGATTTAGTACATTAAAAATTAAACAATAAAAATCAATAATCCAATAATAGCTTTCGTTCGATATAAACACAATTTACCGATTCAGTTTTATTTTTATTTTTACCGCAGCCGATGTTCCAGCTGATTAGACGTTTCATAATGTATTAAGAAAGTATCGATCGATTCTGAATTTTGTCCAGTTACCACTACTCAAAGTGTCATTCCCTTTTTATAGTAATAACGTATCAAACGTTTTCCAGAAAATGATGTCATGATGTCACGCGAACTTTTGATTCATTTATAATCATCTGTATCCGTTGTAGTTTCGATGGGGAGTAAAAAATAGAGTTCTATTTTATTTTTTCGTTTGATATTTTTTTATAATTTTGTTTATTTAATTTTATAAGAAAAAATAAAAATAAAAAATGTTAAATTAATTATTAAGACCAAAATAAGAAGTCTAAAAATTGTTTGAAAGCTAAAATTAATAAATAATATGATGTTACAAATAAATTAAAACTAAAAAAAAATTGGAAACATAAGAAAAACTAAAAAAAACCAGGGAAAATTGTAAAAACAGGAAAAAATAGGAAAATGGGAAATAAGAGGGAAAAGTAGAAAAAATAATTAAAATAAATATTCAAAATTGAGAAAAAGATTAAATCGTAAAAAAATTGGGAGAAACATAGAAAATGGGCAAAAATAGAGAAAATAGAAAACACAGGAAATACAGAAAAAAAAATTGGAAAAAATAGTATAAAATAGGAAAAATAAGGAAAACTAGAGAAAAACAGGGAAAATGGGAAAAAAAGAACAAAAAAGGAAACAATAGGAAAATGGGAAAAAATATAGTAAATAGGGAAAACATAGAATATAATTGGAAAAAGTAGAATTTATAGAGAAAACTAGGAAAAATGGGGACAAAATGCATAAGTAGAAAAAAATGAAATAAGAGGGAAAAGTAGAAAAAATGGTTAAAAAAATAGGCAAAATAGAGAAAAAGAGGAAAACGTCAAAAAATTGGAAGAAACAGAGAAAATGGGCAAAATAGAAAAAAACAGGAAATGAAAAAAAAAATTGAAAATTGGTTAAAAATAGTAAAAAATAGAAAAAAAACAAGGAAAAATATTATAAAATAGGAAAAAGAAGAAAAACTTGAGAAAACAAGGGAAAATGATAAAAAAATATGAAACAATAGGAAAATCGGAAAAAATAGGGAAAATAAGGAAAAAATATAAAATAATTTGAAAAAGTAGAAAATATAGACAAAACTAGGAAAATGGGGAAAAAGGCAAGTAGAAAAATAGTTTAAAAAAAGGGAAAATAGAGAAAAAGAGGAAAACGTAAAAAAAATCGGAGAGAGAGAAAAAGGGCAAAAATATTCAAAATGGAAAAAAACAGAAAACGTGGAAAAAAAATAGAAAATTGGTAAAAAGTAGTAAAAAAAATAGAAAAAAAAATAGGAAAAAATAGTATAAAATAGGAAAAATAAGAAAAACTAGAGAAAACCAAGGAAAATGGTAAAAAACGGAAACAATAGGAAAATGGAAAAAAATGGAGAAAGTAAGGAAAAAATAGAAAATAATTGGAAAAAGTAGAAAATACAGGGAAAACTAGGAAATATGGGGAAAAAAGGAAAAAGTGGAGGAAAAAATAGAAATAAAGGAAATAAGAGGGAAAAGTAGAAAAAAGAGGAAAAAGTAAAAAAATTGGGAGGAACAGAAAAAATGGGCAAAAATATACAAAATAGAAAAAAAAAGGAAATGTAGAAAAAAAAATGGAAATCAGTAAAACATGGTAATAAAAAAAAACAGAAAAAATGGTATAAAATAGGAAAAATAACAAAAACCAGAGAAAACGAGGAAAAATGGCAAAAAAAGGAAAATATAGAAACCATAAGAAAATTTGAAAAATGGGGAAAATAAGGAAAAAATCGAAAATAATTGGAAAAAGTAGAAAATATAAAGAAAATTAGGAAAAATGGGGAAAAAGGCAAAAGTGGAAAAATCGGGGAAAAATTAAATAAGAGAGAAAAGTAGAAAAATAGTTAAAACAATAGAGAAAAAGAGGAAAACGTAAAAAAATGGGGAGAAACAGAGAAAATGGGCAAAAATAGACAAAATAGAAAAAAAAAGGAAATATAGAAAAATATAGAAATTTGTTACAAAATAGTAAAAAATAAAAAAAAAGGAAAAAATAGTATAAAATAGGAAAAATAAGAAAAACTATAGAAAACCAGGAAAAATGGTAAGAAAAGGAAAATATAGGAAAATGGGAATAAATAGGGAAAATAAGAGAAAAATTGAAAAAGAATTTGTAAAAGTAGAAAATAAAGAGAAAAATAGGCAAAAGTACAAAAAAATAGGAAAAAATTAAATAAGAGTGAAAAATAGAAAAAAATAGAGAAAATGGTTAAAAAAAATGGGCGAAATAGGAAAACGAAAAAAAAATTGTGAGAAATAGAGAAAATGGGAAAAAATGGCGAAAAATGGACAAAAGAAAAAAAAACAGGAAAAAAAAGAACCAGGGAAATATAGAAAAAAATAGTATAAAATAGGAAGAAGTAGTATAAAACACGAAAAAATAGTATCTCTAAAATAGAAAATATAGTAAAAAAATAAAAAATTGGGGAAAAATAGAATGAATACGAAAACATAAAGAAATAGGCTAACAATAAGATGACGTAAAAAAAATAGTGAAAAATCGAGAAAAATAGAAAAAACAGGGAAGTATAGGGAAAAATAGACAAAATGGTTAAAAATAGAAAAAAATATAAAAAAATAGTAAATAATAGAATAAAATATAAAAAAATAGGAAGAACTAGGGAAAATAGGGAAATATATGCAAAATAGGACATCGAGAAAAAATGGAAAAAACTTATTGAAAATTTCCTTTCTTCCCCTCGAACTATAGGGAAAGTTTTATTATATTATATTTTCACTTATGTCCCCTGTTATTATTATTAATTATTTCGATGCTTTAACATTTATTTACTGTTATTTTTAATTCTTTTTTATGCCGGTATATTTTTTTATATTTACTTAAAAGTTCATATCTTATCTTTTATAACAATATAAATTATCTGATATTTGTGGTGCTCTTTCAGCCGCTATTACAAAAAGAGAATCTATTTTTAATTTGTTTTTACCGATTGATCTAAAAATTCATGTATTTAATATTAATATTATTCCATTAAAAAATAGAGACCACAAAATCTATTAATTTATAAGATTTATGTCTTATATTTAGTTTATGAGAACTTTTAGGGTTTTTGTTACAAGTTCTTTGGGACTACAAGTTTTTTGGACCAAACATTTTCTTTTTGGGACTACAAGTTTTTGGACTGAATAAGTTTTTTTTTTTGGAAGGAGCAAGTTTTTTTTTCCTCTTTTGGGACCAACGTCTCTACTGCTGGATCCAGGAAATTTTTAGAAGAAACTAGAAGACAAGCCAAAAACCAAGCTAAGTCACATTTCCAGGAAAAAAGAAAAAAAGTCTCTAAAAGTTCGCTTATCTCATTCTCTACTTAAAGATGGGACCATAACCATGTACTTGCTAGATTTGCTTTCACGTTAGTATTAGGTTTTTCTAGGATTTTTCCTAAGGATTACTTCAGGATAATTTTTTTTACTTAATGCCTCCGCTAGTATTTTCTTAAATGGGACCATAACCATGTACTTGCTAGATTTGCTTTCAGGTTAGTGTTAAGTTTTCTAGGTTTTTTCCTAAGGTTTACTTCAGGATATTTTTTTTTACTTAATGCCTCCGCTAGTATTTTCTTAAATGGGACCATAACCATGTGCTTGCTAGATTTGCTTTCAGGTTAGTGTTAAGTTTTCTAGGTTTTTTCCTAAGGTTTACTTCAGGATAATTTTTTTTACTTAATGCCTCCGCTAGTATTTTCTTAAATGGGACCATAACCATGTACTTGCTAGATTTGCTTTCAGGTTAGTGTTAAGTTTTCTAGGTTTTTTCCTAAGGTTTACTTCAGGATATTTTTTTTTACTTAATGCCTCCGCTAGTATTTTCTTAAATGGGACCATAACCATGTACTTGCTAGATTTGCTTTCAGGTTAGTGTTAAGTTTTCTAGGTTTTTTCCTAAGGTTTACTTCAGGATAATTTTTTTTA
Source organism: Neocrepidodera transversa (assembly GCA_963243735.1). Lineage (NCBI taxonomy): Eukaryota > Metazoa > Arthropoda > Insecta > Coleoptera > Chrysomelidae > Neocrepidodera > Neocrepidodera transversa. The sequence continues at coordinate 8,701,650 of OY725349.1, read as the reverse complement.
CTTAATGCCTCCGCTAGTATTTTCTTAAATGGGACCATAACCATGTACTTGCTAGATTTGCTTTCAGGTTAGTTTTAAGTTTTCTAGGTTTTTTCCTAAGGTTTACTTCAGGATATTTTTTTTTTACTTAATGCCTCCGCTAGTATTTTCTTAAATGGGAACATAACCATGTACTTGCTAGATTTGCTTTCAGGTTAGTATTAAGTTTTCTAGGTTTTTTCCTAAGGTTTACTTCAGGATAATTTTTTTTACTTAATGCCTCCGCTAGTATTTTCTTAAATGGGACCATAACCATATGCTTGCTAGATTTGCTTTCAGGTTAGTGTTAGGTTTTTTTAGGATTTTTCCTAAGGATTTCTTCAGGATAGTTTTTTTTACTTAATGCCTCCGCTAGTATTTTCTTAAATGGGACCATAACCATGTACTGGCTAGATTTGCTTTCAGGTTAGTGTTAGGTTTTCTAGGATTTTTCCTAAGGTTTACTTCAGGATATTTTTTTTACTTAATGCCTCCGCTAGTATTTTCTTAAATGGGACCATAACCATATGCTTGCTAGATTTGCTTTCAGGTTAGTGTTAGGTTTTCTATGATTTTTCCTAAGGATTGTTTCAGGATAATTTTTTTTTTACTTAATGTCTCCGCTAGTATTTTCTTAAATGGGACCATAACCATATGCTTGCTAGATTTGCTTTCAGGTTAGTGTTAGGTTTTCTATGATTTTTCCTAAGGTTTACTTCAGGATATTTTTTTTTACTTAATGCCTCCGCTAGTATTTTCTTAAATGGGATCATAACCATATGCTTGCTAGATTTGCTTTCAGGTTAGTGTTAGGTTTTCTATGATTTTTCCTAAGGATTGTTTCAGGATAATTTTTTTTTTACTTAATGTCTCCGCTAGTATTTTCTTAAATGGGACCATAACCATATGCTTGCTAGATTTGCTTTCAGGTTAGTGTTAGGTTTTCTATGATTTTTCCTAAGGATTGTTTCAGGATAATTTTTTTTTACTTAATGCCTCCGCTAGTATTTTCTTAAATGGGACCATAACCATTGCTTGCTAGATTTGCTTTCAGGTTAGTGTTAGGTTTTCTAGGATTTTTCCTAAGGATTGTTTCAGGATAATTTTTTTTTACTTAATGCCTCCGCTAGTATTTTCTTAAATGGGACCATAACCATATGCTTGCTAGATTTGCTTTCAGGTTAGTGTTAGGTTTTTTTAGGATTTTTCCTAAGGATTTCTTCAGGATAATTTTTTTTACTTAATGCCTCCGCTAGTATTTTCTTAAATGGGACCATAACCATATGCTTGCTAGATTTGCTTTCAGGTTAGTGTTAGGTTTTCTATGATTTTTCCTAAGGATTACTTCAGGATAATTTTTTTTACTTAATGCCTCCGCTAGTATTTTCTTAAATGGGACCATAACCATATGCTTGCTAGATTTACTTTTAGGTTAGTGTTAGGTTTTCTAGGATTTTTTCTAAGGTTTACTTCAGGATAATTTTTTTTACTTAATGCCTCCGCTAGTATTTTCTTAAATGGGACCATAACCATATGCTTGCTAGATTTACTTTCAGGTTAGTGTTAGGTTTTCTAGTATTTTTCCTAAGGATTACTTCAGGATAATTTTTTTTACTTAATGCCTCCGCTAGTATTTTCTTAAATGGGACCATAACCATGTACTTGCTAGATTTGCTTTCAGGTTAGTATTAAGTTTTCTATGATTTTTCCTAAGGATTGTTTCAGGATATTTTTTTTTATTTAATGCCTCCGCTAGTATTTTCATCTTTTATTAATTTAAGAGCGGAGGTACACTTTCTGTAGCATATGCCTTTCCAATGTAATCGTAGAAACAAAATCCCAGAAAAACGGGACAATATTTTTGAAAAATTCAAACGGTCAGTTAAAATTTAGGTCACTACGGATGCAGGAAAGTTATTAAGAATCCTGAAAATATTTAGTTTTTGAAAATATTAGCATATGAAAATTAATGAAAATTGATAGTTCGTAAAAAACACCCAACAGAATATTTTTATACAATCTCAGGGACTTTCCGAGCTTAAGAACAGGTTAAGAAATCATTTAAAAAAAATTTTATTCAAAAATATTCAGTAGATTTTTCAGGATTTTGATTATAAAATTGGTGTTTTTGAAGCGCTAACAGCTATCCTATGAGATTTGCTTTCTTACTCGCACAATATAGCCGTCGACGTCGTTTAAAATAAACAGTTTGTACGGACTCAGGACCAATTTGTGCCCATTATAGTTTTCTAATGGAGCTTATCTTGTTATTAATATAAATATAATAAATCAGATTAGATTTTAAACGAAGTGGCTTTTTGTTTATATATTATTTTGGATCTTTTTAACTCCTTTGGTAGCTTGCATAAGAAATATAAACATGAATAAATAAATGATGGAAGAAAATAAATTAAAAAAATTACTAATATTATATTGTAACATTTAATGGAACTCCCAAATTTATGTACACAAAAGATATTAAATATTTGTATTTTCTGTGTTTATATAAGTGCATAAAATAGATTTTTTAAATTTTAAGGACAAACTTTAGTACAAAATGTTGTAGTACAAAGTTTTAGAGCATAAAATTCTCTACAACTTTTGTCTTAAACTTTTTCCATAATTTCCAGTAGTTGCGTCACTAGAGGTCGCGTAAAAAATGTGCATGTAGGTTTCCCCCGGTTTTTCTTGATTTTGAGTACAAGCAATGTATTTTAGTGCAAAATATTCTGGTGCAAAGTTGTAAAGCATCAAATTTTCTTTAACTTTTGTATGTAACTTTTTTTCGAATTCCTCATAGTTTCGCCGCTAGAAGGCGAAAAAATACACATTTAGGATTTTCACCTTTTTTTTTTAATTTTGAAGATAAATTATGCACTTTAGTGCAAAATGTTTCAGTGCAAAGTTGTAGGGCATAAAATTCTTTACAAGTTTTTTATCATAATTTTTCCATAATTCCTAATAGATTTCACACATTATTTTAAGAGATCATAATGGTAGCAGTATGTTATATACAATGTGGGCAAGCGGATTTTTTTTTTGAAAACTTATAGGAAATCAAAATTGTAGAATTCAAAATTTCCTGCAAAATTTGTTCTCGCCTTGTTTTGGAATTCCGCATGGTTTAGCCGATATTTTTTATTTTAATTCTAAATATTTTTTATCTTATTAAATTAATTGGTTTAGATAAATTTTAATATTACAAATTTTAAAAAAGATACGATTAAATTTGTATTAAAAAACTTTATAATTGCGATTTTTTTCAAAATTTTATTAAAAAAAAATGATGAATTTTTAAAATAATGGATCAAAAAAATTACGATTTTTAAACTAAATTGAATAACTTTTAAAATATTAAAGATATGACAATGGGATTTTTACCATTCGAAAGATGATATAAAACTCTAAATTCACAATGTATTTTACTATCTTCGAATTTAGAATTGTAATTATTATAGCCAAAATAAAGAATTTTTTTAAATTTTTTGTAATTTTGTGTTATCAAAAAGTATAAAACAAATGAAAAAGTAAATAGTACATCTAAAAAGAATCGAAAAGTACTATATGTGTAAATTATTTCATAATTTTAAAATAATATTTGTAAAAGTTATGATCAAAAATGTAAAAAAAAAGATTTTTTTAACTTTTTTAAATTAACTTTATTAATATATTTTGATCCAAAAACCTAAAAAAAGGTCTGTTACCAAATTTGAATAAAATTCAATGGGATATTAATTATTTATTGATTTTAAGATTATTCAAAAAAGATTTTATTTTTTAAGGTTAATATTAAATATTAAAAGTTTGGAAAAAAAAACGCCATTAAATTTGTAGTAAAAATTCGATAATATTGATTTTTTTCAAAATTTTATTAAAAAAATTGTAGAATTCGTAAAAAAATTTCGAAAAACATTTGAATTTTAATATAAATTTAAAGAGAAATTGAATAACTTTAAAAATATTAAAGATATTAAAATAGTATTTGTACCATTCTAAAGGTAATACAAAGCTCTAAATTAAGAATATATTTTAGTTTCTTCGAATTTAAAATTGTAATTGTTATCCAAATTTTTTTTAATTTTTTTGTCCTTTTGTTAAATCGAAAATGATACAACAAATGAAAAAAATAAACAATACATTCGAAAAGGTACATTATGTGTGAAATATTTTATAATTTTAAAATAATATTGTAGAACTTATAGCCAAAATTATAGAAAGTTAAAAAAAATTTGACAAAAATTTTACATTTTTAATTTTTTTAAACTAACTTTATTATTGTATTTTGATGTTGCAGAAAAACTAATTACTTAACTAGGTGTGTTCGGAAAGTGAAATTTATGATCAGAAGTTACATGAAAATGATTTAAAAAAAAAATTATTTCCTATTGTTTACAAAATTGTTATAAGATAATTTAAATTTTTGTTTGAAACATAATCTTTAATGCAAAGTATGAATTAAAAAAAATCGTTCCTAGAAAAATTTTTTTGTTGCTTAAAAACGTATTTTTTAATTAAAAATTTTTTTCTACCCCCTGTAATTACTATTAATGAATCACTTTTTTTAATCATAATTTATCTTGCCCTTTGATACCTAAAAAAAAATTGTTTTTATTTATATTTTCATTGTTTATTTAATAAACAATTTGTTTTAAATAATTAAATTTTTTCTATATATTTTTATTTCTACATAATGAAACAAAAACAACCATGTGTTATTTTTTGAGAAAAATAATTTATTTATATGGTAGAATAAAATTGTTAATTAACAAATATGTTTTTAAGGAATAAAAAAATTTTTGAAGGAACGATTTTTTTAGAAAAAATCATAATTTGCACCAAAGATTATGTTTCTGATCATAAAAAAAACAGATCAATAGTAATATGAAAAAAAAAAATTTTTTTCAATGATTAATCAAGCTTTTTAATTTTTAACCCAACTAAATAACGAAGTGAAAAATAACATTTTTTTAATTTTTCCAACGGGAATCTTTTCTGAGACCTTTCAAAAATAGGTCCAAAAAAGGAAAAAATCTCAGATTTGTTATTTAACAATTGTCGCACTTACAATGTCCAAGTTCAAGTAAAGGAAAAATTTGTTAATTAATGCATAATTAATAGAAAAATCGCGTTAAAAATTTTTTGACCGCGTATTATTGTTCATAAATCTATTCAGTAGATGCCTGAATTTTTTCAATTTATCATTTTCATATTTAATGAGTTTAAATAATAATTATTCATTAAAGGTCCAAAGTGATTTACGCAAGCCAGAGTCCCCGTTTTCGGCCGTATTTTTAACCGTCTGAGAAAACTATAAATATTGGTGCTACAGTTCCGGGAGGTATAATTTTTTTGGTGAAATTTCCTAATCTTTTTGAATCTTTTTTCCAATTTGAAAAATGTCAAATACTTTTTGAGATAAGTATGTTCAAAAAAAACAAACCCCATTTTTCTCAGATAATTGTTTATAACTTTTGCAATTTTTGCAAGCGGCTCTTGAATTTTTTCAAAAATCATCTACAGGCAAAAAGTACCTGCTGACTATATTAACAGTTAAAAATAAAATACGAAATATATTTTTTTCAAAGAATGTGTGTATGCTGATTGAATTTCTCACAGTCTAAACGTAAACATAATACTAGAGCACGTTGGGTATATAAAAAGGTTCTACAAGTTACATCAGTCTGCATTTAGAATGAAATATTGCCATTAACAATCTTCTAATATCCGATAAAATGTCTGAGACAAAAAAGTTAGGCTTGATATGCGTGCACATGCAAACGCGAACCACTAAATGCAAGAATAACATTCTGCGTAAATCAAGCGAGCAACTGTATAAATGGCTGAATCTCAAAAACTGTATTTCGGATTTCCATATGTAATCCACACAAAATTAAGACAATTAAATTCTGCAGTTTTTGGTGTAAAACAAAGTGTAGGTTAATATATCAAATAAGGGAGATTGTACGGTGTGTACAATTGAAAATTTGAACTAAATTTTGTACCTCTCAAGTTTTTTGGTTCTTTTAAATTTTTTGAGAAAAAAAAATTAACAATGTTGAATTGCTATTACAGAGACAAAAAACAGAGCATTCAGATAAAACAAAAGGCACGGTCATAACGTAAAAAAAACAAAATTTAACCTAATTTTTTTGTCTCGACCAATTGAGAATGTCGTAAATTTTGATTTATTATGTATAAATTCGTAATTGACAATAATATTAATGTCTTATAAAGTTATACTCCGATTTTGGGTTTTTGCAATTTGTCTACATAATATCGTCACACAGATTGAGTAGGTACGTTACTGTAATATTCAAACATTCACTCTAAATCTCATCGGTTGCATATTGGCTGTATATGTTGTAGTTATCTACGTCAGCTCTCGCTCGAAGTAAAATTAACGTGGGATACAAACGCCAAATCGGTGCGAGAGTTTCTGAAATTTGTACCTCCGCTCTTAAAGAGAAAAATTGTAAAAAAAAATCAATTGAATTGTTAATTAATGTACTTATCATGATAATACCCTATAAATAAAATCGTAATTACTTTATATACACACCTACATGGTATTTACACAATTACTCGGTGAATCCCCCAATAGTCTCACCCCTCATAGTGACACGCGAAATTTCTAGTTCGTTATGCTTTAATGTAATTTCCTAGTGATTGCGTCACAGGATTTTACCCAGTAAAAACCTTTGTAAATATCGGTAAATTTATGAAAGACAAAAAGCAGAGTAAACACATTGGTTTTAATAAATTAGTTTCATTTTCTCCATTTTTCCCTGTGTTTCTATTTTTCCTTATTTGTCTCTATTTTTCTCTAATTTCTCCATTTTTCCTTTTTCATTATACTTTTCATTATTTTTTTTGTTTTTCCCTATTTGTCCGTATTTGTCCCTCTCTTTATCTATTTTTGCCTATTTTTACTATTCTTCCTAATTTTCCAATAATTTTCACTATTTTCCCATGTTTCCCCATTTTTCGAGATTGTTCTCTATTTATCTCTAATTTCCATATTATATCTATATATTTTTGTTTTTTTTTTCATATTTTGCATTTTTTCCCTATTTTGCTCCATTTTTTTTTCCTCTCAATTTTTCATATTTTTCCTGTTTTTCATTATTTTTCATATTTATTTTTGTTATTTTCTATTTCTTCCTATTTTCCCTTTTCTCATTATGTTCGCCTATTTTTCCCTATTTTCCCATACACTTCCCTACTTTTTTCTAATTACCCTATTTTTCTCTATTTTTTTCCTATTTGTCGCTATTTATACTTATTTTTCCCTATTTTGCCCTATTTTCCAGTATTTTTTATATTTTTTTCTATTTTCCCCCTTTTTTTTTTAATTTTTTCCATTTCATTCCTGTTTTCTTTACTTCTTCTATTTTATTTATTTTTACTTATAGTTCCCTATTTGTACTTGTTTTTTCCTATTTCGCCCTGGAATTTGAATTTTAAAAATTCCACAATAAAAAAATTACTTTTGCGTATATTCCTAAAATGAAAGGACAAACAAATAAGAAAAATGTCCCCTTAAATTAAATATATTACGAGATAAATTTTATACATATTTAAATAGTATTTCATCTGCATTTGGCGTACGTCACTGACGCCGAAAAATTTGATTTATTTAAAAAATAATAATATTAATAAATAATGAACCAAATAACATTTTATGCAGCTGGAAAACGTCATTGGGTATAAAAAAAATAAAAATTAAAGTTTTGAGGTGTTTGTTCAAAACTTTTGAAGTATATGTTCAAAATTTTTTAAACTTTTGAAGATTTTGTTCATAGTTATTAAAAATTTTGAAGTTTTTGTGCAAATTCTTAAAAATTTTGAGTTTTTGACCACAATTCTTGAAATTCTCGATATTTTTGACTAAATTTTTAAAATTTTTTTATGTTTTGTTCAAAATTTTTAAACTTTTGAAGTTTTTATTCATAGTTATTAAAATGTTTCAAGTTTTTGTTAAAAATTCTTGAAATTTTGGATGTTTTCGTTCAAAATTCTTTAAATTTTTAAATTTTTTGTGCAAAAAGTTTTAATTTTTGAAGTTTTTGTTCAAAATTCTTTAAATTTTTTAAGTTTTTGTGCAATATTCTTAAAACTTTTTAAGTTTTTGACTACAATTCTTGAAATTTTGGATATTCTTGTTCTAAATTTTGAAAATTTTTGATCTTTTTGTTAAAATTTTTGAAACTTGAAATTTTTGAAGTATATGTTAAAAATTCTTGAAACTTTTTTGAAGTTTTTAATCACAATTCTTGAAATTTTGGATGTTTTTGTTCAAAATTCTTTAAATTTTTAAAGTTTTTGTGCAATATTCTTACAACTTTTGAAGTTTTTGACGAAAATTTTTGAAATTTGGGTATTTTTGTTCTGAATTTTTAAATTTTTTGATATTTTTGTTCAAATTGTTGAAAATTTTGTTCAAAATTTTTTAAACTTTTGAAGTTTTTGTTCATAGTTTTCAAAATTTTTGAAGTTTTTGTTAAAAATTCTTGAAACTTTTGAAGTTTTTGATCACAATTCTTGAAATTTTGGATGTTTTTGTTCAAAATTCTTTAAATTTTTGAATTTTTTGTGCAAAAATTTTTAAACTTTTGAATTTTTTTTCACACATTAAAATTTTTGAAGTTTTTTTTAAAAATTCTTGAAACTTTTGAAGTTTTTGATCACAATTCATGAAATTTTGGATGTTTTTGTTCAAAATTCTTTAAATTTTTGAATTTTTTGTGCAAAAATTTTTAAACTTTTGAATTTTTTGTTCAAAATTCTTTAAATTTTTGAAGTTTTTGACTACAATTCTTGAAATTTTGGATATTTTTGTACTAAATTTTGAAAATTTTTGATCTTTTTGTTAAAATTTTTGAAGTATATGTTCAAAATTTTTTAAACTTTTGAATTTTTTGTTCAAAGTTATTAAAATTTTTGAAGTTTTTGTTATAAATTCTTGAAACTTTTGAAGTTTTTGATCACAGTTCTTGAAATTTTAATTGTTTTTGTTCAAAATTCTTAAAACTTTTGACCACATTTCTTGAAATTTTGAATATTTTTGTTTAAAATTTTTGATGTTTTTGTTAAAATTTTTGAAACTTTTGAAGTATGGAGGGGATAACGCGTCGTCAAATTTACAAATGTCTGAGGGTTAAATAAATATATTTACACCTCCTAGTGAAATTTTAAATAATTCCTCTATAACAAACCTGTAATAAGTCTACAAATAGTGAAAAATAGTTTCGGTTGGTATTTAAGAAAAAATAATTTGTTTTTATGTAAATAATTGTATCTTTATCAACAGATCTTTTTTTATCATAATAAATCAAAATAAACAAAAAGTAAATTACAGTCCACTTAAAAAAAAAATTAAACAAATATATGCCAAAAAAGTTACTGACAAAAATGTAAAAAATACATAAATGATGTTTTCTAATGAAAATAAAGTAAAAACTGTCCCTGATAAATTCTGATGGCACGACTATGACAATAAGTTTCTGACACATTATGCGGCATTTCATATATCATGAGAATATCCAGGAAATTCTATGAATACGGAGGTGTATAGTGTTACAAATATGCAACACATTTATGCCATTTACTTGATACCATTATTCGGTAAAAGGATCTTACTACCTCCGCAGAAAGCAATCGAATATCTGTAGCATAGTAATTTTCACTGTGCAGCGAGGGAACGTTATCATAAATAATTGATTTCATTCATAAAGAAAATTCAAATTTATTAAGATATTTGTATGTAAAAAAAAATTCACACCTGTTTTCAAAAAATAATAATAAAAACAACTAGTGCCTACTTTCAGAATGTTCCGGGCAAGTAAAGTAAAATTAAAGAAAAAAACTTTGATTTCTCTTCACAAACTGACACTATAGTTAACTGATTCTATGAATAAAGGAAAATAAATAACTATTTGATAAAATTAAAAAAAAAACAACTTTTAGTACTTTATACAAACCGACACTAAAAAATTTTATATTTTTTTTTCAGGTAGAGAATCTTTCAGGTAAATATTCTTTCAAATAGAAAATATTTCAGGTGAAGAATCTTCCAGTAAATGAATTTTTCATGGATATAATTTTTGACATAGAAAATCTTTTAGATGGAAAATCTTTCTGGTACAAAATCTTTCATATAGAGAATCTTTCAGGTAGAGAATTTGTCAGGTAGAAATTTTTTTAAGTAGAAAATCTTTCAGGTCGACATTTTTACAAGTAGAAAATATTTCAGATGTAGAATCTTTCTGGAAGAGGATTTTTCAGATATTCAGTATTTCAGGCAAGTAGAGATATTTTCATGGAGAAAATCTTTGAGGTAGAGAATTTTTCAGCGACGAAAACTTTCAACTAGATATTTTTTCAGGTAGAAAATCCTTTAGCTGAATATTTTTCCAAATAGAGCATATTTCAGGTGAAGAATCTTCGAGTAAGTAAATTTTTCATGTATATAATTTTTGAAATAGAAAATATTTTAGATAGAAAATTTTTCTGGTACAATATCTTTCAGCTAGAGAATCTTTCCGGCAGAGAATCCATCAGGTAAAGAATTTTTTAAGTCGAAAATCTTTCAGGTCGATATTTTTTCAAGTAGAAAATATTTTAGATGCATAATTTTTCAGGTAGGTATTCTTTCAGGTATAGAATTTTTCAGGTCGATATTTTTTCAAGTAGAAAATGTTTTAGATGCAGAATCTTTCTAGAAGAGAATTTTTCAGGTATTCACTCTTTCAAGTAGATAATCTATCAAGTAAAGATGTTTTCATGGAGAAAATTTTTGAGGTAGAGAATTTTTCAGGGAGAAAATCTTTCAACTAGATATTATTTCCGGTAGAAAATCCTTTAGCTAATTTTTTTTCAACTAGAAAATATTTCAGGTGAAGAATCTTCCAGTAAATAAATTTTTCATTGAAATAGAAAATATTTTGAATAAAAAAATTTTTTTTTAGAAAATCTTTCAAGTAGAAAATTTTTCAGATAGAAAATCTCTCGGATAGATACTTTTTCAGGTAGAGATTCTTTGAGTTAAATAATCTTTCAGGTAGATAATTTTTCAGGCAGAGAATATTTTCAAGTAGAGAATCTTTCAGGTCGATAATTTTTCAGGTAGAAAATATTTTAGAAGGTAGAGAATCTTTCAAGTAGATAATTTTTCAGGCAGAAAATCTCTCAAGATATTTTTTCAGGTAGAGATTCTTGAGTTAAAGAATCTTTCAGGTAGATAATTCTTACAGGTAGAGAATTTCTACAGGAAGAGAATCTTTCACGTCGATACTTTTTCAAGTAGAAAATATTTTAGATGCATAATATTTCTGGTAAATAATTTTTCAGGTAGATACTTTTTCAGGTAAAAAATTTTTCAGGTTTATAATTTTTTAGTTAAAAAATATTTGAGGTGCAGAATCTTTCTGGTAATTTTTCAGGTAGTAAATCTTTCAGGTAGAGAATCTTTCACGTTGATAATTTTTCAGGTAGAAAATATTTTAGATACAGAATCTTTCTGGTAAATAATTTTTCAGGTAGACACTTTTTCAGGTAGAAAATCTTTCAGGTTGATAATTTTTTAGTTAAAAATATTTGAGGTGAGAATCTTTCTGGTAATTTTTTCAGGTAGTAAATCTTTCAGGTAGAGAATCTTTCACGTCGATAATTTTTCAAATTGAAAATATTTCAGATGCAGAATATTTAGGGTAAATAATTTTTCAGGTAGACACTTTTTCAGGTAGAAAATCTTTCAGGTTGATAATTTTTTAGTTAAAAAATATTTGAGGTGCAGAATCTTTCTGGTAATTTTTCAGGTAGTAAATCTTTCAGGTAGAGAATCTTCCACGTCGATAATTTTTCAGATGGAAAATATTTTAGATGCAGAATATTTAGGGTAAATAATTTTTCAGGTAGACACTTTTTCAGGTAGAAAATTTTTCAGGTTAATAATTTTTTAGTTAGAAAATATTTGAGGTGAGAATCTTTCTGGTAATTTTTCAGGTAGTAAATCTTTCAGGTAGAGAATCTTTCACGTCGATAATTTTTCAGATAGAAAATATTTTAGATGCAGAATATTTAGGGTAAATAATTTTTCAGGTAGACACTTTTTCAGGTAGAAAATCTTTCAGGTGGATAATTTTTAGTTAAAAAATATTTGAGGTGAGAATCTTTCTGGTAATTTTTCAGGTAGTAAATCTTTCAGGTCGATAATTTTTCAGATAGAAAATATTTTAGATGCAGAATATTTAGGGTAAATAATTTTTCAGGTAGACACTTTTTCAGGTAGAAAATCTTTCAGGTTACGTAAATAATTTTTCAGGTAGACACTTTTTCAGGTAGAAAATCTTTCAGGTCGATAATTTTTTAGTTAAAAAATATTTGAGGTGCAGAATCTTTCTGGTAAATGGAATATTTTAGTCAGATAATTGTTTTTTACAATTTTTTACTATTTTTCACCGTTGTTTACTATTTTTTATTGCTTTTTACTATTTCTACTGTTTTTTACTACTTTATATTATTTTTTTATTTTCCCCAATTTCCCAATTTTTTCCTGTTTTTTTTAACGTTTTTTCTGTTTTTTCTTAATTTTTCAGTTTTTTTCTGTTTTTCCGATACTAAGTTTCCCAATTGCTGATTAATATATAGATTTTATAAAAAAATGATATGTAATCATACAGGGTGGGCCAATAAAATTACAATATAATAAAAACGTATATTGAATCGATAATAAAAAAATCTGGCGTTTGTTATTTTAGGCTAATATATAAATAAAATATTTTACCAATATTTATGTCGGACACTCTTTTGGACTAGGATATTTGAATTACTTTAAATTAGCTGTAAATTCCATTATCATAATAGCCTCAAATTAAAACATTAATTACTTAAAATTAATTATTTTATACTCTATGAACAGCTGTTTCGTGTATATAATGAACTCAACAGTCAGCACAGCTTTAAAAATGTCTCGACTTATTACAACCAGACGAACCGTGTGACCTAATTTTAATTAAAAAATATTATTAATAGACCTTGATAGATCAACGTCTGGAAAAATAAAAATAAATCTTACTATATACAGGGTGTTATTGAAATACATGAAAAATAATTGTAATTAAAAGATTAATTACATTTTAAAAATATATGTTAAATCAAACGTACGCCACTGTAATTGATATGGATCATGTTGAGCTTGACCTGAATTATACCCTACTGCTTTATTGTAGGGTTTATACAGTATGTTGTAAAAATATTATTAATAGACCTTGATAGATCAACGTCTGGAAAAATAAAAATAAATCTTACTATATACAGGGTGTTATTGAAATACATGAAAAAATACTTGAAATTGAACGATTAATTACATTTTAAATATATATGTTAACTCAAACGTACGCCACTGTAATTGATATAGATCATGTTGAACTTGGCCTTAATTATACATAAAAAGTTTATCGCCCTACTGCTTTATTGTAGGGTTTATACAGTATGTTCCAAAAATATTATTAATAGATGTTGATAGAAAAATAAAAATAAAGCTTACTATATACAGGGTGATAATTAAATACAAGAGCAATATATGAAAAAATACTTGTAAGTAAAAGATTAATTACATTTTAAAAATATATATTAAATCAAACGTACGCCACTGTAATTGACATGTATCATGTTGAACTTGACCTGAATTATACATAAAAAGTTATCACCCTACTGCTTTATTGTAGAGTTTATACAGTATGTTCTAAAAATGAAATTTCTTGTTAGGTGTACGTATACAGTATGTCCCAAAAAGATAATTCTTGTAAGGTGTATACAGTATGTTCAGAAATTGAAAATTCTTGTAAGGTGTATATAGAATGTCTGTCCCTAAGATGATAATTCTTGTACGGTGTATACAGTAAGTCCCAAAATGAAAAATCTTCTTGTATACAGTAAGTCCAAAAAACCATAATTCTTGTACGGTGTATACAGTATGTCCAGAAATTGAAAATTCTTGTAAGGTGTATATAGAATGTCTGTCCCTAAGATGATAATTCTTATACGGTGTATACAGTAAGTCCCAAAATAAAAAATCTTCTTGTATACAGTAAGTCCCAAAAAAGATAATTCTTATATACGGTATATACAGTATGTCCAAAAATTGAAAATTCTTGTACGTTGTATATAGTATGTCTGTCCCTAAGATGATAATTCTTGTACGGTGTATACAGTAGGTCCCAAAATAAAAAAATCTTCTTGTATACAGTAAGTCCCAAAAAACATAATTCTTGTATGGTGTATACAGTATGTTCAGAAATTGAAAATTCTTGTAAGGTGTATATAGAATGTCTGTCCCTAAGATGATAATTCTTGTACGGTGTATACAGTAAGTCCCAAAATAAAAAATCTTCTTGTATACAGTAAGTCCCAAAAAAGATAATTCTTATACGGTATATACAGTATGTCCAAAAATTGAAAATTCTTGTACGTTGTATATAGTATGTCTGTCCCTAAGATGATAATTCTTGTACGGTGTATACAGTAAGTCCCAAAATAAAAAATCTTCTTGTATACAGTAAGTCCAAAAAACCATAATTCTTGTACGGTGTATACAGTATGTTCAGAAATAGAAAATTCTTGTAAGGTGTATATAGAATATCTGTCCCTAAGATGATAATTCTTATACGGTGTATACAGTAGGTCCCAAAATAAAAAAATCTTCTTGTATACAGTAAGTCCAAAAAACCATAATTCTTGTACGGTGTATACAGTATGTTCAGAAATAGAAAATTCTTGTAAGGTGTATATAGAATATCTGTCCCTAAGATGATAATTCTTATACGGTGTATACAGTAAGTCCCAAAATAAAAAATCTTCTTGTATACAGTAAGTCCCAAAAAAGATAATTCTTATACGGTATATACAGTATGTCCAAAAATTGAAAATTCTTGTACGTTGTATATAGTATGTCTGTCCCTAAGATGATAATTCTTGTACGGTGTATACAGTAGGTCCCAAAATAAAAAAATCTTCTTGTATACAGTAAGTCCCAAAAAACATAATTCTTGTATGGTGTATACAGTATGTTCAGAAATTGAAAATTCTTGTAAGGTGTATATAGAATGTCTGTCCCCAAGATGATAATTCTTATACGGTGTATACAGTAAGTCCCAAAATAAAAAATCTTCTTGTATACAGTAAGTCCCAAAAAAGATAATTCTTATATACGGTATATACAGTATGTCCAAAAATTGAAAATTATTGTACGTTGTATATAGTATGTCTGTCCCTAAGATGATAATTCTTGTACGGTGTATACAGTAGGTCCCAAAATAAAAAAATCTTCTTGTATACAGTAAGTCCCAAAAAACATAATTCTTGTATGGTGTATACAGTATGTTCAGAAATTGAAAATTCTTGTAAGGTGTATATAGAATGTCTGTCCCTAAGATGATAATTCTTATACGGTGTATACAGTAAGTCCCAAAATAAAAAATCTTCTTGTATACAGTAAGTCCAAAAAAACATAATTCTTGTACGGTGTATACAGTATGTTCAGAAATAGAAAATTCTTGTAAGGTGTATATAGAATATCTGTCCCTAAGATGATAATTCTTATACGGTGTATACAGTAGGTCCCAAAATAAAAAAATCTTCTTGTATACAGTAAGTCCAAAAAACCATAATTCTTGTACGGTGTATACAGTATGTTCAGAAATAGAAAATTCTTGTAAGGTGTATATAGAATATCTGTCCCTAAGATGATAATTCTTATACGGTGTATACAGTAAGTCCCAAAATAAAAAATCTTCTTGTATACAGTAAGTCCAAAAAAACATAATTCTTGTACGGTGTATACAGTATGTCCAGAAATTGAAAATTCTTGTAAGGTGTATATAGAATATCTGTCCCTAAGATGATAATTCTTATACGGTGTATACAGTAAGTCCCAAAATAAAAAAATCTTCTTGTATACAGTAAGTCCCAAAAAAGATAATTCTTATATACGGTATATACAGTATGTCCAAAAATTGAAAATTCTTGTACGTTGTATATAGTATGTCTGTCCCTAAGATGATAATTCTTGTACGGTGTATACAGTAGGTCCCAAAATAAAAAAATCTTCTTGTATACAGTAAGTCCCAAAAAACATAATTCTTGTATGGTGTATACAGTATGTTCAGAAATTGAAAATTCTTGTAAGGTGTATATAGAATGTCTGTCCCTAAGATGATAATTCTTGTACGGTGTATACAGTAGGTCCCAAAATAAAAAAATCTTCTTGTATACAGTAAGTCCCAAAAAACATAATTCTTGTATGGTGTATACAGTATGTTCAGAAATTGAAAATTCTTGTAAGGTGTATATAGAATGTCTGTCCCTAAGATGATAATTCTTGTACGGTGTATACAGTAAGTCCCAAAATAAAAAATCTTCTTGTATACAGTAAGTCCCAAAAAAGATAATTCTTATACGGTATATACAGTATGTCCAAAAATTGAAAATTCTTGTACGTTGCATATAGTATGTCTGTCCCTAAGATGATAATTCTTATACGGTGTATACAGTAAGTCCCAAAATAAAAAATCTTCTTGTATACAGTAAGTCCCAAAAAAGATAATTCTTATACGGTATATACAGTATGTCCAGCAATTGAAAATTCTTGTACGGTGTATACAGTAGGTCCCAAAATAAAAAAAATCTTCTTGTATACAGTAAGCCCCAAAAAACATAACTCTTGTACGGTATATACAGTATGTCCAAAAATTGAAAATTCTTGTACGTTGTATATAGTATGTCTGTCCTTAAGATGATAATGCTTGTATGGTATATACAGTATGTCCCAAGTGTGTAATAATTTTTTATATACAAAACGGAACTCTCTTATTAGTATATTAGAATATTGATTTGTTATTTATCTATTTATTTATAGGTCAAAGGGCTTTCAATATAGAATAATAGCACGAAATGGCGTTATCAGTACTGTTATGAAAATAGTTAATACAGTAAATGTATAGTCAACATCAATCATTCGGATGACAAATTTGAAAGTAATTATACAAATTTTGAAGTTTTGCCAGCATCAATAATAAGCAGCGGTTATGGAATTAAGTGGAATGACAATAATTAAAGCAATTTATAACAAGTTTTGAATCATTTATCTCGTTCGAACGGACATTTTAATTAACTATTCCTATAAAGGTTATAGTTGAAACATAATTTTTGCTACTGGCATAAAAAAATAATATTTACTAGACACACACTAATTGTAATGAGAGATAAGACGAAACCTTGACCGCATCCTATTTCCACCAGCCTCAGAATATAGTTAATGGCAAACTCAGTTAACAACATAATTCTCATTATCCCTTTTTTTAGTGTCTCCTGCATATTAAAATTACTAATAAGACATCAAACTAATTTATAAAAAAATTTATTAACCAATCACTCGCCTTCCCTCTAATGACACTTCTTAATTAAATAATTTAGTTTGTGTTTTTAAGATAAGATTTTATTGCTAGGCAATTTTCATTACGCTGGTATCTTACCCGGTTATTAAAAAATACATTTTTATAATCACACAAATTATATGTATAAGTTAATAATTTGTACTAATTTTTAAAGTGAATATGAAGTGGAATACAATGCCTAAAATATGTGCCAGTTAATACCAAAAAGATGTGCCGGTATGCTGTGTTTAAATTCGTTACTTATCAATAAATAAGCTTTCATTTGCTATTAACATTTCTATCAAATAGTTATAAGTAGCGAAATTTTTATAATATTTGGGCGTCCCTCAAAAATCTGGTTTTAGGTCTTTTGTTATTCAATCTTTTGTTTACGATGTATTGGATATCGTAAAAAGCTGGTAAAAAGTGGTAAAATTTAGTAAATAATGCTGTATCGTAAAAAAACCGTAATAAACCGTAAAAACCGAAAAGAAATTGGAAAAATTTGGAACAAATTTAAAAAAAGGGATAAAATCGGGAAAGATCGAAAAACGTGAGTAAATTAGAAAAAAAAAAGAAAAAAATCAAAAAAATAAAATAAAATTATAAAAAAAGTGAAAAATCGTAAAAAACAGTCAAAGGTCGTAAAAATTCGTAAGTCATTTAAAAAATTGAGAAAGAAAAAAATGAAAAAAAATCGTGAAAATCGTAACAATTCGTAAATAAATGTAAAAAACGTAAAAAAAGTGTGAAAACAGGCAAAAAATCGTAAAATTTCGTAAATAATTTAAAAAATTGAGAAAGAACAAAAATGAAAAAAAATCGTGAAAATCGTAACAATTCGTAAATAAATGTAAAAAACGTAAAAAAAGTGTGAAAACAGACAAAAAATCGTAAAATTTCGTAAATAATTTAAAAAATTGAGAAAGAACAAAAATGAAAAAAATCGTGAAAATCGTAACAATTCGTAAATAAATGTAAAAAACGTAAAAAAAAACGTGTAAAAACAGGCAAAAAATCGTAAAATTTCGTAAATAATATAAAAAATTGAGAAAGAGAAAAAATCGCAAAAAAATGTTAAAAATCGTAAAAAAACGTACAAAATCGTAAAAAGCTGGTAAAAAGTCGTAAAATTTAGTAAACAATGCTGTATCGTAATATCGTAAAAAACGGCAATAAACTGTAAAACCGAAAAGAAATTAGAAAAATCTGGAACAACTGCTAAAAAAAGGGATAATATAGGGAAAGATCGAAAAAAGCGAGTAAATTAGAAAAAAAACGAAAAAAATCAAAAAAACAAATTGAAATCGAAAAAAAATTGTAAAAAAAGTGAAAAAATCCTAAAAAACATTCAAAGGTCGTAAAATTTGTAAATCATTTAAAAAATTGAGAAAGAAAAAAATGAAAAAAAATCGTGAAAATCGAAACAATTCGTAAATAAATGTAAAAAACGTAAAAAAAAAGTGTAAAAACAGGCAAAAAATCGTAAAATTTCGTAAATAATTTAAAAAATTGAGAAAGATAGAAAAAATCGCAAAAAATTTTAAAAAATCGTAAAAAATTGTAAAAAATGGTAAAAAAATTCGTAGAAAACTAGTAAAAAGTCGTAAAATTTCGGATATAATGCTAAATAATCGTAAAACATCATAAAACATCTTAAAAAATCGTGAAAAATCGTAAAAAAAACCGTAAAAAAACCCAAAAAAAAAATTGGAAAAATCTAGAACATAAGGTCGAAAAACGCTAGTAAATTAGAAAAAATAAGATAAAACCGAACAAAATCATAAAAAATCGAAAAAAATTCGAAAAAACAAAAAAAAGACGGAAAAAATGGTGAAAGATGGTAAAAATTAAAAAAAAAAATAGGAAGGACCCTAAAAAATTTAATTTCAATAAAAATGTATAATAAAATCAATGTCTTCTTAAAATTTGAATCTCGACTGACAGAAGCGAAGCTTTTTGTCATAAAACAAATCACCGCAGTCATAGGACTGTTATATTTCTTTTTTTATTTTTTGCAGGTCACTTTTTTTATACTTCACAATAATTCTTCAGTAGCTAATGAAAAATGTCATTCTGATTATGTCTGTATAAAAGACTAAAATGTCTTCATAGCGTTATATCTATAAATTTCGTGTTGCGTACAGTTCTTGTGTTTATTACTAAAGTGAATCATATGTTTTTACCCCATGTAATATTTTTCTTTAATAATAAATGCCGTGTTTTATATAAATTAAAAATTTTTCTGCTTGACAAAACAAAAATTATGTTCTGTATCATGTGGAAGGGACTGTGAGTCGGTGAGCGTAACAGAGAGGAGTAAATACACCACGCTGTAAATATATCAAGCAGAAAGTTTTGTAAAAGGGTAAAATGTGCAAGCTTTATTTTTTGCAATTTACTAACTTTTGAGATAGAAAAATTGGTATTATAGTTATTTTTATAAGAATTTTGTATATTTCACTTAAATTTTCTTAGTTATGTGTCATTTTTGTGAGTTATTCTATATATTATTTTCTATTTTTTATAGTGTGGTAAGATTCTATATACAATATTTTATAGGTCCTATGAATGATCCTTGAGTCATCCTACCTTGTAGCGCTCCTGGAGCGATGATGGCCAGGCCCTACCGTCATAGGCCTGCCTCTCTCTTCCAACATAGGGCTCCCTAGGTCCTCGTCCCTGTAATACGGCGATGAATGGTGATACCCGGTCGTGTATCCGTGTTCCGGTGAATTATTACCCGATCTCGTCTGTCTTAACGGCTTCCGACCCAGAGGACTGCCACCAGGGTAAGCCCGGCTGGGGGAGCGATCCACCGTGGGCAGCCTCACGCCTCGCGGAGACCGAGTGCCCCCCACATACGCGTCACGGGACATTTCATGACATTTTACAGCATTTCAGGACATTGTCGCACACTCGAGAGACACACACAGCAGAAGATGTCCGAACGAACAAGCTGGTCCGTAGTCCGCGCCTCACTCGGCCACTCTGTACAACTGGTCTTTTGGACTGATCAATGAAACGGGTGTAGTGTGTGGATGCGCGAGCATCGCACACGCGACTCCTACACTCTGCCAAGGGCGGAGGATGTGGGTTAGAGGGTCGGTCGGATCGGGATGAACGGCGATATTTCGGGAACGGTTCTCTCTATGACTCACAAGATTTCATATTGATTTCCAATTATATACATTGTCATAAGAAAATTTGTTGATACGGTATTAACGTAAATTCATGAACCATAACTTGAACATAAATTAATTCAAAATGTATAAGAACATTTTTTTTTTGGTAAGCTAATTGGCTCCATTACGTTATACAGGGTGTCCAGAGATGAAACCGACAAAACTTAGGGGGTTATAGGGACTGCCAATATGATTGAAAAAAAGCCATATACAAATGTCCAAAACCGCTTCGTTACTGATATACAGTGTGATTTGTGAATTAAGACAAAAAATTCAATCCGCCATATTAAATACAGGGATAACCCGATTTGATTTAAATTTGGTACAGGAATTAAACTAAATGGCCTTAATAAGTAGCCCTTTGAACGAAACCAATATCAGGACCGGAATATTTTTTTTGTTCCATCTTATGTTCTTGTAAGAATAACTCACCCTGTATAATGATTATCAAAAATCTGAGCTCAGATTCGAAATCTACGGAAAAAATTATACAGGATCTTGTTAAAAAAGTTTCTGGCACCATTTCAGATATTCCGTAATAAATTATGATGTTAAATATTTTCACTCGAGAAATTAATTTTCGGATAAAGTACCATCAAAAATGGTTTAATATAATAAAAAATTACGAAACCAAGACATAAATATTGTTATTTTCGTTAATTAGTTCGTAGTAAAATTTTATAAAATACTCTCATAACCCAAAAAAAAGTGAAGAATAAATCCGTATCAGTAGCTTACAATTTTTGTCTAAATACAGTAGGCTTGTGTCACTTACTTCAACAGATGGATCGGCCGTGGAGGTCCAGTAAATTGGCCACCGCGATCGCCTGATTTAACACCTCTAGACTAATATATATTTATGGGGCCATTTAAAATTAGAAGGGTATAATGAAGAAATTAGATATAGAGAACATTTATTAGAGAAAATTACTGCTGAATGTAATAGTATTAGAAATAACCCTGAAATAATTCGAAAGTCATTGAATCATCTAGTGGCACGCTCTTAAAAATGTATCGATTCTGGAGGGCTTCACTTTGAAAATTTATTTTAATATTAGTAAAAGTTTTTTACGAATTCTTTTTCTGTTATGTTGATTACAAAAAATTATTGTGCGTTGTGTTGTACTTTCATAAATTCAAAATTAGTAAGCAAATATAATTGATAAAAAATTCAGTACAGTCCTTTTTGAACAAATTCCTATCCGCTTTTTTTAGCAGATTTTGAATCTGCGATCAGAATATTGATAATTATTATACTAAAACAGTTATTCTTACAAGAAATGACTCATTCCGGTCCTGATACGAATTTATTTTTTCGTCTTTTCTTGGGTTATGAAAGTATTTTATAAAATTTTACTACGAACTAATTAAAGAAAATAACAATATTTATGTCTTGGTTTTGTAATTTTTTATTATAATAACCCGTTTTTGATGGTGTTTTATCCAAAAATTAATTTCTTGAATGAAAAAATTTAAAATAATAATTTATTACGGAATAACTGAAATGGTGCCAGAAACTTTTTTAACAAGTTCAGATATTTGATAATCATTATACAGGATGAGTTATGCTTACAAGAACATAAGATGGAAGAAAAAGAATATTCCGGTCCTGATATTGGATTCGTTCAAAGGGCTACTTATTAAGGCCATTTAGTTTAATTCATGTACCAAATATAAACCAAATCGGGTTATCCCTGTAATTAATATGGCGGATTGATTTTTTTGTCTAAATTCACAAATCACACTGTATATCAGTAACGAAGCGGTTTTGGACATTTGTATATGACTTTTTGCAATCATATTGGCAGTCTCTATAATCCCCTAAGTTTTGTCGGTTTCATCTCTGGACACCCTGTATATTTAAAACAATGCGCTCTTATACACTGGTATTTATTTTTAATGCGCTTGTTTGTAAATGCCTAAATTATTTATATAATGTTGGGGGGGGGGGGGGCTAAGTTAATGCTAGCCACCCCCCAATGATTTTTTTTAAATATATTTGTTGTAGGATGAATTTTATCTGGATTTACAAGGGCAATATTGCAATATTATCGAACTATTGTACAATAGATAGCGCTGATTGGCAATATCGGTAAAGTAGGTCACGCAATTATTGGTTGAAATACAAAAATCTGTCCAAAATCGCTTATTAAGGGTGCGACAACCACTAGAAAGGGCTTAACGATAATTGGTTTTTTATGAATATCTTTAGAAAGGGGTTCCATATAATATTCAAATTTTAGGTAGTACCTAAGGATACTAAGATACGCTATTTATGTATTTTGTCTTGATTCCTCGAATTCACTAAGGGTAGTTTTCAAGGGGTGAGTTATCCTTTTTTTAGGCATATATTTTTTGTTATCAACTTTTTTGGAAAATACATATTGAAATAATATTTTCTGAAGAATTACCTTATAGGTAACGCCCTTCAGCGAGGACGGTAACATTATTATGACATTATTTTTAATTACTGCAGATAGGCTAATGTAAAGCCTTTTTAACAAGACTAAATTTGTTTATTTCCGTCGAGGCCAACTAATCTAATTGAAGGTTGACAAAAAATTCCAAACATTTACAAATTTTTTAAGATATCTCGGGATAGGAAAAAGATATCGACATCAATTTTTCGCCATTACGTTCCTAATTTCGTCTACTTTTATATTCCGTTATTAAAACCTAATGTTTCTATTTAATATTTTCCAAAGAGAACTAGATTTCTAAAAAAACTTTAAATAACGCCCTCTTACGTGCACGTTACTTACTAAGTGGAGTTGAAAATATAACCATTACACTTGTTGAAAAGAGCTCTTTTTAACAAGACTAAAATTGCAAAGATCGGTTAAGTAGAATCAGAGTTTTTGTCGTTTTTTCATAACAAAGTTACCACTCTCCCCCAGTTATTTGGATAGTTAGACTAAAACTTGTATTATCAAATATACGCATAATTTTTTGAAGAATACGGTAATAGTTTTTGTTATGATTCTTAATTGGTCAAATTTTGTAATATTTTACTTTTTAAATATTTTTTATTCAATAACGCCCTCTAGCAGTTTACCTACAATTCTATAAATAATTTCCAGGTTTTTGTCGTGGCCACTTTTGTTAAAAAAAATTTTTTTCCAAAGTTGTATAACAATCCGATCCGGAGATATGGCCGACGGCCGTTGTTATTTGCCCACCCGGTATAATGACAATGGTACGAAAAATTGAAAATGTTAAAAACAATAAAAACTTTATAACTCAATCTAAATAGTTTGATTTAAATTATAAAATATTAAAAAACTTTTTTATATAAAAAATTTTGAAAAATAAAATTTAAATGTACTGGAGGGCTGAGAGAAACCACAATTACGAATGAAATCGAAGTGCATCCTATGATGCACTTTACAAGAGATTATTTTTAAAATTCAAATAAATTTAACAATTACTTTTCTATCACCATGCGGCAACTGACTAAGAATGACAAGTGACAAATGACAAATCAAGTTACGTATGATTAACTTGTTGTTATTTAGAACTGAAAATTTGTAACCTGATGATGCTAACACAGTTAGCGAAACGTCGGTACATAGAGTGATAAAAATATGTAGTTTTGATTATTGCTGACGATATTCTTCAATAAACTATATTAACTAGTATCTTTTAATTTAGGGCATTTTTTTTAATTACCTTATATAAATGGACTTGTTAATTAAATTTGTAGTTGAATTTAACGTGTTACCGCCTAGCTCCTGTTAGATTAACAATATTAACAAGAACAGCAAAGGGTACGGATGTCAACAATTACAAAGATCATCTATCAAATTAGGTTTACTACTAGAACTATGTAAGGGAGTTAATACACACCATGAGATTATTTTTTTTAATTATCTAACGCGATTTTAAATAATTTAGCTTTTTGACAATTTTTAGCAATTGTTTTAATACTGAGAGTTGAACTATGTAATGGATTCTAGAGTTTTGTGAAAAAAATTATAAAGTTCTGAATTAATTTATTGCATTAAGACTTAATCTTCTTAAACCGTATCCAAGACTTTGATTGAATAAAATAAAATTAGTTTTTAGCTACAAAAGTATCAAAATCTGGAATAGTTAATAAGAATAGTTTAAGGAATATTTACAGCGAGATAATATATTCAATACTTAATCTATTACCTTCTGGATTTATAGAAAAATAATAATCTACCTATCCATAAGTTTAAAAAAAATAAACATACCCTCTCTGATACAGCCAAATAAGCTTCATATTTTTAACAACTAACAACAAATGCGACGAATACGAACCCCCCCCCCCTGCCCAGTTTTTTCCGCATAGACATATTCTGCACACATGTTTAAACTTCGTCAAGTAAAAAAAGTAGTATGCTAAAATTTTTGCTATTTTTTATTCTTACCTATACGACTCACAAAAAAAAAGTTTGTGCGGTCGGGAGAACTAAATTCCTTATGTGATTTAATATCACTCTCCCTCTCTTTTTCTCTCTTTCACTATTTTTCATTATGTTCTTCCTCATTCTTCTAATTTTTCATTATTTTTTTCTCTAATTTTTGATTATTTTTTTCCCTATTTTCCAATTTTTTTCCCTATTTTTCATTATTTTTTTCCCCATTTTTCATTTTTTTTTCTCAATTTATTCATTATTTTTCATTATTTTATTCCGTTTCTTTCATTATTTGGTTCCCTATTTTTCATTATTTTTTTCCCTATTTTTTCAGTAATTTTTTCACTATTTTGCATTATTTTATTCCTTATTTTTCACTATTTGTTTTCCAATTTTTCATTATTATGTTTCCCAGTTTCCAATATTTTTTTCAGTATTTTTCATATTTTTTTCCCTATTTTCCAATATTATATTTTTTTCTATTTTTCATTATTTTTCCCGATTTTTCATTATTTTTTTCTCTATTTCTTCATTATTTTCTTCAATATTTTTCATTATTTTTCCCCCATTGTTTCATTAATTTTTTCACTATTTTGCATTATTTTATTCCCTTTTTTTCATTATTTGTTTCCCAATTTTTTGTTATTATTTTTCCCATTTTGCAATATTTTTCTCCCTCTTTTTCATTATTTTTTTACCTATATTCCAATATTTTTTCCCTATTTTCCAATATATTTTTTTCCTATTTTTCATTATTCTTGCCGATTTTTCATTATTTTTTTCTCTATTTTTTCATTATTTTATTCCTTATTTTTCATTATTTGTTTCCCAATTTTTCATTATTATTTTTCCTATTTTCCAATATTTTTTTCCTATTTTTCATTCTTATTTTTCCTATTTTCCAATATTTTTTTCCCTATTTTCCAATATTTTTTCCCTATTTACCAATATATTTTTTTCCTACTTTTCATTATTTTTTCCCCTATTTTTTCATTGTTTCTTTCACTTTTTTTCATTATTTTATTCCCTATTTTTCATTATTTGTTTCCCAATTTTTTATTATTATTTTTCCTATTTTCCAATATTTTTCTCCCTATTTTTCATTATTTTTTTCCCTATATTCCAATATTTTTTCCCTATTTACCAATATATTTTTTTCCTATTTTTCATTATTTTTCCCGATTTTTCATTATTTTTTCTCAATTTTTGCATTAATTTATTCATTATTTTTCATTATTTGTTTCCCAATTTTTCATTATTATTTTTCCCATTTTTCAATATTTTTTCCCTATTTTTCATTATTATTTTTCCCATTTTCCAATATTTTTTTTTCCTATTTTTCATTATTTTTTTCGCTCTTTTTCATATTTTTTTACCTATTTTACAATATTTTTTTCCCTATTTTCCAATATTTTTTTCCTACTTTTCATTATTTTTTCCCCTATTTTTTCATTATTTCTTTCACTTTTTTTCATTATTTTATTCCCTATTTTTCATTATTTGTTTCCCAATTTTTCATTATTATTTTTCCTATTTTTCAATATTTTTTCCCTATTTTTCATTATTATTTTTCCCATTTTCCAATATTTTTTTTTCCTATTTTTTATTATTTTTTTCGCTCTTTTTCATATTTTTTTACCTATTTTACAATATTTTTTTCCCTATTTTCCAATATTATTTTCCCTAATTTCCAATATTTTTTTCCTACTTTTCATTATTTTTTCCCCTATTTTTTCATTATTTCTTTCACTTTTTTTCATTATTTTATTCCCTATTTTTCATTATTTGTTTCCCAATTTTTTATTATTATTTTTCCTATTTTCCAATATTTTTCTAACTCTTTTTCATTATTCTTTTTCCCTATATTCCAATATTTTTTCCCTATTTACCAATATATTTTTTTCCTATTTTTCATTATTTTTCCCGATTTTTCATTATTTTTTCTCTATTTTTTCATTATTTTATTACCTATTTTTCATTTGTTTCCCTCTTTTTCATTATTTTTTTCCCATTTTCCAATATTTTTTTCTCCAATTTTCGAAATTTTTTTCATTTCATAGGATCTTTTCAAATACAGCAAAAAAAAGTACTCTTAACATTTTTCGATATTTCTCCTCGTTTCCGAGAATTTTTAAATTTAATTTCGAATTTTTTTTTTTTTTTTAATTTTTTTCCCCAACTTTCTCAACAAATTTCGAAAAACACTTCAAATAATACTTGTTGAGCTATTTCAGTCCTACATTTAACTATTTTTATTTTTTGAATATATTTTACGGTTTCAGAAATATCGATTTTTTAAAATGATGACATTATCGGAAAAACAACCCGGGAAATCCAATAAGTAATTTTCCGATTATTTCAATTTTCAACAGGCTTTGTAACAGTACTTTAAGGTATCTTTTTCACAAATTTGAAGCGATTTTCTCAAAAATTACCACCTGCAGTGCGTTTCCTGAAACTAGATAAATAAGTGAGAAAAACCCGGAAAACCCCTTTTATTAATTTTCCCATTCCACTCATTTATTACTAAAATATAATACAGGTGGGTCTTAAAAATTGGTGAAAATTTCACGTCGATACATTGAAGCATTCAAAAGTTATGGCATTTTTACACTTTGCGGACGACAGACAGACAGACATACTCACCACAGAAAAAAATTAAGTTGTTCAGAATTTGATTAGGATCATTTCTCAACAAATACTAAACTGCACATTCAAAATACAAAGATTCCGCTGCAATTTTTTCATTGTTTTCTTTAAAGGGTTAAATATAACTTTTTAATGAAATCATAACCTCCAACCTCAAAAACACTCACATACCAAATTTGAATATATTCAATTTCGATTTTGAAAATTTCGTCCGCCACATTTTAGATTTTTATAAAAGATTGAATATTTATTATTTTTATACTTATTAAAATTATCTCCGGCACTGTATGTTATTTTTTATATCATATTAATCAAAATTTCGCTTTCGATTGGTGGAACGCAATGTGTCTTGCAGCAAATGGTGGATGCTCACTATTATTATACGCTTCCTTTAGATAACCAGATTTAACCAAGTCGGTCACGAAAAACTGCCTCACATTCTAGAAATTTCAAACGTCAAATGTCATTCTTATTTTCAAAGAACAAATCTAGACGCTTGATTCATTATTAATTATTACTTATATACCGGTATAATTAGACTTAAAAAACGTGAATTATATTGCTTGAAAAAGCAAAACGCGATTGAAAATTCTTCGGAAAGTGCGCGAACGCGAGTGCTTATGAAAAAACACATAAGCAAACGGTAGTGCAATTATCGTATAAATTCGAGTGTTAGTTAAACATTAAAAGTGAACAAAAAATCAACAAGAATATAATGGTAAGTGATGTATATGAAATATTTTGATGGTTTTAGAAATTTTTAGCGTATTTTAAAGTACATAGTGATCAAAAAAAGTGTATATAAAGTAACAATTTGCGCATGAAAGATTTATGTACAAAGGTACCACGCACCATGCTTATACAAAATGACTCAAGGTCATTTTTTTTATATAAGGATTCTACTCGATTTTACGATCAAAAAGTCACCATGTTGTTAAAGGCATGAATCATCATTTTTTTAAAATAATACAATTCCTATACTAAAATTAATAAAAACGATTTTATTGAAGAAATGTGATAAGGTAAATACACCGAAAACGTTATTATACAGGGTAAAACAAATATTTATAAAGTTAATAATTTACAAAGACATAACTACTTAAAAAAGTTTAAAAATAATTTACAATATACTTAGTAAATGATTTCCTGCTAAATGATTTTATACAGGGTAATCAAAAATTGGTGTCAGGGATTTTTTTGTTTTACAGACAAAACTTGTGAATTAAATTCTGACAAGTTGCTGCGTGTCATAAATTAAACGTATATACAGTATGTCCAAATAAATATATTTTTAATTTTGTTTAATAATGCTAATTTTGTATACTTTTATTATTGATTATATTGTACGAAAAAATGTGCATATGGGTTTTCCAGACTTTTCAGATTCAGGTACCAGAATATCAACTTTTTTTAAAGTTGTTATGGAAGTTGTCAAGAAAGTTGTTATATAACCACTGTAGATACAGAATTTATATGTTTACTATAATTTAACATTTTTTAGGGATTTTGTACAGGTTTTAATAACTTTTAGAAGTTTTTATCAATTTTTGTAATTTTTACAATATTTAGCATGTTTTTGACAATTCTTGTCGATTCTTAGTAATTTTTATTGATTTTTACTAATTTACAGTAATTTTTAGCATATTACTATAATTTATATTTTTTACAAAATTTTAGGGATTTTGAACAGTTTTTAATAACTTTCAAAACTTTTTATCAATTTTTGAAATTTTTACAATATTTAGCATGATTTTGAAAATTTTTGTCGATTTTTAGTAATTTTTAGCATATTATTACTATAATTTATATTTTTCAAAGATTTTGAACAGTTTTTAATAACTTTTAGAAATTTTGATCAATTTTTGCAATTTTTACAATATTCAGCATGTTTATGATAATTTTTGTCTATTATTAGTAATTTTTACCGATTTTTATTAATTTCAGTAATTTTTAGCATATTATTACTATAATTTATGTTTTTTAAAGATTTTTTTTTAATAACTTTCAAAACTTTTTATCAATTTTTGAAATTTTTACAATTTTTAGAATGATTTTGAAAATTATTGTCGATTTGTAGTAATTTTTACCGATTTTTACTATTTTACAGTAATTTTTAGCATATTCCCAATTGACCATTTTACAGAGCAACTACGTTCCACATACATCACCGATGTTACTTGTTCTGTCACAGAGATATCACAAGGAAAGCGCGTAAACATAACAGAGATATCTCTGTGATGCTCCTATGTCCTACCTAAAAAGGGAGCGAAACTCTTTTCTCAAGCGCCAAATAATGTCCCTTCTCTGTTGCAGTTATGTCTCAGAGATGTTTCAGTTTTGTGTCAACAACGTCTCAGAAATGTTTCATTTTTGTCTCAACTATGTCTCAGTATTGTTTCAGTTTTTTGTGTCAACTATGTCTCAGGGATGTTTCAGTTTTATGTCTACTACGTCTCTAGAGGACAAAGGTTTTACGGTAATACTACAATGAGAAAAATATTAACAATAAAACTGCTTCTTAAACCTAATTAATTATTATATTTTAATTTCATAAATATAATAAAAATTATTTTTCTTTCGGTTTTTCCTCCTCTTTGTTTTCGCTGCTTCCCTTGACGGGTCCAGACTGCGGCAATTCTTTCCAATTCCTTCTCAGAATATGATACGGCATCTGAAAGGATTTCATTAATAGTTTGCGATTTTTAATATAAAAAACCTTCTAATATTCAAAGATGAATGTCCTCCGAAAATTTTTCGTATTAATTAAGAAACACCCTCTATATGTCCTAGCAGCATGCATCAATTGCCTGCAATTGGGAGATAGTGAATGTGATAAGTAAAATAATTGTTATTAATAATAATTTTCGTCATACAGGGTGTGGATTATCTCAAAAGCTACAAAAGTAATTTTGAAAGTGTCAATTTTAGACAAAACTAAAAGGTGGCCACTATTATTAAACACTGTTTAGTTTATTTTTCACATTCAGTGTTTCTTATGCCTTTGGTCAAAAATAGTAGATTACATACATACCTATGCAACAAAAATGAGAACTAATGCACTCTATTTAGCACCTAGCTTTCTACTTTTATAAACAGCACAGTAAACACGCAAAAAACAGAAATACTTCACAGATTTGCGCCACAGCTCGCCTCACATCTCGTTGCTGACATAACCTCGATATTCTTCTCTTCCTTTTTCTAGTAATCAAATAGGGAACTGTTCTCTGTATGTGAACGTAACAACTACGAATCTAAACTACGTAATAAGACTCTCTTTTCACTCTCAATATGAATTATCGCTATAAGGTAAAAAATCTACTTCAATGTTATGTATAAGTACTACGTAACTGCTACAAAGTATTTACATATTATCTATATGTTTGCATTAAATATGGAACATGTTTTGTATTAGAAACGTAGCAGAGACACAGAAAGACTATGTAGTAATAATCCCTTTTCTATCTTTAAATACTATATCACAGCGACATAGATGGTCACTTGGGTTATTACTATAATTTATATTTTTAAAAGTTTTTTAGGGATTTTGAACAGTTTTTAATAACTGTTAGAAATATTTATCAATTTTTGCTATTTTTACAATATTTAGGATGCTTTTGAAAATTTTTGTCGATTTGTAGTAATTTTTAGCGATTTTTACTAATTTACAGTAATTTTTAGCATATTACTATAATTTATGTTTTTTAAAAATTTTTAGGGATTTTGAACAGTTTTTAATAACTTTTGGAAATTTTTATTAATTTTTGCTATTTTTACAAAAATTTAGCATGCTTTTGAAAACTTTTGTCGATTCCTAGTAATTTTTACTATTTTACAGTAATTTTTAGCATATTATTACTATAATTTATGTTTTTAAAGATTTTTAGGGATTTTGAACAATTTTTAATAACTTTTAGATATTTTTATCAATTTTTGCCATTTTAACAATATTTAGCATGCTTTTGAAAATTTTTATCGATTCTTACTAATTTTCAGCGATTTCTACTAATTTACAGTAATTTTTAGCATATTATTACTATAATTTATATTTTTCAAAGATTTTTAGAGATTTTGAACAGTTTTTGATAACTTTTAGAAATTTTTAATTAATTTTTGCTATTTTTACAATATTTAGCATGCTTTTAAAAATTTTTGTGGATTCTTAGTAATTTTTACCGATTTTTACTATTTTACAGTAATTTTTAGCATATTATTACTATAATTTATGTTTTTTAAAAATTTTTAGGAATTTTGAACAATTTTTAATAACTTTTAGAAATTTTTATCAATTTTTGTTATTTTTACAATATTTAGCATGCTTTTGAAAATTCTTGTCGATTCTTAACAATTTTTAACAACTTTAACTAATTTCAGTAATTTTTAGCACATTGTTACTATAATTTATATTTTTTAAAGATCTTTAGGGATTTTGAACAATTTTTAATAACTTTTAAATATTTTTATCAATTTTTGCAATTTTTACAATTTTTAGCATGCTTTTGAAAATATTTGTCGATTTTTAGTAATTTTTAGTGTTTACTAATTTACAGTTTTAGCATATTATTACTATAATTTATATTTTTTTAAGATTTTTAGGGATTTTGAACAATTTTTAATAACTTTTGGAAATTTTTATTAATTTTTGCTATTTTTACAATTTTTAGCATTCTTTTAAAAATTTTTGTCGATTCTTAGTAATTTTTACCGATTTTTACTATTTTACAGTAATTTTTAGCATATTATTACTATAATTTATATTTTTTTAAAGATTTTTAGGGATTTTAATCAATTATTAATAACTTTAGAAATTTTTATCAATTTTTGCTATTTATACAATATTTAGCATGCTTTTGAAAATTTTTGTCGATTTTTAGTAATTTTTAGCGATTTTTACTAATTTACAGTAATTTTTAGCATATTATTAGTATAATTTATATTTTTTAAAGATTTTTATTGATTTTGAACAGTTTTTGATAACTTTTAGAAAGTTTTAATTAATTTTTGCTATTTTTACAATATTTAGCATGCTTTTAAAAATTTTTGTCGATTCTTAGTAATTTTTACCGATTTTTACTATTTTACAGTAATTTTTAGCATATTATTACTATAATTTATGTTTTTTAAAAATTTTTAGGGATTTTGAACAATTTTTAATAACTTTTAGAAATCTTGATCAATTTTTGTTATTTTTACAATATTTAGCATGCTTTTGAAAATTCTTGTCGATTCTTAACAATTTTTAACAACTTTAACTAATTTCAGTAATTTTTAGCATTTTGTTACTATAATTTATATTTTTTAAAGATCTTCAGGGATTTTGAACAATTTTTAATAACTTTTAAATATTTTTATCAATTTTTGCTATTTTTACAAAATTTAGCATGCTTTTGAAAATTCTTGTCGATTCTTAGTAACATTTAGTGATTTTTACTAATTTATAGTAGTTTTTAGCATATGATTACTATAATTTATATTTTTTAAAGATTTTTAGTAATTTTGAACAGTTTTTGATAACATTTAGAAATGTTTATCAATTTTTTGCTATTTTTACAATATTTAGCATGCTTTGGAAATTTTTGTGGATTCTTAGTAACCTTTAGCGATTGTTACTAATTTACAGTAATTTTTAGCATATTTTTACTATAATTTATATTTTTCAAAGATTTTTAGGGATTTTGAACAATTTTTAATATCTTTCAAAAATTTTTATCAATTTTTGCAATTTTTACTATATTTAGTATGTTTTTGACAATTTTTGTCGATTCTTAACAATTTTTAGCATATTATTACTATGATTTAACAATTGTTAAAGTTTTTAGAGTTTTTTAAAACCTCTTAACAATTTGTAATAATTTTTATCAATTTAGCAATTTTTAACAATATCTAATATTTTCAATTTTGGCGATTGGTTTTATACCGATTTTTACCAAAGTACAGAAATTTTAACATAATTTTATTATAATTTAACTATTTTAAAGATTTATAACATTTTTTAACAAAAAAAAAAACAATTTTTTAAGAAATTAAAAACATAAATATCATTTTTAACAGTCTTAAACAATTTTTTAACAGTCTTAAACAATTTTTTAACAATTTTTAACAATTTCTAACAATTTTTAATAACATTTAACAGTTTTTAACAATTTTTAACAATTTTAAACAACTTTAAACAATTTAAAAAAATTTTAACAAGTTTTAATAATTTTTAACCATTTTTAAAAATTTTTATCAATTTTTCACAATTTTTACATGTTTTAAACGTTTTTTTACTATTTTGGTCATTTTTTAATTATTTTTGGGTCTTTTATTCATTTTTGTCAGTTTTTAGGGTTTTTGCTATTTTTAACGCTTTAATAAGTTTTAACAATTTTTAATAATTTTGAACAATTTTTAACAATTTTTTTCAGTTTTTATCAATTTTCAACGATTTTTAACACATTTTAACAGTTTTTAACATTTTTTTACATTTTTTAACAATTTTTAACGTTTTTAACTATTTTGGCCATTTTTAGTTATTTTTGGGTCTTTTATTCATTTTTTGTAGTTTTAGGGTTTTCCTGCTATTTTTAACAACTTTTATTTATTTTTGACTATTTTCACCGATTTCAAGTAGTTTATAAGTAGAGATACAGCAATTTTTAGCATATTATTACTATAATTTAACGATTTTTAAAGATTTATAACAATTTTTAACAATTTAAAAAAAAATTAACAATTTTCAATAATTTTTAACAATATTTAACAATTTTTAACAATTTTAAACAATTTTTAACAACTTTAAACATTTTTAACAAGTTATAACGATTTTTAACTGTTTTGGCCATTTTTTAGTTAATTTTTGGTCTCTAATTCATTTTTAGCGGTTTTTGCTATTTTTAACAACTTTTATTTATCTTTAACTATTTTCAGTAGTTTATAAGTAGAGATACAATAATATTTAACATATTATTAGTATAATTTAACAATTTTTAAAGATTCAACCATTATAACAATTTTTAACAATTTAAAAAAAAAATAATAGTTTTGAATAATTTTTAACGATTTTTAATCGTTTTTCACAATTGTTAACAATTTTTAAGAATTGTTAACAATTTTTAAGAATTGTTAACAATTTTTAACAATTATTAACATTTTTTAACAATTGTTAACAATTTTTTACCAATTTTTAACAATTTTTAACAATTTTTAACAATTTTTAACAATTTTTAACAATTTTTAACAATTTTTAACAATTTTTAACAATTTTTAACAATTTTTAACAATTTTTAACAATTTTTAACAATTTTTAACAATTTTTAACAATTTTTAACAATTTTTAACAATTTTTAACAATTTTTAACAATTTTTAACAATTTTTAACAATTTTTAACAATTTTTAACAATTTTTAACAATTTTTAACAATTTTTAACAATTTTTAACAATTTTTAACAATTTTTAACAATTTTTAACAATTTTTAACAATTTTTAACAATTTTTAACAATTTTTAACAATTTTTAACAATTTTTAACAATTTTTAGCGATTTTTAATAATTTTTAACAATTTTTAACAATTTTTAACAATTTTTAACAATTTTTAACAATTTTTAACAATTTTTAACAATTTTTAGCGATTTTTAATAATTCTTAACAACTTTTAACAAATTTTAACGTTTTTTAACCATTTTGACAATTTTTTAGGTATTTTTGGGACTTTTATTCATTTTTTTCAATTTTTAGGGGTTTTTGCTATTTTTAACAACTGTTATTTATTTTTAGCTATTTTCACTTATTTCCAGTAATTTTTAAGTAGAATCAGTATAGTATTTTTTAAATATATTAGTACTTCAAAGTCACTCTTACATATTTCTGATGGTAAATACCAATTTGTTTAAAGGTTTTTAAGAGTTTTGTACATATTTGACAATCACACGTTTAATTGGTTTATAATTAGGTAAATATTTATTTTTTTTGTTCAACTGCCTGTCATCTAGTACCAGACAGTTGAAACACTAATACACGAACGGAATGTGATTGTTCTCCACTTACTTTGAAGTTGGACGATACTGAAATAGATGGAGCTACACGTAAAAAATTAAAACTAAACAGGACATTCAACAGACAAATTTTATTTCTTGATTTATTCTTCATTTGTTATTATATTTTGTTGCGTTAATGTTATTTAATTTCATTAAAAAATAACATCCATTATTGATTATAAATAATTAAATAAATTAACTCGTCTAGTACGTGTTAGTATACTAGCATCTTTCTCACTTGTTATTGTTTTTGTTGTTTTTTCAATTCTGATGTTTACTTGTCCCAGGGATATCCTATGTATATCTTTTTTATGTACAGCGGTACAAGGACATGATTGGGACATACAGGGGATATCCCATCTGGTATATCCCTGTCATGTTCATGGTATTTCTGATACCCATTCACAAAAAAATACCTCAAGCATTTCTGGGTCGTGACAAACAGATCTCAATAAAATTTCATTTCATTTTCATTTCTATGGTTTTTTCCGGTTTCTGGCTTTGGCAACATTGTTTGGTGATCTGTCAACAACGTTAACATCACTTTGCCTAATGTGCACGTCTCGTTTCTAACTTTTTTTGTTTCATGTACAAAAGTAGTAAAAATATTTGTTGTAATGACGATTTTTATTTTATTTTGTTGATTAGTTAAAGTTGTTTATTTTATAGCGGTAAAATTGAAATAATAAGTTGAGTTTAAGGTATCGAATGTACTCATTCTTCTTTTGAATCAATAGCTTGATTGTTCCAATGATACTATGGGATATTCGATTCTGAATATTTTCTTTATGCGTGGTTTATATATGGTATATTTATCAATTAGGTACATATGAATACAATGGATAGTATAAAGAAGGTATACTCAAGGCTTGAAAGGAAAAGTAGATTAAAACCAGTGATTTTATATTTGCAGTAAAGTTGTTTTGTATTGAACATCTTTGGACTTAGTTTTTTTCCACCTTTTCCAAAGAAATATTTCATATTAAATTGATATTTAAAAAAAAACACAACATTCGAGGAAGTCCTCATATATTCCAGTGATTTTCCTGGAATATCTCTAAGAGTGTCCCTTTGATGTCCTTTATTGGAACATCCCTGGGACATACCAGAAAGACACGTGTCATTTCTGTCGGAAAGTAGATGTCCCTGGTACGTACCATGTCCCAATGAAGGACATCCCTGGGATGTACAGGGAATGTACTTGTGTTGTTAAGGACAGTACGAACTAATTTAAAATATATAAGCAAAGCAAAGTTTCGTCTATTGTATGTAGCAATGGTAATGTCGTTCTGATACTTGTCTATGTAAATTTTCTCCATTTTTTTTGTATTTTTTATGTATATTGATATGGTTTTTTATTTATATGCGTAGTTTTAGTTCTGTTTTTGTATGTATTGTGGTTGACTGTGATTGAAAGGTAGAAGGTTATTGTCAAATGTAAGTTTGACAATGAAAATAAGGTTATGATAAGAAGTTTTAAGGTGCGTGTGGCTGTATTTAAATGTGTTGAAGATTTACTTAAGAATGTTTTGTATTTAGATGATTATATTTATTTGATTCAATAATGAGTTCACAACAATTGTGGTACAAGTAAAAGAAAAAATTTTAGTGTCGTTAGTCATTAAATTTACAGATAAAAAAATATCTAGTTGGGGAAGAAAACAAATGAAGAGAGATAATAAACAGTTTTTGGTTTTTGATTAATGAATAGGAAATTATAAAAAGATGTCAGATATGAAAAGTAGAACGAGATGTTTAAAAAATGTTTTATTATAAAGTAACTGAAGTTATAGTTTAAGAAAAATAAAAGAAATTATAAAAAAAAGGTTTATTAATATAAGGAAAATATTACAAGAATATAAAAAATATAACAAAGAAGACAAATAACAAATTGATGCAGATTGGAGAGAGAGGCAGAAATAGGTGTAGATTAAAAAATACAGAAGACAGAAGAGGGTATTAACTAGGAGGTGATACAGAAAAAGAAAAGAAAGAAACTGATTAAAAGAAGACACAAGAGAGAGAAGAACCAAAAGAATAGTACAATTGGCGCCCAAAATTTATAATATTTTTTTTTAGTTTTTTGTTTGTAATGTTTATTATTTTTTTTAAGGAACCCAACCCAAGGGCATAAGAGTTTTCATGATTAAAACACAGCAATTCTAATATAATATATTGTATCTATATCAGTTCTAAGACCTCCAGTCAGCCTGGATGAAGAGGCAGAAGACTCTAGGAAGAGAGTAACAACAATTTATAGTCCTGAAAGATATGAAATTAAACAAATGATCTCTTCAGGTTATATTAACAAAAGTGAACTTCCTGAATTCGATGAAAAACTGGTTTGTTGCTTAAAATGAAAATGGTGAAGCTGATATTGATATTAAATCCAGTTAGAATAGTTAAATTCCCCCCACAAACCACAATGATGCAATCGGCTATAGCAAAAGAACGTCACGTACAGAAAATGATTCAAGAAGTCGATTCCCAGCCATCTGGAAAAAACAGAAATTGGATAGACTTTCTTCCGGAAGATGAATCCGGAAAAGTAATCGAGCTCCACAACCAGAATCTACTCGAAAACACGTCATAGGTAAAAAAATCCTCATTCGGCAAAAAAACGAATTTGACCATTGTAAAATAGCGCAAGTCAGTTCCTATTTACAAGTTGAAAGAAGAACTGCGTAAGGCGGGTACTGATAATAAAATCTTGATCGTTATCTGCGAAACCGGTTCTGGTAAAGCCACACATCAGATCACCCAGTATTTAGCTGAAGGTGATTTTACGACTAGAGGAAAAATAGGCTATACTCAGTCCATAAGAGTTGCTGCTATGTTAGTGGCTAAAAGAGTTCGGGCCTGAATTGGGCCAAGAAGTTGGATACACCATTACATTCGAAAATTGTACCAGTCCTATATCTTCTTAGATTTGATTTTTCCAGTTCTTCTTTTACTTATTCTTCAAGTCAAGTCGTTTTGGCTTTCATGGAACTTAGGAAAACTGATTTTTCTTCAGCATGAATATTAATAAAAAATTAAATGGTTATTCTGTCCCGTTAACAATTAAATATCGAGAGTAACCGATAATAACATTATGATTGAAATAAAAAAAACCCCAATATTTATACATTTTATTATAAATTGTTTAGCAATTATTACAAAGCAATATAATTATGGTTAACCTAGATACAATAATAAATTACTTAATTACTAAGGAATTAATCTTAACTAAGTGTATTTGATACATTAATTACGCTAAAAATAAGTAACTGTGCTTTGAAATTCAAATTTCTGTATTAACATTTTTTTGGCGAATGTTTGTTCATACATATAAGGGATTAGTAGCATCATAGGCGTGCTCAGTATTGAAATTTTGGTGAAAACAATACATAATTCTCAATAATTGTTAAATACTGTCCTTTATTTTCAGTTTATCGATAAGTTTGTCTATTTACACATATATTCTTCAGTTCTTTCACTACAAGTATCGCATTCCACTGTACAGCACCAATGGAACTTGCATCTACACTGATAAGTTTTTGTATATTGGTGAGTGTTGTAACCACGTCCACAGCACATTAGATCACAACCGTCAGTACCTGAAATAAAAAATATCATGTAATAGAGTCATTTTAACAGATGAAAATGTTTTTCAAGTATTCTTAAACAATTCAGAATAAAAAAGGAGTAACATCAAAGAATCTAGCCAAGCATGATATATAAAATGGAGAAGTTAAATAATGAAACAGTTCAAGAGTTAGTATACAGAAATAAAGGAAATGGATAAACCTGAAAGACATGATCTAGTTTACAACAAAGTCTCCAAGACTTCGCCATTGGAATGCTTTTATGGAACGTTATGTAGGACAACATGCTCAAATTAGACCTACCGAGGAAATGTTCGATGATAGAGTACGCAGAGAAAGTCATACATCTGACAAATATGCAAATAAACTGGAGCTCTCACCACAGAAGACAGAGGCTCTTAAAAAATCTAGAAAAAGAGAGGAGATACGGCTTATATTAATGGGTAGGGAAATAGTGCCATAGCGCTGTATGAAGTATCTGGATATGGGTGGACAATAACCGAAGTTTCACCAAAAATGTCTTAAAACCTGTCGAAAAGGCAGAAAACAGCAGTTCGGCGGAGACAAGGCAGTAATTTGCTAGAAAAGCCCTGGGGGTTATAAGCAGAATACCACTAATCAACTTGATGGTGGAAAAGAGATGCCAGACATACAGGGGACAGAAAGAGAATAAAGCAGAGGTGAACGTACAATTAAGGTAGGATCTACTAGACAGATGGAATGGGATGACACCACAGATGTGGCACAGTGGACGAAGAAACTGATCCCAAACATTCTGGAATGGGTGAACCATAGTAGCATCGATTACCATCTTACGCAGTTTCTCACGGGACACAAACTAACAATAGGTGCAGGTATTTCTAAGAACTCGACACTGTTAGCCACATATTTCTGGAATGTGAAAGGTAACATACTTTAACAGAGGAGCTGTTCCGGGAGATCGGTCGAAAACTGGTGGTGACAATGCTCTTGAGCGAGAAAGAATGGAGAAGCATACACGACTTTATTAGACAACTCCTTAAAACGAAAGAAACAACAAAGGAGAGAGCGATAGGCAACAACTAAGAATGGACAACCGGCCCTCCCGATGGACATCCTCAGATAGTACCAGTTGACGTGAAACCTGAGGGGATGGTTTTAGTGGGTAAATCAGACCTCCACTAACGAGGTTCGGGAGTCCCACACTATCGGTGAAAGTTGGAACCTGTCGATCAAGGTTTTTCACCACCAAAAAAAATGTTTACAACAAAGTGAGGAAATTGACTAAGAATAAAGAAAAGAATAAAGTAGATTGCAAAGAAATAGTCTAAAATGAAGTAGTGTTGAAAGAAGAAAACCAAATTCTGGATAGATGAATGAGTGTCTGGAAGATATGAAAGATCTTTATAAAGTAAATTCATAGTTCTATAACCATGGAATCAGAAGACAAAATGCATAAGGGTAATATTCTTTCAAGCATAATGCTGGACGAGATAAAAGCGGTAGTTAAGTGAATGAAAACCTTCTTATTGTATATTTGGGACTTTGGGAGTATGCTACGAAAAAGTTACCAACCATCGGGTGTACCATAAATTACTTACTTAACAAATTAGTTACAAAATTATATATTTTTTAATTATCTCAAAAATACAAATATTTTTGAAAAACTAATTATACCGTTCAATACCATGGAAAATATTCTGCATAAAAAATGTAAATTAAAGTTGATCTCTAAAATGAAAAATGTAAGCAGTAGATTTTTTTTCCCACTTTGGAATGTAAATTCCCAAATAAAGAGAAAAGTTATTTTCAGGAATTAAATTTAGAAAATAGTAACAATGCTTTTTATTTAGTTAAATTAGACAATTTTTACACTTGAATTAGAAAAAAAGCAATAATGTATTTTTACACTTTGGAATTTATAAATGGAAGCTACAATGCATTTTTCTAAACCAAAATAAGGAGAAAAATGATCCACAGTTAAATTTAAAAAATAGCACCAATGCATTTTACTTCTCATAAATTAGGCAAAAGAAACGATGCATATTTTTTGATATTTGAATTAGAAAAAAAGCAGTAATG
The DNA here is from genome assembly GCA_963243735.1 of Neocrepidodera transversa. Taxonomy (NCBI): domain Eukaryota; kingdom Metazoa; phylum Arthropoda; class Insecta; order Coleoptera; family Chrysomelidae; genus Neocrepidodera; species Neocrepidodera transversa. The sequence continues at coordinate 8,660,322 of OY725349.1, read as the reverse complement.
CATTTTTACACTTTGAAATTTGCGAATCAAAGCTACAAATTTATTTTTCTAAACCAAAATTAGAAGAAAAGTGATTCACAGTCAAATTTAGAAAAGTGCAAAAATGCATTTTACTTCTGTTAAATTAGGCAAAAGTAATAGGTAACGCATATTTTTATATTGAAATTAGAAAAAAAGTAATGATGTATTTTTCTAAACACCAAATAGGAAGAAACGTGATCTTCACTTAAATTGATGAAAGAATGCATTTTACTTCTGTTAAATTAGACAAAGGTAACAATGCATATTTTCATATTTAAATTAGAAAAAAAACCAATGATGCATTTTTATACTTTGGAATTTAAAAGTCGAAGCTACAATGCATTTTTCTAAACCCCAAATAAGGAGAAAAGTGATATTCAGTTAAATTAAAAAAGTGCAACAATGTATTTTAATTCTGTTAAATTAGGCAAAGGTAACAATGTATATTTTCATACATAAATTAGAAAAAAACCAATAATGCATTTTTCACATTGAAATTTAAAAATTAAAGGTACAATGTATCTTTCCAATCGAAAAAAAAAAGATTTTAGCATACATTTTGAGTTACATTTAAATTACGCGGTCCTGTAGTATTGCATAGGGCCAGCTAAAATCAACTCGCGTGCCGATCGACGTGTTAAACAATTAAGAAACAATAAGCGTACAAATATAATTTTATAACTTTTTTCTGTAGACCCTTTCGACGTCATAACAAAAGCAAAGAATACCTATCGATAAAGAAGCGAAGGCTACGGTATTTGCATGGACCGAAATTTGTACGCGCATGCGCGAGTTATATTAGTTATACGTCAATGTCAATTGTGATTAAAGGTGCTATATTTTTGAATAAAGTGCGGATTGTTTGTTCATTGAAAAGAGTAACGAAGTCGAACTCAGCAGTTATATTAGTTATCCGTCATCTGTCACAAAATTTTTTGCCCTCCCAACATCAAAGAAATTTCGCCGGCCTTCGCTTCTTGGTATATATGTATTCTTTGACAAAAGGTTGTAACGAAGTTACTTTATTACCGGCATTATTTTTATTACTTGTACTTGATACTTGGATATGGATTACAATTAACTTAAAATTATGGTAAAGGTACCTTCCTCCGATCATAAGGTCAAACGCGAATAGTTGTACATACTCGCGCACGTGCTTCTTGAATGCCAAAACCTTACCATATACCACGATTCATTCAGTTCGAGTTCAAGTCGAGATCCGGTACCGGTTCAGCTAAATTTTGAAATAGGTTTATCAGAAGTGAACGAATCTAGCTCAGTCAACCACAAGCCCAGTACACCAGACAGAGAGGTAACCTGACCAGAATAGCCGTATACCGTATATAAACAAACACCGACGATAAGTAAGAAATCCGGAAAGTTTCATACCTTTATTCATCCGAATTACGTTTGGTATTAAATAAATATTTATTTGGTTGTGAGTTTTAACGTTTTCTCCACGAATACTCAGGTAACTCAACCCAGATGGGCAAGTAAAGATCGCTCTTCTATCCGCATAGCGCTTTATCTATACTATAACGATCCTTGTAGTATTTATTTTCGGTGACGCTGCCAAGTGCAAGTAGTTTTTACACTATAAACGAAAGGTGGCGCCCGAGGTAATCCGATACCGAAACAAATGCTTTCAAGGTTTTAGAAAAATTTATGCAACTCCTAATTTTTTTCGAAATAATGCACATTTCTAAGCTATCTTAATTCCAATAGTGATATAATATGACATTTTTGGTACACCAACATTTTGTTACAACTAAAATATTTTATAACGGAGAATAATAATTGTTCTTATATGTTAGTAGATAGTCTACGGGGTTCCTACCATAGGTATATGGAATTCAATGTGTTAGAGAGAGATGTATAGGAAATTCTCAGTGTGTCAGAAAGAGAGAGAGAGCGATATGACGTCATAGTTTACGAAGTTTATGACGTTTTATTGACTTACAGTATTATGAAGCGTTAAAAAACGTTCGAAACGTCACATTTTACGAAGTTCACGACATTTTTTGACGTTCAGTTTTTGAAGCGTTAAAAAACGTTCGAGAAGTCACATTTTACAACATTTACGACGTTCAGTATTTTGAAGCTTTAAAAAACGTTCGAAACGTCACATTTTACGAAGTTCACGACGTTTTTTGACATTCAGTATTTTGAAGCCTTAAAAAACGTTCTAAACGTCACATTTTACGAAATTCACAAAAATTTTGACGTTCAGTATTTTGAAGCGTTAAAAAACGTTCGAAACGTCACATTTTACGAAGTTCACGACTTTTTTTGACATTCAGTATGTTGAAGCCATAAAAAACGTTCGAAACGTCACATTTTACGAAGTTCACGACATGTTTTGACGTTCAGTTTTTGAAGCGTTAAAAAACGTTCGAAAAGTTACATTTTACAACATTTACGACGTTTTTTAACGTTCAGTATTTTGAAGCTTTAAAAACCGTTCGAAACGTCACATTTTACGAAGTTCACGACTTTTTTTGACATTCAGTATGTTGAAGCCTTAAAAAACGTTCGAAAAGTCACATTTTATAACATTTACGACGTTTTTTAACGTTCAGTATTTTGAAGCTTTAAAAAACGTTCGAAACGTCACATTTTACGAAATTCACAACATTTTTTGACGTTCAGTATTTTGAAGCCTTAAAAAACGTTCGAAACGTCACATTTTACGAAGTTCACGACTTTTTTTGACATTCAGTATGTTGAAGCCTTAAAAAACGTTCGAAAAGTCACATTTTATAACATTTACGACGTTTTTTAACGTTCAGTATTTTGAAGCTTTAAAAAACGTTCGAAACGTCACATTTTACGAAGTTCACGACTTTTTTTGACATTCAGTATGTTGAAGCCATAAAAAACGTTCGAAACGTCACATTTTACGAAATTCACGACATTTTCTGACGTTCAGTATTTTGAAGCGTTAAAAAACGTTCGAAAAGTCACATTTTACAACATTTACGACGTTTTTTAACCTTCAGTATTTTAAAGCGTTAAAAATCGTTCGAAACGTCAAATTTTACAAAGTTTTCAACGTTTTTTAAAACTTAGAATTTTGATTCGAAAAAATACCTCAAACAATGTCATATTTTATCGATTTTGACAAGTTATTTTTACATGTTTCCTTGTGGGAAATACATGCATTTGATGTAAAAAAAAGTGAAAGTTTTTTCACATCAAAAGTAAACTTATAAAAACATTGAAAACGTTGTAAAATGTGACACACCCCTACCTCTCTCTAACACATTGGATTCTATCTAGTTATGTTTTAATATAAAAAATAATTTTTTTAATAATAAACATTTCAGATATATAAAAATTTTTTTAAATTATGACGTGTTAAGATGGAAAACTACGTTTTTTTCATAAATTATAAATTTACCTCTTGAAGTTCTATTACACTGCCTTCCACCAGTTCCTAACGACCCAGCAGCCAGATCTCTCTCACAATAATTAGGCGACATTTGCAAAAATACTAATTCAGACATCTTTGGTATTTTTTTCACTGGTACCTTTCCCTTGGTCAACACGAGATGTTGTCTTCGGAATCGCCTAGGAGAATCGACACCTCTCGGACCATGTTGCGATGTACTCGACGCCACTGGTCTTGCTCTATAATATTTTTTCATTAACAAATCCCCGATTTGGCGAAAAGTTGGAAGCGTTTTCCAGCAAGTTTTCATCGTACAACTTCCCGATACTCCGTGGCATTTACATTCAACTATGAGATTCATTTTTACAGCCTAAAAAGAAATTTATTTAAAATTATTCAATTATAACTAATTATTTTTTTTATTAATTTAAAATTTAAATCTATATTATCCGAATAAAGGTTCAACAGGTAGTTTTGATAAATACACAAAATTATCTCTTTAAATTTCCGTTGAAGATGATTTGTGGTCTGCTTGACGTAGCAGCCTTCGGGGACCTCACTTAAGTAATTCCTATGTGAAAAATTAACAACTCTTGCAAAAATTATGCCTTAATAAATTACCATCAAGAATTATATACTAGTGGCTGGGATACTAACAAAAATTTCGCCAAGGTCTTCGGGCTACCACGATACATAATCGCTTATAATGAGTCTCGTTTCTTAAAGTGTGTAACGACGTTTGATTCATATAATCAAACGGTTTTAGAGATGTATTGGAGATAATAATAAGTTGTCGGTGCTTAAGGTATGTTTGTGGAATTTTAATAAAACTAAATTATACATCGTTGACATTTAGAAAAACGACTAATATATATGCAAAGATTTGTAGACTATTTATTACAACAAAGAACTAATAATTGCTGTTTATTTTTCTTACCTTTCGTCCAGCTTTATTATTATGTAAATTCATTAAACTCCTCGCATCGCCTTCCAATTCTCTTGCATCTAAAAACCTTCTAGCAAATCTAACTCCGTAATTAATATCAACGCTACATCCACCCCATTTCCATCCCGATGGAGTGGGTTCTCTTTTCGGACCAGGATCGCATCCACATGATGAAATATTACCTCTGGCACAAGCCGCTGTTATGGAATAAGCTACTCCGGCACTGCTTATTGCGTATGTGAAAGCTGCTTCTCGAGAACCTGCAATTAAAAGAATATTATTATATTTATTATTAATTTAGGTTAAAGTATTGTTTAGTTAAACTAAGTTGAACCGCAATATGCGCAGTGACTATACTATTTTTTACTTTGGAATTTATGTTGACAACACCGCACTTAATTCTTACGAAGCCAACAGGTTGAAGAATCTGGTTAAATGAGCTCCGTGATGGGGTGGTCATAGCTTATTAGAAGATTATGCGCTACCACCTTAACGTTTAAGAAATTTGGAACAAAAAAGAAAAAAAATAAACGATAAAATATTCTTATCACTTAGTTGTACGCGACAAAGCTTCTCACAAAAAATACTCATAGGTACTGCTAAAAAACAACTGGTGCTGCAAGTGTGGTACTAGATTAGCTGACACTAAAGTAGCTGGAGACTAGAAAAGCTGGATACTAGAAGAAGTGGTCTCTAGAAGTAGCTTACTAACAGTAGGATACTAGAAGCAGCTGGACACAAGAATAGCGTACTTACAGTCGGATACTAGAACCCTTTTTAACAAAAACGGTTAAAGGTTATAATTCCTGGGGCGAATCCAAACAAAACAAACTCCATAAAACTCTAGTTTGCGGCAGTGGGACCAATATGCTAATCAGATTAGTTACTGTAAATCATAATCCAACAAAACCTAAATATTAATCCAAGGAGGTATGTTACTGAAGACTCATCTGTATCAAGTCCACTTGTAACAGAAGATAACACGCAGAAGCAAATGTCATAAAAATAACCTTATATTTAGAGCAAGTAAACAATAACAAAGAAATAAGACATTCGATAAAACATAGAAGTTGAAGTATACTGAGAGATAATAACGCCACACAGGGCTTAAAGGAAATAAAAACTAGCAAATAACCAGGTAACGTTAAAGATCAGGTAAGCCTAAAGATCAAAACTACTTATATAAAGGCTATCAAAAAGGTATCTGTCTTATCACAAAAACTTTACCGTTACACAATTGTGTAATAAGATTAGAGTATTTGCAGAAGATGAACTGAAAGAAGAATTGTATGACAAGCTGGAGGAGAATGTTGATAAAATAAGAAAGGAGATATAATATTAGTTTTAGAAGACTTTAACAGCCAATCAGGCAAAGAATTGCAGACAATCATCCAATAAAATCAAAAGTTTGAAACATATATGAAATGTAGAAAAATTAAGAACATTAAGAAATCAAAAAACACGGAGAGGAAAGTTTATTGCAACAATGAAACAATGTATAATGTATAAATAGAGTAGTTAAGGTGCAAAGAAAAGGAAAAGAAAGTCACAAGTATAAAACATATTTGAAATGTAGAAAAATTAAGAAAATTAAGAAACCAAAAAACACGAGAGGAAAGTGGATTACAACAATGAAAGAATATATAAACAGAGTAGTTAAAGGGCAAAGGAAAGGAAAAGAAAGTCAGAAGAATTTAGGATAATTATTAAAAGAAAACTGGAAATAAGATTTAAATGGATTTGAACAAACAGAAAAATCATAACAGAATACAAGAAATGAAAGAAAGTACACCATAAAGTAAAAAAAAAATGGATGGATAGGAAATTGGATTTATAAAAAAGAGTTTTATTAAAGAATGCAGAATTTAAACTAGAACATAAAACAAGGAACTATACAAAACACAATTTGAACAGACGAGATGGAATAACAGATGAAGTGATCAAGTACCAATAAAAGAAAAGGTCAAAGAAATTATCAACAGAAATAAGAATGGAAAGGTATTGGGTAAACATGATAATCATAAAATACGGATGACAGGAGCTGCAAGAAAAATATATAAACTAATAGGAAGAAAATGAAAGAAAGAAAAATTCAACCAAAAGAATGCTGAGGGCCTGACCGTATTTTTGGAATGGATCTGACCATATGTCAGTCTGGTGGACCCGAAAGTGGGGAAAAATTACTCCCTACCGGTCGGCCCGATTGGGTACCCTAAGCACCCGACAACTTACCACCGTGGTAGTTATTGAGGAACATTGGGGGTACTTTTGGACCCGATCTGGGCCTGGATCAGTTCTGTGATTTCCCATTCCCATGTATTTTTCGACGCTGAATCCGATCCCGAGCTCAGAATTGGGTCTACACGTCTGGAATTGGCCCCAGGGGCCGAAAATGGCCTGAAATGCGGTTCCCGGGATAAGGCGAAGTCGACGCTGAATTTTGGAGCTAAAGCCGGATTTGTGCTCGAAAAGTTTATGTCCAACTAAAATTCGGGGTTTGGGTCCGGGAAACTGACCCCTTGGGGCGGGAAAATGACCCCTTGGAGCGGAAAAATCCTGTTTTGGACGTCCCGGTCGCGACTGTGGTATTTTCATGGACTTTCCAATTCTGGAGCTGAGAATGGGTGTGAAAAGTGTTTGGTAAGCTGAAATTCCCAGTTTGGGTCCGGGAAAATTGCCCATTGGATCCGGAAAATCATATTTCGGACATATCAGTCGCAACAGTGGTATTTTCGTGTGTTTTTCAATTCTGGACCTGAGGGACCCGAACAGTGCATTTCACATGGCCATAAACCTGTCAATCACATTCTAAGCTACAGGAATTAGTACATAAAAAGCCCACTGTTGCGATTGGTACGTCCGCAATATGATTTTCCGGCCCCAATGGACCATTTTCCCGGACCGAAATTGGAAATTTCAGCTGACCAAACACTTTTCACACCCAGTCTCAGCTCCAGAATTCGAAAGTCCATGAAAATACCACAGTCGCGACCGTCCAGAAGAATTTCCCGGACGAAAACCCGGAATTTCAGTTGGCCATAAACTATTCGAGTACAAATCCGGCTTTAGCTCCAACCGTATTTCAGGCCATTTTCGGCCCCTGGGGCCAGTTCCAGACGTGTAGGCCCAATTCGGAGATCGGGATCGGATTCAGCGTCGAAAAATACATATGCCACACTCTTGTGTATGAACTTTTTTTTTGTGGGGCTGTGTAATTTGCAAATGGTGATTTATTGTTTGTGCGGTATTTTTTTTATCTTAATTATATTAAATATTCCAGTTTATTCTGGATTTTTGACTTATTGTTAGTATTTCAAATTTTTAAATATATATAATTAACAGGAAAATTAGTTCTAATTTTTGTTTTTTTGTTTTGTTCCTTTTGTATTTGTGTAATTTAATTTAATTTTTTTCTAATATAAAATGTCATTTTTGTTCATGTAAAACCAATTACGAAATAATCAATTAAAAGCTAATAAAAATCTATTTTTAAATGAATATCAAAATCCTGTTAAGCGACTTACCCATTTCATATTTCATTAAAATTCTTGGCTAAAACGCATGTCACATATTAATTGTTAATAAAAAGAACAACATTATCTATATAAAATATAATAATGCAAGTAATAAAATTATTTTGCAAGCAAGCCACTAAATGCAAATTTCTGTTTAATTACTCATTTTCAATCTCTGGACGTAATGAAGATGATAAAGATCTCGCTAATGAGTTTAGTTGTTTCAATCATGATCATCGGCAGAAACCAGTCAGTTAGATTACATTCAGCTTGTTTCGGTATTTGTAATACTTTTCTCCGAGTGTCATTCAATTAGTTATAAAACAAGCTTTATGGTGTGTACTGGAATAGGCGAGGCGAGAATTTATTAGAAGGTTTAAACTCATTTTCAGGATTATGGATTAGAAGATTTGTACAACAAAGTAATATTAGTGTATTAATCTTGATATATTTGCAGAAGATTAAATCGTAAAAGCGATTTATGATTACTAAACACAACTATATTTATAATTCCCATCATAAATAAAATCATTAAATATACTTATCAATGAGGTTTTCCAAAATAAACCACAAAAGCACTATTATTTTTAAATTCAATAAGTTATCCATATAAATATATTAAGATTACATCTTAAATAATTTTTAGCATATTGATAAAGTGCCGCTGCTAAGAAAGGAGGGGGAGAGGTTTAGGAAAGTGAGTGTGGGGTACATGAAAGGTACAAATAAACCGAAGTGGGTAAGAAAAAATACAACTTAAAAAAAGAGCTATTAGCTGTGACCTAGGTCACCAATATCCTTCCAATTTTTTTTAAAATTTAAATTTAATTTTCTTACCCACTTGGGTTTATTTGTACCTCTCATGTACCCCACACTCACTTTCCTAACCCCCCCCTCCTTTCTTAGTAGCGGCACTTTAGCAATATGCTAAAAATTATTTAATCTTAATATATTGTTATTTTGGCCTGAAGATGATTTGTTAACCGAAACTAGTTGCCTTTCAAAAATTTGTTTAATAAATGTTATTGTGGTACACGATTTTAGGTTGTTTTCGTTTATGATTATTACTTGACCACATTTGAGATATGGATAAATTATTGAATTTAAAAATACTAGTGCTTTTGTGGTTTATTTTGGAAAAACTCAAATCATTGCGCTTTTTGTGCCTTATTGGCATCACTGGAAAATGTCATAAATTTGGCTGGGTAGATCTATCCCATAAATCTCATATGAACGAAGCGTCTGGAGATAAGTTAACCTGATTCGATTGGCTGACAAATTGTGGCGAGATCTTTTGTAATGGTCGTTATTTGAACAAATTATTAAGTCAATAGTCTTCGTCTCGCATAAGAGCGACAGAGAGCTAATATTTAAGACAAAAATGTTGCGAAATCATGTTGGATGTTTATCAAAATGCTAATTATATACAGGTTAAAAAAATTGATGGTTTGAAACATGTTTGTGAGGTTTCAGCTTACATATAAAAAACTCAAAAATATACAAAATAGCGCAATGGCGCAAACAGAGTTAAAAAGCGCAACTATTAAGTATTTAAATGTTTACGTTCTGAGATATAATAAATATCCAACAAAAAATAACTTAACTTAATGCGTTTCTCTGAATTCATTACATATACGATCACCACTTTTGTTTTCTTTGGTTTAACACAACCAGTTGCCAATAACCTTTTCGAAAAATTGGCTAAACGAACTGAGAAATAAGCAAATTTTAATCGTACTGCAACACAGTGTAAATAATAACTGGTATTTTACGATTGCATTTTATTTAAAAAGCAAAAAAACAAATTTGAAACAAAATTAAATTTTGCTCTGTTTTTTTTTTAAACTAATTTTATTAATGTGTTTTGGCGGATAAAAACAAAAATAATGGATTAAACAATTATTCTCCTAGGAGTGTTCGGAAAGTTGGGTGGGATTACCTTTTTTTTTAAACAACGTATAAACTTAGGGAAAAGCTTTTTGTTAGCCTACGTATTTCTTGTATTGGAAGGTATTATTTTGTAGAAATTACTGTGTGTTACTGATTGGTAAGCATATTATCTTCTTTATGTGTGTAAGTTTTTCCTGTTGTGGTCATTTTATTAATAAAAAAAAAAAAAAATTAACGCGATTAAGAAAGTTAAAACATAATTTATTTAAATTAAAAGTTGCAGATAATCACAAATTTTTAATTTTAAAACCATTTAGGTAACTATGGGGTCCCATCTAGCTAGGACTATAATATTTTTATATTGCTTGTAACGTTAAATTTGGACACTATTTGAGAATTTTTCAAATTAGTTTACTCCCACATATTCCTACTTTGTCCTGTCACACCTTCAAACCATTTGAACATTGTTCTAAACAACTAAACACCACTTTGTCTCATCAAGCTGTCCAAAAACTTTTTGATAACTATAATATTACTAGAAATCCACAAGAAATACTCCCAGATATTTCTACTGTGTACCATCACATCTTAAAACCATTTGGACATTGGTCTAAACAACTAAACACCACATCAAACTGTCCAAAAACCTTTTGATAACTATAATATTACTATAAATCAACAATAAATACTCCCAGATATTTCTGCTTTATACTATCACATCTTAAAACCATTTGGACATTGATCTATACAACTAAACACTACTCAGACTCATCAAACTGTCCAAAAACCTTTTGATAACTATAATATTACTATAAATCAACAATAAATACTCCCAGATATTTCTGCTTTGTACTATCACATCTTAAAACCATTTGGACATTGATCTATACAACTAAACACTACTCAGACTCATCAAACTGTCCAAAAACCTTTTGATAACTATAATATTACTAGAAATCCACAACAAATACTCCCAGATACTTCTGATTTGTACTATCACATCTTAAAACCATTTGGACATTGGTCTAAACAACTAAACACCCAGAGTCATCAAACTGTCCAAAAACCTTTTGATAACTATAATATTACTAGAAATCCACAGGAAATACTCCCAGATACTTCTGATTTGTACTATCACATCTTAAAACCATTTGGACATTTGTTTAAACAACTAAATACCATTAAGACACATCATGCTGTCCAAAAACCTCTAGATAATTATAATATTACTAGAAATCCACAAGAAATACTCCCAGATAGTTCCACTTTGTACTATCACATCTTCAAACTATTTGGACATTGGTCTAAACAACTAAACACCACTCAGACTCATCAAACTGTCCAAAAGCTTTTGATAACTATAATCTTACTAGAAATCTACAAGAAAAACTCCCAGATATTTCTATTTTGTACTATCACATCTTCAAACCATTTAGACATTGGTTTAACCAACTAAACACCACTAAGACTCGTCAAACTGTCCAAAAACCTTTTGATAGCTATAATCTTACCAGAAATCCACAAGAAATACTCCCAGATATTTCTATTTTGTACCATCACAGCTTAAAAATATTTGGACATTGGTCTAAACAACTAAACACCACTAAGACTCATCAAACTGTCCAAAATCCTTTTGATAACTATAATCTTACCAGAAATCCACAAGAAATACTCCCAGATATTTCTATTTTGTACCATCACATCTTAAAAATATTTGGACATTGGTCTAAACAACTAAACACCACTCAGACTCATCAAACTGTCCAAAAAGCTTTTGATAACTATAATCTTACTAGAAATCTACAAGAAAAACTCCCAGAAATTTCTCCTTTGTGCTATCACATCTTAAAACCTTTTGGACATTGGTCTAAACAACTAAACACCACTAAGACTCTTCAAACTGTCCAAATACTTTTTGATAACTATATTATTACTAGAAATCCACAACAAATACTCCCAGATATTTTTACTTTGTACCATCACATCTTAAAATCATTTGAACATTGGTCTAAACAACTAAACACCACCAAGACTCATCAAGCTGTCCAAAAATGTTTTGAGAACTATAATATTACTAAAAATCTACAAGAAATACTCCCAGATATTTCTACTTTGTACTATCACATCTTCAAACCATTTAGACATTGGTTTAAACAACTAAACACCACTAAGACTCATCAAACTGTCCAAAAACCTTTTGATAACTATAATCTTACCAGAAATCTACAAGAAATACTCCCAGATATTTCTATTTTGTACCATCACATCTTAAAAATATTTGGACATTGGTTTAAACAACTAAACACCACTAAGACTCATCAAACTGTCCAAAAATCTTTGGATAATTATAATATTACTAGAAATCCACAAGAAATACTCCCCCAGATATTTCTACTTTGTACCATCACATCTTAAAACCATTTGAACATTGGTCTAAACAACTAAGCACCACTAAGACTCATCAAACTGTCCAAAAACCTTTTGATAACTATAATATTACTAGAAATTTCGAAGAAATACTACGAGATATTTTTATTTTGCAATATCATATCTTCAAACCATTTGGATATTGGTCTTAATAAATAAACACAACCAAGACTCATCAAACTGTCCAAAAATCTTTTGATAACTATAATATTACTAGAAATCTACAAGAAATACTCCCAGATATTTCTACTTTAAGCTATCACATCTTAAAACCATTTGGACATTGGCCTAAACAATTAAACACCACTAAGACTCATTAAACTGTCCAAAAATCTTTTGATTACTATACTATTACTAGATAATATTTATCGGATTTTTATTTCGTTATAGAGTTCTTGGAAAATATTTCCTATGCTTTCATCAATGTTTAAACAATACTACACTTAAACCTTAAGGTACAAATTGTAAATCTTTGTACTGTCCATAGTAATCAATATGACAACAGAGCTTTGCTTTTTGCGGCAGTCGACTTTTGAGATATCCTTCCCAACAATCGCATTTAGATACCAGCGAACACACCGTTACTATTCTCGATAAACATGACAGCACACTATAGAAAATCAATATTCAGCTGTCATAATTTCAATAATGACAAGTATGACTTATTCTTACTATGTAACTTTCTTTCAGGTTTATTTTATTAGTATAGATTACCAATCTTTTTGATAATCGTCGAGATTAAAATATCGACAAGAAAAATATATATACACTGACCGAAAAAATGTGGGAAGGTGAGAAAACGTGAGTAAAGATCGTGATGGGTAAATGTGGGTATATAAAGTCACGCAATGGTGGATTAATTGGCGATTTCGTGTTGTTTGACTGACGCCATTTAACGTGGGAGGCGCCAATCATTAGCATCGCTTGATTTATTTCACTTTTGATAAGCGATAACTAACAAGATATAATCGATTTTATTGGTATTAAATCGGAATCGAATAAACAGTTAGTTACTATTTTAATATAACAACTCTGCTACATCATCCTGTATAAAAACGAACATGTATAATTTAATTATTACATTGATACAGGAATCTATTATTTCAATTGTTCTATATATAAATGATAGTAATTTAATATAAAATCAATATCTATTATATTCATGATGAAGTGCAAATTCAATGCTCGATTTAAAGAATGTAATACGAAATAATGGGTCTTTTTATTGCGGAAGGCGTGAATATCGCTTTGATATATAAAATAAAAAGGAGGATAAGGCGGCAAATTTCAAAGAGAAGAATAATTAAATATCGCATTAACATCCCTCAACTTCCCACGTATTTTCACGATTTGAATAATACCGTGGTAGAACAGGGGCGGTGCAATTTATGATTTATTGGAAAATTTTTGTAACTGGCAAATTTTTATTACCTAAATCTTCTTTTGTATTGTAGATTTTATTTCCTTGTTAAATCCTTAACATTTTTAACAAATTATGAACAATTATTAAAAAAAATTCATACTTTAAACAGTCATTTTTTTAGCATGTTTTTAAATGGGTCCTAAAGTTGTTTATCATTATATCAAAAAGTACGTGTGAAAACGAAAAAAAAATACGCACTCTGAAAAAGTGTTTTTGACCGAAAAAAATGAAAAAAAATTTTTCTATATAATTTTTTTTTGTTATTAAAGACAAAAACGAATACTTTTACAATGTTTCATCAAAGATAATTTATTATTTTTTAAATCCTATACCTAAAATATAAGTCTCAGGTGATTCTATATACTCAAACTATTTCTTTAAATATGGGAGTACCACAACAGTCCAATTTTTTCCTTATTTTTATAAATGATTTACCAGCTAATGTTTGTGCAGAAATCTTAGCTTTATTTATATAATTAATTTTATCCAAAATATTGACTAAACACTAAACGTGATGAAATCTGTGAGAGAAGCTAATAGATGGTTCCAAATAAATATATATTAAAATTAAATAAATATAAGACAGAAAATATACCTTTCAAATGCAATACTTCTTCAAATCAATTTGCTTAACTTATAAATCAAAATTTAAGTTGGCATTTTCAAATAGATTATTTATCAAAGAATCTATTTAAAGTTATCAAGAATCGAGAATGAATAACGAATCAAGAATGACCCCTCTACAAGAGATAACAACCTATATATACAAATCCAACAATAAAAATTTCTTGACCTGGGTAACGGCCGGCGTTACCTTACTATATCACGTTACGTATAACTTACGTCTCAACCTTTATATTGTTTAAATTATAACTTATTTAATGAATTACGATATATTATTATTTAAGATTATTCTGTATGTCCCAAAAGGTATCACATAAGAAAATTAACTCAGTTAACAACAATAGACACATCTCCGTTATTTTACTACATTAATTTTTATACCCTGCTAAATTATGGTTTGATTTTATGGGGAGGTACTTTGGAGAGATTTTTAAAATGCAAAAAATTTTTAAGTTAAATTTTTAAATCCAGTCAGAAGCTATAAAATAAATCAACGTTTTATATATGATAAGTGTAAAAAATTAATTTTTTAAAAATAATGAATTTTCCTAAATTTTATATTAAACCGTTTAGACGAAAAACATAAAAATATAAGGTATAAGGACGTGCAATATTTATAGATAGAGAGGTTTCATTAACTCTCCCGAACATTTAGTAGCCAATCTGCTAAGGCACTCAGAAGATTAAAACAAGATCGGGCTATCAAAAATGATAAATTTAATAAAAGAAAACAATGAAGCTCACCAATAAAAATTATATAAATATATAAGTATTTGTTATTACTAAAGGTGGAAAATTATTGGCAGACTGCAACAAAGTGGGCTTAATATATGTGACAAAAAAAAGTAAACCTAATGATTTAAAATTATTAGAAATATTTACTGAGTTGTTAACTAAACTGTATGCTCAATGCAGACAAAAAAAACAGAAGATAACAAATAATATTTATGAAAGCAAAAGAAATACTGGTCTGCCTCGATGTTGTCTTCCGTTTTTTTTATCTGCCATTCAGCATACAGTTTAGTTAACAGTTATTTCCAATAATTTTTAATCATAGTGTTTATCTTTTTTTTTGTCATAAGCTTACTTTGTTGCAGTCTGCCGGCCCTTTCTCTTTTACGAAATGGTCTGGCAATATTTTTTTTCCTTTTTTAATAATAAATACTTGGTATTTATATATTTTTACCCGTGCGGTTTATCACTTTTTTTATTAAATTTATCATTTTTGATCGCCCGCTCCTGCTTTAATCTTCCTGAGCGCGTTGGCAAATTGGCCAATCAATGAAACCCATCTAGCTATAAATATTGTATGTATCTTATACCTAGTATTTTTTTACAAGATATAGCGGCAGAAACATGAACATTTTTTCAATAAATAGTCTAAAGTTCTTCCATATTTTTGTTATTTTTTTTAATTATTTCGGACTCTTGTCACATAATAATAATTGTGCATTCCTCTCTCTCTGTCTCGATGAGAACCTATGGTGAAATTTTGCATGATTTAAATTCAAGATAATTCCTTTTATGGCCAGTAGTTTTAGTTTGCATTGAGTATTAAATTTTGTTTTTTTTTTCGTTAAAACAAACTAAAATAAACGACAGTGTTGTTACAAGTTTTTCTAAACACGTTAAGTGCCACCATGATCTGGTGGCCATAAAATTTTTTTTATCAATGAGTATCATTGTTTTTTTTTGATACATGGATATGTAAAAAACACAAATGATAAAAAAAATTATGTTTTTCATGTGTATCCATGTTGGATACATGTGGCCACATAATATGTTTTTTATTTACCAAGCCATATGTATCCCACGCTAATACATAGAGATAGGCAACAATGCAAATGCGAACTTTAGATGAAAATTATGGTACTGGTAAAAAGAGAGGACCTTGTGTCACTTGTTATAAAAATGTAAAAAATTCAACTGACAGATAAGTTGCAACATCTAGAGCCACCCAAAGTAAATATACACATGCGACAAATATTATTGCTTGTCATGTTTTTTGACGTCCATAAGTGCTTGCAGGATTAAAACGTTTTCGCTCTATTTTTTTACTTTTATTTCATTCGTTCTTTGTTTATTTTTTCACTACCATTTTATGCTTATTTTCTCAATAAATATTGCTCCAATTCAGGTTTATGTCACTTTGTCCTATGACCTAAAATACCGCATAAATTTCAGGTTTGTTCAGACTGAGACTGTGTTACGTTTTTTTGTGTCACCCTGTATTTTCATTATTCCTCTACTCCGTATATTTTATAGTTTCGTATTCGCTTGATGTTCCCTTTCTTATTTCCTCGCGTCATGCCCCCCCCCCCCCTTTTCTCTTGGCATTCTTATAAAATGCCTACCCAAGCTAATAACTTTCTTTCTTTTTAGGGTTAAGGAAATTAAACTCAAATGAAACGTTTATTTGTTTATTTATTATTTATGATAATATCAAAGATTTTCTTATTTTTTCCAAATAAAAAGCTTTTTTATAGTAGATGGTCTTGGTTTCGTACGAAAGCTCTTTTGTCAGCTGTCCTCTTCTGAGTTGTCTTATTCTCCAGAAAACAAAAAAACTCCTTGGATCCGGCACTTGACCACTGTCCAGGTAATAACAATTGATTGAAGTGGAACCAACAATATGAACCACCAAATAAGAACCCTAAAAGTTCACATAACATAAGTTTAAGATTAAAATCTTATAAATTACCAGATTTCGTGGTCTCCGTTATTGAAAATGAGTATAAAACAATGATATAAATAAAAACATGAATTTTAGATCAAAATATGAAATACAAAAATATTTAAAATGAATTAAATTTTAAGACAATCTGTAAGAACAAATTAAGAATTAGATTCTCTTTTTCGTATATAGACACACAGAAATCAATAATTTATGGTATATGATAAGATATGAACCTTTTAAGTAAATAAATAAAAAAAATATACCGGGATTTATAGAATTAAAAATAAAATTACAAGCGTCGAATTAATTAATAATGATCTCAAAGAATTTTAGTGAAAATATAATATAATATAATAAAACTTACCCTATAAATAAATTGAGACAAGAAATAAATCTTCAGTAGAAAACACTGGCGATATAAAGATATACAAAGTCTACTACTTGTACTCAATAGATAAAGAAAAAAGAAAGTTATTAGCATGGGTAGGCATTTTATAAGAATGCCAAGAAAAGAGAGGAGCATGACGCGAAGAAATAAGAAAGGGAACATCAAGCGAATATGAAACTATAAAATATACGGAGTAGAGGAATAATGAAAATACAGGGTGGCACAAAAAAACGTAACAACTGAAGTACAAATTTGTATGTACATCAACATTGAATCATCTGACGTCTGTATCGATGGTGGATACATATGGCACATAACGTGTTAAATATAGAGTTTTTGTATCTCACCACCTAATGGTAACGTTAACGCTTGTTAAGGCCACCGAGCAGCGTCAGTGAAGAAAAATATACAAGGGGTCGTTATGTTATCGACAAATCTTTTAGAGGCCAGAAGGGCTTTACTTGTCCTACTGGGCTTAGTACACTTGTATTAAAAAAGGGTATAAGTAATAGAAAGAGACGCTAACGTGTAGGTTAGGTTAGGTTAGGTTCAATGTGAGTGGGTCGTTTGCTCGCCCCTCCACTGCGGCCAACAGAGGCCTATTGTGGCTCACCCCTATGGGCTATAATTCACCATACAATCCACACCTTCTTACGAAGTCTATGGTTGATTTAGGTGAAGCTTCCTTGAAGTCGGTAGGCTCCAGCTGTACAAAACCAAACGTACGAAGCCTATTCATTTCCAGGGCAGGGCAGGAGCATAAGATATGCTCCGCCGTTTCGTCTTCCACACTGCAGAAGCGACAGTCCGATGTTTGACTCAGACCTAGCTTCTTCAGATGGTACTGCAGACGACAGTGCCCTGTCAGCAGTCCGATTAGGATGCGTAGATCACTTCTACTCTATTTTAGGATCTGCGATAGGGTGCTACCTGAGGGTTTGACTATAAACGCCTTAGAGTGAGCTAACCCAGGAATATCTTTCCAGTGCTGGAGAGTTTTCCTCTCGGCCCATTTCCAGATAGTGTCTTTGGCACTGCTTTTGGCTATGCCAAAGAATGGTTCCGGTCCAATGAACTCGGATTCTGCACCTCTTTTCGCAAGGGTGTCGGCTTTCTCATTGCCCTCCAGCCCTTCATGCCCAGGTACCCAGAGTAGGGTTACTCTGTTACTGGTAGCAATGCGATCCAGGGATTCGATGCAGTTCCATACCAGCTTCGAGTCCAGCCG
The DNA here is from genome assembly GCA_963243735.1 of Neocrepidodera transversa. Classification (NCBI taxonomy): domain Eukaryota; kingdom Metazoa; phylum Arthropoda; class Insecta; order Coleoptera; family Chrysomelidae; genus Neocrepidodera; species Neocrepidodera transversa. The sequence goes on along the minus strand of OY725349.1, from coordinate 8,641,792 downwards.
GCTGGAGCTCAGTACTTTTAAAGCTGCCTGGCTGTCTGATAAAATATAAATACTTTTGTTGACAAGATGATGGTTTACCAACTCTCTTGCACACAATTCTATAGCGGAAACCTCCGCCTGAAAGATGGTAGCATACTTGCCAAGGCTTACTGTGATGTCAACTCTCGGTTTTCTGCTGTACACTCCGGCTCCAACACCACTTGGGGTCTTTGAACCATCTGTGTACAGTACATAAGCCGTCCCTGGAAAGAGGATCTCCCCCCTTTCCCATTCGTCTCTTCTCGGAAGAAGGACGTTGAAGGACTTCTGTATGTGAGTTCTGGGAGAGAGCACATCCGAAACCATTCCGAGAGTGTGGTGAGTACTCATCTCTCGCAGCAGTCCAGAGTGGTCCCATAGCCTCTCCCCCTCGATTTGACCTGCCACCGACATGGCTCTATAGGAGGTCATTCTGGCCTCCTGCTCCAGTAATATATGGAGAGGAGTAAGACCCAGAAATCTTTCCATTGCCGCTGTCGGGGTAGATGACATAGCGCCTGTAATAGCCACACATGCTAATCTCTGTAGTCCAGATAATTTAGCCGCCGCAATAGACTGGAACCCCTTCGTCCACCAGGCCATTGCGCCATATGTGACCATTGGTTTTATCACCGTTTGATAAATCCAGTAAATCTGTTTAGGGTTCATTCCCCACGACTTGCCGCATACCCGTCTGATATTCCAGAGCGATGCCCTGGCTTTATTGATTGTTCTTTCCAGATGGGAGTTCCAGGTAAGTTTACTATCAAGGATAATCCCCAGATATTTTACCTCCTCCGCAAATGGAATGGTTACGCCTTCCAGAATTGGATGACGTAGCTTATCAAGCTTCCTCCTTTTTGTAAAAGGAACTACTACCGTTTTGTGGGGGTTCACAGACATCTGTTCCTCCTCACACCATCTGTATACGATGTTAAGAGCTTCCTGAAGGATATTAGAAATAATCTCTTCAAATAAGCCTCTAACTATTATTAAAAGGTCATCGGCATAGCATTGAAAATCCACCCCCCGCTGGGAGAGCCTGTCTAGTAGGGGGTCGACCAAGAGTGACCAAAGAAGTGGAGACAGCACTCCGCCTTGAGGACACCCCTTCGCCGCCCTAAATCTGACAGTCTCCTCCTGCAGTGATGATGTGACAAAGCGATTTTCAAGCATGCATTTAATCCAATTGCAGATTAGTCTGCTTATTCCCCTTCGCAGAAGTGCAGCGTAAAGGGATTGAGGCAGGGTATTGTTGAACGCCCCTTCAATGTCGAGGAAAGCTGTCAGCGCAATCTCTTTCTGCTGTAAAGAGTGGGTTATCTTTCCTACGAGGTTATTTAGCGCCAAATCTGTAGATTTGCCAACCTGGTAGGCATATTGTCTGGGGTTGAGGGGAATTTCCCTGCAGTTCCCGTCTCTAATATGCCTATCTAGAATTCTCTCTAGAGTTTTTAGTACGAACGAGGTAAGGCTGATCGGTCTAAAGGATTTAGGCAGGGAATTATTTACCTTCCCCGCTTTCCGTATATATACGACCCTAGCAATCGACCAGCCCTGTGGTATGTAACTCCACACCAGGCTCGCACGATATAGTTTCACTAGAAGAGGCAGCAGCTCCTCTGACCCGTTTTGCAACATGGCAGGAAAAATACCGTGTAACGTGTAAAACTGGCTGGGATTTTTGGAGGATCAAACGTCATAGGTTGTCAAAAATGCAACTCATAAACATATACTCTATTCTTAAAATTGTGCATGTTTATAACGTTTGATTCGATAAAGGTTGGGTGTGACATATAATAAAAACCAAATATGGCTCATCATTTAAGTAACATTGAAAAGAATAACGAAAATGGAAGAAGGATCCCGTTCAAGTTGGAACAACTTGTTTTTTATGTTTACTTTAAGCTATTTAAAATAGCTATTTTAAGTAATTTGATTTTAAAAAATATAACAAACTATTAGATACTTTGTGTTGAAAAAATCAAATTAAACCAATTTTTGAATGTGTAAAACGTTAAGATGCAGCTCAACTGTAGCACTGTAACGAGCGAATTTTACTGCCTGGAGGCGGAAGACGTCTAAATCCGTCCCTGAGCGTACATGTAGCGTGAAAGTAAAAATGCATACAATATTGATTAAAATATTTAAACAATAGTTAAATATATGATTTCCGGTTTTTCACATCTAAATCATAAAATATTAACAACATAATTGATATGTTCTAACTGAGTCTATAGTTATCAGCACAACGTTGACAAAAGTAATAAATACTAGATAATGAGACAAATATATGTTGTGGCAACGAATTTGCATGCGGTGCGAGATGCTAAAATGTAATTGCCTGGAGTTATTACTGTGAGAAGATAATAGGAACTGACAGTAGGTATCCTCTTTCGATGGCAAGTAGGCTCTCTCTCAATTTATATCATTGTATGTAATTCCTCGTAGGTGATGCTATTGGGACAATATTGTGCATAAATCCGCCTCTGTGTTATCTGAGATGAATACTCTAGGTTATAGGATTTTTTTTTCTGTTCGGCGCAGATAGAATTTCAACAGGGAATTGATGTTTATTGCCAGGTGATCGATTTCTGTTTGCAAATTGTAGGTGGTAATTATTTCTTAAGAATTTACTGTTGTTTTTAATCAAAAAATTCAATCATATATAGAGTTACTTCAAAAGTTATAACTATAATGAATCCTTAACAATTATTAATTGGTGTTTTTTATTATTTCTATTTTCTATTTATATATTTTGTAATCTGTCTACCAATCAGTTGAAAAATTCAAATTGAGGATCACTATCTAAATACGAAACGTCGTATTAAAAATTTCTTAGATTGGATGACGAGAAGTTTATTAATTTTCACTTTCCGAAATTTGTAAACAAGAATTCAATTAAATCATAATTAAATACGGATTGCAATTAGCAAATAATGAAATGAATTAGGCGAAAAAAAAAGCTAAGACCAAAGAACAAATAATTAAAAAGACTTAATGAAAATATAGAAAGTTTGGAAAAAAAATAAAGACTAGGCAAATATCAAAAAAGAGAATATAATAGAGAACGAAATAAATGTAAAGATAACAGCAAAAAATACACTAAAAATAAGAGACAAATGTATGTTTGAAGAAAAACTGAAAATAATAAAGAAAAAAAAAGAAGAAGAGAATAATTTAGATATTTTTAATCGATACAGCAAGAGTAGAAAACAAGGCTACTATACTGAGATATATAATAATAATAAAAGAGGAATATTTTTTTTCAGTGAGTTTAAAAGTAATTTTTGTATCTATTTTTATATATCCATAAAAAATCACCATATTTAGGGAAATTTTCGTAAATTTGGCAATGACGCTTTAAAATTCCACTGATTTTTTAAGGATTTCCCAAAAAGAATTTCTTAGTAATTTTTTAAAGATTGTACAAGGATTTTTGAAGAATTTTCAATTATTTTTCCAAAAGGTTATCAATAATTAAAAAAAATCAAGTTTTAGGTTCGTATTTTATGTATGAAGACTAATAATTTTTAAAGTAAATTTAACATCTTGTATCTATTTTTATGTGTCTGTAAAAATCCCCAGATTTAGGGAAATTTTCGTAAATTTGGCAATGAGGCTATAAAATTCCACTGATTTAAGATAGAGACTGTTTTTCAATGATTTTTTTAAAGATTTCTCAAAAAGAATTTCTTAGTAATTATTTTAAAATGATTGTTTCAAAATTTTTTTAACGATTGTACAAATATTTTTGAAAAAAATTCACGTATTTTTCTAAGAGGTTGTCAATAATTAAAAAAAACCAACTTTTAGGTTCGTATTTTATGTATGAAGAGGAATAATTTTTAAAAGTTTAAAAGTAAATTTAACATCTAGTGTCTATTTTTATGTGTCTGTAAAAATCCCCAGATTTAGGTAAATTTTCGTGAATTTGGCAATGAGGCATTAAAATTCCACTGAAACTGTTTTTCAAGGATTCTTTAATGGTTCGTATTTTATGTATAAATAATAATAAAACAGGAATATATTTTTTAGTGAGTTTAAAAGTAATTTTGTGTCTATTTTTTTATGTATCCATAAAAAATCCCCAGATTTAGGGAAATTTTCGTAAATTTGGCAATGTCACACTATAAAATTTCACTGATTTAAGATGGAGACGGTTTTTCAATGATTTTTTAAGGATTTTCCAAAAAGAATTTCTTAGTAATTTTTTTAAGAGTTCTTATGAATTTTAAAAGGATTGTTTCAACATTTTTTTCACGATTGTACAAGGATTTTTGAAGATTTTTTAAGTATGTTTCTAACAGTTTATCAATAATTAAAAAAAATGAACTTTTAGGTTCGTATTTTATGTATGAAGAGGAATAATTTTTAAAAGTTTAAAAATAAATTTAACATTTTTTGTCTATTTTTATGTGTCTGTAAAAATTCCCAGATTTAGGGAAATTTTCGTAAATTTGGCAATGACGCTTTAAAATTCCACTGGGACTGTTTTTAAGGATTCTTTAATGGTTCGTATTTTATGTCTATTTTTATGTATCCGAAAAAAATCCCCAGATTTAGGGAAATTTTCGTAAATTTGGCAATGAGGCTTTAAAATTCCACTGGAACTGTTTTTAGGGATTCTTTAATGGTTCGTATTTTATGTCTATTTTTATGTATCCGAAAAAAATCCTCAGATTTAGGGAAATTTTCGTAAATTTGGCAATGATGCTTTAAAATTCCACTGATTTAAGATGGAGACTGTTTTTGAAGAGTTCTTTAATGGTTTTCCAATGATTTTTTAGAGATTTCTCAAAAAAAAATTCTAGAATTTTTTAAGGATTTTTGAAGAATATTTAATTGATTTTTATGGGGAATGTTCAACGATTTCTTAGTAATTTTTTTAAAGATTTTTAAGAATTTCAAAAGGATTTTCAGGATTATTAAGGATTTTTTTAAAGAAATTATGAATAATTTTAAATAAAAATTAGGATTTTTTTAAAGAAAAAAAATAAGGATTTTCATTCTATTTTTCGAGGACTTTCTACATGTTTTTTTTTGGAGGTTTTAAGGATTTTGTAAAGACTTTTAAATGATTATTTAAGAATTTTTTTTAGAAATTTGCTTGGTAATATATTTATCCCCTGAGAAAAAACTGGAGATAAATACAAGAATGTGGAAGGGGAACAACTGGAATGCACCAATAGTAATACTGCAATAAAAACTATCATAGGAAAAAGGACGGAAATACAGTTAATGACAAAATAAATAAACAGATATAAGCGAAATCGAGATGTGTTCAGGTGTTTTCCCAAATTTCCCTTTTCCAATCGATTTCGAATAGTTATAGGATAGGGTATGTGTAATATTTTTGTTATTTTCTTCTTCTACGTTATTGCAGTTGACTTTATGGGGTAGCAAAAAAGACAAAGAGCTAAAAATGTACCTAAACAAAAGGAAAAAACGCAAAATAAAGCAAAAAAAAGAGGCCTAATAAAGGCAAAAAATGGAAAAAAGGGTAAAACAGAAATCAACAAAAAGTCCAAAAAAAGCCAAATAAGAGAGAGTAAAGGGAAAATAAGCAAAACACGCCAAAAAAGGCAAAAAGGTCAAGAAAAGGACAAAAATGTCCAAAAAAATTAAAAACTACTAAAAAAAGTTTAAACAAGCAAAAAAAAGGCAAAAAAGTGGTAAAAATGACAATAAAAGGAAGGAAAAGCAAAAAAGAGAGACAAATAAAGGCAAAAACCTCAAAAAAGTTCAAACAAGACCAAAAATCTAAAAAGAAAATTAAAAAAAGCGAGAAAGGGGTAAAAGATGGGTTAAAAAAAAGCCAAATAAAGGCAAAATAATGCCAAAAACATGGCAAAAAAAATACAAAAATGGTACAAGAAGTTCGGGAAAAAGTTTGATACAAAAGTTGTACAAAATTTTATGCTATAGAACTTTGCACTGAAGTGCATTGTTTGTCTTAAAATGTGGAAAAACTCAATGCATATTTTTTTCGCGTCCTCTATTGGTACAGCTATTGGAAATTCTGGAAAAAGTTTAATACAAAAATTGTAGGAAATTGTGTGTTCTAAAACTTTGCGTTTCAACATTTTCCACTAAAGTGTTTGTCCTTAAAATTTTAGAAAAAGGCAGTCTTCTACTGTACCAGACACACAGACAGACCTTACTCTGAAAATGGTTTCAATTTTCTCGGGGGACCTCAAAATGGATATTTCCATCGATATCTTGATTTTTTTTTGGTTGTTCACTGTACTTTCCCTTTGATGGGACCGGGAAAGTAAAATTAATTTGAGGAAATATTTATTAATGTTTAAGAAAATTGAAATTGTAGTAAGATAAATTTTTATATTTTTGTTCATTATTTTATGTAAACAAAAAAATCCAGATCTGAAATTTTTTTTCAAAATTTTATAGTATAATTTTTCCCTCAACTAAATGAATATATTTATTAAAGGAGTGATAAAAATATTAAATTTTTTTCCGGTTATTTAAAGATTTTGGATTGAAATTACCCTGAAAAAATGTGAATAGTAGATAATATATTAATAATAATAAAAATAAAAATTAAATTGATTTATTAAAAAGTAACAGTACAGTCAATTTAAATGGCTTCGCAACGTGGGGCTTTCCAAAATTGAAGGCATTACAGATCAATTTAATATTTAAATCCAAAAGGTTTTCAATTATCTCAAATGTAAGTAATAAAACTCCAAGTCGAGTACCACATAAAATTTATTAAAGATGAATTGAAATGTTTGGCAACTAGTTTCGGCAGACTGCCATCATCAGGCGTATAATACAAAATTCTAATTACCAAGAGAAAAAAACAAAACAAATTACAACTTACTTATATTAGAAGTGATTTTTGATATTACTTAAATAATATATTTAAAATTAAATTGTATGGAAATGTGCGCGCACTATAAGTAAGGGGGAGTAAATTGTAATTTGTTTTGTTTTTTTTTCTGTCGGTAATTAGAACTTTGTATTATAGGCCTGATGATGGCAGTCTGCCGAAACTAGTTGCCAACCATTTCAATTCATCTTTAATAAATTTTATGTGGTACTCGACTTGGAGTTTTATTATTTACATTTGAGATAATGGAAAACCTTTTGGATTTAAATATTAAATTGATCTGTGATGCCTTCAATTTTGGAAAGCCCCACGTTGCGAAGCCATTTAAATTGACTGTACTGTTACTTTTTAATAAATCAATTTAATTTTTATTTTTATTATTATTAATATATTATCTACTATTCACATTTTTTCAGGGTAAGTTCAGTCCAAAATCTTTAAATAACCGGAAAAAAATTTAATATTTTTATCACTCCTTTAATAAATATATTCATTTAGTTGAGGGAAACATTATACTATAAAATTTTGTGTTAAAATTTTGAAAAAAAATTTCAGATCTGGATTTTTTTGTTTACATAAAATAATGAACAAAAATATAAAAATTTATCTTACTAAAATTTCAATTTTCTTAAACATTAATAAATATTTCTTCAAATTAATTTTACTTTCCCGGTCCCATCAAAGGGAAAGTACAGTAAACGAGCAAAAAAATCAAGATATCGATGGAAATATCCATTTTGAGGTCCCCCGAGAAGATTGAAACCATTTTCAGAGTAAGGTCTGTCTGTGTGTCTGGTACAGTAGAAGACTGCCTTTTTTAAAATTTTAAGGACAAACACTTTAGTGGAAAATGTTGAAACGCAAAGTTTTAGAACACACAATTTCCTACAATTTTTGTATTAAACTTTTTCCAGAATTTCTAATAGCTGTACCAGTAGAGGGCGCAAAAAAATAAGCATTGAGTTTTTCCACATTTTTAAGACAAACAATGCACTTTAGTGCAAAGTTCTATAGCATAAAATTTTGTACAACTTTTGTATCAAACTTTTTCCCGAACTTCTTGTACCATTTTTGTATTTTTTTTGCCATGTTTTTGGCATTATTTTGCCTTTATTTGGCTTTTTTTAACCCATTTTTTACCCCTTTCTCGCTTTTTTTAATTTTCTTTTTAGATTTTTGGTCTTGTTTGAACTTTTTTGAGGTTTTTGCCTTTATTTGTCTCTATTTTGCCTTTTTTGCTTTTCCTTCCTTTTATTGTCATTTTTACCACTTTTTTGCCTTTTTTTTCGCTTGTTTAAACTTTTTTTAGTAGTTTTTAATTTTTTTGGACATTTTTGTCCTTTTTTGATCTTTTTGCCTTTTTTGGCGTGTTTTGCTTATTTTCCTTTTACTCTCTCTTATTTGGCTTTTTTTGGACTTTTTGTTGATTTCTGTTTTACCCTTTTTTCCATTTTTTGCCTTTATTAGGCCTCTTTTTTTCCTTTTTTTTGCATTTTTTCCTTATGTTTAGGTACATTTTTAGCTCTTTGTCTTTTTTGCAACCCCCATAAAGTCAACTAACGTAGAAGAAGAAAATAACAAAAATATTACACATAGCCTATCCTAACTATTCGAAATCGATTGGAAAGGGAAATTTGGGAAAACACCCGAACACATCTCGATTTCGCTTATATCTGTTTACTTGTTTTGTCATTGACTGTATTTCCGTCATTTTTCCTATGATAGTTTTTATTGCAGTATTACTATTGGTGCATTCCAGTTGTTCCCCTTCCACATTCTTGTATTTATCTCCAGTTTTTTCTCAGGGGATAAATATATTACCAAGCAAATTTCTTAAAAAAATTCTTAAATAATCATTTAAAAGTCTTTACAAAATCCTTAAAACCTCCAAAAAAAAAACATGTAGAAAGTCCTCGAAAAATAGAATGAAAATCCTTATTTTTTTTCTTTAAAAAAATCCTAATTTTTTTTTAAAATTATTAATAATTTCTTTAAAAAAATCCTTAATAATCCTGAAAATCCTTTTAAAATTCCTAAAAATCTTTAAAAAAATTACTAAGAAATCGTTGAACATTCCCCATAAAAATCAATAAAATATTCTTCAAAAATCCTTAAAAAATTCTGGAAATTTTTTTTTGAGAAATCTCTAAAAAATCATTGGAAAACCATTAAAGAACTGTTCAAAAACAGTGTCCATCTTAAATCAGTGGAATTTTAAAGCATCATTGCCAAATTTACGAAAATTTCCCTAAATCTGAGGATTTTTTTCGGATACATAAAAATAGACATAAAATACGAACCATTAAAGAATCCCTAAAAACAGTTCCAGTGGAATTTTAAAGCCTCATTGCCAAATTTACGAAAATTTCCCTAAATCTGGGGATTTTTACAGACACATAAAAATATACAAAAGATGTTAAATTTATTTTTAAACTTGTAAAAATTATTCCTCTTCATACAAAAAATACGAACCTAAAAGTTAATTTTTTTTAATTATTGATAACCTCTTGGAAAAATACTTAAAAATTGTTCAAAAATCCTTGTACAATCGTGAAAAAAATGTTGAAACAATCCTTTTAAAATTCATAAGAACTCTTAAAAAAATTACTAAGAAATTCTTTTTTAGAAATCCTTAAAAAAATCATTGAAAAACCGTGTCTATCTTAAATCAGTGGAATTTTAAAGCGTCATTGCCAAATTTACGAAAATTTCCCCAAATCTGGGGATTTTTTATGGACACATAAAAATAGACACATAATTACTTTTAAACTCACTAAAAAATATATTCCTGTTTAATTATTATTCATACATAAAATACGAACCATTAAAGAATTCTTAAAAAACAGTTTTAGTGGAATTTTAACGCCTCATTGCCAAATTTATGAAAATTTCCCTAAATCTGGGGATTTTTACAGACACATAAAAATAGACACAAGATGTTAAATTTACTTTTAAACTTTTAAAAATTATTCCTCTTCATACATAAAATACGAACCTAAAAGTTGATTTTTTTTAATTATTGATAATCTCTTGGAAAAATACTTGAAAATTATTCAAAAATCTTTATGTGGTACTCGAGTTTTATTACCTACTTAATTTAATACTTATTAATATTCGGTCGATAACTAAAGCTTGAAGTCATTCAAAATACAATTTGCCACCCGGTATTATTATCGCTGCAATAATTGTAGTGCTAAAATAAGTACCTGTCTACTTTTCAGACACCTGTGTATATAACCTGTAGTAAAAATACTGTTAGATTTTAATTACATCGGTGCCAATATACTTGTTAAAGTATATTTGTTATTATCTTTATATTGTTATGCTTCATTATTTTTCCATAAATAAAAGTATAAGTTTTTTTAATATTGTGTAGTTAATAGTTGATACTAAAAAAAATTTATTCAATTTATAAATAAAAATAAAAGAAATTGAAAGAAAGTCTTGACGAGCAGTAGACGAATTTTCATTATTAGGCACAAATCCTTGCTGCCAATTAACTAACCCAAATTTATTGTTGATGCATCGATACGGCGCATTGAAGAACAATGGGAGATAGATTTCGAAAAAAACGGCCAGAACTGACAATGTGTGACTAGAATCTTAAAAGCAACTTTGTGTCTTGATGGCATTCCAGGAAATCTACTTAATTTTATTTCATTTTGTGTCTGTCTCTTTTGAAATGTTTGATGGAAATATTGTCATATTTTAGAACAAAAGTATTTATATACAGAGTGTGTAAAAAAAAATATACAAAAAGAATCCTTTCAAAAGGATATGATAAATTAACTTACAACTTTTAAAGAGATGTACCTTTGATCGTAAATTAAACAGTTGTATTAATTAATTATCCTTTATTGCTTATTACAAATGACCAGTGTGGGTGAATTTACCATTTGCAGCTACCATTATTTACGACAGTAAATGCAATAAATCTCTATATCCTCATTAATTGAGAATTTTATTTTTATTACGTGACCAAGAACTCAGTCGGTGTGTTATTACAACTTGTTTCCTTACAAATAATAAATACAGTGAGCTTGGTGTTTGCTTCTTGTTGCCATATTTATACGGGGATCTGTAAATAATATGGTAGGATATTAATATATTATGTATGATATGTGATTTCATCACTTAGTAATTGATATTATTAAAATTCATTTCATTTATATTTCGGCGAAAACAATAGAAAAGATTTATAAAATTGATTGTATTTCAATATCCTTTATTTAAATGTTCTTTTTCTTATGTTCCAGTACCATTATTCTGCCCTTCTTTAAACCTATTTTATTCTGGTACCAGTATGCACATATTTCTTTATAAGTAAATCAACAATGTCACAAACATATAATATTATTTAATCTACTCCTATTAAGTTATATATTAATTATTCAACTGCTTTTGAGCAATTAATAGTATCCATAAACAAATAGCGTGAGTTATGACTTTTCATAACTCACTATAATGAGTTATGGATAGGAATGTATATTTAGTATACAAAGCTATCCAGTATTTTGTCTTTAATTTTTTTGTTTATTCCTCTGGTTTTTTTTTTCGATTTTTGTGATTTTCTTGCGCCTTTTTTTTAATTTTTTTTTTTTGGTTTTTTCGATTTTTTTCGAATATTACAATTTGATTTTTCATTTTTTTCCAATATTCTGTTTTTTCTTTAAATTTTTTATTTTTTTTTCCGGTTTTTTCAATTTTTTTCTCATTTTTCTGATTTTTTCCAGATTTTTTTTAAATTGTCTCTAATTTTTTAATTTTTTCCCATTTTTCTGTTTTTTTTTGATTTTTTCAAATTTTGCTCATTGTTCTGTTTTTTCTATTTCTTTCTTTTGTTTTCTGATTTTTTTCTTATTCCTCTGATTTTTTTTTCAATTTTTCAGTTTTTCTATTTTTTCTTTGTTTTTTGATTTTTTGCTTTTTTTCGAATTCCTTCACTTTTCCCCCATTTTCCTTGTTTTTACCTATTTTTCTCCATGTTTCACTATTTTACATATTTTCAACATTTCTCCCTATTTTTTCTGCTTCTTCCGGTTTTTCCTGTTTTTCTTTTTTTCCCATTTCTCCCAATTTTTTTATATTTTTCCCCATTTTTCACTATTTCTCCTGTTTTTTTCTTTTTTTTCCAATTTTTCCCCATTTCTCCCTATTTTTCCTATTTTCTAAATGTTTCACTATTTTTTCCTTTTTTTATCACTTTTCTGATTTTTTTTTGTTGTTTTTTAATATTATCTGCATCCAGAAATAAGACAAATAGAGGCTACAATACAAAATTTTTTACCCGAAAAATCACAAAAGAAATATAAAGGTGTATACAAAAATTTTCAAGATTGGTGTAGAGAAAATGTACTTTTAGCATATTTTAACTAACTTAGCAATAAATATAAAGCATCGTCTCTGTAAACTTTCTACTCTATCCTAAATAACACACTCAACATAAATTGTGAATAAAGTTCTTTGTCTGTAGTTGCAGCTCAGTATTTATTCATATAGTCGTAGATAAAGTATAGTATTCAACTTGCGGTAATGGTCATAACTCACTTGATGAATTACAGCACTCGCCTGCGGCTCGTGATGCAAACTTCATCTGCGTGAGTTATGACCTACATTACCGCTCGTTGAATAATATACTATTATCAAATAATTTTTGGTGAGTTGTTTGTTAATATTTTTTTTGTTTCTTATGAACTATATATTTATTGTAGGCCTAATGATGGCAGTTTACCGCAACTAGTCACCAGTACATGTGTGTGAAGTTAGTCCTCCATTTTTCGAATTTTGATATTTTGAAAGTTGTTCCAGAAGGTTTGTACCAAATTGTTCCAGAAAATTATTCCTTTAACTTAAATACAAAGGTCGAAAAACTCAAAAAAACAGTTTTAGAGCTAGCCCCCCTTTCGATTTTTATTTTGTTGCATCAGATTGTTCTCAAAATCAACAAAAAACATTTGGGTACAGCCCCCCCATTATTTTTTTCTGTTGTACTAGATTGTTCTAGTTATTCTTAGATAGTCTACGTTGGTCCGATGGTCAGGATAGCGGTTTCAACGTGTTAGAGAGAGAACGTGTCTATCTCCATTATTATTAATCCAAATTGAAATCTAGATGACCTCGGCTCTGATTTTCAGGTACTTTAGCTGCATCTGGTCTTCAGGTACTTCAGCTTCGTCTGGTCTAATAGCAGACGTACCTGACAGAGCTGAAGACTAGACCAGACGAAGCTGAAGTACCTGAAGACCAAAGCTGACGTTATCTAGATTTTAATTTAGATCAATAATAACGTTCTCTCTCTAACATATTGAATTTCCTATTCTGGCCATCGGACCAACGTTAACTATCTTCTGATTGCTGTGCGTTGGTTCAAATCTGGAATCTTGTCCACTACTATGATTTTCCTTTCAGGACCGTAAGTGTATGTGAAGTTAGCCCCCCATTTTTCGAATTTTAATATTTTGAAAGTTGTTCCAAATTGTTCTAGGTTTGTACCAAGTTGTTCCAGAAAATTATTCCTTTAACTTAAATACAAAGGTCGAAAAACTCAAAAAACCATGTTTAGGGCTAGCCTCCCATTTTTTTTTGTGACATCAGATTGTTCTGAACATTGTTTCAAATTTTCAAGTCTTTAAAAAAATTATTTCAAGGCCAAAACCTACAAAAACCATTTGGGTCTATCCCCCCATTATTTTTTTTTCGAAGTTTTTTTTCTGTTGTACTAGATTGTTCTAGTTATTCTTAGTATTGACCCAAATTTTTGTCACAAAAAAAATTGTTTCAAGCACAAAATCAATTAAAACCATTTTTAGATCTAGCACCCCATTTTTTTTGTTGCATCAGATTGTTCTAGTTGTTCTGAACATTGTTATAAATTTTCAAGTCTTTAAAAAAATTATTTCAAGGCCAAAATCAATAAAAACCATTTGGGTCTACCCCCTCATTATTTTTTTTCGAAGATTTTTTTCTGTTGTACTAGATTGTTCTAGTTCTTCTTAGTATTGATCCAAATTTTTGTCTTAAAAAAATTGTTTCAAGCACAAAATCAATTAGAACCATTTTTAGAGCTAGCTCCCCATTTTTTTTGTTTCATCAGATTGTTCTAGTTGTTCTGAACATTGTTTCAAATTTTCAAGTCTTTAAAAAAATTATTTCAAGGCCAAAATCAACAAAAACCATTTGGGTCCAAGCCCCCATTCTTTTTTTCGATGTTTTTTCTGTTGTACTAGATTGTTCTAGTTCTTCTTAGTATTGATCCAAATTTTTGTCTTAAAAAAATTGTTTCAAGCACAAAATCAATTATAACCATTTTTAGAGCTAGCTCCCCATTTTTTTTTGTTTCATCAGATTGTTCTAGTTGTTCTGAACATTGTTCCAAATTTTCAAGTCTTTAAAAAAAAGGCCAAAATCAATAAAAACCATTTGGGTCTAGCCCCCCATTATTTTGTTTTCGGAGTTTTTTTTTCTGTTGTACTAGATTGGTCTAGTTATTCTTAGTATTGATCCAAATTTTTGTCTTAAAAAAAAATTGTTTCAAGCACAAAATCAATTAAAACCATTTAGAGCTATCCTATTTTTTTCAAAAATTTTTTTGTTATACCTACTAGATTGTTCTAAATATTGTTTTCATGTCTTAAAAGAAATGTTTAAGTCCAAATTTAATAATAGTTATTTGTGTAACTAGTGCAGAAAGTGTATATTTATTGCACGATGCATGAAGTTTGCAGCTCGAGACGAAGTCGAGAGTTGCAACCTTGATGAATGCAACAAATATGCAATTTGTATTCAAAATTTTATCAATTTCTCTTGTAATTTCCTTACTTTGGAACAATATTAAGAACAGCTAGAACAATCTAGTACAACAAAAAAAAAATCGAAAAAAAATAAAACTAATGAAAAACAAGAAAATTTAAAAAGAAAGGAAAACAGGAAAAAAATAGGATAATACCAAAAATTTTGAAAAATAGAGTACAAAAGAGAAAAATACTAGAAAATAGTGAAAAGTCGGAAAAAATATGAAAAAAGGGAAAAAAACATGAAGAAATTGGAAAAGATAGGGAAAGAATGAAAAATGGAAAAAAATAGGGAGAACTAGAAAAATAGCTAAAAATATGAAAACAGTCGGGAAAATGTTAAAAAATAAAGAAAATAGAACAAACTAATGGAAAAATAGAAAGATATAGGAAAAGTATGAAAAATAGGAGAAATAGAAATAGAATGGTGAAAAATTGTGGAAAAACATGGAAAAATAGATAAAAAAAGGGCAAAATAGTGAATAGAGATTTTGAAGAAATAATGAAAAATAGAGAAAATACCAAAAAAAAAGAGAAAACTAGGGAAAATAGGAAAATGAGTATCTGGTGCTCCCATGTTATAACTTTATTTATTTTTTAAAGGAACTGTGCAGTGAAAATTTTCCGATTTTTTGGGCTTGACTAGTAACACTTGTATACTAGATTATACTATAAAATCGTGAAAAGTGTCCGGTGACCCTAAGATCATCTGTGACCTTTTCCTACCTCAAAATTACGTTTTTATTTTTTAAAGGAAACTATGTAGTGAAAATCTTCCGGTTAAGGTTAAAGATGACCTTAGGGTCACGGGACACTATCTATGATTTTATAGTATAATCTAGTGGACTAGTATTACTAGTCAAGCCCAAAAAACCGGAAAATATTCACTACATAGTTCCCTTTAAAAATAAATACGTAATTTTGAAGTAGGAAACGGTCATAGATGACCTTAGGGTCACCGGACACTATTCACGATTTTATAGTATAATCTAGTGGACTAGTGCTACTAGTCAAATCCAAAATACCGGAAGATTTTCACTACATAGTTTCCTTTATAAAATAAAAACCTAATTTTGAGGTATTAAAAGGTTATAGATAACCTTAGGGTCACCGGACACTATCCATGATTTTTTATTATTATCTAGTGGACTAGTACTACCAGTCAAGCCCAAAAAATCGGAAAATATTCACTACATAGTTTCCATTAAAAAATAAATATCTAATTCGGAGGTATGAAAAGGTCAACCGATGACCAAAAATAGGAAATTCCCCACAAATCAGCATCACTGTTTGATTACTGACCAGCTGACCTACTGATGCCTGGTTAGAGGTCGCAAAAATGAAGAAAACAAAAATATTTGGAGAAAATTCCGGACCAAAAATACGATTTACCCCAAGCACCAGAATCTATCGCTTATACGGGCATACTCCTTTGAGAAAAATATGGAAAAATTAATGACAAATAGTAAAAAACAGAGTAACGCAGGAAAATTCGGGAAAAACATAAAAAAAACAGGGAAACATTGAAAAAATAGAGCAATTTTTGAAAAATTGAAAAAATAGGGAAATATAAAGTAAAATTGGAAAAAAGTATGGAAAAATGGGAAAAATAGTCTAAACAGTATGAAAATGGGGAAAAATAAGAAAAAACGAGAAAAATACCACAAAATACGTCCCTTAGTCATGATATATGTACTGATCATAAATTACATTTTTTTGCGCTTAGACATGAAAGCTTTGCCTTAGATTGAGACTTTTGGATGTAATGTTTTTCATATGGAAAATCTTTTAAATATTTCGGAAATATCAGAAATATTTCAGAAATTTCGAAAATATTTTGGAAGTATCAAAGTAAAAAAATTTATATATTTTGTTTTTTTTTTGATAAAACCATAGATATGTGTACACAATTTTATTTTTTGCCCTGTATAAATATGCATTCCATAAACAACTGATTTATTCCAGGTTTTAAGTTCTCATGACTGAGTCCGAGATAGTTTATAAGGAATGCGTACCTACTAAGAGTGAGTTGCGTTTCATGTCTGAGAGCATCACAAAGCGCTAAGAAAATGAAACTTATCATAAATAGTAAATATAAAAGGGACAATGCGGAGCTGCTTCAGGATATAAATAAAGCCTCTGTATACGGAAACGGCGACTTAATTTATTACGATGATCGTTTCTGAAGTTGCTAAACTAAAATATTTATTATATCTTTTGATTATGCTACAGTGTTGGATTAATTTTAATTATTACAAAAAAAAATTATTTTCTTCAAATAATAATAATTCAGTAGCCAGTTGGTTGAAATCTCGTTGTACGCAAACACTTGACAAGTAATATTTAAGGCTTATCTAAATTTGCCGTCACTACAACATTTATTTATTTACCGTAAAATAAGCAAAGGACTTCGATTTAGATAAGCTGGTTTGTGATGTGGATGTGAATAAATCTTCCAGTGACCGGATTGATACATTCACTAAGTATTTATATGATTATTCTTACGCTTACTGTTTTTTATAGAAAAATTGATTAAAACCCACATAAAAAAATTAAATCATATCGATGTATAAATCTATTTACAACACCTATTAATAATGTTTCATTTATGCTACAATCTTCGCGTAATGAATATTCAATTTATTAAAAACCCAATTATGAATTAGATGATTGCGATAAAATCAATTAAAACTTGTACCTGTGTGGGTCGATAATAATTTTGACCATATAAAATAAGTAGGCGTAGATGATTTTAACACGTCGTTTATTCACACATGTGAAATGTTACTAGCTTTTACACAAATCTTGATGGTTTCCTTACTTTGATTGAATTAGACAACGTGATGATTTATTTAAATATAAAAAATAATTCTATTCCATTATAAACAGAGAAGAAATGAATCTTGTAAGGTAGATAAAACACGAATTTTTTTTTTCTAAATATATAATAGAAAAAAATTCTTGTTTCAAGTTATTTTGATTCTGAAGGACAAAAAATGATTTAATTTACTCCAAGATAACTTTTGAAAAACATTTATTAATTCTAGTGTCTTCTGTGAGATGGAATTTTTTTTACGTACGCACTATGGTCTCAATTGTCCAAAAAGCTTCCCAAAAATCATCGAATTGTAAAAATACATATTCAAAAGGCTTAAATTTGGTATCAATATTTCCAAAAACAAAATGACCGACCAACTTTGTCAAAAAATTTGATATTTATACTCAAAATTGATACTTAGTCAAAGTTGGTATCAAAATTTTCGTATCTTACAAAATTACCGTTTGACTTTAGCAAAAAATTTGTATAAAAAAATAAATATCTGTTTTTTGGGTTAAACAATCCAAATCTGATGTCAAAATTATAGAAAACAAAATGAGCGACAAACTTTGTCAAAAGATTGTTAGATCAAAAATCCAAATTCGACGTCAAAATTGTCATAAATAAAATTAACATAGCGTAATATCCATTTTTTTAAACAACGTTTCGTCTATTTTTTTTATGTGGACCTATACTTTTTTTTAAATTTTGAAATGCCTATATTTTTCTTTATCTAACTATGTAAAATAATTAATTTTTTAGTAGGTTTTGGCATGAACTGTATTTTAGGAACTTTACTAGGTACGATCCTGTTCCATTTTCACTGTAAAAATCAGAAAAAGGGGAAAAGCAGAAAAAAAGAAAAAATCTGAACAAATAAAAATCAGATAATTTAAGAAAAAAAATCAAAAAATAAAATAAAAGACATTAGAAACATCAGGATACAGAAGAAAATAAAAACAGTAAATATCACAAAAATCGAAAAACTAAATTGAGAAGAAACCAGGAAAAATATATTTTTTTTAATTTCTATTACTTCCTGTTTTTTGAAAAACTCAATCTAAAATTAGAACCGTTTAAATTTTTATTTGATTCTAATTGTAGGCATACTTATATTTTTTCTAAATTTACTTTTTCCACAAAATTGGCTTTCCAAAAAAAAACCAAAATGTTACATTTTTAAAACTTTGAACTTTTCAATTTTTATTTTTTCTAATTCGAGTTATATATTTTTTAATATTTACTTTTTCCCAAAAATTTGGCTTTCCAAAAAATAATCCAAAAATTCCAATTTTAAAAATTTTCAGATTTTTATTTTTTCTAATTCAAGGTATATATTTTTTAATATTTACTTTATCCCAAAATTTTGCTTTCTAAAAAATAATCCAAAAATTTCATTTTTAAAACTTTTCAATTTTTTTTTCTAATTCAAGGTATATATTTTTTTAATATTTACTTTTTCCCCAAATTTTGCTTTCAAAAAAATAACCAAAAATTCATTTTTAAAACTTTTCAAATTTTGCTCCCCAAAAAATAATCCAAAAATTCCATTTTTAAAACTTTTCCAATTTTTATTTTTTTTTGAATTCAAGGTATATTTTTTAATATTTACTTTTTCTCCAAATTTTGATTTCCAAAAAATAATCCAAAAATTCCATTTTTAAAACTTTTCAAATTTTTATTTTTTCTAAGTTAAGGTATATATTTATTAATATTTACTTTTTCTCCAAATTATGATTTCCAAAAAATAATCCAAAAATTCCATTTTTAAAACTTTTCAAATTTTTATTTTTTCCAAGTTAAGGTATATATTTATTAATATTTACTTTTTCCCCAAATTTTACATTAGAAAAAATTATCCAAAAATTCCATTTTTAAAACTTTTCAAATTTTTATTTTTTCTAATTCAATAATGCTGATTTATAAGTTTCAAATTTTTTTCTCATTACTTTCCCGACCCACCTCCGAGAAGGGAAAGTATTGTGAACGAGCTAAACAAAATTTCGCGATAAAGATGGAAATATCCATTTTTGAGGTCACCTGAGATGATTAAGACCATTTCTAGATGTAAGTCTGTCTGTCTGTCTGTCTGTCGGAGTGTATTCTTCCACGATAGAGGCCACACGTTTACTCCGATTGACCTGAAATTTGGTATATGGGTCTGAGTTACCAGTCGGAAGAACCCATTAGTTTTTGTGCGATATCTGTCAAACGGAAGTGTCACTATCAAAAAATGACAGAAGCAATATATCACGGAATTTGATTTCCGATATGTCGTTTGAAAGCCCTTGAAAAACTCTATCCAGGGCAGTCAAAATTTTTTCTCCAACTGTCACCTGTCAAAAATAAAAGGATGTCAAAATTTAAAACTTTAACATTGAATATCTAAAAAGTATACGTGGATACTCGTCGGGAAAATTTTGGGGTGACACAACCGGTTTTTTAACATTTTTATTGATTTTTTATTGAAAGTATTGACATTTTTACAAAATCTTGAAATTTTACGTTTTTAAAAAATTTAAACATTTTTCATTTAAATTTTTAAATATTTATCAAAATTCCTGAAATATTTGATCTAAGTTCTTGAATTTTTTGAAATCTTTACAAAATCTGGAAATTTTAGAAATCTTAACAAAATCTGTAAATTATTACACCTTTTTAAAATGTTTATAGTTTTTTTATTAAAACTTTTGAAATTATTACAAAATTACACATTTTTTAAATTTTTAAAGTATTTGGATTTTTAATTGAAATTTTTTAAATTTTGACCATAGTTCCTGAAATTTTTTATTAAAGTTTTTGAAATCTATATTTTTTTATTGAAATTTTTTGAAACATTTAGAGGTTTTTTATTGAATTTTTTTAAACTTTTATCAAACTTCCTGAAATTTTTTACCTCAGTTCCTGAAATTTTTGAAAACTGGAACTTTTTACACGTTTTTAAAATCTTTATAGAATTTTAATTTAAACCATTGACATTTTTACAAAATTTCGAAATTTTTACAATTTTTCAAAATTTTTAAAATATTTACACATTTTTGATTGAAATTTTTTAAATTTTTGTCAAAATTCCTGAAACATCTGTCAAACGGAAGTGTCACTATCAAAAAATGACAGAAGCAATCTGTCACGGAATTTGACTTGCAATATCTCGTTTGAAAGCCCTTGAAAAACTCTATCCAGAACAGTCAAAATTATTTCTTTATCTGTCACCTGTCAAAAATAAAACAATGTCAAAGTTTGAAACTTTAACATTAAATATCTGAAAAAGTACACGTAGATACTCGTCGGGAAAGTTTTGGGGCGACACAACCGATTTGTTTCACCCTTCTTCCTACATTTTGATAAAAAACCAAAATGTTTTTTTTTAACCACTGTGTAAGAGGAGACAAGCTAATATATCTTAATATGCTAAATACAATAAATACCTGTATCATACTCAAGAAAGTGATCCTAATTCTATTAAGCATTCCTGTTTATTAAATATAATTGACATAATAATCTTAATTAATGCAAATTCAAATTAGCATAAGAAAAGAAATATTTTCAATCCTTTTGATTTATTGCCGAATTATACCGTTCATATCTCCATGAAAATAGTAAAATATCATTTGCAATT
The DNA here is from genome assembly GCA_963243735.1 of Neocrepidodera transversa. Taxonomy (NCBI): domain Eukaryota; kingdom Metazoa; phylum Arthropoda; class Insecta; order Coleoptera; family Chrysomelidae; genus Neocrepidodera; species Neocrepidodera transversa. The sequence continues at coordinate 8,620,694 of OY725349.1, read as the reverse complement.
TGGTTTAACATAACTAATTAAGTCTATATTACCTTTAGGGATGTTTAAGGGTGGTTTTAGGCTCGATATGTCAGTAATAAGGCGCCAGTGTATTTTTGTAAATATTTGAGTCCCCAAGAATAAATAAAAAAAATTAAATCTGATAGTTACTTTATTTAAAACTAGCTGTGCCAGGGTTCATTAAAAAATCACATAAATTTCCACTGTTGATTTTTTTTAACATGTACGTGAAAGGAATTTTTTCTTGAATCCGGGGAAGGATTATCCGGAAAGGACCATCCATGGAAGGATTTATATTTTAAAGCAAAAATATTATATTAAAATATTAACTGGTACTAAAATTATGATATGATTTATATATGGTATGATTTTTGTTTTATGCAATTACATTACCTTAACAGATTTAAATAATGTTTAGTGGTTTTAATAATAATAAAGACATTAAAAACTAGTTGTAGGTGGTTTAAATGCGCGTTGTACTTAATGCAAATGCTCACAAATGTCGATAATAAATCCTCTTATTGTGGGTTTTTGAAATTCTAAACCTCGTACGAGAGTTACATCAATCTAACGCCTTCATTTAAATTTAGCAGAAAAAAATAACTTGTTATAGTTTAATAATTTTTTTTTATTGACCTCACTGACTAAACTTAAAATTAAGTACCTTACATTTTTTTACAAGCATCATTACACGAATTTAAAAGTCTTAGATATTTATTTTTTGTGGGACGCGTGGGCTGTGGGATCCTAACAACATGATTAAGTGATTCGAGATAAACCTCGTTCGCTACTGTCATGTCCTCATCGTTAATTTCGCCAAACAAGGCGTTCTGGCTAGACGCTTTTTGAATTTTTGATGTTCACTTGAAAATATTATATTCGAACAAGTTGGATATAAATTATCACCCCCCGGATTATAAAAAAAAATCTTTTTATTAATCCCAACAATTATTTAAAATAACTGACCACTGACTAAACCCAAACATTTACATAAAATCCTATGACTAATATTCGACTATCAGATAAAATTTAATCATCATTATAATTTTTTCTAAAAAAATATTAATAGGAAATGCCACACATAACGAACAACCTTTCAACGTGACCGAGTATAAGTCACATCCTAACACTATTTGTTACCTTCAAGACCGTAAAAATTTTCTACAACCTAATCCTGACATATTCGTTTCTGAGATGGATAAATTATTAAGAGGATCGAGTATTATGTTGTTATCTTGCTTAATGCTGAAAAAGTAATAAAGTACATAATTTACGGTAAATCCCTGTCAAGTTAAATAAGAGGTCAATGGTATTCGCAAGTTAAAATAAAAACGAAAGTAGTAACACTGTTGGTAGGTATACAGAGTGATACTATTATTAGTTGAATATAGTATAAAAATGATTAAAATCATTTAGATGTCTGGTCTAGGTTTTATTACAACATATAAAGAGGTAAGACTATTCAGTTAGACTTTATAGGTTTAATTATTTTACAAAAGGTTTATGGTTCAGTAGTGCATCCATTTCTTATTAGTTCTTTCTGTCATTTACTTCTATTATTGCATGATTACTCCAAGTATTCTATTTACTGTATATCAGTGATATTCCTAACCTGATGATACTGCCGTTCTGATTGTTGGAAAAGACCGTGAGGAAGATAACTGAAAATTACAAACATCTGATTAACACCTGGACCAAAAAATGGCGTATTAAGTTAAATGAAAACAAATCTGTTCATGTGAACTTTACTAATAAACGAAACCAAGACATTCCCATAATAATAAATAACGCTCAGATTCCCTATGCTAATACAGCAACGTATCTTGGAGTGAAACTCGCCGCCAGACTTCGCTGGTCCACATTAAAAAGAAACGTGAAGAGCTTGGTATACAATATAAAAAGATGTATTGGCTGTTAGGAAGAAACTCCCAGGTGGTCCATATATGACAAACTGCTAAACTGCTCCTCTACGTTTGGACGTATGGTAGTCAGCTTTATGGCTGCACCAGTAAAAGTAACATTCAAGTTATCCAACGTTTTCAAAATAAAGTATTACAGATACACCTTGGTACTGTCGCAACAGTAATCTTCATAGGGACCTTGATGTAGAAACTGTTGACAAGACTATCTCCAAATCTGCCATGGGAACTTTGAGTTCATCCAGCTCCTCGATAATACCAATTTAGTAAGAAGACTCAAAAGGAATTAGTTCAGTGACTGTGCTAGGTACAAACAGAGTATTGTGCGGATTTTGTGTTACACATTACCAGTAGTGTTACTAAAATTATCAGACCCTAAGGTACACTAGTGAGTAGGACCTTGATTGATTGATTTCATCGATGTTTTGGAGGTCTCAACACTGCAGCCTTAAGACTTATTGTGCTATACCAATTGTATCGTTGTTATCAAGTGAAAAGGTTTGTTACCTTTATCAGGCTTAGCAGCCTTTTCACAAGATTTTGTCTGGGGAAGGCCTCCTGTGAATTTTCTGTTCCCAGAAGGTTGTACCTCCAGGGTATAAGTGCTTAACACTCTAGTATAATGTGAAAGGCTGTTTCCGCCTCCTCATTACATAGTCTACAGATGGGTTTATCTTGGTAGATGCCCATTTTGTGTAGGTGTTCCCTAAGGTGGCAATGTCCAGTTATTAGTCCCATGACATGCTTTATTTGATTTCTGCTTAGCTGCAGAATATCGTTGGTCAGTGCTTTTGATGGCTTTTTGACCATAAGTTTACCGGTACGAGATTCCAGCTTGTCTGATGTTATTTAGCAGCAAATCTAGTCAGCCAGAGTTGTACTGAGGATTTCGGAATGCCAAACACGGGCTCGGGGCCCGTAAATTTGGTCGCTGAGGCTTTACGTACCAGAACGTTAGCTTCCTCGTTGCCTGTTATCCCCTTGTGTCCAGGAACCCATTTAAATGTTACCTTGTTTTGGTTTGCCAGAACCAGTAGGGTTTGTTGACAGTTCCAGACTAGTTCTGATTTTGTTGCATGCTAGAGCTGACTATTGGAGTGAATGCGGATTGTTTTCCCTCTGTAACCCTTTCAATGTTCTCCCTTAGACATAGCTCTATGGCATGTACCTCCACTTGGAATACTGATGCGTAATTCCCCAGTGACGCATAGTTTTTGCATCTGGGTTTGTCGTCATTTATTCCACAACTTGTTCCACTGTCGGTTTTGGATCCATCAGTATTATCATACCAGTGCTCCCTCTCGACAGTTTGATGTGTCTTCACTTTTCCAAGTTAACTGAATGTTGAATGGCTTCGTGTTATTTTTCGGTATCATTTCATTACTTCTCGTTTCTAATAACGAGCTTGTGATGACTTTTGTTACTCTGGTATGTGATTGTTTAGTTGGACAAGAGTTTCCGTTGCACTCCAATCTTGCCTCCGATTTGATATGAATATCAAGTGGCGAGGGGTTTAATATGGTTTCAATAGCCGCGGTTGGAGTGTTCCTCATGGCACCTGTAATACAAATGCAGGTTAGTCTTTGGAATTTAGAAAGCACCAGTATAGTCCTGTTTTGATTTACTTTAGGCCACCACACCAGAGAGCCGTAGGATATCATGGGTCTTACCACAGCAGTGTACAGCCAATGTTCATTTGTAGTTGCATGTTGAAGAGCTTTATTAACTTGAGGTTGTTCAATTAGGACCTTAGTTACCTAACTCTTTCATTCTCTTCCCACCCTTTCGACTTTTTCGAATTCGTCTTGAGAAAAAAAGGTGATAGTCGTATCTAATGAATTAAATACAGAAAAGATCTACAAGACAAACTTAACTTGAATATTAAGACAATAGAGAAATTGGAAACTAAAACAGAAATCTTCACCAAATTAATACAAACAGTAAGTCACACTACAAAAGATAATAACTATACAGTTGAAATCAGAAAATTAGTTGAAGCTAGAAAGCTAGACGAAGATGGCAATATATAAGAGATCCTTCAGACAAAACTATACTGAACAATAAAATACAAACTCTAAAACGAGAAATAAAGGAAGACTACATGGAATAAACAACAATATAAAAAGAGACAGATTACTCCCTATGGAAAGCCGTAATATATCTCAAAAGAAAAATAACATCAACTCCACCCATTAAAAAAGGCCAAGGAGAATGGGCTAGAAAAAAATAAACAAAAAGCAGAACTATTTGTAGAATATCTAACTAAAGTATTTATTCCAAACCAAGTACAAAATAACGATACTTAAGAAATAATAGAAAATCATAAATCAGAAGACATTCCACTTGCCAAGCTCAATATAAAACCAACCAAGGCATTTGGATTTGATCCTGATCACAGGAGAAATTCTAACTTATCTGGATATTGAGTCTAATGACGTGTTGTCAAAAGCTACTATGTCCAGAAAGGCCGCTAGTTTCCATTGAATTTTCAGTTCTGTTTACAAGCTGATGTAATTCAGCCTATTCTGTAGGCATATTGGTCTCGGTATAGGGGTCTTTCAGCCAGTATGCCATCTCTAATATGTCTGTCTAGTAGCTTTTCTAGTGTCTTTTAGTACAAAAGACATTAGACTTATTGGTCTTATAGCTTTTACCGTATTCTGTCCAGTTTTTCCAGGTTTGGGTATAAATGTAACTCTAATAAGTCGCCAGGTCTCTAGAGCCAAATTAGCTCTTAGAATACCTCACAACCTGTGTTGTAGAGTGTTTGTAGCAGTATGGGATAACTGCCATCTGGTTCGAATGAGTTTATTGCACATTTGATTTAGTCCACTTCAATTGCCTTTTTTGCGACTTGCCAGTTCTCTAAAGCTCGCATGACATGGAGCAATGCAACCTGCAACGCCATGCAAGACGCAATTTGTCTTGATCAAAGGCATGCGCAGTTAAAGCCCAGCTGATCGATTTTTGCAAGAGCTTACAATTGCAACTTTATCGGTTTGGTGCGATTTCTATTGCAATTCTAGGGAGAAATCTAGTTACTTTTGGTTTACCAACTCACCAAATGTCCCACAGGCTCTAGAAGCAAGGCAGCAGCAGCTATAATTATGGACAGTGATGCACTGATTACTTTCTTCTTATTTATTTTGCTTAGTTTTGATATTTTCATTTTTAAACAGATCGACAAAATATTCAAGACAAAAAAAATATTTTTTAAGGTTAGAAAATTGCTATTGAACCGCCGTATCGGCCCTTTAAAATAATTTATGAAGCCGGCGGCGATAGCGGTTCAATAGCAACCGCTTTTGGAGGGGGGGGGGGGGTTGGCAGCCAAGTTGCAATAGCAAGAGACTTGCATAATGTCAAACAACATGCAAGATTCAACATCGGCAATACTTTCACCTTGCAAGAACTTGCTGCAATTATTTATTTTTGCTATTTAGTCTCATGTAATTAGATTTTCTGATGTCTTGTAGATGTACATATATTGAATAATTAGAGATTAGAAACTATAAAAAAATCGCTAACTGAAAAGCGACTGCTTGAAATTTGAAGTGAAGATGGTCTTGATTTTTTCGATGACTGATAAAAATACTAGTACAAATTCAGATAAAGAAGAACAAATTATGAGTGACAACGAAATTAGAGGGGATAGTGAATATATAAAAAGTGCTCTAGTAATTAATAAAATGAATCTAAATAGTCTAAAATACAAAAAGGCAAACCAAAGGAAAAAATGAATTACAAGCATAGAAACAAAGAAAATGCTCATTTTTTTAATATCCGACAAGTCTTATTAGTAATTATTAATAACCAGATGTAATTACCACATTTGTATAAAAACTGATTTTTATAATGGGATTATGAAAGTTTTCTTATTCAAGTGGGAGGAGAAACTTTAATTTTCAATCAATTAAAATTAATGATATCCGAACAACGTCCGAAGGCGTGACCAGCCATTTAATTCACGATCAACATGCTGTTTAGTCGCTATTTTATTTATACTTATTAACTAAATGATATATGTAAAGAGTAAAACAAATAAATTTTAATGCTTTATGTGAATACAATAATAAACTTTATTAAAACATAATATAATTGTAAAAATTAAAAATATTTATAAGACAATAATCGTTTATTTTGGGTTAGGGTCCCAATGCGGCATTTTTTTAATATCTGCGTATAATGCATCACCTGGACAATCATTATCTCTTCCTTGTTGATGACCGATTAAATGATAGTCAGTAGCAATGGTCTTGTTTTTGACACCACAAGCTATCAAATTTTCTAAAGCTAAAATTTGTGTCTTGGGTGGTTCAAGTTCTAAAAAAAAATTTAAATTGAATAAATTATTATAATTAGTATCCGTATTAAATACATAATAGAATTAAAAAAATATATTAATCAAATGGTACAAAACTTTATTGAATATTCTTACTATGAAAACGTCCTACTAAACATATTCCTATACTTCTGGAATTAAATTTGGGATGATGTGCTCCCCGGATACCCCAACCTCTTACTTCGAAAATACTTCCATCTCCGCCAATCTAAAACCAAACATAAAATGGCATAGCCCAATAAGATTTTGACCAAACATAGGGCATTCGATTGGGTATCCAAAAAGACCAAGCTCCCTAAATTTTGAGCCCCTGAGAGTGCCCCCTTGACCATTCTTGTGGTCGGGGGGCCAAAAAATATGAAAAAATTCAGACATCTGTTCCATTAAAAGACCTGTCGAATACCGCAAGAATATTATTTCTAGCCCGAGTTATCGCAAAAAGGGTGAAAAGTGGCTTTTTTCGCCCTAGCGGAAGGGGACACTCTCAGGGGCTCAAAATTTAGGGAGCTTGGTCTTTTTGGATACCGAATCGAATGCCCTATGTTTGGTCAAAATATTAGACAGGGGACTTTGCACCATCTTATTGGGCTATGCCATTTCCAGCAAAATTGTTTTTAATGATGGATAAATTTCATGCAAATAATTTTTTCGAATCCATATAATTTCTGAACTTCACCATTACATTTTGGCCATAACTGTACTTTTTATGTCTTGACTTGTCAAAAATATTTCTTGGCCTTAAGACGGAATTAGCACCCCATGATTTTCATAACAAAAACTATTACTTAACTAAATGTTCGATAGATTTTTCCTTTTTTACCTATTTTTCCTTATTTTTCCAAATTTTCCCTTATTTTTCTCTAATTTCCGTTTTTTCCCTACTTGCACTATTTTTTCCTAATTTTCCAGCTTTTTTGCCTCATTTATAACAATTATTCTTTGTTGCCTCAATTTTCCCTCCTTTTTTTGCTACTATTATTTTTTGTTACATTTTCCTCCTTTTTTTAAACATATTTTTTGTCCAAGTATTGCCCCCTTTTTTACAATAATTATTTTTTCCCACTTTTTAGCCCCTTTATATATAACTATTGTTTTATGTCCCAATTTTTTTTAAAACTTGTCTTTTTTGCCTCATTTTTCCACATTTTTACCACAAGTATTATTTTACGCTTCAATTTTTCCTCGCATGTTTTTACAACTTATTTTTTGCCCCATTTTAACTCCGTTTTTTTAAACAATTATATTTGACCTTTTTTTCCCATTTTTTTTACAACTGTTATTTTTGGGACCAATTTTTTTTGCCTCATTTCCCCCTTCTTTACAGCTATTTTATACATGAATTTTATTTTTTGCTTCTCGTTTTTTTAAACTTGTGTTTTTCTGAAATTCACTATTACATTTTGGCCATAACTGTATATTTCACGTCTTGACTTGTCAAAAATATTTTCTTGGCCTTAAGAGGGAATTAGCACCCCATGATTTTCATAACAAAAGCTATTATTTAACTAAATGTTCGATAGATGGCGATTAGATTTTTCCTATTTTCCTTTTTTTACCTATTTTTCCTTATTTTTCCATATTTTCAATATTTTCCCATATGTTTCCAAATTTTCCCTTATTTTTTTCTAATTTCCGTTTTTTCCCTATTTTGTACTGTTTTTTCCTAATTTTCCAGCTTTTTTTGCCTCATTTTCTTTTCATTTATTACAATTATTCTTTGTTGCCCCAATTTTTTCCCCTTTTTTTGCGACTATTATTTGTTGTTACATTTTTCCTCCTTTTTTTAAACATATTTTTTGTCCAAGTATTGCCCCCTTTTTTACAATAATTATTTTTTCCCACTTTTTAGCCCCTTTATATATAACTATTGTTTTATGTCCCAATTTTTTTTAAAACTTGTCTTTTTTGCCTCATTTTTCCACATTTTATTTTGGGCTTCAATTTTTCCCCGCATGTTTTTACAACTTATTTTTTGCCCCATTTTAACTCCTTTTTTTTTAAACAATTATATTTGACCTTTCTTCCCCAATTTTTTTACAACTGTTATTTTTGGGACCAATTTTTTTTAATTTGTTTTTTGCCCCATTTCCCCCTTTTTTACAGCTATTTTATACCAGAATTTTTTTACAAGAATAGTTTATTTTTTGCTTCTCGTTTTATCAAACTTGTGTTTTTCTGAAATTCACCATTACATTTTGGCCATAACTGTACTTTTCATGTCTTGACTTGTCAAAAATATTTTCTTGGTCTTAAGACGGAATTAGCACCCCATGATTTTCATAACAAAAACTATTAAGTAAATGGCGATTAGATGTACTTTCTGCCTAAAAATATAAGTGTTTTTTATCCTCCAATAATACTTAGTTGCCAGATGTTACGACCGCCGGGTTTTAATTTTGAGTGAATTTGGGATTTTAGTGACCTAAATGAAGATTTTTATGACACCATTAAACTCTCCTAACCAAAAACTACAGATCTAAAATTCGATATATAAACTTTTTTTCAAAATTTTTAACTAAATTTATACCTGATTTGTGTATTAAAAAAAAAATTTTTATTTTTTTCTCCGAATGATAACCTCGGTTTGATTTATAACGATTTTTTTCAGTACCAGAAGTCTTTAATTCTGTGGAAATTATTTGTTAATTACAAAAAAATTTTTCGATTTTTTTGTACTTTCTCTTTTTTTGATTTTTTTCTGTTTTTTCTTTCGATTTTTTTTGATTTTTTCTAATTTTTCATCATTTTGTTCTCATTGTTCTGTTTTTTCCTATTTTTGCGTTTTCTAATTTTTTCTTATTTGCGATTTTTTTGTTATTTTTTATTACATACATTTTTTCCGTATTTTACAAATTTAATTTTCATTTTTCCCAATATTTTCTATTTATGTCTCAATTTTTCGCTTTTTTTGCGTTTTTAGCGTTTTTAAGCGATTTTTTTTCGGTTTTTGGATTTTCTCCGTATTTTACAACAATTTTATTTGTCATTTTTTGTCCAATATTTTCTAATTTCTCTCTCATTTTTTTCTTTTTTTCACACTGTTTTGTTTTTTTTATTATTTTTCCGGTTTTTTTTGTTTTTTTTTCTGATTTTTTTGGTTATTTTAATTTTTTCTTTTGTTTTTTTTTCCATTTTTATGATGTTTTATTTTGTTTTTCAGTTTTTTCCAATCTTTCCTCATTTTTTTCTCATTGTTCTGGTTCTATTCCTTTTTTTGTTTTCTAAGTTTTTCTTATTTTTGTTTTTTCATTGATTTTTTGTGATAATTTGCAATTTTTCTGTGAATTTGTTATTTTTTGATTTCTTGCGTTTTTTTGAGGTTTTTTTTTTCTTTTTTTTGCGAGTTAAAGCGGTTTTTTTCGGTTCTTTTAATTTTTTCTCGTTTTTTTTTTCATTTTTATGATTTCTTGTTTTTTTTTCGGTTTTTTCTACTCTTTCCTTATTTTTTCTCATTGTTCTGTTTTCCTATTCCTTTTTTTTGTTTTCCAAGTTTTTCTTATTTTTTTTTATTTCATTGATTTTTTCTGATAATTTTCAATTTTTCTGTGATTTTGTTATTTTTTGATTTCTTGCGTTTGTTTAAGGCTTTTTCTTGCGATTTTTAGCGTTTATTTTCGGTTTTTGGATTTTCTCCGTATTTTACAATTTTATTTTTCACTTTTTCCCTATATTTTCTAATTTCTCTCACTTTTTTTCTTTTTTTTTAGACCGTTTTGTTTTTTTATTACTTTTTCCGATTTTTTTGATTTTTTTTTTAGATTTTTTTCGGTTTTTTTAATTTTTTCTTGTTTTTTTTTTCATTTTTATGATTTTTTTTTCGGTGTTTTCTAATCTTTCTTCATTTTTTCTCATTGTTCTGTTTTTCTATTCCTTTTTGTTTTCTAATTTTTTCTCATTTTTTTTATTTCATTGATTTTTTGTGATAATTTGCAATTATTTTGTCATTTTTTTGTGATTTTGATTTCTTGCGTTTTTTGAGTTTTTTTGCAATTTTTAGCGTTTTTTTTTGGATTTTCTCCGTATTTTACAATTTCATTTTTCATTTTTTTCCACACCGTTTTGTTTTTTTATTATTTTTTCCGATTTTTTTTGATTTTTGTTAGGTTTTTTTCGGTTCTTTTAATTTTTTCTCGGTTTTTTTTCTTCTTTTTTTATGATTTTTTTTTTCGTTTTTTTCTAATCTTTTTTTATTTTTTCTCATTGTTCTGTTTTTCTATCCTTTTTTTTGTTTCCTACTTTTTTCTCATTTTTTTTTATTTCATTGATTTTTTGTGATAATTTTTTGTCATTTTTTTGTGATTTTGATATTTTTTGATTTCTAGCGTTTTTTGAGTTTTTTTTGCGGTCTTTAGCGTTCTATTTTCGGTTTTTGGTTTTTTTCTTTTTCTTCGTATTTTTCAATTTTATTTTTCATTTTTTCCCAATATTTTCTAATTTTCCAAAGTTTTTTGTTTTTTTTATATTTTTTCCGATTTTTTCTAATTTTTATATAAAAAAATGTTAAAAATACCGTCCCGAATTGCGAACTTTGATTTATAAAAATCAGCCAATCGAAATCAATTATAACTTATAACCCCTCTACCGAATAGAAACAAATAACTTTTAAATATAATAGTTAATTAGAATATGATTTTTTTCGATTTACATAACGCGTACTAATGTTTACAGTGAAGTGAAACATAATACCTAAAATATGTGCCGGTAGAGATATAAAATATGCGCCGGTATGGGGTAAACCAAATCTTTTAACGTTGATTTGTTACTTTCCAGGTAAATAAGCCACTATTCTCAATATCCATCATCAAAAATAATTTTCTATTGGAAATAAATTTACTTACAATAAAATTATATCCAATATCATCCCAATCTCTGTTACTTAAATGGTCTAATCTGATCCGTTGGACACGAACTTCGCAATGTTCCAATCCATCCATATTAGTAGTATCACATGTTGGCGAATGATGTATAACGACAAAAGTTGGTGGTACTTCGGTCAAATTCTGTAGTTTAGATTTTAAAGTATCTGGACCCCAGGTACTTCTACTTATTACGTCAGGACAACCTAAATATTACAGTAGTTCTAAGAAATAATAATTAATTAAAAAGAAAAACAAAATAGTAGACTTTACGTTAATAAGCATTTTAAAATGTTAAAAAAAAACTTACGTATTTCACTTGATAACATATAACGTATTTGTAACACAAAAATTAATGCTAAAACAACATTTAAATACATCTTTGTTCGTTTTTCTTCTTCACATCTAAGAATAAATAATCTTCTATACGACTAATAATTTTGTCGCAAGCTATTATTCTATTAGTGAACTAAAGAACGGTTATTTAAAGGCTGAATGAAGGTCGGAATTGAATAAAAGTAAGTATTATCTATTGATATGTAAAAAATTGCAGTAGATACAGCGAGAACATATATTTAGGCCGTACAAATTATTTTCTATTAAAAAAAAAAATGAGGGGGTAATCCCAACCAACTTTTCGAACACTCATAGTAAAGTTATTGTTTAATCGATTATTTTAGTTTTTCTGCATCAAAAAACATTAATAAAATTAGTTTACAAGAATTAAAAAAAAAACTTAATTTTTTGTAAAATTTTTTTTAACTTTTTATAATTTTGTATAATTTCTACAAGTAGTAGTATTTTAAAATTATGAAATATTTCACACATAATGTACTTTTTGATCCCTTCCAGATTTACTATTTACTTTTTTCATTTGTTTTACCTTTTTCGATTAAACAAAATGACAAAAAAATTTAATTTTTGTTTTATTTTGGTTATAATAATTACAATGTTAAATTCGAAGAGACTAAATAGTCCAGTCTGTAGGGAGAAAAATGGGTCTTTTGCGACGTAAATTTGCTACAGGATGAAAAGTATACTAAGTTGTAGGCAAAGATAAAACTAGCATGCCTATATACTTTTACACACGAAAAAAACTTGCATAAACAAATTAGGAAGGTCCAAAGTTAGTGAAAACATGTTTTTCGCTTCTACAAGCAACAATACTGATTTTAGCGAAATAAGTGTTTAATACTTTTTTTTCGGCATTAACAATACCTTTAATTTGAATCATTCCGCGATTTATTTCGTCCATTAGTTTATTAAAAAATAGCGAAAAACCGTCAAAAATGTCGTTTTTTTGCAATGATAATAATTGTTACAAAAAAAGATTTTTTCATATTATTATTACTTTAAAAGCAAGATTTTTTGATTCTGAATCAAACAAGCCGTTGCAAGACTGAATTGGTTAATTTGTTGCTGAGATATTTGATATTTTTTATCCCAACACCGTAAATGTTTATTGCTCTAACTTTTTTTTCTATGAGCATTTTAACTTTTATAAGGGCTCATTCTCTTCATTGAGACTTATATTTTTAAGACTTTTTTGAACCATTTAACCCTTTGTTTATTGCTTTAAAAAGAGAGTACTTTTTTTGTTATAAACAATTAGAGCTGGTACGCGCCCTGTACATCGTATCATTTTTTAACTTACAAATACCAAAAGCTGATTTAAAAACGAAAAATTTGAAAACAAAAAGAATACCCCACGACCAATAGGGACCGAGTTAACAATTTTTTTAAAAAAAATCACAGTTACATTGTTTATAACTATTAAGAAATAAATTTTACGGAATTCGATAGTCAAGTACTTATATTTTTGGAAGTGTATATTTAAAATTTAAAAAAATTGTTTTTAATTACTTAAAACATTGTGTAAATTCGTCGATTTTTTCGCGCGGTAGTCAAAAACTGATCTCGAGAATTTAAATCGGCGAAGTGCGGAGAAAATAGTTATATCTCGGAACTTTTATATCGGATTTTGGTCTTTTTTTAATCTGGGGTAACACGGAACAATGGTATTATGTTTGTAAATGATAATAAAAAGTCATAAGAATTATAAAAAAATTATTACGTGGGAATTTTATAATTTTTTATCTCCGTAAGTAAGAATTTTAAGGGAAATTCGCAGGAGTACAAAAAGTTCTATGTTTTATCGAAAAATAACTGATTTTTTGAAATCGATCGAAAGAAATTTTTTTCATTTTTTTTTATAAAATACTATTTTATAATTTTATATGCATTTTGAAATTGCAGCTCATTAAATATTCTCCGTTGCGATTTTTTTCCTGTCGAATTAGTGCACTTGCAGCTTGACCAAAAATAACTCAATTTTTTCAAATCGATCGGAGAAAATTTTTTTCATTTTTTTGCCAGTTTTTGTCTCTCTGCAGTTTTACTTAATGAACAATAATAAAATAAATCTTCGACGTTCGTTTGAAGAGCGGTAAAAGGGCACAAAAATATTTTAGGCAAGCGCACTAATCGGATAGTGAAAAAAATCGCAACGGAGAATATTGGATAACTTGCAATTTCAAAATGCATCTAAAATTAAAAGATATCATTTTATCAAAAAAAAATCGGTTGTGTCGCCCCAAAACTTTCCCGACGAGTATCCAGAGACGAATACGTTTTCATATAATTAATGTTGCTATTTTTTTATTTTTGACAGGTGACAGTTGAAGAAAAAATTTTGGCTGTTCTGAATAGAGTTTTTCAAACGCTTTCGAATGACATATTGCAAGTTAAATTTGGTGACATATTGCTTCTGTCATTTTTTGCCAGTGACACTTCCGTTTGACAGATGCCGTACAAAAATTAATGGGTTCTTCCGATAGATAAAGGAAACCCATATTTTAGCTGAATTAAATTAAGCGTGTGGCTTCTATCGTGGAAGAATACACACAGACAAACAGACAGGCAGATAGACAGGCAGACTTCTGGAAATGGTCTTAATCGTCTCAGGGGACCTGAAAATGGATATTTTCATTTTCATCTCGAAATTTTTTTTTGCACGTTCACTTTTCCCTACTCGGAGGTGGGTCGGGAAAGTAAAATGAAAAAAATTTGTTCCGATCGATTTGAAAAAACTCACAGTTATTTTTCGACCAAAAGTAGGACTTTTTGTACTCTTGCCAATTTCCATTAAAATGCTTATTTACTGAGATAAAAAATAGTAAATTTTAAACTTAATAATTTTTTATATTTTTTATTATCATTAAAAAAAATAATGCCATTATCGAGTAATGAAACACACAAAGTCCAGTACCACAATATATATTTTTTGGAAAGTTGTTTTAGTGAAATTGGCAACTAGTTTCGGCTTACGCCATCATCAGTCCTACAATAGCGCTCGTTAATACAACAGGTACAAAATTAATCATATGAAGAGGCTTACCATCAACATCATGGGGTAATAAGTAGATATAAATAAGTTCAAAGTTAAAATTTAAAATTTACACATAATGGTACTGATGAAATTGCAAACAAACAATTAAGTTAAAATATAAAATTCAAACGAATACATTCCTTGTGAGGACACAAAGGGAATTAAAAGGTATTCGTGACGATTGTAATAGAAGGGGATCAGGAAGAACCTGACCCAAACCAGCCAACCTCGGCATAAAATGAATCCCACGTAGGGGTAGGAAAGAACTCCTACGATGGGGGAGCGTACCCCTAAGGGGAGCTCGAGAACGATACACGGTGGGTTTCTCAACTAAAGCCCATTGAAGGGCAGTAGTTAGAAAGTATATTATGAAATTTAGTAACATTACCATTAAAATCAACCGTGAAGTCTACAAAATGGTGCAGACAACTGACGTATGACAACAGACAGCCAACATAAATTTAAAGTATAAATATTCAGAAACCATGATGTGAATGGGGGTTGCCAACCTCCGAAAACAAGAAAAAACCTGAAGGGTAAATATTAGGATTGTGAGACTTTGCACAGGGCAAGGAGAACCAAATCTCAAACTCAGTAACTTAGGAAGGTGCACATAGAGGAAGAATGAAGAAAACGAAGAAGAAATTCGACATCTGTCACCAGTCAATGTCAAATTCAACGTCAATGTCTAATGGCCCAAGGGGGGCGAAGGTTGTGGTAGTAGAAGTAAACAACAAATTAAATAGATGAGGAAATTGCAAAAGGAAACGATCGACTAAGGAAGAGCCGGTGAAAGAGGAAACAAAATAGTATAGTAACAGCATATGGGATGAATGGGAAGAATATAATAACCTTATATCAAGTCCCGAAAGGAATCGGATAAAAATAAGTAATTGTCTTTAGGTCGAAGTTGTTCGTTTTGCTTTTTCTTCATTTTTCCTGTTTTTTCCGTTTTTCCCCATTGTATCTATTTTTTCCATTTTTTCTTATGTTTTCCTATTTTTCACTTTTTACCACATGCTTCCCTATTTTTGTCTTATTTCTCTTTTTTCCCTATTTTTTCCTGATTTGTCGAGTTTTCCCTATTGTTCAGTATTTTGTCCAAATTTCCCTATTTTTCGCTATTTTGCTTTATTTTTCAATATTGTTTTACTATTTTTCTCAAATTTTCCTGTTTTTCACTATTTTGCCCTATTTTTTCTTACTTTTCCCATATGCTTCCCTATGTTTCTCTAATTTTCCTGATTTATTACTATTCTTTCCAATTTTTTTTATTTTTTCCTACTTTTCCCTATATTTCACTATTTTTTCCAAATTTACCTATTTTGAAGTATTTGTCCTATTTTACCCAATATTTATCCCTATTATTTTCTATTTTTTCATAATTTCCCCTTTTTCCTTATTTTGCCCTGCTTTTCACTACTTTTTCATGTTTCCCTATTTTTCTCTTTGCCCTATTTTGGTCAATTTTTTTTCTGTAGACCAAAAACCAAACACTTTTTTAAAATCTGTTTTCATAGTGAGATTTATATCAGAAAAGACAACAATCCAAAAATATTTTAAATTATACAGGATGATCCAGGAAAGTGAAACATATGAAGATCATATATTTTTTTAAATGGAACACCCTATATTTTTTTCATATTTTTAGACTCGTCCCGAGAAGCTGATTTCAAAAACCTATTATACTTATAGAATAATATAAATAGTTTTGAAGCTAGAGACAATTGAAAATTGCTTTTTTTCAAGTTTAAGTGATTGCTCCGGCCAAACGACATAAAATCGGATAAAACGGCTTACATGTCCCTATCTTAAGTTTTTGAGTTCTACTTGATGGCATAAGAACAAAATGTATATAGGGTGATCAAAAGTACGCAAATTTATTCTTACTCCATCAAGTTGAACTCAAAGAGTTAAGATTGGGACATGTAAGCCGTTTTATCCGATTTTATGTCGTTTGGCCGGAGCAATCACTTAAATTTAAAAAAATGCGATTTTCAATTGTCTATAACTTCAAAAATATTTACTTTAGAATATAAGTGTAATAGGTTTTTGAAATCAGCTTCTCGGGACGAGTCTAAAAATATAAAAAAATATAGGGGTTCCATTTAAAAAAAAAATATGATCTTCATATGTTTCACTTTCCTGGAGCATCCTGTATAATTTAAAATATTTTTGGATTGTTGTCTTTTCTGACATAAATCTCACTAAACAGATTTTAAAAAAAGTGTTTAGTTTTTGGGCTACACACCGAGGCGTTACCGGTGGACCACCCTGTATAACTATTGTGCTATGTCCATTTTTTTTAAAACTTGTCTTTTTTTGCCTCATTTTTAAACATTTTTACCACAAGTATAATTTTACGCTTCAATTTTTCCTGGTATTTTTTGTCCCATTTTGAGTCCTTTTTTTTAAACAATTATTTTATGCCTTTTTCCCCCAATTGTTTTTTTTGGTTAGAATTTTTTTATTTGTTTTTTTGCCCCATTTTCCCCCTTTTTTGCAGCTATTGTTTTATACCCCAATTTTTTTACAACTATTCTTTTTTTACTACTCGTATTATAAAAATTGTATTTTCGGGACATTTTTATTTGTCCTCCCATTATTTACAACCATTATTTTTATGTCCCATATTTTTATTCCCCCTTTTTTAAAACTGTAGTTTTTTGTCCCATTTTCCCTTTATTTCCCCTTTTTTACCCATTTATTTCCTTTTTACCCCTTTTTCCCTTTTCCCCACTTTTTCCTTTATTTTTCATTTATCGCATCCTTTTTTCCCCTTTTACTTTCCCTTTTCTCTATTTATCTCTATGTTTCCTATTTTTATATTTTCCTGTTTTTCATTATTTTTTCCTTTTTTCTTTATTTTCCCTATTAGTTATTATGTTTTTCCGTTTTTCCCATTTTTTTCTCTTAATAAATCAAATGAGAGAAAAATCAGATAATACCAAAGACGTAACAGTCTTTATACCGTCATGTATACAGTGTGATTCTTTTAGAAGGCTAATTAGAGGTTTCAGGAAAAGTAGGTGGAATTGAAATTTGAAAATTTGGGATAAGGTTTTCGGGGATGTCCAGCTACTTCCGGTTATACCGGAAGTGAACATCAACTTCCTTATTTTAAATGGAGTACCCTGTATTTTTTTGCATTTTTAGATTCGTTCTAAGAAGATAATTTCAAAACCTATTACACCTATAGTAGAAAATAAATAGTTTTGAAGTTATAGACAATTGAAAATTGGATTTAGCCCTCTAAAAGAATCACCCTGTATTGGGGACAAATAGGGATAAATAAGTATAAATTGGAATAACTAGAAAAGTTTAAATTAATGGAAAACAAGAAAAAATAGAAATAAATAGAATAAGTGGAAAAAATCGGGAAAAAATAGCGAAATGTAAAGAAAATAAGGGAAAAATATGGGAAAAACAGGACAAAATTGGAAAAATTTAGAAAAATAGGGAAAATTTTGGAAAAATAAGCAAAGATTTTGAAAAATAATTAAATTAGAGAATAAATATTCAAACATATGGGACTCATAGGGGAAAAAGGGAATATAGAACAAAATAGATAATAACAGGGACAAATAGGGAAAACCAGGAAAAAATAATGAAAAATAGGAGAAACGAAAAAACAAATAAATCTCGGTCGTCCAAGTACTAAAGAGACTGTAGCAAAGCACGAAAATTCAGTTAGTATTTATATATATTTACAGTGAAAATCTAACAGGATCGTACTTAGAAAAGTTCCTAAAGTACAGGTCATTATAAAATATTTGAGAAAATGTTCGGATAAATCAATTTTTATTTCAAATGACACATCTTAAATAAAAACTTTAATAATATTCAACGGTTCAAATTAAAAATTAATAATAATAATAATTAAATTTTTTTAATGAATTACGTATCAGTTTAAATTTCAAGTTTATAGAGATCGAAAATCCCTTTCAAATATTGACCCCTTCTACTATTTAAAATTTCAAGGGCGGAGTGTAAGGAATTATTATGACGAGTCAAGGGCTGTTGGACAAGACCACTTTAATGGTGTCATAAATCAATAGATATGTTGATTGTTTATAAATATGGGACACCATTAAGAGGCAAGAGGGAAGGTAGAGTCTAGAGACATTCAGATAGAAAATTTTTAGTTTATAAATAAAAAAAAGTAGGAAGGGGTAACATTAATAAAAATTATATTAAAAACTAAACGAAATCAGAAAATAATCAGTTAAAAAATCCGACACGCATTTACCTAATGAGACACCTAATACTAATGCAACTTTAGTGGCTCCATATCAATCATCTTCTTCGAGATTTGCGCCCACGTTCGTCGGGTATATCACTAACTTCTATGATGATCATTGGTAGTAGATTCCACAGGTGTGTTTATACCACCCACGCGTCCCTTGTCCGCGACAAAATAACATCGATGTAAACACAAACTGACAACAAACATTATGAGCATTTGCCAACAAACTGACTTAATGTCTCGTTTTTGGGGGATTTATTTTGGCACTTATCATTTTTTTGCATGTTTTCTGTCGTACTTTATAAAAATTATAGAGCTAGATTGTTATCTTTTTGGAGATTTATTAACTGGGAGTTATAGATTTCTTATGTCAAAATTACTGGCAACAGATATATTTTTGTTTCATTTATACCCCACATACCGCCACAGCGATTTATGTTCTTATTAAGAACATAAATCGCTTATGTTAGCCGGCCACGTCCCTTTTTCGGCCAGTTTGAGTTAGAATCAACACAATAGTATTATCTTAAATTTTTTAATTAATTTAATGATATACCCCTTTTCGGTCAACAATTTATAGAACAATCCCGCCATTTCCGACAAAAGTTGTGGCAAATCTTGGAACCAAAATTCAGTTTTATATAATGGCTGCCACTAACCAGCTGTGATAAGTGTGTTTTTTTTAGTGAACTAGTGACTGAGAACTATTAAGTATTTTATAGTAATGAAACTCAAAGTCGAGTACCACAAATTTTATTATAAAACAGAAGTAGGCGACTAGTTTCGGCTACAAACCATCATCAAGCCTAGAATATAAGTACAGAGGTATAGGAAATAAACTTTTTAAGAATTTTTATAAATTGGACTTACCCGAGAATAAAATGTAATAAATGATATTTATTGAAAACTGACAACATAATTGTCATTTAAAAGAAAATTTTTGGAAATTGCATGTGTGCACTAGGGGTAGAGTAGAGGTAAAGGTGAAGGAGAGGTTGTGGTACAAGAAGATTAAAATTAAAGTAGTAAGGAAAGGAGGAACATGTTAGCGGTGAATTGACAATGCATCCAGAAGTTGGAGACAGGAAAATTGGCAGTAATTTAAGTGGTAAGTGCCCGAGACAACAATTTCGAATTTATCCAAAGAAAGGCTAGAACGTATAATACAATTCCCGGTGGACGTCTGAGAAGTCCAACCATGAATTTAGGGTGGCCAAACGTGGTCAATCTGACGTATTCATGGCCAAGTATATCAAGAAGGGGCAACAGCCCTTCGTGATCAACTCCAAGTGAGTAGGTGAAAGCAATCCAAAAAACAGCAGCAATCAGCAGGCTTAATGTACACCAAAAAGGTTTCGGCCCCTTTGGTTCTCAATAAATATCATCGATAAACAACAGTGAGCAAATGCACAATCAAATGGTACTATGTAGTAGTACATTTACAAAATGGTCGTTAAACTTGACATGACAATGAACAAAGTTAATGACATTTGACAATCAAACGAAAATTTTTTAAAAAACAATTGATAATAACCAGAAGTTCGGCGCAATTAAAATATAATCATATACAGAATTAGAGACAATCTAAATAATAAGGTGGAATGTGAACAATAGTATAATTGTAAGAGACTGGGTGTGGATACAGGTAAAGGCCATCAAGTAAGGAGGAAGAAAAAGAAGAATGTCTTGTCAGGTAAGTATGAGGACAGAAGAAGAAAAGAACAATTGACATTTAAAGGGGCTGATTGTAAATAAAAGAGAAAAAATTAAACAATCAGAAAATAGAAACAAGAAAGGGAAAAGGATTTGTCTATAGGAGGACACAAAAGGCCAGGAAGATGAGATCATTAAAAATGTCTAATAGGAAAATATGGTTGTTTGTAGGTCTTAGCTGTTCGTCAATCTGTTGTTATATAAACATGAGTGTATTTCAAACATTTCAAGAAGATTAAGTTTGTTGCTTTTGCCAATATTGTGTAGAAGGAGTCATCAATAGAGAAAGAATGGTTGGTGGAGATAATATGATTGGCGAAGGAGGATGGGGTGTTAGTAATCAGAGTTTCTGTATTTATCAATGTACCTAATATGTTCTTTAATTCTAATTTCAAGTCTTCTACCTGATTCACCAATGTAAACAGCGTTACAGTCATGGAAATTAAGTTTATAAACACCTGTTTTGTGAAGAAAACGGATGACATCTTTAGTGTTGACTAGAAAGGAGCCGGTTTTGGAGCTGGTTTTGAAAGCTACATTGACGTTATGTTTCCTAAATGCTTTAGCTATTTTATATGAAATATTATCTATGTAATTGATAGAACCGTAAAAGGACGGAACATCTTGTGTGTTAAAGGAGATATGTGGAGAATTTAATCTAAACTTAATAAAGAATTTAGTATAAAGTTTCTAAAGGTTAATTATTATTAAACACAAGTTGTTTAATAATATTGATTTCAGCGGTGAAAGCAGTTTGAGTTAGAGGAATAGAGAAAGCTCTGTGTAAGAAGCTATTGATGGCAGCAAGTTTATGTGACATAGGATGATTAGAATGGAAGTTTATTAATGTGTCGGTAGTAGTGGGTTTTCGATAAATTTCTAAACAAGCATGAGGAAGGTTTTTAGAAATGAGTAAGTCCAGAAAGCAAAGTTTATTAGAGGATTCGAACTCTATTGTAAATTTGATGCGGGTGTGCAAGGTATTAAGATAAGTAAGGAAGTCTAGCGCTTCATTCTGAAGGCATTGGAATAAAAGTAAGCAGTCGTCTACGTAGCGGGCATAGAATAGAATTTTGTATTTAAATGAAGGGTGGTTTACATATGTAAGTTCTAGGTGATTCATGAAGATTGTAGCCAGTATAGGTGAAAGATTATAGCCTATGGCTAGACCTGAAATTTGTCTATAAAAGGAGTTATCAAACTGGAAGAAGTTTTGTTCGAGGGCTAGAGAAAGTAAAGAACAGAGTTCTTGGGAAATGGCAGGGTTAATGTTGTTATTCCGCAGTAGGATATGAACCAATTGGATACATTCTTTCGGGGGGATAATAGGAAAAATGTTAGAAACATCCAAGGAGAGTAACATTGAATCTGGAGGGACTTTAATGTGTGATAATTTGTCTGTTAAGTCTCGAGAATTTTTAACTGAAAATTCATTTTCAAATTTAGTGGTATCCTTAATCACTTTATTAAGGAACGAAGAAAGTCTAGAAGATGGATAGTTGATGAAACTGACGACTGGTCTGATCGGGATGTTGGCTTTGTGTATTTTGGAGAGACCATATAACAGAGGAGTTTTCGAAGCCATTGGGCACAGGGGGAAGTAGGGAATTTAAGAGTCGAAAAGGGTGAGGGTGTTGTTGTAAAGTTTAAGTTTGGATTTGAAATGATTGTTAAAGGGTGGAGTAACAACCGTATGCAAGACTTTTTATTTTAATCTGGATTTATAAATCTAGTTTAATTAATCCGGATCGAGATGTTATCCACCATCACTGCGAAAGACTGGATTACTAAACTCTTAAAAAAATATGGCAACACCGCTAAAGTTCTATATAATTTAAGAAAAAAAGAAGAAATTAAAAGAAATAATAATTTTAAAAACTAACCTCAATTTTGCTGTTTGTTTTTTAGATTTTTCTTTGAATATCTTGTTAATAATCGAAGGGTGTCTTCGTACCTTAGAATAGGTTTTGTGATTTCCAAACTATTGATGATCATGAAAACGAATCAAAATGTGTGCCGAATTTTTCGACTGCTGAAAAACAGTTCTTAACTAAATCTTATTGCCAAAAAATATGCAGGTGTGCAATCATTTTCAATTTCTCCTAAAACTCTTTCGGTCGTTTCTTTCGTTAGACGAAATCTTCCGTAAAAGGTTAGGTTGTCTATATCGTCAAAATAATCTGATCTATCATAGATCCTCCTTGGAAAACCAAAATCCAATATATCTAGAATGTCTAGATCATCGTCGATAAATATTTCGTCTTCAAGGTCCATTTTTGATGATTATAATTTAATTTTAATAGAAGAATTCTGAAACTATCAGGAAAATAGGACCCTCTCCTATCCTGATATGCGGTTTTCCTATTAAAAAGGCTGACTTGCTTAAAACAGTAATGAAAATTGCGAGAGATTCAGGGAAGCTGCATAAATTTCCAAACTGCCAGCCTGGTCAGAAATGGTATAGAAATTTCCTCAAGCGTGACTCGGAAATTTCTCTTAGGGAAGCAGAGACCATTAATAAAGCTCGTCCATTGGTAACTGAGGAGTTTATAAGAAAATGGTTTGAAGAACTCCAGTCATTCTTGTACGATAATAATTTAAGTGAAATCATGAAGGAGAATTTTTAACGGCGATGATTCCGGATTTTCGCTGTGTCCTAAAACAGGCAAAGTTCTAGCTCCAAAGGGTTGGAAAAACTTGTACACGGTTACAACCGGAAAGGAAAAAGAAAATATAACCGTATTTTTAATATTTAACGCTGACGGAAAAGTATGCCCACCATTTGTTGTGTTCCCTTATGTTCGTCCTCCACGGATGTTGGTTGAAAGTATGCCTCCCACGTGAACTTTCGGAAAATCTGAAAAATGTTGGATGACGGGATACGCATTTTTTGAATATATTTCCAATGAATTCAATAAGTGGATAATGCAGGAGGAAATACCAAAACCAGTAATTGTTTTTATAGATGGTCACAGAAGCCACATGTCCCTCCCTCTTAGTGAATTTTGTTATGAAAACCAAATAGTCCTATATGCACTTCCACCTAATACCACCCACATTCTCCAACCTGCTAATGTTAGTGTCTTCAGACCATTAAAGCAAGAGTGGAGGTCTATTGTTAGAAGATGACTGATGACTATTGTTAGAAGATGACTGAAAATATTCATCTGTAACCAAAATTAATTTCTGCACCCTTTTTAAGGAAACCGATACCACAAACCGAATAAAAAACGGATTACGAAAATCTGGGTTGTTTCCTTTAAATCTGGAGGCAGTAGATAACAGAAAATATATAAGATACATTTTAGAAAATAAGTTAAGAGAATCTGAGAATCAATCAAATCAATATATCGATGTTGCTGATACAAGTGAAATAGAAATAGCTAAAAAGATAATAAAAAAAGTTGAGCCCAAATTATATTCATATGGAATTTATGTTGAGGTAATTTACAATGAAATAGAGGAGTTAAGGCCCAAACCAATTACCGTAGGAACCATTCTTCCTAACCTAACAATTGTTAGTATGGGAGTCGCGTTCTTTGATCCGAATGATCAAGAAGATACTGATTTTCATTCTAGGGAGACAGTGAATCAAGATGATGACATTCATTCTAGGGATTCAATTGAGCAACGAGTGCAGCCGGGAAACGACTCTCGTTCTCTAGCTATGGCAGTGGAGACACAAAATTTTTCTTATTCACATGATGAAATTAAGATAGAAAATGACACTCTTTCTTAGGAAGCACTATTAAATGGCACCTCTTTTCAGGAGAAAATCATGATCCAATAGTTGAAGATGAGAATGAGGAAAATACCCAAAAGGAAAGGGAACTGGAAAAAGACATTCATTCTTAAGAGGCTGTTAATGACGTAGTAAATGCCACCTCTTCTCAGGAGAAAATCGTGGAGGCTCATTCTCAGGATCCAATAGTTGATGATAAGGATAATGAAAATAACAAAAAAGAAGAGAAACTAGAGAAGGAAATTCAGGAGGCTCATTGTCAAGATCCAGTAGTTGAAGATAAGGATAAGAGACATATCCTAAAAGAAAAGGAAGTGGAAAATCAGGAAAATGGAACAGTTAAAAGGTTTTCTACGTCAAAATAGCACAGATCCATTTTAAACTCATTTATATTTTTCGGAGCTATTAAAAAAAATCAGTAACTAAAAAACAAAAAGTTAAGTTACCTAGTGCTATATCATCAGGATCTTGGCGAAGTTACTATTTACGAAAGGAACAGGAAAAAAGAAAGAAAACCAGACCAATCGTGGCGGGTAATAGGAACAAGGTGGCCGAAAACTGGGAAAAATGTATTTTTTAGATAAAATTTAAATTTAAAATAAATCTCTAGTATCTTATAATATATTTATTTTTTTATAAAAATTGTCAATTTTCAACAATTCCATGGTTGTAAAAAAATGTTAAAATTTCATTATTTAGCATTTTTTAAAGACCGATGAAGTCAACATTTGCCTTAACTGGCCGACAACCAGCTCAGTCACCCTACAACATTCTTTTACTTTTTCCATCCATTAAAAATCTATATAATCAAATAATATGTTTAGGCGTCACAAGAGTCAGTATCTAACAGCGAATTTTAAAATTTATATGTACAAAATTTCATACTAATCGGCTGTACGAAAGTATTATAAATTACATAGTGTAATAAAATATATTAATTTGAAACTTACCTACTATAACAACGTGTCCGAATGAAGATGGATTTTCAATTCCCGTACAATTCCATCTATGCTGCCTAAATTGGTATCTACATTCATTTGTAGCCATTCTGATACCATCACCGGCAGCTATCATAGCATCTGGTGACGCCCTGCACATTTCTCTTTGTCTATGTATAAGTCCTGGACTGTTCGAACACACTACTTCCGCTCCAAAATCTAAGACGGTAATCACTCCAATTACAACCCTGTAACAATATAATTTTTTTATAAAAAAAAAAATTTACACGGGGTAAAACGTATGATGTTTTTAGTACTTTCGGCCGGAAAAATTGACTTTAACAATAAACACAAGGACTATACGCAACACGAAATTTATGGACATAAGAAGGATCTGTTTATGACAAAAAGTTTCGCTTCTGTCAGTCGAGGTTCAAATTTTAAGAAAAAATTTATTTTATTATACATTTTTATTGAAATTAAAATTTTTAGGGTCCTTCTTTCATTTTTTTTACCTTTTCCCATCTTTCCCCATTATTTACGTCTTCTTTTTTCGGTTTTTTATGATTTTTTTTATTTTTTTTTACTTTTTTTTTCTAATTTACACACGGTTTTCGATCTTCCCCGATATTATCCCCTTTATTTTTCATTTGTTCTAGCTTTTTCCAGTTTTTCGCGGATTTTACGATTTATTACGGTTTTTTACGATTTTTTATAATTTTGTATGACGTTTTCCCATTATCTAGCATTATTTACGAAATTTTACGACTTTTTACCAGTTTTTTTGCGGTTGTTTTATGATTTTTTACAGGTGTTACCGTTTTTTAAGATTTTTTACGATATTTTACCATTTTTTACGATTCTTTACGATGTTTTACCATTTTTTACGATTGTTTACGATTTCTTACATTTGTCACGATTTTTTAAGATTTTTCAATTTTTTCTCTTTATCAATTTTGAAATTATTTACAAAATATAATGACTTTTTGCCTGTTTTTACGGTTTTTTACGATTTTTTACCATTCTTTACGATTTGTTACGTTTTTTTACGATTTTTTACTATTTTTTCCATTTTTCTCTCTCTCTCAATTTTTTTAATTATTTACGACATTTTACGACTTTGTGCCTGTTTTTACGGTTTCGTTACGATTTTTACGAATTTATTACCATTTTTTACGTTTTTTACCATTTTTGACGATTTTTACGATGTTTTACCATTTTTTACGATTTTTACGTATTTTTACGATTGTTTACGATTTTTTACATTTTTCACGGTTTTTTAAGATCTTTCCATTTTTTTCTTTCTCAATTTTGAAATTATTTACGAAATTTTGCCTGTTTTTTACGGTTATTACAATTTTCTTACGATTTTTCACGACTTTTTTCATTTTTTCTCTCTCATTTTTTAAATTATTTACGAAATTTTACGACTTTTTGCTTGTTTTTTACGGTTTTTTTACGTTTTTTTACAATTTTTTACGATTTTTTACAATTTTTTACCGTTTTTTATGATTTTTTCCGTTTTTTACGATTTTTAACGTTATTGTTTCACGATTTTTTACTGTTTTTTCTATTTTTTTGTCTCTATCAATTTTTTTAATTATTTACGAATTTTTACGACTTCTTGCATGTTTTTTAGGTTTTTTTTTACGGTTTTTTACAGTTTTTTACCATTTTTTACGATTTTCTACATTTTTTTACGTTTTTTGACGTTTTTTTGCGATTTTTTACCCTTTTGTACGATTTTTTACGTTTTTTATTGTTGTTTACGATTTCTTCCGATTTTTCACGATTTTTTAAGATCCTTCCGGTTTTTTTCTGTTTCTCAACTTTTTAAATTATTTACGAAATTTTACGACTTTTTGTATATTTTTACGGTTTTTTTACGATTTATACAATTTTTTACGAATTTTTACGTATTTTTGCGATTGTTTACGATTTTTTACATTTTTCATTGTTTTTTAAGATTTATTCATTTTTTTCTCTTTCTAAATTTTTTAAAATATTTACGAAATTTTATGACTTTTTGCCTGTTTTTTACCGATTTTTTTACAGTTTTCTTAAGATTGTTTACGATTTTTTCCATTTTTTTTCAATTTCTCAATTTTTCAAATTGTTTTCGAATTTTTACTACTTTTTGCCAGTTTTTTACGATTTTTTTTCGTTTTCTTATTTTTTACGATATTTCACTATTTTTTCCATTTCTTTTCTCTTTCTCAATTTTTTTAAATATTTACGAAATTTTACGACTTGTTGCCTGTTTTTACGATATTTTACAGTTTTTTTCCATTTTTTACGACTTTTGACTTTTTTTCGATTTATTACCATTTTTAACGATTTTTTACATTTTTTATTAGTATTTACGATTTTTTACAATTTTTCAAGATTTTTTAAAAGATTCTTCCATTTGTTTTCTCTTTCTCAATTTTTTAAATTATTTACGAAATTTTACGACTTTTTAAGTATTTTTTACGATTCTTTTATGTTTTTTTTACAATTTTTCACAATTTTTTATTCGGTTTTTCACGATTTTTTACGATTTTTTACATTTTTTTCTATTTTTATAACTGAATGGTTCTACAACTATTTTATTTTATTAATATTTCATAATTACTTCCAAAATGCTAATTAATTATATAAGAGCTACCATAAATGCTAAATTGTTTTATTTATGCAGAAGTGTTGTAGTAATAAAGTTTTATATTAGTTAAAATTTAACAATGAGCCATTATATAAAAGAAAAACTACAATGGCTTCTTTTTGCTTCTTGTGAATATAGTTCTCGACATTAATCATATTTTGCCTGCGTCTAATTAAAAATAATTTTCTGCAGCTTTTAAAACCAATTTAAAAAACTTTTCTATTTTATTGTTATTTCATGTTGCTTTTTTATTTTATAACGGTTACATGATCCCACTACAAAATATTTATAAAACTGTTGTGTAGTTGTTTGTTAGAAGTAATATAATAATTAGCTAAGAAAGTTTTATAAGGCTTTTATAAAATTATTTTATAATACACCTCTTGAGATTTTCTAAGAACTGCAAAAATATTTATAAAATATTTTTTAAGTGGTGGCAAAAGGCCTTACAAAATATTAACGAAAACTGAACTACTTTATAAAGTGGTATCAATTTTAGCTTTATAGTAGTTGTAAAAATAGATTTAAAATGTTTCTAAGAGTAATGTTATTTTATAATTTTTTATCGAAAACGTTTTCACAACTCTAATAAAATATAAAATTGCTAGTTGGGGCAGAACCTCTGCATCCTTTCACTCTAACACATTGAATTCCATATATTGGGGGTAGGAGTTGTATAGACTATCTACACTTTTTATCACGTTTCGCTAACTAAGTTAGCATCATCAGGAATTGATGATAAATAAAGTTTTCCATCAACTCCTGATGATGTTAACATAGTTAGCGAAACGTATATAGACTGATAAAAAAGTGTAGTTTTGTTAAAAGGCATTAATAATTTTTTTACTTTCTAGTAACTAAAATATCTAATAACGAAGAATCTGATAGAAAAAATCAATGCAAATTTGGTACTCTGTGTGAGAGAATCGGCCAGTACCACGGTGGTACCAATAAAATCTCGATCAATTAAAGTCAATCGTTCGAATCTGACAGTAAAGTTAATTCAAGTATCAGTTTAACTGTAACTTGTTACTTTTATTGAAGAAAATATATATCTGCAAACCGAAACAAGTAGGCGGTTTTTAATGGAAGAAATATAAATAAGATAATCAGCGAAGTCTTTGAAATTGTCGGTCTTATTAGTAACAGATATCTCATGTCAATTAAGGCATGCCTACCAACTGCACAAAGAAGAATAATAAAAGCTTCAACTGATATTCCTGTTTTGTATTGAACCGTAAGTCGTGGAAGAGTGGCATCTCTATACTGGGAAAATCAGTTTTGTATAGAGTTGCTCAGGGTGAGCGTTTTTGTTTTTTTTTTGTTACCGAGGTAGGTACAAGTCCGTGTAAATCGTTTTGTTTATTATATATTTTTATAATAAATAATAATTTATTAGTATTTTAAGTCAAATTATGTATACCGAGTAAGTATTGTCTACATAATATGTTTGAAACTTGAAAAAGCAGGTTCGACATTTTTGTTTTTTAACTGAAATCGAGAGATTTTGTTATTTAAAAAGGAACAAAAAAAATTTGAGCCCAAAATATTAATATTTACGTCTGCTGTAAACATTTTAAAATCAACGATCGAGAGGCTGGAAATTGGTACCTGTGCGCGAGACTAGACCGTGTGACGTAAGTAGCAATGAATGGTTCGCCTCTGGCCCGCTGCTGCGCTGTATTCACACACATTTTACAGGGTTACCGTTTTCCTACTAAATTAGTAGATTTTTAAGAAAAATAAAGGTGTTTCGTAAAATTTTAGTAGAAATCGATATATTTTTTATTAAAAAACGATCAAACAAAATTGAGCGTAAAATATTAATATTTACGTCCGCTGAAAAATTCAGTAGATTTTTCAGATTTGAATTAAAAACTATATTTTATCGCTATCTATCTATGGTATATTTAAGACGAGTGTCTCATCACAGAAAAAATATTTTGTATCATGAAAAGGTGACACGTGATTCGCTTAAACAATAACGTAAGTATGAGCTCTAGTAGCAGCCTGGAATAGTGCTCGTTAGTACTGCGATAAGTCCGGGTATCGAATCCCGCACACAGCATATCTTTTTTTTTATTTTAATCGTTATATTTTACTTTTCAACCTTATTAAATATTTTTCAATAAAGCGTATTCTACCAACATTTCAATAATAAACTGTATGTATTAAAAAAAAAATTAAAAAAAAATATTTAATAACATTTAAAAGTAAAATATAACGATAAAATCTAAAAAAAAAATGTGCTGTGTGCGAGATTTGATCCCGTACCTATCGCACCACTAACTAGCACTATTCCACGCTGCTACTAGAGCTCATACTTATGTTTGTTCAAACTTCAAAATGGAAAAAATTGAAAAGAATTGATAAATTCAAAAAAAAAATTGGGAACAATTGGAAAAATATTGTGCAAAATAAGAAAAAATGACGAAAAATTAGAAAAAAATTGGAAAAAAGAGAAAAAATTGTAATCAAATTGTAACAAATTTAGCACCAATTGGAAAAAAATTTACTAAAAAAATGAAATAAATTGGGAACAATTGAAAAAACTCGAACAAATTGAAAAAAACTGGAAGAAATTGGAAAAAATTAAAAAAAAATTGGGAACAATTGGAAAATATTGTACAAAATTGGGAAAAATTGTAAAATTGGAAATAATGGGTAAAATGGCCAAAAATTGGAAAAATAGGTAAAATTGCCAAAAATTGTAACGAGATTGGAAAAATCGGAAAAAAATGGAAATAATTGATAAAAATTCTAAAAAATTCTAAAAAATTCTAAAAAATTCTAAAAAATTCTAAAAAATTCTAAAAAATTCTAAAAAATTCTAAAAAATTCTAAAAAATTCTAAAAAATTCTAAAAAATTCTAAAAAATTCTAAAAAATTCTAAAAAATTCTAAAAAATTCTAAAAAATTCTAAAAAATTCTAAAAAATTCTAAAAAATTCTAAAAAATTCTAAAAAATTCTAAAAAATTCTAAAAAATTCTAAAAAATTCTAAAAAATTCTAAAAAATTCTAAAAAATTCTAAAAAATTCTAAAAAATTCTAAAAAATTCTAAAAAATTCTAAAAAATTCTAAAAAATTCTAAAAAATTCTAAAAAATTCTAAAAAATTCTAAAAAATTCTAATAAATTCTAAAAAATTCTAAAAAATTCTAAAAAATTCTAAAAAATTCTAAAAAATTCTAAAAAATTCTAAAAAATTCTAAAAAATTCTAAAAAATTCTAAAAAATTCTAAAAAATTCTAAAAAATTCTAAAAAATTCTAAAAAATTCTAAAAAATTCTAAAAAATTCTAAAAAATTCTAAAAAATTCTAAAAAATTCTAAAAAATTCTAAAAAATTCTAAAAAATTCTAAAAAATTCTAAAAAATTCTAAAAAATTCTAAAAAATTCTAAAAAATTCTAAAAAATTCTAAAAAATTCTAAAAAATTCTAAAAAATTCTAAAAAATTCTAAAAAATTCTAAAAAATTCTAAAAAATTCTAAAAAATTCTAAAAAATTCTAAAAAATTCTAAAAAATTCTAAAAAATTCTAAAAAATTCTAAAAAATTCTAAAAAATTCTAAAAAATTCTAAAAAATTCTAAAAAATTCTAAAAAATTCTAAAAAATTCTAAAAAATTCTAAAAAATTCTAAAAAATTCTAAAAAATTCTAAAAAATTCTAAAAAATTCTAAAAAATTCTAAAAAATTCTAAAAAATTCTAAAAAATTCTAAAAAATTCTAAAAAATTCTAAAAAATTCTAAAAAATTCTAAAAAATTCTAAAAAATTCTAAAAAATTCTAAAAAATTCTAAAAAATTCTAAAAAATTCTAAAAAATTCTAAAAAATTCTAAAAAATTCTAAAAAATTCTAAAAAATTCTAAAAAATTCTAAAAAATTCTAAAAAATTCTAAAAAATTCTAAAAAATTCTAAAAAATTCTAAAAAATTCTAAAAAATTCTAAAAAATTGGGAACAAATGCCAAATATTGGGATAAATTTTGTACAAAATAGATATGAGAAAAAATGGGAAAACAATTGAAAAAACTAAATAGAATTGAAAACAATTCGAAACAATTTTTAACAATTAGAAAAAATGGAAAAAATTGATAAAAATTGGGAACAAATCCAAAAAAATGGGATAAATTTTGTACGAAATAGATATGAGAAAAATGGGAAAAAAATTGAAAAAACTAAATAGAATTGAAAAGAATTCGAAACAATTTTTAACAATTAGAAAAGATGGAAAAAATTGGAAAGAATTGATAAAAATTAGAAATAAAGAAAATATTGGGAATAATTAGAAAAAATTAAAAAATATTGTGCAAAATGAGAAAAATCGGGGAAAAATTGGCAAAAACTGGGAGAAATTAGAAAAAATTCGAAAACATTGTTAACAATTAAAAAAAAATGAAAAAGAGGAAACAGTTGAAAAAAATTGGAAAAAAGAGAAAAAATTGTAATCAAATTGTAAAAAAATTGGAAAAAATTCAGCACCAATTGAAAGAAAAATTACCAAAAAAAATGAAATAAATTGGGAACAATTGAACAATTGAAAAAATTATAAAATTGGAAAAAATTGGTTAAATTGCCAAAAATTGGAACGAGATTGGAAAACTCGGAAAAATGGGAAAGAATTGATAAAAATTCTAAAAAATTCAAATAAATTGGGAACAATTGGAAAAAATGAAATAATTTTTGCACCAATTGGAAAAAAATTGACCAAAAAGGAAGAAATAAATTGGGAACAATTGAAAAACTGAAAAAAATTTAAAAAAATGGGAACAATTGGAAAATTGGAAAAAATTGTTAAAACTGCAAAAAATTGGAACAAAATGGAAAAACTTGGAAATAAATATAGAAATTCTAAAAAAATCAAAAATATTGGGAACAATTGGTAAAAAATTTTGTACAAAATAGGAGCAAATAAAAAAATATATCGATTTCAGTTAAACAAAAATGTCGAACCTGTCTATTATCAATTCTACTAAAATTTACTAAAAACGGTAACCCTGTAAAATGTGTGTGTATCGTGAATACAGCGCAGCAGCGGGCAAGGGGCGAAGCGTTCTTGGCTACTGACGTCACGTCACAGGTACGTTTTTCAGCCTCTCGCCGATCCTTGATTTTAAAATGTTTACAGCGGACGTAAATATTAATATTTTGAGCTCAAATTTTTTTTGATCGTTTTTAAACAACAAAACCTCTCGATTTAAGTTAAAATAAAAAAATAAGAAAAATGTCGAACCTGCCTATTGGCAGGTTCGACATTTTTTTAACTGAAATCGAGAGATTTTTTTATTTAAAAATATTTAAATATCGGCGAGAGGCTGGAAAACGTACCTATGCGCGAGACTAGACCGTGTGACGTCAGTAGCCATGAACGCTTCGCCCCTTGACCGCTGCTGCGCTGTATTCACGATACACACACATTTTACAAGATTACCGTTTTAAGTAAATTTCCTACTAAATTAGTACATTTTTAAGAAAAATGAGGCTGTTTGGTAGAATTTTAGTAGAATTGATAATAGGCAGGTTCGACATTTTTTACTTTCCCGGTCCCATCAAAGTGAAAGTATAGTGAACGAGCAAAAGCAAAGTTGGAGATATCGATGGAAATATCCATTTTAAGGTCCACCAAGACGATTGGTCTGTCTGTGTGTATGTGTGTGTAATCTTCCATGATAACTGCCAAACCGTTTGACCAATCAAGCTGAAATTTGGTATGAAGAGTTGGTGTGTGCCTCGAATGCGACCATTTTTGGTTTAAATTGGTATAGTATAAGGTCATTGAATAAACATGAAAGATTTTTTTGCCTTTTTTTAAACTTTAAGGACAAATAATACACACTAGTGCAAAATGTTCTAAAATAATGTTTTGGAGCATAAAATTTCCTACAATTTTTGTATCAAACTATTTCCAGGGAATTTGGGAATCACCTCTGGCGTAGAAATTAAAAAAATATTTGTTGAAGATATTAAATAAACAAAATTTACCTTTGTTTGTTTTTTTTTGTCTTTCTATAAATACGGACGATTTTTTGTTCATACATAAATGTAACCTAACTCTCACATGAGTATTATTGAATATTTTTGATTATGTAAAATTGGGGAAATTATTAACTACGTTGCAAAACAACCGAAACACTGCTCTTGGGAATTGATTATATGATTTAAAATCAAGTTATTATCGTGGTTTTATATCCGATTGAAATAGAGTATCAATTTTTTTTCTCGGTTAATAAATCAAATATTCGAGCGTGACGTGATCCTAGCACTATTTAAAATCAAATCTTTAATAGATTTCGAGATATGCATCAACAGGGAAATTTACACTTTATAATTTTTTAATTCGTGTTCGCAAGCTCGTGTGCGTGATTTCAAGAAAAACAAAAATTGTAAAAATAAATTCCAATCTGCTTAAATAAACAAAATTTAATTTTGAGGACAAACAATGCACTTTAGCGCAAAATTTTCTAATTCAAAGTTGTAGAGCACCAAATTTCATTTAACTTTTATATCTAACTTTTTTTCGGATTCCCCATACTTTCGCCGCTAGAGGGTGAAAATTTTACATATTTAGGTTTTTTCCATTTTTTTATTTTGAAGGCAAATAATGCGCTTTAGTGCAAAATGTTCTAGTGCAAAGTTGTAGAACATAAAATTCCCTACAATTTTTGTATCAAACTTTTTCCCGAATTCCCAATAATTTTCACCTTATAATTTTACGAGTTCCTAATTGTAGCGGTGTACGCATGCGCCCGCTTATATTATTATCAACATTTACTTATTCACCGTCGGGTTGCTATTTAAAATTTGTTCTTTAAATTGTAATTGTAATTAAAATAATCCTATTCTCTACAGCCGAGATGGGAAAGTTCTGGGGTGACACGATTTTTTAAATATACTAACAATTAAGGAAAAAATAACGCATTTTCATTAATTTTATTAAAATTTATAATTCGTATATTGCGTAAAAGTAAAAATTAAGCCTTGAATTTCAAAATATATTAATTCTGCGCTGTAAATATTTCAATACAGTATTTTTAAAAATCGTAATTTTTTACTTAAAAACAATAAAATCTTACACACAAAGATAAATTCCACCTCCACCGATGCGACGCCGCGATGAAATTTCCAAAAAAAAAATAGTCTACTATGAAATATTTTAACAAGTCTAAACAATTCCGTAAATAGTGTTAGTTAAAGCGGTGAATAAACTTTTAAAAAATTGATATAAAAATTATGTTTAGTGATTTGTAAATTATTAAAGGTATGTTAGAAATTTATACGAATTTCTTTATATTTATATTTTTTATGGGTTTAAAATACCATAACACATATAGAAAATCCAATTTAAAATTTTTTTATAAACTTTGAATTTTCTCTACAGTAATTATAATTGTTTTACAGGTTGATTCTTTATATTATAATCTTTAATTTCTGTATTACCTTCTATATTTTATTATACAGGAT
The DNA here is from genome assembly GCA_963243735.1 of Neocrepidodera transversa. Lineage (NCBI taxonomy): Eukaryota > Metazoa > Arthropoda > Insecta > Coleoptera > Chrysomelidae > Neocrepidodera > Neocrepidodera transversa. The sequence goes on along the minus strand of OY725349.1, from coordinate 8,585,444 downwards.
GCTAATTATTTCCGGGTTCAATTAAAAAGAAAAGTTTTCAATAGGCCTTTTATTGGACAATTGAAATTTTATAAATGTATAGGAATTATTTTTTTCGGTTTATCATCTTGGTACTATTTTTTTTTAATAATATGAGTAAATATTAGTTTCAAGTTTTAAAAAATTATGATTATTTAGACTCTCTTATTTATTAGTAACACGTTTTCTCTTTTTTTCAGTTAAAATAAAGTGAAGTGAGAGAAGAAAACTGAAAATATGAACTTCATCATAAAGGTAACATTTATGTAATTTTTTTGGTAATGGTTAATGATTTATTGATAACAAGTACAAGAATTTTCCCATACTGTATTTATGAAAATTTAATATTTTTTTTATTTATTTTTTTGAAATTTTATTGTGTTTTGTTCCATTAGTTTTGGAGTGTTTCCAAAAAATAAGCAAATTTCCTTTTGACTCATATTTTTTGGCACATTAAAGAACGCAGAGCGCATCTGAAGAATTTAAACAAATTAGTTTACCGGCTTTTGGTATGAAGCGTGTAAGTCTACACCGGCTTGAATAATGGTTCTTAACGATTCCCAACAAAGACGTAAATTCCGTAGAAAATTGACGTATTACATTATGCACGCGTTTGGGAAAATATTATGAGTTGAAAGATTTATTGGGCCATATATCGGTATTATACAAAGAAGACTAATTGCCCAGAGACAGTAGAATAGTTGTATCGAATTTCTAGTTAAATTCATCATGCTTTTTTATAATTAATTAGAATTAAATTTAAATAAATTAAAATATTAAGTCTACGCCACTGCAAATCATCGTTTAGTAAAAACAAAGTCGTGATAACAAGAACAACTGTAATATATAATAAAAAAAAATGTCTAAAAGAGTCACTCTCACCGATTTCTATTATCTGATGCAAAGACGAGTGGGTTTCTGTTTCTAGTTCTGCTGCTTGAGCCTTGTAACTTTTTGGTTTATTACATCTCCTTTCAACATATCAGCTACTGATTTTCATTTAGATAAAACCTCACAGGATGCGTTAACTGCTTATTCATTGAAATATGCGTTTTCAAAGTAAATAAACGAAATCATTACCGCTATTTATGTGCACAAATTTAAGCAATCACTTCCAACGCCTTTGCTTTCAAAGTTTTTTTTTAGATTAATTTAATTGGAAGATTTAATTGGAAATTTATATTTATGTTACTTATATTTTATTGATACTGTTATATTTTATATTAATATATAATAAAATAGTTAGAAGTCATGAAGATCTTTATTCTTTTGGGCTCATGACAGACAAGTCCCTCCAAAACGCCGTGACGTGTCTGTCAGTGTATTGCCAACTTAGTACAAGTTACCAACATAATATAACATCCTTCCTTTTCTAAATATAAACAAAATAAAATACTAATAAAATTGTAAGTAAAATTATAAAACTAAAAATCTAACAAATAGTCTTTATATTTGACTGGTAAAGATTTCTGTCGTTCTGGTTTTGTTTTTATTAGAGTAGCTGCTTGGGTTACAATAATAATATCTTTTAAAAAACTAAGAATATAATAGCTAGAAATTACTTGATTTTCTCATAATAAAAAAAATGTCACCTAAAAGTAGTTCAAAGCCTGTTTTTAAATTATTGTAAATTTAATTTTAAAGCTAAGAAAATGTATGTCAAATCAATACTAAATATCGTATAGGGCTGTCTAAGGATATATTGTAAGTTAAATTTCTATCTGAGGTACTTCGGTTAAGTTCTTTTCTGACAAAAGAATTTTTAATCACTTGTAACGTGTATTCCGGTATTTTATTCTCATGTTTATTTTTACATATTCCAAAATTCTGTTAAATACCTGTAAAATAAAATTTGGTTTAAATAGTAAATATAATTGTGTTTCGTATCGTTTTATCATTATTTAATGTTGAAATTTTCCAAAATTCGTTTGCGTATATTCCTAATATAAAGAAACAAGAAAAGCGTTTCTTCAATTACATATAATAAATATTTTTTTAAGAGAGAGCTGAATATAATTGAATTATAATTAAGTGAGAAAGAACACAATTAAGTGCTAACTAAAATAATTTGTTAATTTATTTTTAAAAATATTATAATTGAAAAAAAAATTTACTCAAATAAAAATATTAAAAAACAAAGGAAATGAACTATTTTTCACAGTTTTACTAATAAATCACACAAGATATTTTTTATAAACTACGAGACCGATATCACGTAGGTATTTACTCCAGATTGATAGACAAAAAGACGAAAATTTGAAGAGAAAGATAGAAGTGATTATACAGTATAACATTGATAAAAAACAAATTCAAACACTTAGTTTTTAGAAGTAAAAAATATGTTTAGCCAAAAAAATTTGCTGTTAGAGTCGGCCCGTTTAGAGAAGAACCCATTACGTCACACTTTACGTATCGACAACGCCTCCCTTCTTAGCAGGAAGGGAAGCGATATCAGCAGCGTGTACGTTTTACAATAAAATTAAAATCTGTATTAAAAAGTAAATTATTTATTAATGTCAATTGAACACACTAAAATTTCGAATTTTGTCAGTGAGCATCGTGACATAATGGGTTCTTCTCTAAATGGGCCGACTCTATTTTAAATGATGAAAACTAGAAGCTTTAACGCTTAATATGAACAAAGATAGGAACAATTATATATTTACTACTACATGAGGTCATCTAAATTCAGAATAGAGGATTTAGGCTATTAAGCCCAAGAGGAGATTCAGGAAATCGAAAGCTGAATGGAATCCCAGATACGAAAGCAAAGAATTGGCAGATTTGTACTCTGATTTTATCTCGGAATCGTGGATTTTGTCGAAGTTTGGAGCTTTGGACTTGCCGTGGCATTTCCTTGCTGTGTTTCAGTCGATACCAGTGATTTCTCGATTTTTCTTAGGTCGCTCTTAGTTGTTTGTGTTGTTCTTCTTAGTGATTTCTGGGTCATTCTTCGGTTGGTCTTTCATATCTCAGATTCCATTAGTCTTTCGGTTTCCTTAATCTGATTTTGGTCTTCATAGTCCATCACTTACTATGAGTTTGCTTAGCCTTAAGAATATAGACGTTTCCAGGAATATCGCATTAAGGTTTTTTCCCAGAAACTCAATCAGAAGGTCAGGGTACTACCGACACCTAGCAATAATAGATTACTGAGGAAGCCACACGGGTTGTTAGTCACTATCCTGGATCCCTCTATCTCCTAGTCTCAACATTGGGGAGTTGTTCACTTCGTCTCCACGCAGAGAGTACTCGGTAGAGCACCCCCATTCATCGAAGGACCAGATATTAAGTCGAAGCCAACCTAGACCGGTTGCAATTTGATGTAGGCAAGATTGCACTGAGAGTTTGTGATTCACCGGGGCGGGTGCCTTCCGTTTAACCAGGCGAAGCCTGGAATTGGATCACTTTCCAATGGCATTTCCCCCCTAATTTTAGGTTTTTTTCCCAGAAATTCGGATTTCCTTCGTGTCGCCTACATTTTTCAATAGTTTTTCAGATTAACATCGACTACGTCTATTCCAAGCCAGGATTCTTACTCTACTTGTCAAACCAAATCAAATAGTGTCTTCATTTATTGGTAAACCTCAAAATAGGCGTAAATCTAGCCAAATTTGGGATTTTCTTCGATTTTGACCATATCTGTAACTCATTTGACAAGCACAATCGAATGGTGTGTTTATCTGCTTCTTCTAAAGTTCGAAACATAATATCTGATAGGTTTTAGAACATCCCCGAGGGTACGACGATTTTAGATTTTTCTAAAAATGTCCATATCTCGAGATTCCAGCGACTCGGGGACGAAAATGGCAAAAGTTGAATTTTTTAGGAATTTTTTTGGCAGGTAGGATCCACCGATTTTTGAAAATGAGGGCAGTTTCGGACTTCTCAGAAACTGTAGAATCCGATAGTATTTTTGTATGCTGAGAGACCGTAAATATTTTTGAGAAATGCAAGTTTTACTCGATAAATTGGGAATTTTGCATAATTTCGACTTTTTCAAAACACTTTTGCTCTTTTAACGCGTTCTAATCCAAAATAATTTTTTTTGTAGGTTTTAGACCAAGCCAAAGGTCACCAGTTGGGGGCAGACAATTTTATGATCTATAATTTTATCCAATAATATTTTTTTAAAAATGCATTATTTGTATTGAAAATTAGTAAAAAAGTTTAAAATCCACCTATACTACATTTTTCGTGTATCACCACAATTTTATGAATTTATTGTTCAGGAAACCTACAATTCGCTTGGTTCTAAGAAAAATTTCGGTTTTCTCAATATGAATTGACTAAATTGTGTTTCTTTCGTAAGCTTCGTTATACGAGGTTAACACGTTCAGTGCCAGCAATATATCTGTTATGCAATATTGATGTCAGCTATATATTGAGTGACCAATGGGAAATTTTTAAACGAGATAAAAAAAACTTTTCTCATTTTTGGTCCCTGACGTCATTTTACAATTTTTGAACGTATAGTAGACGTCATAGAGATCACCTACTTTTTACCAGATTTTTTCGCCATTTAAAAAAATTAAATGTATGTTGTTTTAGTTAAAAAAAATTTCGTCACTTTTGACCTAAAAAAATTTAAATATTCCGCATTCTGTTTTAGTCAACGTAATGTTCAGGAAATTTTTTCGACATGGTATTTAATTTAGAACATTTTTCAACGCTCTTCAGTAAAATTCGTTTTTTGTCAAAAAATTCAGTGTTCCTATTAAAGATATATTGATTTTTAAAATCGATATATACTTACCCATACTTTTATTCCAGTTTTTACCCAATGTCATTTTTATAACATACAAAATATGACCAGACAAGTTATTGGATATTTTATTTAAAGGATTAAATAAAGATCCAACTTCCAAAGTAAATGTGAATTTATTGAAATAAAGAAAAATACATTTTTGGCAACAAAACAAAAAACTCAAACGATCTGAACCCTACAACAGTTACACTCTTACTAAAGATAAAACTAGATTTTTGCCAGCTATTGACATCGACACTTGACTAAGAATCATTTCTAAAGAATATAAACATATGTGTCGAGACTAAAGAAAACAGAAACTTTCTAACAAGTTTGCCCTGTTTTTAGCTTTACAACGCAATTCAAAATTCTTGGAAGGTTTACTGGTTAGATACTTAAAAATGCAAAAACACACTTTTGTGCTTATTTAATTGTACAACAACTAAAATTCTAAATATAACTTCAACATTTATATATAAAAAAATATTTTGAATGTTGGAAGAAAAATTAAATAAAAATTATACATTTACCAATAATTAGTGAATGAATTTTATTTCATAAATTAAAAAAAAATATTTGGACTTATAAAGAAGAAATTTAAAGTAATCGTTATGCGAAATTAGAGTATATAAAAAAAGTAATAACTAAGAAGAGGAATATACAGATTAAACATGGATTTAAATATTTTTTTTTAATAATTTTTGATAGTTTTGAAGAATCATGCAGTTTTGTGTTTATTTATTACTTAAAATTTGTTTACAAAAATTGTAAATATTTTGTACGATCAAGTGTGAAAAAATAAATCATCGCTTAATTGTTTGCTCTAAGTACTTGTTTGTCAACACCCATAAGTAACACAGTGAGCTTCTATTGGCTTATTTTACATAATTAATGCAAATTGATATAACAATTATTAACATCCATTTTGCATTGAATCTATTGTTAACGCCTATATTTTTATATAGTTTACAATATGTGATATTACATATGACATAAATAAGGTGGGTTGGTACTACATTATTTAATTCCATTCTAACAATCTTTAACTATAATTTATTATTATATCAATTAATAAGAAACTAATTAGAAAATGGATAAGCATAGGGAAATTTTTGAACATATATGACGGACAATCCAGACAATAAATATATGCGGATTTGCTTTTATAATATCCTAATGGTATTAAATTAGTTCCTGGATATATTGAAAAGGGAAAAAAAATAAGAAATTGTCTTCGTAACGCAATGTTGCCATCATATTTTTAAGTAGCAGAAGAAAGGAAATTTTATATTTTAATAGAAAATTTATTTCTTTGTTCTAATATTTTTAAAATGCTGCTAAAATTAGTATTTTAGTATAATACCTAATGAAAACTAGGTTTCTTTTGGAATTAAAATTATGGTGACCATATTTCAAAATTCGAAATTCGGGACGCTATTTTTAATATTTTTTTACAAAAATTAGAAGAATAAAAAAAATTTGAAAAAAAAGAGAAAAAACAGGAAAAAAAATTAAAAAATAACAAAAACTTTCAAAAAAACTGAGAGAAATTAGAAAATACTGGGAAAAAATAAAAAAAAATTGTAAAATCCGGAAAAAATGAATAAATCAGAAATCCGAAAAAAAATGCCAAAAATCGCAAAAAACGAAAAAAAAAGCTTAAAAAACTAAAAAAATCGAAACATTTCACAGAAAATCGTAAAACTATCGCAAAAAACGCAAAAAAATCAATGATATAAAAAGAATGAGAAAAAAAACAGAAATAGAGTAGAACAACAGACCAATACGAAAAAATGAGGAGAGATTAGAAAGAATTGAAAAAAAATTAAAAAAAGCAAAAAATCAAAAAAATGAAAGTGAGAAATAATTAAAACAATCGAAAAAATTTGAAAAAAAATCTCTAAAAATCGAAAAAAATAAAAAAAACCAAAAGTTTGAAAAAAAAATTGAGTTACAGTTAGTCTATTTATGGGTAATCTAAATATCATTTAATCATAGTAATAAACTGATCATTAGTAGAAGGTGTGTTTGCTATTTGTATCGAGATAAAAAATATCATGACAATTATTTATATTTCAGTATTTCCAGTGGTGGGTGTATAAGGGACCGGAACATGCCGGAACGGCGTTTCGGTACCTTTTTTCAGTCCGGTACACTTTTTCAGAATGGATATTTTTTTGGGAGCGACTTGTAGGTAGTAGAATTTAACCGGCACAAGCGTCACATGTCACATAAGAAAAACGCTTATGCCCCCTCCAAGCGACTCCCTATCTTTCTGTTACTCCCTGTTTCTTTCCACAATATAATTTTTGTCTAATTAATTTTTTTTATATTATTTATAATTATTTTATAGAGAAAGTTTTTTATATTTTCTCGTTTTTTGTCATTTTTCTGATTTTTTTTGGTTTTTTTTTCGAATTTTTCTAATTTTTCCTCACTTTTTCCTAATGTTCTGTTTTTTTTTCTTTTGTACTGTAATTTTTTCTTATTCCTCTGACTTTTTTGATTATTTTCGATTTTTCTGCCATTTTCTTCGAATTTTGTTGCGATTTTTTAATTCATTCGATTTTTTAATTTTTTTTTACAATTTATTTTTCGTTACAATTTTTTCTGGTTTTTTCGCTGTTCTTTGTGTTTTTTTTTCGTTGTTTGCGTTTTTTTACATCGGTTTTTTGAGCGCTTGGTCTTTCCGTGTTTAACAATTTTATTTTTTATTTTTTCTAATATTTTTCTTTAAATTTGTTTTCTATTTTTCTTATTACTCCAAGTTTTTTCTGTTTTTTTTAGTTGTTAAAATTTTTTCTCGTCCTTTTCACATTTTTCTGATTTTTTTTCCATTTTTTTTCGATTTTTCTCATCTTTCCTCATTTTTTCATCATTGTTGTTTTTTTAGGAATTTTTTCTTATTCCTTTAATTTTTGCGATTATTTGCGATTTTCTTCTTTTCTTATGTCTTCGTTTTTTCTCATTTTTCTGATTTTCTGTTTTTTTCTTGGTTTGTTTCGAATTTGTTCTAAGTTTTCCTCATTTTTTTGCCATTGTTCTGTTTTTTTTTCTATTTCTTTCTTTTGTTTTCTCATTTTTTCTTATTCCTCTATTTATTTGCGTTTTTTTTGCCGTTTTCTTGAATTTTGTTGCGATTTTTTTTTAATTCATTCGATTTTTTTAATTTTTTTTTTCAATTTTTTTATCGTTACAATTTTTCTGGTTTTTTGGTTGTTTTTTCTTCTTTTTTTTGCGTTTTTTTAAGTCGTTTTTTTGCCATTTTTAGCGCTTGGTCTTTCCATTTTACAATTTTATTCAAGATTTTTGCCAATATTTTTGTTTAAATTTGTTTTCTGTTTTTTTATTACTTCGATTTTTCTGATTTGTTCGGTTGTTAAATTTTTTTCTCGTCTTTTTCTGTTTTTTCGTTTTTTTTTGTCGATTTTTTCTCATTTTCCACAGTTTTTCATTATTGTTGGTTTTTTTCTAATCTGTTTTTCTCATTTTTTCTTATTATTTTAATTTTTTGCCACTTTGTTCTCATTTTTTTTGATATTTTGTTGACGCTTTTTTGCAATTTATTTCAATTCTTTCGAATTTTTTATTTTTTTAAAGTTTTTTTTACTGTTATAATTACTTCCAGTTTTTTGTTTTTTTTTTATTTTTTTGTGTTTTCTTTTGCGATATTTTTCGATTTCTTACGTTTTTCTGAGTCGTTTTTGTTGCGATTTTTAACGTTTGATTTTTTCGTTTTTTTTTCCAAATTTTCTGATTTTTCTTTAAATTTTTTCCTATGTTTTAAATTTTTTTTCTCCAAAATTATTGTTCATTATATTTCGCTTTTTTAACTTCTTTAAAACTACATGAAAATAGTGACTGGTAACCAGTTTCATTTATACAGTAAAGTGTCTTTTTTCTTCATTTTTTTTTCAAAGTTTGAGATGTAAAAATTAATGGTAATAAAAACAATACAATTTTCTTCTTTTCTCATGTTTACATCTGGCCTCTAGTGATATGGAATTCAGTTCGTATATACTGCCATCTCTGAACAGTATTATCAATTAATGTAGATATTTTTAATTTTTTTTTTTTTTTTAATAAAATATAGGTTTAAAAAATTTATAAATATTTTTCTAGCCATATTTAAGTGCTAATTTCGAAATTTTACATAATACGTCCCCATTCACTCAAAATTTAAACCCTTCGGCGGTCGTTATATCAAGCAAGATTATTAGAGGATAATAAACATTTAAATTTTTTCGCAGAAACAACATCCAATCGCCATCTATCGAACATTTACTTAATTAATAGTTTGTGTTATGAAAATCAAGTGGTGCTAATTCCGTCTTAAATATCTATTTTTTTCTGACCAAGGTCATTATTACCTTTGAAATTCGATACAAAAGAATTGTTCCAATTCTTTCAAAAACGCCCGTCGCCGTCACAAAGACGCAAGCGACCTTTTTCGAAACCACAAACCACTCGAACTCAATAGGGAGCCTGAAACGGGCACTTCAAAATTTTACAATGAAGTGTTGAGTTGTAAACGATTCGGTACGACTTAGTAGCTATGATATCTATTTCAACAAAAGGAACAAACGGTACCCGTACCCAAGTTATCCACTTCAATAATCCCGACACCAAATATAGAAGTGTCAGAATAGAATAGCTTTGTAATGATTTATATTTAGTTATCAATTTTTACTCTCCTACAATATTTAGAATAGTAATTTTTTAAATCCCACTTAAAAAACCTCAAAATAGTAATTACTAAACTATTTCATTTGACAAAAAAAAAACTCGTAATAGACTTGTCTACCCACAACATACAAAAACATGCAAATCATCTCATTTAATAAATAGACTTAGATAAGCGATATTCAGCTGTTGACGGCTCAATTATGATCATCTGTGTGTCGATAATCGGGTCAGCGGGGTTCCTCAAGGATCAGTTGCGAAGGTGGAAGAAGGGAAACGTTATTGTCGGACCACCCAGAATATCTGTCAACGGAGAGAGCAACATTTGTTATACTTGTCATGTATCTTTATACAAAGACAACGTTTTGTTTCATAGTTGTTTTTATTCATCGTTTTGCTATTTTAATTTTATATTGTTTCTATATAAATTTATAACTTACTAACAGGTGTGATTTTTCAAATAAAAAAGATATTTATGCCGACAAGACAATTATAAGCATGTTAACTATATAATAAATTTAGCGAAAACATAATGACTTAGTGATGATATCATCTAGTATTCCTTGATACTTTTTAATGTTGTTAATAAAGAAATATTGTTTATTGGAGATATATTTTATTTTAAATGTCAATATAGACAAATTGTAAGTAAAGACAAAGAAGATTTACGCACAGAAATGTGACGCAAATATGTGTTTAGTACAAAAATATTTTCTACTTATAAAATCTATTAAAAAAAATAAAGTATAAAATACTAGACGCAAAATACGCAATAATATATTTTTTATTCTTCTTTATATATTGCGAGAAAGTAAAAATAACGGTATACAGCTGTATAATCAACTTATTCTCCAATAATTACAATTCTTCAAGAATCGGCATCACTGTTGATTAATGACTGACTGAGCTACTAATTTTTTTTTGTTCTTCTTTATATGTAGAGAGAAAGTAAAATTACACAATGATGTGCAAAAATGCCCAAAAATGGGAAATCCCCCATAAATCGGTAACACTGTTAATTACAAAATACCCAAAAATGGGAAATTCACCACAAATCGGCATCGGTGCTGATTACTGACTGACTGAGCTACTAATGTTTTTTGTTCTACTTTATATGTATATATGTAGCGAGAAAGTAAAAAAAATGGCACGCAGCTGTATAATAAACTTATCCTCCAATAATTACCCAATGATGTGCAAAAATAAACAATAATGTGAAATCCTCCACAAATCGGCATCACTGTTCATTACAAAATACCCAAAAATTGGAAATTTACCACAAATCGGCAACACTGTTGATTAATGACTTACTGAGCTAATTTTTTTTGTTCTTCTTTATATGCAGCGAGAAAGTAAAAAAACGGTACACAGCTGTATAATCAACTTATCCTACAATTTTTACCCAATGATGTGCAAAAATACCCAAAACTGGAAAATTCCCCACAAATCAGTATCACTGTTGATTACAAAATACCCAAAGATGGGAAATTACCCACAAATCGACATCACTGTTGATTTATATGTAGACATAAAATTAAAAAAAAACATTACACAGCTATAAATATACTTATCGTCCAATAACAATGATGTGCAATAATACCCAAAAATTGGAAGTTCTCCACAAATCGCCATCACTGTTGATTACAAAATAACCAAAAATAGGAAATTCCCCACAAAATCGGCATCACTGTTTAATTACTGACTGAGCTAAGCGTCTAGCATATTATACAGATAATTTTTTTTTTTATTTAAAGCAAAAGTTCCATTTTTCTCATGAGAAGAATTCAAGAAATTTTCATCTCATTGGAGAAATATGGAGAATTAAGTTGCTTATTATTTAGAGCAAATGGTTTGTCTCATGAGAAGAATTTAAAGAGATTTTCATCTTACTGTAGACATATGTAATCAAAGTTTTTTATTATTTATAGTAAAAGTTCGGTTGTTCTCATGTGAAGAATTTAAGAAATTTTTATCTCATGACAGAAATATGGAAATCAAAGTCTTTTATTACTAATAGAAAAATTTGGTTTTTCTCATGAGAATAATTTAAGAAATTTTTCTCTCATGAGATAAATATGGAGACCAAAGCCATTTATTACTTGTAGAAAAAAATTTGTTTTTCTCATGCGAAGAATTTGAAAGAAATACGAAGTTAAAAGATTTTTATTACTTGTAGCCAAAATTTGATTTTTCTCATGTGAAGAATTTTAGAATTTTTCATCTAATGAGAGAAATATGGAGATCAAAGTCTTTTATTACTTACAGAAAAATTTGGTTTTTCTCAGGAGAAGAATTTAAGAAATTTGTATCTCATGCGAGAAATACGGAGATCGAAGTCTTTTATTACTTTTAAAAAAATTTGATTTTTCTCATGTGGAGAATTTGAGAATTTTTTATATAATGAGAGAAATATGGAGATCAAAGTCTTTTATTACTTACAGAAAAATTTGGTTTTTCTCATGAGAAGAATTTAAGAAATTTTTCTCTCATGAGAAAAATATTGAGACTAAAGTCTTTTATTACTTATAGAACAAATTTTGTTTTTCTCATGAGAAGAATAAAGGAAATGTTTGTCTCATGTGACAAATATGAAGTTCAAAGTTTTTAATTACTTAGAGCAAAAATTTGGTTATTTTCATATGAAGAATTTAAGAAATTTTTATCTCATGTGAGAAATATGTAGATCAAAGTCCTTTATTACTTATAGAAAACTTTGGTTGTTCTCATGAGAAGAATTTAAGAAATTTTTATCTTATGCGAGAAATATGGAGATCGAAGTTTTTTATTACTTTTAAAAAATTTGGTTTTTCTCATGAGAAGAATTTAAGAAATTTTTACCTCATGAGAGGAATATGAAGATCAAAATCTTTTATTACTCATAAAAAAATTTTGTTTTTGTCATGAGTAGAATTCAAGAAATTTTTATCTCATGAGAGAAATATGGAGATCAAAGTCTTTTTTTACTTATAGAAAAAAATTTGTTTTTCTCATGAGAAGAATTTGAGAGAAATATGAAGATCAAGGTTTTTCGTTACTTTTAGCAAAAATTTGGTTTTTCTCATGTGAAGAATTTAAAAAAAATTTATCTCATGAGAGAAATATGGAGATCAAAGTTTTTTTATTTTTTAGAGCAAAAATTTGGATTTTCTCATGAGAAGAATTTAAGACATTTTTATCTCATGAGAGAAATATGGAGATCAAAGTCTTTTATTATCAAAAAATTTGGTTTTTCTCATGAGAAGAATTTAAGACATTTTTATCTCATGAGAGAAATATGGAGATCAAAGACTTTTTTTATTGAAAAATTTGGTTTTTCTAGGAAATTTTTATCTCATGACAGAAATATGGAGATCAAAGACTTTTATTACTTATAGAAAAATTAGGTTTTTCTCATGAGACGAATTTCATAAATTTTTATCTCATGAGAGAAATATGGAGATCAAAGTTCTTTATTACTTATAGAAAAATTTGGTTTTTCTCATGTGAAGAATTTAATAAATTTTTATCTCATGAGAGAAATATGTAGATCAAAGTCTTTTATTACTTATAGAAAAATTTGGTTTTTCTCATGAGAAGAATTTAAGAAATTTTTATATCATGAGAGAAATATGTAGATCAAAGTCTTTTATTACTTATAGAAAAATTTGGTTTTCTCATGAGAAATTTTTATCTCATTAGAGAACTATGGAGATTGAAGTCTTTTATTACTTATAGAAAAATTTGATTTTTTTCATGAGAAGAATTTAGGAATTTTTTGTCTCCTGGGAGAAATGGAGATCAGAGTTTTTTATTACTTACAGTAAAAATTTAGTTTTTTCTCATGAAAATATTATTAGAAAAATATTGAAATCAAAGATTTTATCACTTAGAGCAAATGTTTGATTTTTCTCATAAGAAAAATTCAAGAGATTTCGATTTTATTAGATAATTAGTTATATTTTTCTCATTAGAACAATTCTTATTAGGGAAATAAGGAGATCAAAGTTCTTTAGGATTTATCATGAGAACGATTGAAGAGATTTTCATGCCGTTAGAGAACTATGGAGATCAAAGTCTTTTATTGCTTAGAGAAAAAATGTGGTTTTTCTCTTGAGAAGAATTCAAGAGATTTTCAGCCCATCAAAAAAATCAAAGTTTTTTTATTACTTGGAGCATGAATTTGGTATTTTTCTTATGAATGTTATAGTACTTAGAGCGAACGTTTAATTTTCCTCATGAGAAGAATTCAAGAGATTTTTTTATTAGAGAAATGTTAAGATATCTTATCTAGGACACAAGTTAGATTTTTCTCATTAGAAGAAATCAAGAAAGTTTCAAATCATTATGTACGAAAGTATAAAGTTTTTTATTACTTATAGAGAAGAATTTAAGAAATTTTTATCTCATGAGAGGAATATGCAGATCAAAGGTTTTTATTTGATATTTTCTCATGAAATATTGAAATCATAGATTTTATTACTTTGAGCAAAAGTTCGATTTTTCTAATAAAAGGTTTTCATTTTATTAGAGAAATATGGAGGTACGTGTTTTATATTATTTAGGGCAAAAGATAGATTTTTCTCATTAGTGGGATTCAAAAAATTTTCATCTCATTATAAGGATAAGGAGATCAAAGAAGTTTATCATTTAGGGCATTTGCTTGGTTTTTCTCATGAGAAAAATTTAAGAGAATTTCGTATTATTAGAGAAATATGGAAATCAAAAATGTTTTTTCTTTGAATTTTCTCATATGAAGAATACAAGAGGTTTTTTTTTAATTTCCCTCCCTTTTTTGCCACCCTTCTTGGCCCGTGTACCATTACGATGCAGCAAATCGCATTTTTGGCCACCAGAAGCTATCTTCGATGGATTTCACCAAATTTGGAGTTTTTACCCCTCCGTGGAACGAACGCTATGTGGTGGGACAAATTTTCAATTTTTTTATTTTTTCAAAGAACCCATTTATATTAATAGCTGCATCTTCTCTCCTGACAGGTTTGGGCACTTCCAACTGCATATATATGGTCTTTAAAACATCCCCACCTAACCCCTTGAAGGGCGGAAAAAAATTCTAATGACATTTTCCCCCAGTTGGGTATAGATAGCTTGATGCCAGATTCCATTATACGCCCCCCTCTACTATTTTAATCGAGTTGCTGCATCTTTTTTTGCTTACGATTTTTTTACAGTGGGCTTCGGTCTATTATTTTTCAATTAGCTATGACATTTACTATCTAGATTATTAATTAATAATAACAAAGTGAATTTAATAAAAAAAGAAACTACATAGCCAATACTTGTGGCTATACGCCTACTCACAATAACCGTTTGCATTGCTATAAATAAAAAAAAAACTGCCAGATTTCTTCATGCTCGTTTATAATAAAACAAGTAAAAACAATACAGGCTTTATATATTTAATTATAGGTAATAAATAATAATAATGATAATGAACATATAAAATCACAACAAAATGCGTGGTTGTACAGACAATACAAACATAATATCCAAACGATTCATGATGACATTTTTTTCCGATTTGTTATTGATAAGATCATAAATAATCGATTTAACAATATATGACCCAATTTTCTCTATAAAATATATATTGCACTACACTACCCACATAATTAATAATTTATAAATTTATTGCTCAATGAAAAATTATAAATTACAAGAATTTATTTTAAGAATTGTCAGTATTAGATTTATACAGGGTGTTTAATTTTCTTATCGTATCAAAAGAGTATAAAAATATGAAACCATAGATGAAGGCAAAAATTTAAAAATTATTATATATTCATAAAGTAATTTAAAATTCCAAACTAATAAAAATCTGATGTGGCCAGCACATGACCTCTCGCCATTTTTGAATCAAAAATTTACAGGTTGACACAAAAAAGTATGAAAAAAAATTATATTTTTGTAAATCTGGCAACAATGGCAAAAGTTTAGAAAATTTTAATGAGATGAAAATAAACTGTAGGGTATACAAAATATATGTGTAAAACTTTATTGCCGTTTTGTATAATAATGGCGTCTTCACCCATAGCAACTGCCACTTCCGGTTGTGCGATTGGCACCAAAATCTAATCAGATCTAATCTAGGGTATCAGAATCCTGTATGCAAAATTTCAAATTTTTTTATTCAGTAGTTTTTGAGTTATCGTTACTACAACATCCATCCAAACACACACACACACACACACTAACACACTAACACACACACACACACACACACACACACACACACACTAACACACTAACACACACACACACACACACACACACACACACACACACACACTAACACACACACACACAGACATCATCGCGAAAATATTAAAATCGTATTCTAGGGACCCCAAAACGTGTTTATCCATTGAAAACTCACTACCCAATTTTTAGCATGATTCCTATACCTCTCTTATCTGAAGGGCGAGAGGTAAAAAACATATTAATCAATTTAATCTAAATTATAAATTATTTTTGTCTTCGGTAATTATAAATAAATAAATAAAAAATAAGAATTTTTCAGTGATTTTCCAAAGTCTATTCATTATTTCAATGAGAATTTTCCAAAAATCGTCAAATGTTGTTTTTCAACAATATTCAAGGATTTTCAAGAATTTTTCAAAGATTTTTCAAGGATTTTTCGAGGATTTTTCAAAGGACTTCAAGTTTCAAGGACTTTTCAAGAATTTTTTACTAATATCTTTCAAGGTTTCTTCATACCTTAAATTTTTTTGGATTTTTCAATGATTTTCAAAGATGTTTTAAGAATCTTCTAGGATTTTTCAATAATTTTTCAAGAGTTTTTTAGGAATTTTTTAAGGTTTCTTTATGACTTAAATTTTATTTTTTGATTTTTCAAAATTTGTTATAGGTTATTTTTTAAGCAGTATTCAAGGATTTTTCAAAGCTTTTTGAGAGATTTTTCATGGATTTTTTAAGGATTTTTCAAGTAATCTTTCAAGGCTTCTTAATTCCTAAAAATTTTTCAAAAATTGTCAAAGTTTTTTTTTTCTCTGCAGTATTCAATGGATTTCTTAAGGATTTTTCAAGGATTTTTCAAGGTGTTTTCATGAATTCAATTTTGAAGATTTTCCAAAAAATTTTTTTCAAACTGTATTCAATTATTTTTCAAGGACTTTTCTTGGATTTTTCAAAAATTGTCAAATGTTGTTTTTCAACAATATTCAAGGATTTTCAAGAATTTTTCAAGAAATTTTTCAAGAATTTTTCAAGTATTTTTCAGGATTTTTTAAAGATGTTTTTAGGGATTTTTCAAGGATTCTTCACGACTTTAATATTTTTTAAAAATTGTCATGGGTTATTTTTCAAAGCTATTTCATGGATTTTTTAAGGATTTTTCAAGGAATCTTTCAACGTTTCTTCATGACTTCAATTCTCAACCATTTTTCAAGAATTTTTCAAATAATTTTCAATAATTGTCATAGGTTATTTTTCAACGTTATTTTATGGATTTTTTAAGGATTTTTCAAAGAATCTTCCAAGATTTTTTCTTGACTTCGAATTTTAATGATTTTTCAAAAATTGTCAAATGTTGTTTTTCAAGGAATTTTCAAGGATTTTTCAAAGGATATTTTAACGATTTTTCAAGAATTTTTCAAAGGAGTTTTCAAGGATTTTTAAGGTTTGTTCAAAGATATCTCAAGGATTTTTCAAGAATTTTTCAAGGAATCTTTCAAGGTTTCTTCAAGACTTCAATTTTTAAGAATTTTCCAAAAATTGTTAAATGTTGTTTTTCAACTATTTTTCAATGATTTTTCAAAGGATCTTTCAAGGTTTTTTCAAGAGTTTCTCAAAGATTTTTCAAGAATTTTTCAAGGATTTTTCAATAATTTTTCAAAGAATCTTTCAAGGTTTCTTCATGACTTCAATTTTTAAGGATTTTCCAAAAATTGTTATATGTTGTTTTCAACCATTTTTCAACGATTTTTCAAAGGATCTTTCAAGGTTTTTTCAAGGATTTCTCAAAGATTTTTCAAGAATTTTTCAAGGATTTTTCAAGAATTTTTCAAGGTATCTTTCCAAGGTTTCTTCATGACTTCAATTTTTAAGGATTGTTCAAAAATTGTTAAATGTTGTTTTTCAAATTTTTCAAGGATTTTTCAAAGGATCTTTCAAGGTTTTTTCCAGGATTTTTAAGGATTTTTCAAGTATTTTTCAATAATTGTTATAGGTTATTTTTCAACGTTATTTTATGGATTTTTTAAGGATTTTTCAAGGAGTCTTTCACGGGTTTTTCTTGACTTCAAATTTTAAGGATTTTTTAAAAATTGTCAAATGTTGTTTTTCAACGATTTTTCAAATATTTTTCAAAGGATTTTTCAAGAATTTTTCAAGAATTTTTCAAAGGAGCTTTCAAGGATTTTCAAGGTTTTTTCAAGGATTTGTCAAAGATTTTTCAAGGATTTTTTAAGAAGTTTTCAAGGTTTCTTCATGACTTCAATTTTTAAGGATTTTTCAAGAATTCTTAAATGTTGTTTCTCAACCATTTTTCAAGGATTTTTCAAAGGATCTTTCAAGGTTTCTTTATAACTTTAATTTTTATGGATTTTTTAAAAATTGTTAAATGTTATTTTTCATCGATTTTTCAAGGATTTTTCAAAGGTTCTTTAAAGGATTTTTCAAGAATTTTTCAAAGGCTCTTTCCAGGATGTTTTAAAAATTTTTCAAGGATCTTTCAAGGTTTCTTCATGACTTTAATTTTTGAGTATTTTTCAAAAATTGCCAAATGTTGTTTTTCAACATTATTCGAGAATTTTCAAGAATTTTTCAAGTATTTTTCAAGATATTTTTTTAAGGATTTGTCAAAGATTTTTCAAGAATTTTTTAAGAAGTTTTCAAGGTTTCTTCATGACTTCAATTTTTAAGGATTTTTCAAGAATTCTTAAATGTTGTTTCTCAACCATTTTTCAAGGATTTTTCAAAGGATCTTTCAAGGTTTCTTTATAACTTTAATTTTTATGGATTTTTTAAAAATTGTTAAATGTTATTTTTCATCGATTTTTCAAGGATTTTTCAAAGGTTCTTTAAAGGATTTTTCAAGAATTTTTCAAAGGCTCTTTCCAGGATGTTTTAAAAATTTTTCAAGGATCTTTCAAGGTTTCTTCATGACTTTAATTTTTGAGGATTTTTCAAAAATTGCCAAATGTTGTTTTTCAACATTATTCGAAGATTTTCAAGAATTTTTCAAGTATTTTTCAAGATATTTTTTTAAGGATTTTTCAAGATTTATTCATGACTTATTTTTGGATTTTTCAAATATTTTCATGGGCTATTTTTCAAAGTGTTTCATGGATTTTTTAAAGATTCTTCAAGGAATCTTTTAAGGTTTCTTCATGACTTTTTTAAGGATATTTCTAAAATTGTCAAATGTTGTTTTTCAAGGATTTTTCAAAAGATCTTTCAAGGATTTTTCAAAAGATCTTTCAAGGATTTTTCAAAAGATCTTTCAAGGATTTTTCAAAAGATCTTTCAAGGATTGTTCAAGGATTTTTCAAGGATTTTTCAATGATTTTTCAATGATTTTTC
This sequence comes from Neocrepidodera transversa, assembly GCA_963243735.1. Classification (NCBI taxonomy): domain Eukaryota; kingdom Metazoa; phylum Arthropoda; class Insecta; order Coleoptera; family Chrysomelidae; genus Neocrepidodera; species Neocrepidodera transversa. The sequence goes on along the minus strand of OY725349.1, from coordinate 8,566,456 downwards.
AATGATTTTTCAAGGATTTTTCAATGATTTTTTAAATGATCTTTCAATGATTTTTTAAAGGATCTTTCAAAATATTTTTCAAGGACTTTTCAAGAATTTATCAAGAATTTTTTAGAGGCCTTTCAATCTTTTTGGATTTTTTATAAATTGTCATAATTTTCAAGCAGTATTCGAGGATTTGTCAAAGCATTTTTATGTCATTTTTCAAGGAATATTTCAAGGTTTCCGCATGACTTCAATGTTTGAAGATTTTTCAAAAATTGTCAAAGGTTGGTTTCAATCATTATTCAAGGATTTTTAAGAATTTTTCAAGGATTTTTCAATGATTTTTCAAGGATTTTTCAAATTTTTTTAAAAATTTTTCTAGAATTTTTCAACAATTTTTCAGGAATCTTTCAAGGTTTATTCATGACCTGAATTTTTGAGGATATTTCAAAAATTGTCAAAGGTTGTTTTTGAATCAGTATTCAAGGATTTTCTAGGATTTTTCAGTGATTTTTTAAATGATTTTTCAAGAAGTTTCATAGATGTATTATCAAAAACTATATGTGATACCAATAACTGAACAAAAGTAGTAAAGGGTATAAGTACCATCCTTGAGGAACCACAGATATTAAAAGATCTAACTCTACATTAAATTTTGAAAACCACCAGATTTAAGTTTTGATAAAAAATTTATTATACAAATTATAAAAAATCTTAACAAAACTGCAACGCAAATAAATTAAATAATCAAAAACGACACTTCGTTGTAATTTATACCTACTTGTTCCAATCTAACGATGCCCAAAGGCATATTTTATTAATTGATAACCGTAACTGGTTTCAGTTGAAGTACTTGATTTGTCAGTAGTTATTAAATTTTATCAAAAGAAGAAAAAAACGATAATCAATTTGCATTCCAACTTTAAAATATGCAAATTTTAGGTGTCAAAATACGCTTGGAAAAATAATAACTTCTTCTTGATTATTATGGCATTAAAAATAATAACGAAATCGTAAATGTCAGGTTATAGCCAAATATAATCATCAGCCACCCAAATCTGGTTAAGATCCATAAAATTTATACATTTTTAATCTTAAAAAATTATCAACGTTTTACCCAACCAATTAGGATGTTAGGTGATAAAAAATTGAAAATAATCTGGATAAATTATATTAACGATTATTTTTTTTTATATATATAAAGAAAGTAAGTCTGGTCGGTGGCAAACTCACACCTCCGCCTTGTACTCAATCGTGGGATGTCCATGTATCTAAGAGCCTACTTCAAAGATAAGACTATTAAGAATATTTACGATATCGTTAAAAGCACTACCTGCTTCAGCTATTAGATTTGTTGCGAGTAACCTGCTTTTTATTTTTATTCAAATGTTTCAGAAACACTAAAATACTATATAAAATTTAACAAAATATTAATAAAAAATAATAACAGTCAGCGATCTATTGATTTACATAATTTTTTTAAATAACCAATTAAAAACCGCAAAAAATATTTCTAATTCCACGCAGTAACTTTTAGTCATAAACTTATTTTCAATTAGAATCAATTCGTCATAGTTAAGTATTCTTCTGCGTCAGTACGTAACTTTAATAGCTTTATTTTATGTTTATATCTTCTCAACGCAGAATCGATTATTTTTGGAGCTTTAATGCGCTCTCCGATCTCCCATAAAAAGAATTCAATGTATATCTATGCGGAGACTAAATAGGTAATAAATTTTATTAATACTTAGATATGCTAATGGATTCAGTACCGGACTGGGACAATAAGATTAAATAATCCAAAGAGCAACTTTAAACGTTACAGCGTTCTTTATTATTATTAAATTTTATTTCATTTTTGTTTTTATTACGAATATTTATGTAAAATCATAAAAATTATAAGAAACCTAATTTTTCTGTTTTATCAATATTGGAATATGCTAATATAATTTGGAGTCCAATATATTTAAATCATATCTATCCTAATAGTCCAGGGCATTTAGAGCAAAATCGGCCGGATTAAATAAATTTGGAGGTGAAGCAGATATCGAGATGCGGTTTTCTGCATTGTGTTCAGGAAGGTCACAGAAAACGAGGCTACATGGTCTGGTTAAGCCGTTTTTGGAAAAATGCCTTCTGGGCCGAAAAATGCATTTTCCAATTGCATCACTACTTGCACCATTATAGGAACGACTGGAAACTCGGAAAAATCGCTCGGAAATTGTTACTCGGGTGTTTTCAGGCCCGCCGAACTCGATTCCGGCATTAGAATTACCCGGGGGCGCACGGGGGCGTCTCTGTGGGGGTGCGGGGGGTCATTCTGGGGGGGAAATTGCATAGTCCATGGGAAGCGCTCCAGACCCGTCACTAGGGGGTTTTCGGGGATGCCGAATTCAATTCTAGCAATAGATTTCTCCGGGGCCGCTCGGGGGCCCCTCTATGAGGTTGTATGGTGTATGATATAGGGTAGGCAACCAGTTTATATCAGACATATATGACGTGTTGCCTACCATATATATTTTTTAGTTTTTAAAAAATGAATATCAGACCTCGTTCAAGGTTGTTGCCACGTTCTCAGCATAACCTAACATTCGATGTACCGGTCTTGAGAATGTAACAAGAATAATAAAGTTGTTGAAGTATAACTCTGTTAGTTTATTCTTATTAAGATAAAACATGGTGTCAGGTTGGTTTTGACTGACTATAGTGACTAGTGGTTCTTGAAGATTTATAGTTGAGCCACGCTGGAAAATGGAAAACTATTTTAGACCCCCCGAGCCACTCAGACTAGATGAAAATATTGTCGAAAATTGGCGCAAATTTGAACAAAAATTCAAGGTATTTTTAACTGCCACAGGCTTGGCTGATAAGCAAGATGACAAAAAAGTTGCTGTTTTTCTCAATTTGGTTGGAGATGAGGCCCTTGACTTGTATAATACATTTAATATTCCAGCAGCGCAAAAAACTATGGAAAATGTGTTAAAAGCGTTCTCAGACTATTGTTCCCCAAAGAAAAATGTTATTTTCGAACGATTTAAGTTCAACATTATAGTACAACAAGAAGGACAAACATTTGACAATTTTCTTACTGAACTACGCAAAGCAGTGAAAATAACTGAGTATCCAGACTCAGATCAGATGATACGTGACAGGATAGTAATGGGAGTATTCGATAAAACCACCCAAGAGAGGCTGTTACGAGAGTCAACACTAACTCTAACAAAAGCAAGTGAGTTTTGCAGGAGTAAAATTTCTTGTTCTTGTTAAACCGGCTGTGGACCGAGGTGCGGGTGCCGCCGAAGTGGGTTGGAGTGCTCACTTATGCAAGTGGCAATTGCTCAAACCAAAAAGACGTTTCCAATGAGGCCGAGAGTAGTGACGAGGAAGAAGAAGAAGGAGGGGAAAAAATTCAGAAGGGAGAGAAGTTGAAGAACGGGAAGAAGACGAAGAAGAGTTTAAACAAGATGTTTAGTATTTTAGTTAAAAATTGAAGTTTATAATGAATAATTCCAGATTAATAAAAACTCCTATCTGTTATTTGAATAAAGTATTATTTCATAATTTGTGATTTTTCACCTTCTCCTTTACCATTGGTGGCTCTGCCACCCCCATCCCCCCCCAAATCAACCCCAGACAACCTCACAGAGGGGCCCCCGAGAAATCTAATGCCAGAATTGAATTCAGCACCCCGAAAACCCCCCAGTAACGGGTCTGGAGCGCTTCCCATGGACTATGTAATTTCCCCCCCAGAATGACCCCCGGATACCCCGCAGTGCCGCCGCCTTGCTCCCCGGGTAATTCCAATGCCAGAATTGAATTCTTCATCCCCGAAAACCCCCGAGTAACGAGTTAGAAGCGATTACCATGCACGCTGCAATTTCTCCCCCAATTAACCACCCCGCACCCCCTGAAGAGACGCCCCCGGGTAATTCCTATGCCAGAATTGAATTCGTCATCCCCGAAAACCCCTGAGTAACGAGTTTGGAGCGATTTCCATGCACCCTGCAATTTCTCCCCCAATTAACCACCCCCGCAACCCACGCAGATATCATTTTTTGATAGTGACACTTCCGTTTGATAGATGTCGTACAAAAACTAATGGTTTCTTCCAGCGGGTAACCCAAAGCCATATACCAAATTTCAGCTCAATCGGATTAAACGTGTGGCCTCTATCGTGTAAGAATACACACAGACAGGCAGACAGACAGACTTCCATCTGGAAATAGTCTAAATCATCTCAAGTGACCTCAAAATGCATATTTCCATCTTTATCTCGAAAAATTTTTTAGTTCGTTCACAATACTTTCCCTTCTCGGAGATGGGTCGGGAAAGTAAAAATTGGAAAATATAAGAAAAAAAAAGAAAACATTGGAAAAATCAGAAAATAAAACGAGAAAATCAAAAAATTGTAAAAACTAAAAAAAACGAAAAAAACCCCATAAATCGCAAAAAAACCAAAAAAAGTCACTAGAAATCGAAAAATAATATAAAAAATGTAAAAGAAAATCGCAAAAAATCGTTAAAATCAGAAGAAAACAAAAATCTGAAAAATGAGAAAAAAAAAACAAGAAAAAAATCGGAAAAATTGAGAAAACCTCGGATTGAAGAATAGAAAAAATCAGAAAAATCGGAAAATAAAAGAAAAAAAGAGAAAACATTGGAATATTCAAAAAATTATTGAAAACAAATTGTAAAATATCGAAAAAATGAGAAAATCAAAAAATTGTGAAACTGAAAAAAAAACTCCAAAAATCGCAAAAAACAAAAAAAGTCACTTGAAATCGAAAAATATTACAAAAAATCTAAAAGAAAATGGTAAAAACATCGAAAAAATCAAAAGAAAACAAAATATCTGAAAAATGAACAAAAAAACGAGAAAGAAATTTAAAGAATCGAAAAAATCAGAAAAAAAACGAAAAAATTAGAAGTAAACAAAAATCTGAAAAATGAGAAAAAAATATGACAAAATGAGAAAAAACTCGGTTGTGTCGCCTTAAAATTTTCCAAACGAGTATCCAGGAACGAATATTTAATGTTGTTTCAAATTTTAACATTTTTTTAATTTTTGACAGGTGACAGTTGGAGAAATTATTTTGACTGTTCTGAATAGAGTTTTTCAACGGCTTTCAAATGACATATTGGTGGAAGAAAACACACAGACAGACAGACTTCCAAACTCTATTCAGAACAGTCAACATTATTTCTTCAACTGTCACCTGTCAAAAATAAAAAAATATCAAAATTTGAAACTTTAACATTAAATATCTGAAAAAGTATTCGTCTCTGGATACTGGTCGGGAAAGTTTTGGGGCGACACAACCGATATTGTTAAACTTTTGCAGCGACACATCTTTCTAATTTTTTTTCCTTTCCCGATCCACCTCCCAGAAGGGAAAATATTATGAAAGAGTTAAAAAAATTGCAGAATTGATTAAAATTCGGCAAAAATCAGCAAAAAATCAATAAAAACCAGCTGAAAGTCAAATTAGCAGAAAGTAGTCAAATCTGCAAGAATAAGAAAAAAATCAGCATCAATTAATCAAATCAGCATAAATCAGTAAAAATCAGCAGAAATAAATAAAAATCAGCAGATATTAGTAAAATAAGCAGAAATCAGTAAAAATTAGCAGAAAGTCAAATCAGCAGAAATTAGTCAAATTTGCAGAAATTAGTAAAAATTAAACAAATCAGCAGAAAATAGTAAATTCAGCAGAAATCAGTAAAAATCAGCAGAAAATCAAATTAGTAGAAATTAGTCAAATCAGCAGACATTAGTAAAAATCAGCATAATTTGGTGAAATTAGCAGAATTGAGTAAGAATCAGTAGAAATGAGTAAAAATCAGCAGAAAGTCAAATTAGCGTAAATTAGTCAAATAAGCAAAAATTAGTCAAATCAGCAGAAATAAGTAAAAATCAGAGCATAAATTGGTTAAATTAAAAGAATTGAGTATAAAAATCAGCAGAAATCAGTAAAAATCAGCAGAAATTGAAATCAGTAGAAATTAGTCAAATCAGCAGAAATTAGTAAAAATCAGCATGAATTAGTCAAATAAGTAGAAATTAGTCAAATCAGTAGAATTGAATAAAAATCAGCCAAAAACAGGTGAATGTTAAATTAGCAGAAATTAGTCAAATCTGCAGGAATAAGAAAAAATCATCATAAATTAGTCTACTGAGGCAGCACCAACTAAATTTACTAGGTCCAGGCTCTCGAGGTAATTTTTAGGATATACAGTTAGTATATGTTAAACTATTCCAGCGACGCATCTTTCTAATTTTTTTTACTTTCCTGACCCACCTCCGAGAAGGGAAAGTATTGTGAACGAGCTAAAAAAATTTTTCGAGATAAAGATAGAAATATCCATTTTGAGGTTATCTGAGATGATTAAGACCATTAAAAATCCTCAGATTTGGGGAATTTTTTATAAAATTTGGCAACGTCGTTCAATAAAAATTGTTTAAAATAAATTGTAGTTAAATTTTAATATGTTTAACCATTTTTTTGGCAAATTTAAATCTTATAAAAAATTCTTAGATTAAGGGATTTTTTTATAAATTTTGGCAACTTCGTTCAATAAAAATTGTTTAATATAAATTGTAATTAACTTTTTCAATGTTTTACCATTTTTTTTTGGCAAATTTAAATCTTATAAAAAATTATCAGATTTAGTGAAATTTTTATAAAGTTTGGCAACTTCGTTCAATAAAAATTGTTTAATATAAATTGTAATTAACTTTTTCAATGTTTTACCATTTTTTTTGGCAAATTTAAATCTTATAAAAAATCCTTAGATTTAGGGAAATTTTTATAAAGTTTGGCAACGTCGTTCAATAAAAATTGTTTAATATAAATTGTAGTTAAATTTTAATATGTTTAACCATTTTTTTTGGCAAATTTAAATCTTATAAAAAATTCTTAGATTTAGGGAAATTTTTATAAAGTTTGGCAACGTCGTTTAATATAAATTGTAGTTAATTTTACAATGTTTTACTATTCTCCAGTTCGATCTATTATTGGTATTTTGATAAATTAGTGTTATTGTATTTTACGTTTTTGATGTGTTAACTATTTGAAGTTTTAACGATCTGGTCTTTTAGTGTTTTGATATTTTAATAATTTGATAAAATATCTATCTGATTCTTTAATATTTGTTTTAATACGTTTCTATTTTTTATGGTTTTTATAAAATATCATTTTGGTATAATAGATGTTTGATTTTTTATTAATTAGATATAATAACGTTTCGAAAAATTATCTGTTTAATCTTTTAAATTCTGCTAAATTGTGTCCTCCCACTGTAAACACATTTTAATTGAAGTTTGGCAACGTCTTTCGATAAAAATTGGTTAATATAAATTGTAGTTAACTTTTTCAATGTTTTACCATTTTTTTTTGGCAATATTTGATCTTATAAAAAATCCTCAGATTTGGGGAAATGTTTATAATGTTTGGCAACGTCGTTCAATAAAAATTGTTTAATATAAATTGTTGTCAAGTTTTACAATGTTTTACCATTTTCGCCTATTGGTATTTTGATAAATTAGTGTTATTGTATTTTATGTTTTTGATGTGTTAACTATTTGAAGTTTTAACGTTCTGGTCTTTTAGTGTTTTGATATTTTAGTAATTTGATAAAATATCTATCTGATTTTTGTTTTAATACGATTCGATTTTTTATGGTTTTGATAAAACATCATTTTGCTATAATAATATTTTGAAAAAGTATCTGTTTGATCTCTTAAATTCTGCTAAATTTTAATTAATCTATTAATTTTGTATACGAGCCTCTGAAATAACAAAAAAATAAGAAAAAAATCAAAATACGGCACTGAATGAAATGAAAGAGTTATATATGTTGGAGAATATTCTTAAACCATTATAATAAGCAATTATACAGATTGGTATGCAGCGCTACACTTTTATTAAAAATAAGATAATAGGGTTCTCCGTATAGGGACAGAACAACATTTTGGTGCTAGGCTTTAAATACTCCAGACTTACGATGGTAAGCAATAATTTGAGATTAAAATTACTCATTTAAAGAAAATTTAAATAAGTTATCTACTTCGAATCGTGTTAAAACCAGTTGAATGTTCACGTTTTTCTTATTATTAATGTAAATTATAACAAGGTGTTCGTGTGATTATGTGACTTATCATAAACTAGCTATGGAGTCTTTTTAAGAGGGCCTTATTTTTTCGTATTTTTGCTTAGTTTTTACTGTTTTTTACATTATTTCCTGTTTCTTATTTTTCCCAATTTTTCCTTCTGTATCCCCATTTTTCCTATTTTCCCGTTTTTCCCTATTTTTTCCTGACATTCCTTATTTCTTTTATGTTTTTTAATATTTTTTTCTTCTTTCTCTAATTTCCCTATTTTTCTTTTCCTATTTTTCCGGTTTTTCATTATTTTAATGTTTGTCCGTATTATTTTTCCAGTATTTTTCACTGTTTTCCCATGTGTTTCCCTATTTTTCTCTATTTATCTCGAATTTCCATATTTATCCCTATTTATCCCTGTTTTTCCTATTTTCCCTTATTTTTCTGTTAATCCTTATTTTTTCCTGACTTTTCCTATACTTTTGTATTTCTCTTTATTTTCCTGTACTTTTCTCTAACTTCCCTATTTTTCATTTTCCTTCCTGTTTTCCGGGTTTTTATTATTTTTTCTATGTTTCCCTAATTATCAGTGTTTGTTCCTATTTTTCCCCATTTTTTCCTATCATTCCTTATTTTTTTTTATATTTTTTCCTTTTTTCTTTAATTTCCCCATTTTTTCTATTCCAATTTTTCGAGTTTTTGATTATTTTTTGCTGTCTTTCCCTATTTCCGAATTTCTCTCTATTTTTATCTATTTTTGCAAATTTTTACTATTTTTCCTTATTTTCACCTATTTTTCACTATTATCCCATGTGCTTCCCAATTTTTTCTATTTATCTCTAATTTCCCTATTTTTCAAATTTTTCGTGTTTACCCTATTTTTCCTATTTTCCTCTATTTTCCTGTTTTTCCTTATTTTTTCCTGATTTTTATACTTTTCTCTAACTTCCCTATTTTTCATCTTTCATCCTATTTTTCCTTTTTTTTATTTTTTCCTATTTTTCCCTATTTATCCGTATTTGTCCCTATTTTTCCCTATTTTTTCCTGTCATTCCTTATTTTTTTATATTTTCCTGTCATTCCTAATTTTTTTATATTTTTCGTATTTTTTTCTATTTTTTCTATTTTCCCCATTTTATCTTTTCCTATTTTTCCCGGTTTTCATTATTTTTTACTCTCTTTCCCGATTTGTCCGTATTTCTCCCTATTTCTATCTATTTTTGACAATTTTTACTATTTTTCCTATTTTCCCCGAGTGTTCACTATTTTCCCATGTGTTTGCCTATTTCTCTGATTTATCTCTAATTTCCATATTTTTTCTATTCTTTTCCAATTTTTCTAAATTTTTCACCATTTATCAATATATTTCCTATTTTCCAATATTTTTCTATTTTTCCCTATTTCTTCTTGACTTTCTCTATATTTTTATATTTTCCTGTATTTTTCTCTACTTTTTTCCAACTTCCCCATGTTTCATCTTTGTTCCTATTTTTCCCGTTTTTCATTATTTTTCCTATTTTTCCCTATTTATTCGTATTTGCCCCTATTTTTCCTGTTATTCCTTATTTTTTTCATATTTTTCCTGTTTTTCATTATTTTTTCCTGGTTTGCGTTATTTTTCACGTTATTTTCTATTTTTTTCTATTTTCCCTTTTTTCCTTATTTTCTGCTATTTTCCCTATTTTTCACTATTTTCACTATTTTCGCAGACGTTTCCCTATTTTTCTCTAATTTCCCTACTTTTTCTTTATTTTTTTTATTTGACAATGGTTTTTAACTTATTATCCCTATTTTTTTCCTATGTTTTTCTATTTTACCCTGCTTTTTATCTATTTTCAAATATTTTCATTGTTTCCCTATTTTTTCCTGTGTTTCACCATGAAAAATGTATCTTTCACAGGAAAATGTAAATACAATTTTTTCCACCATAGAAAAATATATTGTAGTTTTTAAATGTAAAAAAATGTTTAAGTGCACTTAAGTTTTTTCCGTTAAAAACTACTTAAATTGAAGTATATTCGAGCCATTTTCTGTTTAAGTACATTTAAGTCTATTTCTGTTTAAGTGCACTTAAGTTGTTTTCGTTAAAAACTACTTAAATTGAAGTATATTCGAGCCATTCTCTGTTTAAGTGCATTTAAGTCTATTTCTGTTTAAGTGCACTTAAGTTTTTCCGTTAAAAACTACTTAAATTGAATTATATTCGAGCCATTTTCTGTTTAAGTTCATTTAAGTCTATTTCTGTTTAAGTGCACTTAAGTTTTTTCCGTTAAAAACTACTTAAATTGAATTATATTCGAGCCATTTTCTGTTTAAGTGCATTTAAGTCTATTTCTGTTTAAGTGCACTTAAGTTTTTTCGGTTAAAACTACTTAAATTGAAGTATATTCGAGCCATTTTCTGTTTAAGTGCATTTAAGTCTATTTCTGTTTAAGTGCACTTAAGTTTTTTCCGTTAAAAACTACTTAAATTGAATTATATTCGAGCCATTTTCTGTTTAAGTGCATTTAAGTCTATTTCTGTTTAAGTGCACTTAAGTTTTTTCCATTAAAAACTACTTAAATTGAATTATATTCGAGCCATTTTCTGTTTAAGTGCATTCAAGTCTATTTCTGTTTAAGTGCACTTAATTTTTTTCCGTTAAAAACTACTTAAATTGAAGTATATTCGAGCCATTTTCTGTTTAAGTGCATTTAAGTCTATTTCTGTTTAAGTGCACTTAAATTTTTTCCGTTAAAAACTACTTAAATTGAAGTATATTCGAACCATTTTCTGTTTAAGTACATTTAAGTCTATTTCTGTTTATGTGCACTTAAGTTTTTTCCGTTAAAAACTACTTAAATTGAATTATATTCGAGCCATTTTCTGTTTAAGTGCATTTAAGTCTATTTCTGTTTAAGTGCACTTAAGTTTTTTCGGTTAAAACTACTTAAATTGAAGTATATTCGAGCCATTTTCTGTTTAAGTGCATTTAAGTCTATTTCTGTTTAAGTGCACTTAAGTTTTTTCCGTTAAAAACTACTTAAATTGAAGTATATTCGAGCTATTTTCTGTTTAAGTGCATTTAAGTCTATTTCTGTTTAAGTGAACTTAAGTTTTTTTCGTTAAAAACTACTTAAATTGAAGTATATTCGAGCCATTTTCTGTTTGAGTGCATTTAAGTCTATTTCTGTTTAAGTGCACTTAAGTTTTTTCCGTTAAAAACTACTTAAATTGAAGTATATTCGAACCATTTTCTGTTTAAGTACATTTAAGTCTATTTCTGTTTATGTGCACTTAAGTTTTTTCCGTTAAAAACTACTTAAATTGAAGTATATTCGAACCATTTTCTGTTTAAGTACATTTAAGTCTATTTCTGTTTATGTGCACTTAAGTTTTTTCCGTTAAAAACTACTTAAATTGAAGTATATTCGAACCATTTTCTGTTTAAGTACATTTAAGTCTATTTCTGTTTATGTGCACTTAAGTTTTTTCCGTTAAAAACTACTTAAATTGAAGTATATTCGAGCTATTTTCTGTTTAAGTGCATTTAAGTCTATTTCTGTTTAAGTGAACTTAAGTTTTTTTCGTTAAAAACTACTTAAATTGAAGTATATTCGAGCCATTTTCTGTTTGAGTGCATTTAAGTCTATTTCTGTTTAAGTGCACTTAAGTTTTTTCCGTTAAAAACTACTTAAATTGAAGTATATTCGAACCATTTTCTGTTTAAGTACATTTAAGTCTATTTCTGTTTATGTGCACTTAAGTTTTTTCCGTTAAAAACTACTTAAATTGAAGTATATTCGAACCATTTTCTGTTTAAGTACATTTAAGTCTATTTCTGTTTATGTGCACTTAAGTTTTTTCCGTTAAAAACTACTTAAATTGAAGTATATTCGAGCTATTTTCTGTTTAAGTGCATTTAAGTCTATTTCTGTTTAAGTGAACTTAAGTTTTTTTCGTTAAAAACTACTTAAATTGAAGTATATTCGAGCCATTTTCTGTTTGAGTGCATTTAAGTCTATTTCTGTTTAAGTGCACTTAAGTTTTTTCCGTTAAAAACTACTTAAATTGAAGTATATTCGAACCATTTTCTGTTTAAGTACATTTAAGTCTATTTCTGTTTATGTGCACTTAAGTTTTTTCCGTTAAAAACTACTTAAATTGAAGTATATTCGAACCATTTTCTGTTTAAGTACATTTAAGTCTATTTCTGTTTATGTGCACTTAAGTTTTTTCCGTTAAAAACTACTTAAATTGAAGTATATTCGAGCTATTTTCTGTTTAAGTGCATTTAAGTCTATTTCTGTTTAAGTGCACTTAAGTTTTTTCCGTTAAAAACTATTGTTAATATGCTCTTCGTTACGTATTGAAAAAAAAATATCAATACTTGGTTAGAACAGAAACCCACTACATTCACTATTATTTTAAATTTTTATTAATTTTTTTTTATTTATTTATTTTTTTTTAATTTTGCAATTAATTTTAATCGATGAACCAGGAACAAAAATTTTTTTTTCAAAATTTAACACAATTATTTAATTTATATTTTATGATTTTCCAAAGCATTTTTAATTGCGTCTATGTATTTATTTTATGGGTGTAGGTTTATTTTTAATTAATTACAAAAATATGCAAATTTAAAATGAATCAATATTAAAATTATTTAATGGTGGGCATGCTAAGAATTTTACTGCTGATTATATAAAATAATTTATCGATACCTAATTTTAATTGCTTTGTTTTACACATATTTATTAGCTTTATTAATAGAATTAAATAGTTATAAAAAAAACGTTGTTAATATATATTTGTTATTCAAATTTCATAACCTGTAAATTTAAAATCAACAAAATCAACATGTTTAACAATGTATTCAAAATCGAATTTAACAAATTGCATTTGTTCATCTATATTTTCATTTCTTACTATTTTTTGCACCCTAATTACAATTAAAATCCAGTACACGTTTTAAACAAAATGATATTTTTACCACTTCTAGAAAGTTAGAAAATGAGGAAAAAAAAGTTGAAAGAAAAAGTGAAAATCAAACGTAAAGAAATTAGTAAAAGAGTAGACAGAAAGAAAAAGAGTAGGGGAAAGAGTGGAAAAAGTTTAAAAACATAAGAAAACTATATAAAAGTGGGAGAATAAAAAAAAGTGAAAGAAAAAAATTAGAAAAAATCGGTTGTGTCCCCCCAAAGTTTTTCAAAGGTTTTCAAATATTTTTTTTTCATATTGCAAGTCAAATTCCGTGCCATATTGCATCTGTCATTTTTTGATAGTGACACTTCCGTTTGACAGATGTCGTACAAAAACGAATGGGTTCTTCCGACGGGTTATCCAAACCCATATACCAAATTTCAGCTCAATCGGATTAAACGTGTGGCCTGTGTAGTGGGAGAATACACACAGACAGACAGACAGACAGGCACACAGACTTCCATCTGGAAATAGTCTTAATCATCTTAGGTGACCTCAAAATGGATATTTCTATCTTTACCTTGAAAATTTTTTTTAGCTTTTTAGCTCGTTCTGAATACTTTCCCTTCTTCGAGGTGGGTTGGGAAAGTAAAAAATCAGAAAAAAACAAAAATCGAAAAAACCGAAGATAGATCTGGAAAAATTGAAAAAAGTAGATAATATAATTAAAATATAATAAGAAATAAGAAACAATGTAAAAACCTGATAAAACCCAAAAAAATTTAAAAAATCAGAAAAAAACCGGCAACAATTGGAAAAAATCTGAAGCAATCAAAATAAATTAAAAAAACCAAAACTCGAAAAAATCGGAAAAAATATCGAAAAAAGAAAAAGAAATCGGAAAGGAAAAAATTGGAAAAAATAGATAAAACATGATAAAACAAAAAAAGAGCTAAAAAATTAAAAAAAAAACGGAAAAAACTGGAAGAAATGTGATAAATCTGATAAAAATCTGAAAAATAAGTATAAACAAAAAAAATCGAAAAAAATAGAAAAAAAGTTGAAAAAAAAAGATAAAATCGGAAAACGTCGAAAAAAATGGACGAAAATCGGAAAAAATCCAAAAAATTAGTAAAAGAGTAGGGAGAATGAAAAAGAGTGGGGGAAAGAGTGGAAAAAAGTTCAAAACATAAGAAAACCATATAAAAGTAGAATAAAAAAAATGGAAGAAAAAATAAAATAAAAATATAAAAATCAGAAAAAAACCGGCAACAATTGGAAAAAATCTGAAGCAATCAAAATAAATTAAAAAAACCAAAACTCGAAAAAATCGGAAAAAATATCGAAAAAAGAAAAAGAAATCGGAAAGGAAAAAATTGGAAAAAATAGATAAAACTTGATAAAACAAAAAAAGACCTAAAAAATTAAAAAAAAAACGGAAAAAACTGGAAGAAATGTGATAAATCTGATAAAAATCTGAAAAATAAGTATAAACAAAAAAAATAGAAAAAAAGTTGAAAAAAAAAGATAAAATCTGAAAAAATCGGAAAACGTCGAAAAAAATGGACGAAAATCGGAAAAAATCCAAAAAATTAGTAAAAGAGTAGGGAGAATGAAAAAGAGTGGGGGAAAGAGTGGAAAAAAGTTCAAAACATAAGAAAACCATATAAAAGTAGAATAAAAAAAATGGAAGAAAAAATAAAATAAAAATATAAAAATTGATATGGAAAAAAAATTAAACAAAAAAAAAAATAGAAGAAAAAACACTGGTGGGGAAAAATGTAGAATAAAGATTGAAACAGAGACAACGGTAAAAAAATCAGCTGTGTCCCCCAGAAATTTTCCCGGCTCGGCTGTGGCGAATATGATTATTTTAATTATACTGAATACAAAATTCCTGAACACGAAAATGATATAAAAATGAAGTAAAGTGCTGGAAAATAAAAAAGTGCAAAAATACTGAAGAATTAATTAAAATGAGAAACGACAAAAGTTACTAAAAATGGCAATAAGTTATTATAAATAGCAACAAAGTAACGAATTATTTCATAAAAAGGCAAAAAAATTGTTTAAAATGATAAAAAATTGCTAAGTTTCGGCAAAAATAAAAAAAAATTGAGTGAAAATAGGCAACAATCAATATTGGCATAAAAATCTTAATACAATTTGTACAAGATAGGCCAAAGTGGCAAAGGGGCAAGAAATGCAAAAAAAAGGGCAAAAAAGGTAACAAAAGGAAAGAAGAAAAATAAGAATGGAAAAAAGGTTTAATAAAAGAAAAAATGGACAAAAAAAGAAAAAGGGGTTAAAAATCAACAAAAAGTACAAAAATAAAGACAAGTAAAGGGAAAATACCAAAATAGTATAAAAAAGACAAAATATATTCAAAACGAACGCAAGAAAAGGCAAAAAAAGTGAAAAAATAGCAAAAAAAGTAAAAAAAAAATTAAAAAGTTTAAAAAAAGACAAAATAGAGGCAAAATATGGCAAAAAAATTCAAAAATTGCCAAACAAGTAATAAAAAAAATTTTAAAATTTTTAAAAATGCAAAAAAAGGAAAAATAAAGTCAAAAAAAGCAAGTTCAAACTAAAAAAGTTAAAAAAAAAATTAAAAAGTTTTCAAAAAAGCCAAATAAAGACAAAATAAAAGCAAAAAAGTTCAAAAAAGGTCAAAAAAGTTATTTTTTTTTTAAAAAGCCAAAAAAAGGGCAAAAAAGTTGTAAAAAGGCTAAAAAGGGTATAAAAAGCAAAAAAAGGGCAAAATCGAGGCAAATAAATGTAATAAAAATGGCCAAAAAATGCAAAAAAATAAAAAAGATAAAAAAGCTAAAAAAAAAACAAAAATAAGGGTAAAATAACGGAAAAAAATATGGCAAAAAAACAAAATTATAAAGAAGGCATAACAAAGGCAAAAAGAAATAGCCTAATTAATTCCAAAAAATTGGGCAATAAAGGGAAAAGAATAAAAAAAAAACAAAAAATAAATACCGAAAAAAGCAAAAAAGAGACAAAAGAAATAAGCCAAAAAAATGCCAAAAAAAGTAAAAAAAAAGGTTGTGTCGCCCCAAAACTTTCCTGAATACTTTTTCAGATATTTAATGTTAAAGTTTCAAATTCTAACATTTTTTTAATTTTGACCGTTCTGAATAGTTTTTCAAGGGCTTTCAAATGACATATTACAAGTCGAATTCCGTGTCATATTGCAATGGGTTATTGCAATATGCAATTCCGTTTCTTGACCGCTCAAGGGTGCATAAAATTTGTTGTGCTGACTGTAATTCAGTCTACATCGGACAGTCCGGTAGAAGACTTTCAACTAGAATCAAAGAATACTTTAGAACAATTGAGATGTTTGAAATCAATTCCTATTTCCACAATCCTTCTTTCAACTGTTTTAACGAACAGTTACGTCCTAAAGAGAACTATATTTTCTTATCAGACCGTTTCAGTGATTTCATCTAATGTCTACCTTTACAATGTTTCCCTTTACTTAGTCACCCTGGCTTCCTCCTCCCTCCCCTTTTTTCCTGATACTAATTATACTAGTTCCCCCATTGTATCATAGACAACCCCGGTCGCCTTTCTTTCGATTCTTACTTCTCCTGGTTCTCTGTGTCCCCATTGTTATTGTTATTGTCTCCTTTGACGTTTAACCTTCATTTATCATCAATCATCTGTCACTTGCCTACCTCTTCTTCTTTTCCACCCAACGTCTTCATCTTTTCCACATGCAGTTCATTATTATTCTTCTATTTGTTTGCCTGGCCTATACATAATCTCAATCAAGCGTTTACATGTATTTAACTTCATTTTTTGTGTCTAAATTTGTTTTTTAATTTCTGTAATTACTTATGTTAACTTTGTTTCGGAACCTTTCAGCCATTATTAGTAGTACTAAATTATATTTTTCAATTTTATTTTTACCCTCCACATTTAAACTTGTGGGGTGGTACTTTCTACTTTCCTCCGACTGTCACTTTCTCCTTTGCCGGTGGGGTTCTGGCACGTTGTATAGTTTACATACACTGATGACCAGTGTGTGGTCGATTCGTTTCAGCCCCCACGTAGGGTGGCTTCTTCTATTTTCTAATTTCCAGGATGTCGACCCCCCCCCCCTCCTATGGGTGGGTGTCAATGTTTCCCTCATTGGCAACAACCCGTTTATTTAATTCATTAATTGACTAGCTGTTTGCTAAGTTTTTTATAAAAAAAAATTTTTCAATGTTTTATAATTTTTTGTCATTTGTTCTTCTGTTAGTACTTAATAGTGATAAGTTTTGGTTTTGTATGTTATTACATTTTTTATATCTAATTAGGAACGTTTGTATCTTTAGGCCTGATGATGGTCAGTGACCGAAACTAGTTGCCTGCTAGTAATTTTCGTCAATTAAATTTTGTGGTACCTGACTTTGTGCTTTATTACCTTAATCAATTTTAGTCTATTTTAGTTAGATATTTTATGCAGACTTTTATTTTGATATTCCAGCTAGTATTTCTTCTATATTTAATAAATTCCTAACATTTTTATTAAAATAAAATTCAAGAACATCTTTCTAGTATAAGTTTAAAACATTTTGGCCTATAACGGTTTACAAAATTCCAGTTTTAATTAAATTTGCGCTACCCTGTATATAATAATCTATAGATAAAGAAGTAGAAAGTGAAACGGAATGCGAAAATAAAAAGTCGAATTGATCAAGAGTAATGATTTACATCAACTAACAAATGTATGCCATTTTAATAGACAATTGCAGCAATGATATGCAACTATGTACTTGATTATTTTGAATTATTTGATATTTACCTCGCCCATTATTCACGTCCGATAATTATTGATTTATCTCTGACTTAAAAATTATTCTTTATCTATAATTGATTTGCTTGTCAATTATTCTACTATTGTTAGTTGCTGAAATAATATATTGTGTTATTATTCCTTTCAATATTAAAAATATTATTGTTGATGTAACATTTAAATGTATATTTATAAATGCAAAAAATAACATTGTTAAAATTGAATTTTTCCTGTGGATATAAATAAATTTATAAAACTTAAAAGGTCAAGGACACTAGCAACGTACTTCTCCCATTCTTAAATTTTCCGTCGTATCCACTCATAAAAAAATAAATTGTTTTAAAGCCTCTTAATATTATGTACATATTTAACAATCTCGTTGTTTGTTCAATATTACATCAAGTAAAAGTCAAATATTTAGATAATATTGTAAACAAATTGATAACTATCCCAATTTCTCGGATTTACGATTCTATGCACTAAACAAATGGAGTGACACATATTGCAGAAATTGCCCTAAATTTATTTTTTTAAATGCGAAGTTATACATTAAAATAATATTATTACACCCACTTGAAGATTATTGTTTTCGAAATTTTCGAGATTTTAAATTTAGAGAAATATCTGGTATAGTTCTTCCATTCTGAGTTTGAGGACACGTGCTACTCTAAAAGTCACAAATGATTGTGGGCGGCATGCCGACAACGGGCGTGCATATAAAATAATAAAACAAACTCAAATAATTCAAAAGTCAGGTGTTTAAATAAACTAAATTGTGCAGATTGTCCTAAAACATTCATCTGGAGAACGTACGGAAATTTCAAAACTCGTATTTCACAATAAAACAGATTTACATCATCTCGAAATGCTGTTTCAATTGGTCGCCAAAACGCCATTTTGATTATTAATAAACTAGTATTAACAAACACTACCCCTATAATACCCGACTTGAGGGTTACACTGTTCGTAGAAAAGTTATGGTCAATTTTTCCAAGAAGTGGTTTTACGATAGCAACAAACCCTTAGAAACTACTGTTTAAAAAATGTATAACCCATTGTATTTATCCGCAAAGACCGACTGTTGCCAAGTTACCAAAATTTTCGTGCATAAGGCGAATTTTTACCTCTCGCCCTTCAGATAAGAGAGGTATAGGAATCATGCTAAAAATTGGGTAGTGAGTTTTCAATGGATAAACACGTTTTGGGGTCCCTAGAATACGATTTTAATATTTTCGCGATGATGTCTGTGTGTGTGTGTGTTAGTGTGTGTGTGTGTTAGTGTGTGTGTGTGTTAGTGTGTGTGTGTGTGTGTGTTTGGATGGATGTTGTAGTAACGATAACTCAAAAACTACTGAATAAAAAAATTTGAAATTTTGCATACAGGATTCTGATACCCTAGATTAGATCTGATTAGATTTTGGTGCCAATCGCACAACCGGAAGTGGCAGTTGCTATGGGTGATGACGCCATTATTATACAAAACGGCAATAAAGTTTTACACATATATTTTGTATACCCTACAGTTTATTTTCATCTCATTAACATTTTCTAAACTTTTGCCATTGTTGCCAGATTTACAAAAATATAATTTTTTTTCATACTTTTTTGTGTCAACCTGTAAATTTTTGATTCAAAAATGGCGAGAGGTCATGTGCTGGCCACATCAGATTTTTATATTTAACGTGAATTTTTTCATTGGTGGAACTAATTAATTATAATATAACACTAAACACTTATATCTATATATTTACAAAAAAAATACAATATCTGTCTAACAGCGTCACTAACTAAAATTTTTCTGGAATAACTAGAACATTTTTATAGTAAGGCTAAGAAAGAATTTTAGAAAATAAATGTGACAACCTCGATTGATTTCAGCCTCCTCAAACTGAGAATGGAAAAACTATATAATCAACTCTAAGGGAAAATCATTGTTGATTGCCAACTATTTGATAATATAAAGTTAGGTAGTAAATACATAATGAGACAATGGAATGGAGAAAACTGTTGAAATAATCTAGCTTATGAAACATTGGATGATTATAGTGGTAGTTGATAAGGGAGTCAGTGGTGGTAGGTTTTCTTTAGATTTAAAATTCTAGACAAAAAGACGTAAGGTTTAGTTTCATCAATAAATCAAGAAAAGATAGGGAAAAGTTAGACTGGAACTCATTTGTGAATTTAATATAAGGGTAGAATTTTGGCATCCTCTGAAGACCCTCAAAAGAGAAGTAGATAGTCATCTACATAACGGACTTATAAAAGAATTACTTCGGTCTGGACCGGAAGTATTAAAATTTGAAATTTTTTTTGTTTAAAATTACTTTTTTCGACGGTTTGAGCCACCCATTTCACGATTAAGTGAAAAAAATGTTCATGTCCGTCGGTCTGGATGTATGTGAAGACGATAACTCAAGAACCAGTGGTCCGATTTCAAAAATTCTTTCGCCAACCGTTTTTTCGTATACACGACAGGAATCCTATTATTTTTGGGCATTCTAACCGTAAGGGTGTGGAAACTGGAGGGGTGTTAAAATATAAAAAAAATTATATCTCCGCCATTTTTAAAAATATCGAAACAAGTCATTAAATTTTTTTTTCATGTCCTAATTATTAGAAAATTAATTCGCTTAAAACTTTTTTCGATTTGACCTTCATGGGTGGAACTGGAGAGGGTT
Source organism: Neocrepidodera transversa (assembly GCA_963243735.1). NCBI lineage: Eukaryota > Metazoa > Arthropoda > Insecta > Coleoptera > Chrysomelidae > Neocrepidodera > Neocrepidodera transversa. Next base: position 8,545,995 of record OY725349.1, on the reverse strand, counting down.
GAAAAAATTCATATCCGGAATTTTTGAGAATATTGTAACAGGTCTTTACACTTTTTTCATATTCTAATTATTATTATAAAATTAATTTGTATAAAACTTTTTTTATCCGACCTACTGTGAAACTGGAGGGGGTTGAAATATCACAAAATCTATATCTCTGCCAATTTTAAAAATGTCGAAATAGGTCATTAGATTTTTTCCTGTTCTAATTTTTATAAAATTAATTAGCTAATTTTTACGGTTTTGTACGATTTTTTACGTTTTTACCTCTCGCCCTTCAGATAAGAGAGGTATAGGAATCATGCTAAAAATTGGGTAGTGAGTTTTCAATGGATAAACACGTTTTGGGGTCCCTAGAATACGATTTTAATAGTTTCGCGATGATGTCTGTGTGTGTGTGTGTTAGTGTGTGTGTGTGTGTGTGTTAGTGTGTGTGTTTGGATGGATGTTGTAGTAACGATAACTCAAAAACTACTGAATAAAAAAATTTGAAATTTTGCATACAGGATTCTGATACCCTAGATTAGATCTGATTAGATTTTGGTGCCAATCGCATAACCGGAAGTGGCAGTTGCTATGGGTGATGACGCCATTATTATACAAAACGGCAATAAAGTTTTACACATATATTTTGTATACCCTATAGTTTATTTTCATTGCATTAAAATTTTCGAAACTTTTGCCATTGTTGCCAGATTTACAAAAAAAGTAAATTTTTTTCATACTTTTTTGTGCCACCGTGTAAATTTTTGATTCAAACACGGCGAGAGGTCATGTGGTGGCCACATCAGATTTTTATTCAATTTTTCTCGATTTGTTTCGATTTAATTCGATAATTTCTGAGTTTTCTCGTTTTCTATTTTTTTATAATTTTTCTCCTTTTGTTCCAATTCTTTCAGATTTTTCTGTTTTTTTTTTCTTATTTTTCCGACTAATTCTGTTTTTTTCGAATCTTTTAATTTTTTCTCGTTTTTTTCTAATTTTGTTTTTTTATCTGATTTTTTCGGTTTTTCCTAATCTTCCCTCATTTTTCTCAATATTCTGGTTTTTTTTTTCTAATTCTTTCTGTTGTTTTCCAACTTTTCTCATTCTTTTCTTATTCTAAATTTTTATTTGTTTTTTTTTCGATTTTTTTCTTTTTATTTCGATTCAATTCAATTTTTCTGATTTGTTTAATATTCTTCGCTTTATTCTGATTTTTTCAAATTTTTCGATATTTTTCGTGTTTTTCTAATCTTTTTTTACATTTCTTGATTTTTTACCTCTCGCCCTTCAGATAAGAGAGGTATAGGAATCATGCTAAAAATTGGGTAGTGAGTTTTCAATGGATAAACACGTTTTGGGGTCCCTAGAATACGATTTTAATATTTTCGCGATGATGTCTGTGTGTGTGTGTGTTAGTGTGTGTGTGTGTGTGTGTTTGGATGGATGTTGTAGTAACGATAACTCAAAAACTACTGAATGAAAAAATTTGAAATTTTGTATACAGAATTCTGATACCCTAGATTAGATCTGATTAGATTTTGGTGCAAATCGCACAACCAGAAGTGGCAGTTGCTATGGGTGATGACGCCATTATGATACAAAACGGCAATAAAGTTTTACAGATATATTTTGTATACCTTATAGTTTATTTTCATCTCATTAAAATTTTCGAAACTTTTGCCATTGTTGCCAAATTTACAAAAAAATAATTTTTTTTCATACTTTTTTGTGTCAACCTGTAAATTTTTGATTCAAAAATGGCGAGAGGTCATGTGCTGGCCACATCAGATTTTTCCAATTATTGTTCGATTTTTCTCAATTTGTTTCGATTTAATTGTTTTTTTGCTTGTTCACTATACTTTCCCTTGATGGGACCGTGAAAGTATTAATAAACTAAAAAATGAAAATGGGAATTTCACTGGAAAATTTGGTTTTCTACAAAAAAGTATTTTTGTAAAATTATAGAATTTTGATTAATTATATTGGAAAAACTGAAAAAAGGCCCATTTTGGCAATGTTTGTTTACTTTTTTAATAATTTTTTTTTATGTCAATAATTTCTTTTTAAAAATACGACACTGAATTGATATATTTTTACCTCTCGCCCTTCAGATAAGAGAGGTATAGGAATCATGCTAAAAATTGGGTAGTGAGTTTTCAATGGATAAACACGTTTTGGGGTCCCTAGAATACGATTTTAATAGTTTCGCGATGATGTCTGTGTGTGTGTGTGTTAGTGTGTGTGTGTGTGTGTTAGTGTGTGTGTGTGTGTGTTAGTGTGTGTGTGTGTGTTAGTGTGTGTGTTTGGATGGATGTTGTAGTAACGATAACTCAAAAACTACTGAATAAAAAAATTTGAAATTTTGCATACAGGATTCTGATACCCTAGATTAGATCTGATTAGATTTTGGTGCCAATCGCACAACCGGAAGTGGCAGTTGCTATGGGTGATGACGCCATTATTATACAAAACGGCAATTAAGTTTTACACATATATTTTGTATACCCTATAGTTTATTTTCATCTCATTAAAATTTTCTAAACTTTTGCCATTGTTGCCAGATTTACAAAAAAATAATTTTTTTTCATACTTTTTTGTGTCAACCTGTAAATTTTTGATTCAAAAATGGCGAGAGGTCATGTGCTGGCCACATCAGATTTTTTTTTATAATTTTTACGATTTTTTTACAGATTTTAAAAAATTGAGAAAAATTATAAAAAATCGTAAAAAAACAAGCAAAAAGTTGTAAAATTTCGTAAACAACTAAAAAAATTGAGAAAGAAAAAATGGAAAAAATCGTAAATATCGTAAAAAATCGCAAAAAACTGGTAAAAGGTCGTAAAATTTCGTAAATAATTCTAAATAATCGTAAAACTTCATAAAAAATCGTGAAAAATGGTAAAAAACCGTAATAAACCGTAAAACTGAAAAGAAACTGGAAAAATCAGGAACAAATGAAAAAAAGGGATAATATCGGGAAAGATCGAAAAACAAGAGTATATTAGAAAAAATTGAAAAAATAAAAAAAAATTATTTAAAACCGAAAAAAACCATAAAAAATCCTAAGAAAGATGTAAAATAAACGTAAGAAAAAGGTAAAAAGTTTTGTAAATAATTAAAAAAATTGAGATAGAGAAAAATTATGCTAAATAATCGTAAAATATCATAAAAAATCGTAATAAACCGTAAAAAACCGAAATGAAACTGGAAAAATCTGGAACAAATGGAAAAAAGTGGATAATATCGGGAATGATCGAAAAACGTGAGTAAATTAGAAAATATAAAATCGAAAAAAATCTTAAAAAATTGTAAAAAAAACGTAAAAAATCATAAGAAACAGGCAAAGAGTTTCGTAAATAATTTAAAAAATTGAGAAAGCGAAAAAAATGGAGAAAATCATAAAAAACCGTAAAAAATTGTAAAAAATGGTATAAAACTGTAAAAAAATCGTAAAAAACGCAAAAAGTTGTAAAATTTCGTAAATAATTTAAAAAATTGAGAAGGAAAAAATGAAAAAAATCGTAATAATCGTAAAAAACATAAAAAAAACTATAAAAAATCGTAAAAACTGGTAAAAAGTCGTAAAAAAACTTAAAAAATCCGAAAAAATTGTAAAAAAAAAAACGAAGAAAAATCGTAAGAAACAGGCAAAAAGTTTTGTAAATAATTTAAGAGATTGAGAAAGAAAAAAAAAGAAAAAAAATCATAAAAATCGTGAAAAATCGTAAAAATTTTTAAAAAAAAATGTAAAAAATTGCAATATAAATTGCATGGGAACTTACTTACTTTCTTTATTCGTTTCAGTCTTTAACATAAAATCTTTATAAAATAAAAACTTTTTCTGCTTGCTTTTAACCTCTCGCCTTTCAGATAAGAGAGGTATAGTAATCATGCTAAAAATTGGGTAGTGAATTTTCAATGGATAAACACGTTTTAGGGTCCCTAGAATACGATTGTGATATTTTCGCGATGATGTTGTAGTAACGATAACTCAAAAACTACTGAATTAAAAAAATTGAAATTTTGCGTACAAGTTTCTGGTACCCTAGATTAGATCTGATTAGATTTTGGTGTCAATGGAACAACCGAAAATGGCAGTTGATATGAGTTCCTAAACAAAATTTTCAGAACTTTTGCCATTGTTGTCAGATTTACAAAAAAAAATTTCATGCTTTTTTGTGTTAACGTGTACATTTTTGACTCAAAAATGGCGGAGGTCATGTGCTGGCAGCATCAGATTTTTTTTTCTGATTTTTATTTTTTTCTGTTTTTTCTCAGATTTTTTTAAATTTTCTCAATTTTTTACTTTGTTTTTCTATTTCTTTCTTTTATTTTCCGATTTTTTCTCTTTTTTTTCTTATTCCTTTGAACTTTTTAATTTATTTCAACTAGTTTTTTTATTTTTAAAAAATTTCCAATTACAATACAAGTTTTTTATGTATACAGTTGTTTGCGGTTTTTGGTTGTTTGCAATTTTCTGCGATTTTTATTTTATTTTTTTACCATTTATTTGCAATTTTTTTCAAATTTTTTGTCGATTTTTTGTTACTTTCTGTGTATTTTCCGTTTTTTGCGATTTTTGAAATTTTTTGTACGTTTTTTATAATTTTGTTTCAAATTTTTCCGATTTTTTTTACTATTTTTTAAGATTTATTTCAATTCATTCGAATTTTTTCACTTTTTAAAAATTTCCAATACAATCGTTTCCGGTTTTTTGGTTGTTCTTTTATTTATTGCAATTTTTTACAATTTTTATTCGATTTTTTTTTGTTGATTTTTTCTAATTATTCTAGGTTTTTTCCAACTATTTCTCCTTTTTTCTGGTTTTTTCGGTTTTGTCAATTTTTGTCGATTGTTGTCCATTTTTGTCGATTTTTGTTGATTTTCCTCTTTTTCTTTCGATTATTTTTTCGATTTCTTTCGATTGTAAAAAAATAGCGTAAGACAGTTCGTTTCATACGGGACTACCCCGACCGCCCAATTTTTTTTTCAAACTTTTTTTTGTTAATGTATTAATTTTTAATTTAAAAATGGCGAGAGATCATATGCTGGCCACAGCAGATTTTTTTATTTCACTGATAAAGCTATCTTTTTTATCGAATTTGTAATCTCGAATTATTTGAAATTAAGACGAATTTACAAAAGAACTACGACAGGACCGTAATTAAAAAACATTGTCACCGATGATGTTAGTTATTTCAGATTAAACGTAGTTAAAATGACATGTATGATATACCATTGAATTTGGATTTTCACGGTTTATCAATATTTAAAATAAAAAAGACAGGTCCGTATTAAAAAAAATAAATTGATGGCTACCGTTAAGACACGAAACGTCGTATCGAAGACTTATTAATATACTTTTGTAGAGCATTTCAGATACAATAAAACTTTCCTTTTCCTTTTACTTTCCCGGTCCCATCAAAGGGAAAGTAAGGTGAACGAGCAAAAAAAATTGAGATATCGATGGAAATATCCATTTTGAGGTCCCCCAAGAAGATTGAGCCATTTCCAGCGTATGGTCTGTCTGTGTGTCTGTGTGTAATCTTCCACGATAACTGCCAAACCGTTTGACCAATCAAGCTGAAATTTGGTAGAGAGGATCGCTGTGTGCTTAGAATGCGACCATTAGATTTTGGTTTAAATTGGTACAGTAGAAGGTCCTCAAGACCGACATTGATTAAATACACATGTAACAATTTTTTACTTTTCTTAAATTTTAAGGACAAACAATACACTTTAGTGCAAAATGTAGTGGTACAAAGTTTTAGAGCATAAAATTCCCTACAAGTTTTGTCTTAAACTTTTTCTAAAATTTTGAATAGTTGCGCCACTAGAGAGCGCCTAAAAAATCTGCATGTAGGTTTTCTTTAGTTTTTCTTGATTTTGAAGACAAACAATGCATTTTAGTGCAAAATATTCTGGTGCAAAGTTGTAAAGCATTAAATTTTCTTTATCTTTTATGGTATGTTTTATCGAATTCCTCATAGTTTCGCCGCTAGATGGCGAGAAAAATAAATATTTAGGATTTTCCATTTTTTTAAAATTGGAGGTAAATTATTTTCTTTAGTGCAAAATGTTTCAGTGCAAAGTTGTAAAGCATAAAATTCCCTACAACTATTGTATGAAAATTTTCCCGAATTCCCAATAGTTTTCACACAGGATTTTAGGAGATTAGTTATTGTAGCAGTGTGATATACAACGTGCGCATGCGCAGCTTATGTCATTATCAACACTGAAATATCAATTGGGTTGACGTATTCACCATCGGCTCGGTATTTTTAATGTGTTCCATAAATTAATGTAATGCTTAGTATTTTGTAATTAAAATAATAATAATAAATAACATATTCTCTCCGGGAAAGTTATGGGCTAACACAGCCGATTTTTTTTCTCAAGAAGGTAGAGAGTCCCTGTAGATTTTTTTTGACCAATATAATGTTCTCCAAAATAGTTAAACTTTTTGCCCATTTAATCGCCTTCGTATTCCTTATGGTTTAGAATATAGCAATGTTAGCACATGATAAAAGAAACAGCCTGTATAATTAATCAGTCTGAACGACCAATTTATGGTTTATACTAGGTTTGTTTTGGTTCTAATTTAAGAACAGTTCGACCATGCGCATTAAGTTCGGAGTGTTTTGGTTTTATGAAAATCGATTCGGAACCAGTCATTACAAATAATTTTGTGTTTTGGTTCGTGTGTAAATTTATTCCAGAACGGTTATCGAACCATACAAACAGTACTTGGTCGACGAAAAGAATATTTTTAGGATTTTCAATGCACACATGCCTATTGTGATTGTGAAATATACTACCGCGCAAAAACTGATATTTAAAAACTATTTTATAAATTATTAAAATATATATTTATAAATTATCAAACAAAAATAAAAAGCAAATACTTGGGAATTAAACCATTGCTTTTTAAACCAATTGTATTTTTCCAAAATATTAACATTCTGAATAACTTACCGGTTTCCATATTAAATTAGTATTTTTTTATATGCTAAAATAATAGAGAATTTTATGCTATTAATGCTGGATAACCTATAAATATAAAATATTCTTCTATTTTTGTAATATAAAATAAACTAGCTTAACAGAGGCCAGATAATAAAAAAGAAGATTTTAATTAGTGTTTTAGTTTTCGGTTCCTAGAATCAGTTAGGAATCGGTTTAATAAATATATACCACTACGCAACTTGTTCTGCGCGGTTCTCAAATAATTTGCGAACAGTTGTAAATACGAAACCAAAACAAACCTATTTTATCTGAAGTAATGCTTGTCAAATTAAACAAAACGGAATTAAAAGCCTGAATTGTTCGTTTGATTGGGTTTAGGTGTGTGGTCTTTTCATTTAACACCTCAGAAGATTTTGGTCTCTGGAACGATGTGTTTAATCTCTGAAGAAGCTGCCTACAATGAAAGTAAAACGACTTGATACTGATACGTGATCTTCCAAGATGACATTTTCATTCTGACTCTGTAGGACAAAAAATAATTATATTGACGTACCCTGACAGTTGATGACTTTAAGATAAGTTGTTAAAATGTGTCAAAATTTTTGTAAAAAACTAACATTCGGGCAACTAGAATCGCTAATTTCACAATGGGCAGTTGATATGGATGAATGTGAAAGAGTTTTTGGCGTTCAAACAGAAGAAATGAATAAGCTATTTTTAGATTGCTGTAACGCATACGAATATCTTATACCTTTAGACCTAAAAATCAACGGATTAAAACTAATTCAAAACCAAATCGAAGCAACTATTAATTATATTTACCAAATGTTAGTAGATATTCAAAATATGATAATTGTCTTAGAAAAAGATACATGCTGCTGTAAGAATGTTCCGAAAGATTTTAATAGAACAGAGATTTTTAAAACTGTAGAAGACATACATGGTATTCTTCTTAATACACATCAGACAATATATTTGTTAGAGTTGAATTTTTGTTTAAAAGATATTGGTTATAACTGCCATTTTGAAGAACTATCGTGCCTTTTATGTTGTCAATTACAACAATTAGAAACTATAGAAACGAAAATATTAGAACTGCAAAAAAAGCTCGTTGTATGTAATGGATGTTCTTTGAGACTAAAACGATACATTCATTAATTGATCTATTGATGATTAGATCGCAAAAATAAACCCTACCAAAAAAGGTGATAAATATGATAAAAAAAAGACACTACTGGTAATTAGAAATTTACTTCATCTAATAAATTTAATCTTCATTGCTATATTAGTGTTAAATATTGGAAGTAATAAAATACAATTTATTATGGTCTTAAGTAACTTTTACATGAAAATACATATAATCTCTGAAAGTATGATGGACAAGTAACATAAGACATTAAACAAAACTAACATAGATAAAAAAAATCTTTTAAACACTTTCTCTAATTGATAAAACATTAAATATTGAAAAGTGAGCGTAGAATTCTCACGGAAGTCCGAACTTAAATATTTTTATTTATAGACAGATCAAACTATTACAAAATTTTTACTTTGCCTAATTTAATCGTGAATATTTACATAATACGAACTTAGCGTCTCAATAACAAATCCCATTAATATTCATCAGATTATTTACAACTAAGATATACAAATAGATTAAAAACGTTTATTTACAAATAGAAGTGATAAGTACCGTTTTGATTATTTAATTAATGATCTTCAATGAGAGTTATTTAAAATTTATGGTTTTATACTTTTATTGGTTCAAGAACGTCCAAGATTCAGCTCCTTTTCCTATTTTATTTTATTATTGTATATCTGTCAGATCAGGAAATTTCAGGTGTGGGTGCCTATATTATTATTTACGGGGTACATAAAATCATCATTTAAAAATATATTTTTTTGATTATGTATTATTGAATATTGTTTCGGTATGTACTTTGGGGGACTCACCTAAAACAAGCACCCCGGCGGTTAAAATATAATTATTTAAGTTAAAAATAGTAATAAAAATAATAATAATACAAACTAATACCCCCTAATTTACCCAACCGTGCGCTTATCAGAGTCTTAAAAGGGATTAAAATAAGGGTAGGGACTTGCTTACTACGACCCATATGAAATCGCTATTTTCGTAACTAAGCACAAACGGGTAACTTCGGGAGAAATGATCCCCGTAGAATTATAAACAACTTAATTTTTTTCTGTCTTCTGTATGTCTGTCTGTATGTCTGGTAAGTCTCAAAAAGAATAAAAAAGACAAAAAAACCAAAAAAAACTAAAAACTTTCAAGGAATTTCAAAAACTCCAAAAAAATACAAAAAATACCAAAATAAATCAAAAATTCTCAAAGAAATCTCAAAAATCAAGAAATTCAAAAAAATTTCCATATAATTTAAAAAAAAATCAAAAAATACTAATAATCTCAAAATCCATGAAAAAAGTAAAAAAAAAATTCAAAATAATATTTCCAAAAGTCAGAAAAGTCTCAAAAAGAATAAAAAGACAAAAAGTACAAAAAAAAATTAAAAAATCTTAAAGCAATTTCAAAAACTACAGGAAAATACAAAAAATACCAAAATGAATCAAAAATTCTCAAAGAAATCTCAAAATCCCTCAAAAAAATTTCAATATAATTTTTAAAAAATTTCAAAATGCTCAAAAAAATCAAGCAATTCAAAAAAATTTCCATATAATTTAAAAAAAAAATCAAAAAAATATTCAAAATCTCAAAATCCATGAAAAAAGATTTAAAAAAATTCAAAATAATATTTCCAAAAATCAGAAAAGACTCAAAAAGAATAAAAAAGACAAAAAGTACCAAAAAAAATTAAAAAATCTTAAATAAATTTCAAAAACTCCAAAAAAATACAAAAAATACCAAAATAAATCAAAAATTCTCAAAGAAATCTCAAAATCCTTCAAAAAAATTTCAATATGTTTTTAAAAAATTTGAAAAAGCTCAAAAAATTCAAAAAAATTTCCATATAATTTAAAAAAAAATCAAAAAAATATTAAAAATCTCAAAATCCCTTAAATAAATTCAAAAACATAATTTTAAAGTCTCGAAAATAAATACAATAACAAAATATTTAAAAAACAAAGAAATCTCAAAAATTAAAAATCTCAAAAAATTAAAAAACACAAAAATATACCAAAAAAATCTCAAATATAATGAAAAATAGGGAAAAAACTAATGAAAAATAAGGAAAAAAATTATGAAATAAATAGGGAAAAATAGGAGTGAAAAATAATGAAAAATAAGGGAAAAAATAAAGAAAAATAATGAAAACTAGGGAAAAAAATATGGAAAAAAAGGGAAAAATATAATGAAAAATAAGGAAAAATTTTAAAAATCAGGAAAAAAATAAGAAAAATAGGAAAAAAACTATGAATAATAGTGAACAAAATAATGAGAAACAGTGAAAAAAATAATAAAAAATAGCAAAAAAAATATTGGAAAATTTGGAAAAATATAATGAAAAATAGGGAAAGAGAGAGAGAGGAGAGAGAAAGAGACAGAAAGGGAGAATAAACTATATAAGGAACATAGTTCCTGACGGGGATCCCTCGACCGCACAAACTTTTTTTTGTCTTAAGTAGACGAGTACTTTCTCTACTCGACAAAGTTTCAACTTGTGGGCCAAAAATGTTTATGCAAAAAAACGGGGCAGGGGGATCGTAGTCGTCACAATTACTACACCCTTGTTATGTTACACAAAACCGGGCGGCACAGGTAAAATTCTTAAGTTCACCACCTCTTTTAACTGCCGGATCTTTAAAATCAGTTTTGTTTCAGTCGAATGCGCTACTAAACCATAAAATTTTGATTTATTACTTCGTTGAAGAATATCGTCATCACTAACCAAAACTACACTTTTTAAAACACTTTACGTACGTTTCGCTAACTACATTAGCATCATCAGGAGTCGATGATTTATCTCCTTTAGTATCTCTTAAATTATTAATAATTAAAATACTTCATTTACTAGGGCTTTACACGAGAACGATACTTTCTCGTCTTGTCTCGTTTCGTCTCGTAAAACCGAGACGAGTCCTTTTTGAAAATTATTTAGGCGATACTGAGACCACATACGGCGAGAGTCTCGTTCATATTTCTTCAGAATTTGTATCTGAATTTCCGAGAAAAATAAACTAGCAAGCAGTATAAACATTTATTTTTTTTTATAATAAAAGAAAGGTCTGCATACGTTACGATAAATTTACGAAATCTAAAATCTGGTAAAATATTTTATTTTATATAAAATGACAGTCAATGTGTTTCAAATTTTTAGGACAGTTTGAGGGTAATAAAATTTTATGACCCAGTTAAGTCTTAAGTACCCAAAGGGTACCTAGAAACTACATTTGTTGTTAAAAGTTGAAGGTATGTATGCAGAATAAAACATTTGAAATAAAATTTTCAATTCTATTGAACATAGGAGTAACGAAATCAACATTAACATGCTCTCCAGTTCAAATTCGACAATTGTATTTTTTTTAAACGGTTACGAGACGAGACCGAGACTTATTTTTTTCGCAACTAACGAGACCGAGACGAGATTTTTAAAATTCTCGCCTCTAAATTTACTCTAACTCTTGAATACTTTTCAAAAAAATTAGAACTCTTTATTTTAGTTATAACTTTTGCAATTTTTTTATGTACGACTTTAATTTTGGTACACAATTTTCTAGATATCATTCTGAATCGAATACGAATAAATAAAATTTGATTTTTGAATTATATAACTTATTATTAAGACAAAAAGAGGATAAAGTGTGGGCATCAAATAATTTATTCGAGACTTTTACGGAAAGTTAACGATATAGTTTATTTCAATAATACGACAGTGATTAGTAGTTAATCAAAATTTATTACAGTTTTCAATCAATACACTTTAATTGTACATTAAATCGCGATTTGTATACGGTTTTTGGTAAATCTTTTCTATATAATTTAATTTAATAATTATAAGAGAAAGCTGAAGGTAAGATTTTTCAGGAAAATGAAAACTGGTTACTAATTAATAATCCCTATATTAATATTATACAGATTTCTGCTTAAGAATATTCTTCCGTCATCTTCACTATTAATAAGACAATCCATCTTCTGTCAAATCGAAGATGCAAACATGAGCAAATAAATAAAACGACGAGGAAATCGTGGGCCATTAGAAAGTAAATGCTCATAAGAGGTGATTATTATTATAATACGTTATCGCCCTCGTTTGTCGGAACTAAACAAGATGTACAGGTAATTAAAAATGTTAATTAATAATATATTTAATAAATAGCAACTTATGTCTGTTAGATATTATGATATTAAAAGCAGTGGAAACGTTTTGGAGTGCCAATGAAATAAATGTAAACGACCTGCGGGGTTTACAATTAGCTTGGCATTTTAATGAACTTTTCAGGTAAAAAAAAAACCAGCCAGTTTAGTAAATTGAATGCGCCTTAGGAATGGTTATAAATCATATTACAATCTTAACAATCTGCTAAAGAAGCCATCTAGGTTATTTTACGGACGGTGTCTCATTTGTTTCAATGTGGTTTAACAAATTTTTAAGACACAACAATAATATTAATTTAACATTTAGATATTATATGATATAATTTTTGTTAAAAATATAAAATACTGTAGTTATTTTTTTGAAAATTTAAAACTATTTTATACTGAAAATATAAAATCAATCACTTTTCCGTAACAAAGGAATTATTAAAAAAAAAGGGAAAAAATGGGGAAGTAGGAAAAAAGTGAAACGTAAAGAAGGGGAAAAAGGTCGGAAGAAATTTAAAAAAGTTTGAAACATAAAAGCACACTAAGAAAGTAAAAAAAAGGCCAGAAGATAGTTGGAAATCTGGATGGATTTGATTGCTCCGAACCTCGCTACGCTCGGCTCGGAGTGAATGGTGGGAGAAGTTTGAACCAATCAAATCAATCAAGCATTCTAAAACAAAGAAATTAGTATAAAGGTAGGTGAAAAAAAGGATGTATTAAAAATTTGAAACATAAAAAAAAAACAGTAAAAAGTAGGAGAAAAAAGGTCCGGAGAAGTTAAAAACAAGTTTGAAACATAAAAAACAGCAAAAAAAACAAGCGAAAAAACAGAAAGTAGGTTAATTGATTGATTGGATGGATTGGATTATACGTCAAAGAATTAGTATGTACTGAAAATATAAATCGAAGATTAAATTTCATAATTTACTCTGAGCTGAGCGCAGCGAGGTTCGGAGCAATCAAATGGCCGAAACAAAGAAATTATTAAAAAAAGGGAAAAAGATGGGAAGCAGGAAAAAAGTGAAACATAAAGAAATTAGTAAAAAAGATGGTGAAAAATAGGTCAGAAGAAGTTAAAAAATGTTTGAAACATGAAAGCACAATAAGAAAATAAAGAAAAAAGGTTGGAAGATACTTGGAAATCTGGATGGATTTGATTGCTCCGAACCTCGCTACGCTCGGCTCGGAGTGGATGGTGGGAGAGGTTTAAACCAATCAAATCAATCAAGCATTCTAAAACAAAGAAATTAGTATAAAAGTAGGTGAAAAAATAGAAGGAAGTGGGAAAAATGAAATTTGAAACATAAAAAACCAGTCAAAAGTAGGAGAAAAATAATTCGGCAGACGTTAAAAAAAAGTTTGAAACATAAAAAACACAGCAAGAAACAAGAGAGAAATAAGAGAAAGTAGGTTGGTGAGCTTAATTGATTGATGGATAGGAAACCAGCATTATGGGAAAAAAGGCAATAGAAAAAAACTTAAAATAAAGAAATTAGTAAAAAAGACGCGCAAAAAAGGCCGGAAGAAGTTAAAAATAAGGTTGGAAGCATAAAAAGCACTCCGAAAAAAAGAAATTGAGGAGGGGAGGAATTTGGAGAATTTAATTGATTTGATTGCTCCATACCTCGCTTCGCTCAACTTGGAGTGATTGGTGGGAAAGCAATCAAATTATTTAAGTATTCCAAAACAAAGAAATTAGTAAAACAATTGGAGAAAAAAGAGGGGAAGTAGTAAAAATATAAAGAAATTTCTCCTTTTTTCTTGAAGAAAATGCATTTTTTTGCTTCTTTTGCTCAAAAATTTGCATTTTTTGTAGGTGAATTTACTTTTTTTTCAGTTAAAAATTTCCCCTCTCATTTGTGGATCTAAATATCCCCTTTTTTCTTGAAAAAAATGCACTTTTTTGTCTTTTTTCTCTCAGAGTACATTTAGGTCCAAAAAATCCGAATTTTTTTGGACCTAAATGTACTCTTTTTTCAGTTCAAAAAATTTCCCCTCTCATTTGTCGCCAACAAATGGCACTTTTGCCATTTTTTCAAAAATTTACTTGTTGTGGATCTAAATTTCTCCTTTTTTCTTGAAAAAAATACACTTTTTTGTCTTTTTTTCTCTCATATATTTGCATTTTTTGAACCTAAATTTACCCTTTTTCCAGTTAAAAAATTCCCCTCTCATTTGTCTCCAACAAATGGCACTTTTTACCTTTTTTTCAAAAATTTACTTTTTGTGGATCTGAATTTCCCCTTTTTTCTTGAAAAAAATACTTTTTCTACAAGCGTGCGGAAAGTTGTACTTTTCCGCACGCTTGAAAAAATGGGCCAAAATCACAAGTTTGAAAAAATCGACAAAAAATAATAGTTGTAAAAAAATTGGGGTATAAAACAACAGTTGTAATAAAAATGTCTGTTAAAAAAGGGGAGAATTATTAAAAAATAAATAAAAAGAAGACAGAGTAGCAATTTATTAGTAAAAATATGTAACAAATTAACATTCTCTTTTATTAATCCCAATTTATGTTAATTTCTACAATTCAAGCAGCTAATCACATAACTTCTGAATAATTTATTGATTAATAATAGTAAGATGAGTTTCCTGCTGTTTTTATTTATAGCCATTAAACATTACGCTATAAAACAAATATATAGGCGGCTTTAAAGGAATAATTCAAAAATTATAAGTAAATGTCGATTTTGCATGGTTGTGTGCCATATTGGTGCTTAACGATATTAGGTAAGATCAGTGACGTATCGCAGAAAATTTATTAATATAGTTTCAATTCTAAGATAGTTTTTAAATAATTAAAATATCTGTTCAAGGTGTAAACCCAAAACTGTCTTAAGCGTTTGCAGATGTCGGTCATCTTTTACCCCTAATTTATAGTCCTTAAGGGTGTTAAACTTCACTAAGCACTTTCCATTGTCGATACTCTTATCGAATCGATAGGAAATAGAACATAAAAAGGACAAACTATTTGACAGTTATATCACCTTGAACAATTCGAGAACTTGTTATAAAAGGTACCTTTGAGGGTGTAGTCTTATTGTTTCTATAGTAAAGAAATTAAGTTAATTAGTTGAATTTTAGATTTTTTAAATTATAATACAAAAAAGTGCCATTTGTTCGTGAGGAAAGAGGGGAAATTTTTTAGTGAAAATAGGGGAAATTTAGGTCCAAAAAAGGCAAAAAGTGCATTTTTTTTCAAGAAAAAGATGTTAAATTTAGGTCCACAAAAAGTAAATTTTTGAAAAAAAGGCAATAAGTGCCATTTGTTGGAGACAAATGAGAGGAGAAATTTTTAACTGAAAAAAGGGTAAATTTAGGTCCAAAAAATGCAAATATCTGATAAATTGGGATCAGTAAAAGAGAATGTTAATTTGTTAAATATTTTTACTAATAAATTTCTACTCTGTTTTCTTTTTATTTTATTTTTTTTTAATAATTCTCCACTTTTTTACCAGACATTTTTATTACAACTGTAGTTTTATACCCCATTTTTTTTACAACTATTATTTTTTGTCGTTTTTTTCAAACTTGTGATTTTGGCCCATTTTTTCCCCATTTTTTCTACTTTAACATAAATTGGGATTAATTAAAGAGAATGTTAATTTGTTAAATATTTTTACTAATAAATTTCTACTCTGTTTTCTTTTTATTTTATTTTTTTTTTAATAATTCTCCCCTTTTTTACCAGATATTTTTATTACAACTGTTGTTTTATACCCCAATTTTTTTATAACTATTATTTTTTGGCGTTTTTTTCAAACTTGTGATTTTGGCCCATTTTTTCTACTATAACATCAATTGGGATTAATTAAAGAGAATGTTAATTTGTTAAATATTTTTACTAATAAATTGCTACTCTGTTTTCTTTTTATTTTATTTTTTTTTAATAATTCTCCCCTTTTTTACCAGACATTTTTATTACAACTGTTGTTTTATACCCCATTTTTTTATAACTATTATTTTTTGTCGTTTTTTTCAAACTTTTGATTTTGGCCCATTTTTTCCCCATTTTTTCTACTATAACATAAATTGGGATTAATTAAAGAGAATGTTAATTTGTTAAATATTTTTACTAATAAATTGCTACTCTGTTTTATTTTTATTTTTATTTTTTAATAATTCTCCCCTTTTTTACCAGATATTTTTATTACAACTGTTGTTTTATACCCCATTTTTTTTACAACTATTATTTTTTGTCGTTTTTTTTCAAACTTGTGATTTTGGCCCATTTTTTCCCCACTTTTTCTACATTAACATTAATTGGGATCAATAAAAGAGAAGGTTAATTTATTAAATATTTTTACTAATAAATTTTTACTCTGTTTTCTTTTTATTTTATTTTTTTTTTAATAATTCTCCCCTTTTTTACCAGATATTTTTATTACAACTGTTGTTTTATACCCCATTTTTTTTACAACTATTATTTTTTGTCGTTTTTTTTCAAACTTGTGATTTTAGCCCATTTTTTCCCCACTTTTTCTACATTAACATTAATTGGGATCAATAAAAGAGAAGGTTAATTTATTAAATATTTTTACTAATAAATTTCTACTCTGTTTTCTTTTTATTTTATTTTTTTTTTAATAATTCTCCCCTTTTTTACCAGACATTTTTATTACAACTGTTGTTTTATACCCCATTTTTTTTACAACTACTATTTTTTGTCGTTTTTTTTCAAACTTGTGATTTTGGCCCATTTTTTCCCCATTTTTTCTACATTAACATAAATTGGGATTAATAAAAGAGAATGTTAATTTGTTAAATATTTTTAATAATAAATTGCTACTCTGTTTTATTTTTATTTTATTTATTTTTTAATAATTCTCCACTTTTTTACCAGATATTTTTATTACAACTGTTGTTTTATACCCCAATTTTTTTACAACTATTATTTTTTGTCGTTTTTTTCAAACTTACTGTTTTTTGCCCCACTTTTATCCCTGTTATTTTCCCCTAATTTTTTCCTGTTTAGCTTTTTTTCACTCCACTTTTTTCCTTTATTTATTATTTTTCATTTTTTTTTATTTTTTCCTCCTTTTGTCATCTATTTTTACTTTTTCTCTATTCTTTTCGTTCTATATTCATTTTTCAAGCCTCTTTATTTTTTTTCCCACTTTTTCCCCTACTTTTACTTTTCCAACCCACCTCCACCTCCACCTTTCCAGATAAAGATGGAAATATTCATTTTGAGATCACCTGAGATGATGAAGACCATTTCGTCTGTCTGTGTGATTTTTTCCACGATAGAGGCCACACTTTTAATCCGATTAAGCTGAAATTTGGTATACGGGTTTTTGTTACCCGTCGGAAGAATCCATTAGATTTTGTACGACATCTGTCAAACGGAAGTGTCACTATGAAAAAATGACAGATTCAATATGTCACGGAATATATCATTTGACAGCCCTTGAAAAACTCTATTCAGAACAGTAAAAATTATTTCTCCAACTGTCCAACTGTCACTTGTCAAAAATAAAAGAATGGGCGACACAACCGATTTTTTAAATAATATTGCAAGGAATTTTCAATAGTTTTTTTTTAAGAATTTTTCATAAATTTTTCAATAATTTATAAGGACTTGTCAGTGATTTTTATAAAATGATGATTCAAGGACATTTCAGGGACTGTCACAGATTTTTGAATTCCTTATCAAAAATTATTAAAAAATTATACACATTTCTCAATGAAGCTTTAACGATTTTTTTTCAGTTTTTAAGCATCTTTAAACTCAAGGATTTTTTATGGAAACTTCAAGGATTTTTTAAAAAATATTATAAGAAATTTTCAATAGTTTTTTTTTAAAATTTTTTTATAAATTTTTCAATCATTTATAAGGATTTGCCAGGGATTTTTGTAATTTTTTTAAGGACATTTCAGGAATTTTCATAGATTTTTAAATTCTTTATCAAGGATTTTTAAAAAAATATATTTATTTCTTACCGAAACTTTAAATTATGCAATCATTTATAAAGGCTTTTTATTGATTTTTAAAAAAAAATTTAAGGATAATTCAGGAATTTTCATGTATTTTTTAAATCCCTTTCAGGAATGTTCAAAATATTTTACATATTTCTTAGGAAAACTATAAGGATTTTTTATAGCTTTTTTTATGAATGTTTCAATTATTTTTAAGCATAAATAAATAAATTTAAAGAATTTTTAAGGATTCGTTTCTTCCTGTACTTTACTTTCCCGGTCCCATCAAAGGGAAAGTATATTGAAAGAGCAAAAAAAAATTCGAGATATCGATGGAAATATCCATTTTAAGGTCCTCCAAGAAGATTGAAACCATTTCCAAAGTATGGTCTGTCTGTGTGTCTGTGTATCTGTGTGTCTTTGTAATCTTCCGATAACTGCCGAACCCTTTGACCAATAAAGTTGAAATTTGTTATGAAGGGTTGGTGTATGCTTCGAATGCGACCATTATTTTTTGGTTTAAATTGGTACAGTAGAAGGTCCTCAAGACAGACATTCATTGAATACAGATCCAAGATTTTTTGTTTTTTTTTTTTAATTTTAAGGACAAACAATAAAGTTTTAGATCATAAAATTTCTTACAAACTTTTTTCAGAATTTCCAATAGTTTCCCCACTAGAGGGAGCGCAAAAAATGTTCATGTAGGTTTTCCGTAATTTTTCCAAATTTTGAGAACAAACAATGCACTTCTGTGCAAAATTTTCTTATGCAAAGTTGTAGAGCACCAAATTTCCTTTAACTTTTATTTTAAACTTTTTTCGAATTCCCCATAGTTTCGCCGCTAGAGGGCGAAAAATATACACATTTAGGCTTTTTGCCTTTTTTTATTTTGAAGACAAACTTTAGGCCTTTAGTGTAAAATGTTATAGTGCGAAGTTGTAGAGCATAAAATTTCCTATAACTTTTGTATTACACTTTTTCCAGAATTCCTAATAGTTTTCACCCATGATTTTATTAGATCCTAATTGTAGCAGCGTGCTATATATTGTACGCATGCGCCTGCTTATGTCATTATGAACATTGAAATATCAATTCGGTAGACATATTCACCATTGACTTGCTATTTAAAATTTGTTCCATAAATTAATGTAAGCTTATTATTTTGTAAGTAAAATAATCCTTTTCTCTACAGCCGAGCCGGGAAAGTTCTGGGATAACACAACCGATTTTCTTTTCCTTTTATTTCTCACCTAACATAAACTATTTTTGTTTTTCACTTTTGTCCCCGTTTATTTTCTCTTCTTTTTCTTTCCACCGTTTTCACCCTTTATTCCATTTTTTCCCTTTTTTCCACAATTTGTCCATTAATTTTTTTCCTACATTCTTTTTACCCCATTTTTTACTCTACTCTGAGGTACCCTTAGTAGTTATTATTTATCAACTATCTGTACGTTTTTTCTGTTCTCTCATCTACTTTATTTAGTTTAATTTTGTTTTTCTACACATTTTGATTTTCTTCTGCCTCAATAATTTTTTTTCATTTGAATTCAATTATTAATAATTTCTTCTATATTTGTAAACTTTTCTTTATAATTTTTTGATCCATTTCAATTTTTATAATATAGCTTAAATATGTATAAAAAAAGTTATACAGGGTGATTCACGACCGACGCCACGGACTTTTATGACGAAATGGTAAATATTCATTAACTTCTATTATTGCTGTGGTATTATGTAAATCAATCATTTTAAAAATATTTTCAAATATACAGGGTGCTATAAAAAAAGTGCCATATCAAATTTATGTTTTTTTTTAAATGGCACACTAAGTATAAAATTACATTTTCAAATTGTACGTAAAAATAATTTATACTTCTATTAAGGTTGCCTATACCTAAATACAGAGTGTTCTAAGTTATGCCAATTTTATATAAAATTTAAGGTTTAAATAAAAGACTGTTTCTTTAGTCTATTTATTAATAAACATTTCTTTTACAGGATGTTTAAAATTTTTAGAACATTCTAACTGTAATATTCGGCTTATTTTAAATGTTATGGCACTTTTATTTGGAGCACCCTGTATCTTTCAAAATATTTACATAATACCACCTCAATAAAAGTTGACGAATATATGTCATATAGCCATAAAACTCTGTGACGTCGATCGTTAATCACCCTGTATATTGAATTGAATAAAGTGAACGGATTATTTGTTCATTTATGTTTATGTTAAAAATTTGTTAAATTTTTTTTCTCATTTAATTATAACTATAAAATGTACTAATGTACTCTTCGGTACTTTAAAATACGTTCAAGAATAGACTGGCGCCCAGATTTAACTTTTATTTTTGATATATTTATTTTTCTAAGCTAAAAAACTAAAACAAAAATTTTTCACATAATAAATAATGATAAAGTAATATTTTACGATTCTATTCCTTATCATTTGCCCTTATTGTAATGGTTTTAGTTATATTTTGCATACCGGGTGTCCACTTATATTTTCCCCTATTTTAACTGCCTATAACTTCTAAACGGTTCAAAATAGAAATATGCGGTTTTCACTAAAATGTTTTATTTTAGTAGAAATTTTATTAAATAAATTGAATTTTTTCTAGCGACAAGAAAAATGGCGTTTTTTTTGGCAATTTCTTTTGACTTTTATCAATGAAACACTAAGTATATTTTTTGTAATTTGAAATAACTGACATACACCTATCCACCGACGCAAAATTTTTCAAAATCAGACTAATTCAATTTTAAAATTGTCAAAAATTCGCCACTTTTGTTGTGACGTCATCGAAATATGTAGAAAAATAAATCAAAGCAAAGTTCAAATAAATTAAAACGTTTTAGAAGTTGTGGACAGTTAAAATAAGTGAAAATATAAGACCCGGTATTTAGTTCAATAACAAAAAAAAAAAAAATTGAGAAGATTGAGACCATTTCCAGCGCATGGTCTGTCTGTGTGTCTGTGTGTAATCTTCCACGATAACTGCCGAACCGTTTGACCAATCAAGCTGAAATTTGGTATGGAGAGTCGGCGTGTGCCTAGAATGCGACCATTAGTTTTTGGTTTAAATTGGTACAGTGGAGGGTCCTCAAGACCGAGATTGGTTAAATATACATGTAACAATTTTTTGCTTTATTTAAATTTTAAGGACAAATAATGCATTTTAGTCAAAATGTTGTAGTACAAAGTTTTAGTACAGAAAATTACCTACAATTTTTGTCTTAAGTCTTTTCCAAAATTTCCAATAGTTGCGCCACTAGAGGGCGCGTAAAAAATGTGCATGTATGTATTCTATAGTTTTTCTTGATTTTGAAAACAAACAATACATTTCAGTGCAAAATATTGTAGTACAAAATTTTAGAGAATAAAATTCTCTATAACTTTTGTTTTAAACTTTTTCTAGAATTTCCAATAGTTTCGCCACTAGAGGGCGTGTAAAAATGTGCATGTAGGTTTTCTCTAGTTTTTCTTGATTTTGAGGACAAATAATATACTTTAGTGTAAAATTTTGTAGTACAAAGTTATAGAGCATAAAATTCTCTATAACTTTTGTCTCAAACTTTTTCTAAAATCATCAATAGTTGCGCCACTAGAGGGCGCGTAAGAAATGTGCATGTATATTTTCTCTAGTTTTTCTTGATTTTGAGGACAAACAATGTATTTAGTGCAAAATTTTCTTGTGCAAAGTCGTAAAGCATCAAATTTTTATGTTTAAATTTTATTGAATTCCTCATAGTTTCGCCGCTAGATGGCGAAAAAAATACACATTAAAAATTCCCTACAACTACTGTATGAAAAATTTTCCCGAATTCCCAAAAGTTTTCACACATGATTTTAGGAGATCTTAATTGTAGCAGTGTGATATACAACGTGCGCATGCGCAGCTTATGTCATTATCAACATTGAAATATCAATTCGGTAGACTTATTCACCATCAGCTCGCTATTTTTAATGTGTTCCATAAATCAATGTAATGCTTAGTATTTTGTAATTAAAATAATAATAATAAATAACATATTCTCTACGGTCGAGCCGAGAAAGTTCTGGGGTGACACAGCCGATTTTTTTTATATTTTTATTTTATAATTTTGGCCTACCATAACACATTGCACCGGGTCCAGCACTTCTGAGACTGATCCTGCGGCTTATGACGTGGCCCAATTGAAACAGATTATATTTGGCTATGTTGTCATATCGATAAAACTGTATGTCAAATTTTTCTACAAACGAACAAAACTAGAATCTTGGCAATGATGTAGAAAGTAAAACGTTCATTATTGGTCAAGAAGCAGCGCCACTTTCAAAATATATTAATTACTTTTTATTGATTTTTATTAATTAATGAATATTATAAGAACAATGAAAATCAATATAAGTAACTATAGGTTCTTTAAGCTATTCATTCATTAATATAAAACCAATAAATTCGTTCTTACTGGATAATTCTATTAGTGCTATTTTAAACAGATATAGTAAGCAACAAATAAAAATTGAGGATACAGATGAAATAAATATGTCTATAAATGGACCTTGTTATAAATTATGTCCAACAGATATAATGATTTTGGTTTTTTTTATGGTTGTCGTGCCAGCAGCCATAGAAACATTTCTCTCAATACACATTTGTAAAATGAATATATTCGAGAATGTCAAAGAAATTCCCAACAAAAAAGTCAACTTTGGTCTCGACGACTGGTTCTCATGCAAGATGATGGCATTTCTTCGGTCACATATTCATTCCCCTAAAAATAAAAATCGAGCATTGTGATCAAGCTGTATGGATCTTCAAGTCATCGATTTATTGCTTATACCATGGAATGTACATTTTATGGATTGTCAAAATGTCAAACCACTTAGTATGGTGTATTATACTTGCATATCATTATGGATATCGTAACATATTTATTTCAACTTTTTTAATGTAAAGAAAAGAATAATAAACAACTTTGGGTTATTTATAAATCTTGCTATTTTCAGCAAATTTATTCTTATAAAAAAATCTATATATAAAATGATAATCTGATATGTCTTCGTTTCTTTGAATAATTGAATTTCAAATGTCGCTTTTGATTTAAATTTAATTGGCAAGATTTTGATATATCATTAAAATATCTTTATGGCCGTTTCCCTGCGACTATAGCAGTTACATATTCGCTATATGCGGATCCGTTTTATTTGATGAAAATGTTCTTTTAGAGTTAGTGAAAATAGTGAAAAATAGGGAAAATAGAGAAGAATAGAACGGAAAAAACAGCGATTGTGAAAAGTAGGGGAAAATAGGAAAAAGTAGAGCAAAATAGGGAAAAATAAAAAACATGAATAAATAGGAAAAACAATGACAAAAGGGAAAAAACAATAAAAACCAGAATAAAATGGAAGAAATAGATATTTAAGGTTAAAGTTTCAAATTTTGACATTTTTTATTTTTGACAGGTGACAGTTTTTTCATGTTTTTTTACTATTTTTGTCCGTTTTTCCTAGTTTTTTTACTCTGTTTTTATTTGTTTTCTGTTTTCAGTTTTTTTAAATATTTTTCTATTTCCCCATTTGACCCCATTTGACCTATTTTTAATTGGTTTTACTATTTTATCTCTTTCTACTATTTCTACTATTTTTCCCCATTTTGCATTTTTTCCAAGTTTTTTCTGTTTTTGCTTATTTTTTTCTAATTTATTATATTCTACTATATTTCTCCCTAGTTTTTTTACATTTTCAATTTTATATTTTTCCCATTTTTCATATATTTTTTTGCTATTTTTGCCTATTTCTATAAGTTTTTCAATTTTTCTCTATTTCTTCTATTTTTTTTATATATTTTTTTCTTATTTCCCTGTTTTTTTCCATTTCTATTGTTTCCCATTTTTCTTGTTTTTTCAGTCGGATTTGAAAAAAAAAACACAAGCAAAATATTTTTCCGTGTTTGAAATTGAAAAAAAAAATGCCTTTTTTTTACACATTAATTTGAAAACAAAAGCAAAAATGCATATTTTCACACATGGATTGGGAAAAAGCGAAAATGCATTTTTCACACAAAAAATTAGAAAAAGAAGTAAAAATGCATTTTTTCACACACGAATTTGACAAAAAAAAACAGATGCAAGCATGCACTTTTTCGTCTTTGAAATTGAAAAAAAAACAAAAATGCATTTTTTTCACACATGAATTTGAAAACAAAAGCAAAAATGCATATTTTCACACATGGATTGGGAAAAAGCAAAAATGCATTTTTCACACAAAAAACTAGAAAAAGAAGTAAAATTTATTTTTTTACATACGAATTTGACAAAAAAAAACAGATGCAAGAATGCATTTTTCCGTCTTTGAAACTAAAAAAAAAACAAAAATGCATTTTTCCGCACTCAAATTTAGAAATAAAAGCACGAATGCATATTTCGCCCAAAAAAATTAGAAAAAAGTAAAAATGCATTTTTTCACACACGAATTTGACAAAAAAAAACAGATGCAAGCATGCACTTTTTCGTCTTTGAAATTGAAAAAAAAACAAAAATGCATTTTTTTCACACATGAATTTGAAAACAAAAGCAAAAATGCATATTTTCACACATGGATTGGGAAAAAGCAAAAATGCATTTTTCACACAAAAAACTAGAAAAAGAAGTAAAATTTATTTTTTTACATACGAATTTGACAAAAAAAAACAGATGCAAGAATGCATTTTTCCGTCTTTGAAACTAAAAAAAAAACAAAAATGCATTTTTCCGCACTCAAATTTAGAAATAAAAGCACGAATGCATATTTCGCCCAAAAAAATTAGAAAAAAGTAAAAATGCATTTTTTCACACACGAATTTGACAAAAAAAAACAGATGCAAGCATGCACTTTTTCGTCTTTGAAATTGAAAAAAAAACAAAAATGCATTTTTTTCACACATGAATTTGAAAACAAAAGCAAAAATGCATATTTTCACACATGGATTGGGAAAAAGCAAAAATGCATTTTTCACACAAAAAACTAGAAAAAGAAGTAAAATTTATTTTTTTACATACGAATTTGACAAAAAAAAACAGATGCAAGAATGCATTTTTCCGTCTTTGAAACTAAAAAAAAAACAAAAATGCATTTTTCCGCACTCAAATTTAGAAATAAAAGCACGAATGCATATTTCGCCCAAAAAAATTAGAAAAAAGTAAAAATGCATTTTTTCACACACGAATTTGACAAAAAAAAACAGATGCAAGCATGCACTTTTTCGTCTTTGAAATTGAAAAAAAAACAAAAATGCATTTTTTTCACACATGAATTTGAAAACAAAAGCAAAAATGCATATTTTCACACATGGATTGGGAAAAAGCAAAAATGCATTTTTCACACAAAAAACTAGAAAAAGAAGTAAAATTTATTTTTTTACATACGAATTTGACAAAAAAAAACAGATGCAAGAATGCATTTTTCCGTCTTTGAAACTAAAAAAAAAACAAAAATGCATTTTTCCGCACTCAAATTTAGAAATAAAAGCACGAATGCATATTTCGCCCAAAAAAATTAGAAAAAAGTAAAAATGCATTTTTTCACACACGAATTTGACAAAAAAAAAACAAATGCAAGAATGCATTTTTCCGTCTTTGAAATTGAAAATAAAAACAAAAATGCATTTTTCCGCGATTGAATTTAGAAAAAAAGCACGAATGCATATTTCGCCCAAAAAAATTAGAAAAAAAGTAAAAATGCATTTTTTGAAATTGAAAAAAAAAACAAAAATGCATTTTTCCACACCCGAATTTTGGAAAAAAGCACAAATACATTTTTTCGCACAAAAAAATTAGAAAAAAAAGTAAAAATGCATTTTTTCATACACGAATTTGACAAAAAAAACCGAAGCAAGAATGCATTATTCTACA
Source organism: Neocrepidodera transversa (assembly GCA_963243735.1). Classification (NCBI taxonomy): domain Eukaryota; kingdom Metazoa; phylum Arthropoda; class Insecta; order Coleoptera; family Chrysomelidae; genus Neocrepidodera; species Neocrepidodera transversa. Next base: position 8,519,972 of record OY725349.1, on the reverse strand, counting down.
CCCGAAATTGGAAAAAAAAGGAAACGTGCATTTGTTCATACACAAATTTGAAATAAATTAAAAGCAAGAATGCATTTTTCGACACATCAATTTTGAATACTCGAATTTTGAAAAAAGCAAGATTGCATTTTTCCTCATTCGATTTTGTGTCGCCCCCAAAAATTTCCCGACGAGTAACCATAGATATTTAATGTTAAAATTTGAAACTTTTGCATTTTTTATTTTTGACAGGTGACAGTTGGAGAAATAATTTTGACTGTTCTGAATAGAGTTTTTCAATGGCTTTCAAATGACATATTGCAAGTTAAATTCTGTGACATATTTCATGTCGTTTTGTGATAGTATGACATATGTCATACGAAAACTAATGAGTTCTTCCAACGGGTAACATAAACCCATATACCAAATTTCAGCTCAATCGGATTAAACGTGTGGCCTCTATCGTGGAAGAATACACACACAGACAGACAGACAGACTTCCATCTGGAAATGGTCTTAATCGTCTCAGGTGACCTCAAAATGGATATTTCCATCTTTATTTATCTCAGATTTTTTTTAGCTCATTCACAATACTTTCCCTTCTCGGAGGTGGGTCGGGAAAATAATAATCAAACTTTCAAGTTAACGTACGATAGAAGTCGATTAAGGCGAAACGAATAACGAATAAGAAAATGTCTCAC